>OZ025292.1:449329667-450574691 GCA_964019185.1 Maratus speculifer | reverse complement strand
GATCAAGTCTCTCAAATCTCCCCTACAGTTCTGATTTGGCACCCAAAGATTTATTTTTGTTCCAGTCCGTGAATAATAAAGTGTGTGGTCATAGATTCTCGATGCCAAAAACAGTGATGGATGTGTTCAAAATGTATGTTTTGAATATATCTCAATCGGAATGAAAAAGTGTTACGAAGCTCGGTTTAAGCACATGAAAAAGTGTATCAATCATCATGGAGAATAATTTGAATAACAACAAAGCCATTTTCAGAGATAAAAATTTTATGATTATCATTCTTCAGCTACATAAGTTGCTTTTCTCGCATTTGCTTATTAGTTTCAAGTTGTCATATTGGCACAACTAAGTTTCTTTTGTAAACTTTTTATTATTTTTTCTGTTATTATCTGACATTACAGAAAAATTAAATAGAAGTATCGCTAAAACACAGCTAATTATATTTAAATGCATTAAAAATATGTATGCAACATGCAACTAAACATATGCACATAGTGTCTATAAACAGCTGAAAAAAATCATGAAGGGGATCGAATTTAAGGAGGCTTGATTAATATCGACTACTTTTGTTCCATGAATGTTTAAAATTACAAAATCAAAGCGAAAATAAAATTTTAACACTCTTTTTAATTCGCAATTTTTATTCAATATAGTTATCTTTTGGTAAAAAAGTTTACATATGTATGTGTATATTATATATATATTGCCATCATATTAAATTGAAGATACTTTATTTAGTACAAGAGAGAAAAATATCATGCGCCAAGCATAGATTATGTAGCACTTTCCAACACGTTCAGAATAATGTAATGTACCGTTTAAAAATTTAAAGGCAGGGCAAAAGGAAGTAGCGCATCGCTACGAATAGGGAAACTGTATTTTAAGAATAAACTTTTATATCACCAGAAAGATGCGGAGCCAAAACTGGATAACAGGACGCACGAACTTTTAAATTATGTATCAGAAGAATAGTATCTGATTGGACAATAGGAGGAGTCATAAAACGGAAGAAGACACCCCATCGAACATTCTAGAAAAGACAGGAAACCTCCAAATCCGGAAGGAACAAAATTTCTAACTGATTTCAACATTTGAAATCAACAAAAAGTTAGGTAATAAAAAGGACTTTACAGGGGAGATTAAAAAAGGCGAGAAATTAAGATAATTTTTAGAATGCGAAATATATAATAAATGAATAAAGATAAAACCAAAAATAGACGATAAATTAAATTAAATAAAAATATGGCAGTGGTTAAGAATAACCACAACAGTAGTAACAAGTAATTATAAAATAACTTAATTTTAAATGCAAATTACAAAGTAAGTTATTAATTACTTACAAAACATGAAAAAGACACTTAATTTCAAACTTGTTACTACCTCTATTTCCCCACTCCTATCCCGAAGAAAATTTATGCATCCGAAATAAAAAATTTTGAAAAACAGACTTTTTATGAATTCCAGGATAGATGTAAAATTATGTCCTTATAGTAGTTGTTGGTCACCCTTAGAAATAGATAGAAAGGGAAAATAAGTGTGGAAGCAACTGTTGTGCGTTTGAATAGTTCTATAATATGTTTTAGTAGTAAGGCGCCACAGAAGGTTCAGAGGCGAAGTCAGGCACCTAAAAAAGAGGGCTTCAAAAAGGGCGCCATAGAAGGTTTAAAGGCGCCGTTAGGCACCTAAAAGTTTTATTATTAATGTGGCATTCTTAGATTATTTTTTACACACAAAACAAAGAAAAAATAATGAAATAACAGTAACGTGATTTGGAATTAATATTATTGTAAATTTATAAGAGAATAAATTATGGTTTCAAAAAAAATATAGGAGATCCATTACGTTTGAGACATTTTAAGATTACTACCCAGGCGCTACCCCCAGTGCGAAAACAAGAACACATTCCGGAAATGGACATTGTTCGATCACCACATGTAATTTGATCTTTCGGAGAAAAACTCTCCCGTTATTCCAATCCAAGTTTGGTGGTCCTCGACAGGGTCATCTGACCTTAACTATTTTAACTACCTTCTTATGTCCTTCCTTGTGTGAAGTTAGATAATTTCCTTTTTAATATAATCATGCGAAAAGGGGACCGTTCCTATTAAAAATTCGTTATACAGAAAAATTCGATGTATGGAGTTTCGTTATAGAGAGACTCGACTGTATTTTCCTTTGGTTAAGCATGTTCTTAAAGTACAATGTATATATTTCTGACGCAATTGTGAGTTCGTTTATTATCATTGCTATTATTAGTAGAAAACAATCGAATAGCATTCTCAGTTTTCAGGTAAATTTAAGTTTTAATGATTTTTATTATTTATTTCCTAAACAGATAGCTATTTTTTTTTATTAATGGTGATTTCTGAAACTTTTACATTATTAATAATCGACCTAGTTTTAACCCAGGACTGGACAGGAATGAAACTTTCCCCAAAATTAAAAGAAATGTATGTTTAAGGGTGTGCTCGAAAACATGCTTTTCCGCCTTCTACACCTCGAAATTTTTTGATAGAATATCAGACTCATTTTTAAAAATAGAAACATGAAACTTGCTGGAGTGATTTTCGAAGAAATGTACAAGGTGCCGTATGATCTTATTTTTCGTTCAATTTATTAGAATTTGATTGATAAACAATCATTGCTTCAGCATGGTCCTTTTTTTCGTCCCCAGCTCTTTTGCTTCGGAAAATTCGGTTCACAACGCCCACTTTGGCAGCATTTTTCCACACTATTTTCTGCCTTTATCAAAATATCGAGCTTTACGGCACCTTGTATAGTTTCTGAATAAGAGAATCTGTCAGTTTGATACATTTGAGAGCAAAAATGAATTCTAAATTAAATGCGAAAATAAGCAGTTTGGATCGAAATACACCCTTACCTGCAAATGTTTTTCGAAAAAGCAATCAAAAATAGTAAGATGCAATCGAATAGAACCAAGCAAATATTCAGTTTTAGATGATTTTTTTTTTTAATTTAGATTTTTGGTATCCACATATTGCATTTTCACAGATTTTATTGTATAAAACCCTGTATTTAAAATTTTAACATTATAATTAAAAATGCATTGTTACTGATCAAGTGGCACTGATTCCATTATTCCATTCTTGCAAGGGTTACCAATCAAGTGGTAAAAAAAAAAAAAAAAAAAAAAAAAAATGTTTTCAACTGAGCAATAGATTTTTTTGGGGCTCTATTTTTGTTTTATAATATAATTCCTAAATATAATTTTGTCATGTTTTATCAATTGTACATATACATTTCAAGTTATTGTCACTCTTCTGATGGGTCTTTTTTTTGCCTTGCGGTGGACTTTACAGCTTAAATTTGATTTATCTGAAAAATACCAGTTTTCAATTAACTCTATAAACATCACGATGTACCGACGGTGCAAATTGAACTCTTCTATCTGAAATTCCAAAATATATGTGTATATGTCTTTATTCTAAATCGAGATTGAAATGTTCTGTGCATCTGAGTGTTTTGCGTTGCTATTGTGATAAATTACTTTTGACGAAATTTAATGATATCCGGTATTCAGCATACTATTGCTAAATTGAACATGTTGCTTAAGGGGTTAAATAAGTTTTTATTCTAGTGATTGGATAAAGGGATTTGGAAATAATTGATTTTTGCTTTTAAAATAGCCATTGTCAAAAGAATCAAATTAAATTTACTTTGAATGACTGTCTTTTAATGTTAAAAAGTGACAGGAAAAAAAGTATTCGTTAATGTACTGTATAATTAATAGAATAATCGTGCGACCGATTTAAAAAATGCACATTAGAAAAAATAATTACTTTATAGTTTTGTGTTATAATTGCAGTACGATACAGATTTTTTTTTTCTTACTTATATGTATTTACTGGGGAACTAAGATAATAAAAGGGAAAATATGTTATTCCATTTTACAGAAACTGGAATATTCAGTATCTTTGGTGTATAGACCACCGTTACTTCCTTGAAAAGGGGTCGAATGTTCATCTAGAGATTTAATATTCCTTTTTTACATTGGTGGGAGTGACAGTAGTGGGCCCGATCTCGGAGGATCTCACCAGAAAAAATTGAAGGCTAAATTCAATTACATTGACCAGCAAGTTTCGTGCGGGAGCTGCGGCTTTGAAACCAGTATAACTCTATTGTAATTAACTTTGCGTTCTGTATTTTTATTTTTCTTCCAAATACAATTGTTCTTTTCATGACAGGAAAATGAATTTAAGGATCCAGGATTCGGATTCTTTTCAAACATTCTACATTGCTTTTTAGACCTTGGAAAAACAAGAGCTGGGAGATACATTTTATCAGCACATGTGCATGCACGCTTAAATTGGAAATTTAACCATGGCTGCATCACTTATATAACCTAAATATATGCCATTGCCATGAATAAATAACTGATAAAAAGTAGCATAACCCCCCCCCCCCCCCAGTCAATCTCCTAAAAAATGTGCAAATAATTCAAGGTCGGCAAAACATTAAAAGGCGCCAAATTTTGGTTTCCCCCCCCCCCAATAAAAATTTCAAGCTACGCCCCTGCCTGTCAGTGTCAAAACTAATGTAGCAAAAGCGCTCAAACTGTAGATTATGATTAAATGGCTTATTGCAATACTGTGTTTATTTTTATGTGGATATCATGCATACTCATACAAAAATTAAGGTTTTTATAAAAATAGTTAAAAAGTTTTCTAATTTTTTTGCTTATAATTTGCAGAGTTCGTAATATAAAATAATATTATTTTCTGAAAATACGACAAACAACATTGTACACAATACCCTGTCATCAGAATTAAAAAATAATAAAAATTGTATGAAAAATGAGCAAGTTTAATAAATAATTTTTCATTGCGCATGCGTCAATGATATCACAATTTCATTTTCTGTAAATATTTCAAAAAAAAAAAAAAAAAAAAAAGCTTAAAAATTTTGAAAGTGATCATCTATAGAATCAACTCAAAATCCGTTATTCCCAAAATAAAGCCAAAAAAAAAAAAAAAAAAAAAAAAAAAAGCTTAAAAATTCTGAAAGTGATCATCTATTGAATCAACTCAAAATCCGTTATTCCCAAAATAAATCCACCCCCCCCCCCAAAAAAAAAAAAAAAAAAAAAAAAAAAAAAAAAAAAAAAACGAGTTTTATTTAAATGTAGTAGTACATGCCACATAGCGTATTCAATATTGTCATTAATCAATGGCAATATTGAATACGCAAATGGCTTCACTTTGGGAATAACGGATTTTTAGCTGATTTTATAGACGATCACTTTTAACAATTTTCAAGCTATGTTTTTGAAATATTTACTAAAGTTGCTCTATACATTTAGCTAACACAATATGCAAATGAAATTTTGATATCGTTGACGCATGCGCAATGAAAAATTATTTAGTAAACCAGCTCATTTTTTATACAATTTTTATTATTTTTTTAATTCTGATGACAGGGTATTGTGTACAATGTTGTTTGTCATATTTTCAGAAATAACATTATTTTACATTACGAACTCTGCAAATTATAAGCAAAAAAATTAGAAAACTTTGGAACTGTTTTTATAAAAATCTTAATTTTTATATGAGTATACATGTTATCTACATAAAAAGGAACACAGTATATTACAATAAGCCACTTAATCATAATCTATAGTTATAGCGCTTTTGCTACATTAGTTTTGACAGGGTTATCCAAAAGTTATTTGTTCTTTTTCAATTTGTTGACAATCCCATATAGAGTTTCGGGAAAAAAATCTTCATAGAAATGCGTGACCTGTACTATTACATTTACACGTTTAGAGTTTCAGGACAATTCTCCGTGTAATTTTCCAGCTATTTAACAAATTATCTAAAATCGCAAGTGGTTAGTCATCTTTGGCATATAGTGCATTAAGTTAAGACTAGTCAGATATGGAAATCCTAAAACTTTCTTCTGTCTTATGCATGTTAAAACTTCCTGAAAAATGCAGCATAGCAGCACCATCTGTTGAGCGATATTCACCAAAAGCTAATCAGATCTAGTTTATATCAAGGTGTGACAGAATCTAAAGTTTTGGAAAAATTCCGTGCATTAGTTCTTGAAATGAGCGCCCACAAAATTTTTATCACATACAGACACAGACAGACATTTTGTAAAAAACATGTTTCACCGGTTCTCTGACCTCTAAAACGTGTAAATCCGTCGAAAATTGGATTTCGAAGATTATCACGAATCCAATACGCCCAATCACGAATCCAATTTTTCTTGTAAAGATAGAAAAAAGTAATAATTTATACTTTATTAAACATCTGATATTATCTTTAAACTTCTGTAGATTCTTTTAAAAAATATTTTTTTTATCTTTCAAAAAAAGGTAAAAAAAAAAGTAATATTTATTATTATTATTATTTAATTTTAGGTTCACCTGATAAAAAGCGTCGACCAATTTTGTTGCAACAAATGAGACTAAGGAACATCGTAGATATGAATTGAATTGAATTCTTACGTAAATCTTTGATATGTATATTTTTTTTTCAAAATTACCTCTGGCAGAAGAGTGGACATCAGTCATCCTTAGACTATTACATATTTCAGTATTTATACAGATTGTGAATTTCATTATTCTTATTTATTTATTTATTTGTTTGTTTTTCAGTTTGACTGTTTTAGTTTATCTAGAAATTTGTAATAAAATTTCTGAAAATCTGTGAATATACTATATTAATGCATAGATAAAATAGATTTAAAAATCTCTTTTAAACTAATCATTGATTTACTAAATGGTGTCTTCTATTATGCATTAAAAAGTTACCAATTCCCTCCAAAGAGAGAGAGAGAGAGAGAGAGAGAGAGAGAGAAAAGGCAAAAATAAATAAATTACGGAAAATAGTTAAAAATAATTAGAAGATTTTTCAAATACTAATTGTATTAAATCCGTGTATAACACCAAACAAAAAAGAAATAAAAATAATATTGCCCAGTTAAACTGATGACATTGAGCTCACAGGCTACGCATACTAATTGTACATTACAGCCTTGTATTTTCAAGGATTATTTCCGCTCGAAAAAAAAAATTAAGGGGAAACATCTCTTCCCTTTCCCCTTTTTTACACTTAATCATTGAACCTCCTAAACTATCAAGGACATGCTTCATCATATAAAAAATTTGTATTCAAAATTCACAGCAAATCGGATAATTCTTAATAAAAACCCATTTAGCATTTATATAATTTAAGAGGAGTTATACCCCTCTTTTATACTTAACCATTAAACTTCCAACACTATTCAGAGATTTGAACAAAATCTGACAATTCTGCTTGAAAAACCCATTTATATGAATAAAGGGGAGGGGTATTAGAACCCCCGTTCCCCCTGTTTATACTTATTCAATGAACACCTAATAACAGTCACGGAATCGCCTCATCAGAATGATCCTATATCTAAATTTTGAACGAAAACTGTTAATTCTGCATGAAAATCCCATTTATATCAATTAAGGGGAGGGGCATGAACCCCCCCGTTCCCCCTGTTTATACTTATTCAATGAACACCTAATAACAGTCACGGAATCGCCTCATCAGAATGATCCTATATCTAAATTTTGAACGAAAATTGTTAATTCTGCATGAAAATCCCATTTATATCAATTAAGGGGAGGGGCATGAACCCCCCCGTTCCCCCTGTTTATACTTATTCAATGAACACCTAATAACAGTCACGGAATCGCCTCATCAGAATGATCCTATATCTAAATTTTGAACGAAACTGTTAATTCTGCATGAAAATCCCGTTTCTATCAATTAAGGGAAGGGGCAAGAGCCCCCCCGTCCTCCCTCTTATACATATCGAATGAACTTCAAGAACTAATCAGGGAAGCGGCTTATCAGGATATACCTATATACAAAATTTCAAGTGGATCCGATATTTTTATCATGAGTTATCGCGTTAAGCACGTACATACAAAACGGGTGGGCACATAAACTCTCAGGCTATGATAGCCTGTGAGCTAAAAATCATGCGTCAAGTATGCATTATAAAATATTTTCCGTGACATTCAGACATTAAAACTGCACCGTTTTAATAAGTTAATACATTATATCTAATGCGACAATATGGTAACGCATTTTCTATTACATATAGTGTAATTTTTAGCAAACTTAAGCAACGCATATCAATTTTATTACATGTGAAATAGTTCGATTTAATTAAAATGTGTTAGTGCCTTGCATACCATTTTCATTACGTCATTATGTTTCTACGCGTGTAACACCATTAAAAATACTTGAAAATATTTTATTCTATCGGTCGTAATGTAACGGAATACTTTTGAACTATATATCCGATTTTACTAAAATTTGAAATGACTCGGCAATTTTTGCAACAAATATATATTTAAACTTTCAAACGATTCGGTTAAGTAATTTTTATGCTATTATATGCGGACAGACAGACTGACGGACAGACCCACCTGAAAACTAGTCGTTGGGGGCCACCGTAATACTTACCCATCATGGATATGTATATGAAAATAAAACATGTGAAAACTATTTATACAATTCATTGCAATTCATAAACAAAATTTAAATATTGTTAATACACATAGTAATGCTATATTAAAGAACAGTTGATGTACCAATTTCGACAAATTATATAAAACGACAAACTATTCAAGTAGTACCGAACTGCGTAAAAGAAACATCCTTATAACTCCAAAAATAATAATTCTATTAACTAACAATTAACTGCGTCGGATTAAGCGTCTCTTTTCCAATTTAAATATAAATTGAAATTTGAATGAAATATAGGGTCATGAAAAATCGAAGAATGTGGAAGACAGGATTACACATATCTCAGCAACTAATATTCCGATCGACTTCGTTCTATATGCAAAATGTGTGTTATTTTATTGCCTTTTATGTCCATTCCTTAGAACAAAAAAATTCGAAAATTTTTATATACCTTTCATCAGAACGAGGTTTTCGAGAGTCCGAAAAAAATAGTTCCGGATAATCGAGGTTGCTGATATTAAATAGGCTTCGTCCCATTCTTACATACTAACTACATGCAAAATTTCAAGTTTCTACCTCAATTTGTTCGGGAGATAGAGTGTTTACAGTCAGACAGACGGACGGCAATTTTTTTTTCTAAAAATATGTTTTTCGGAATCTCCACTATCTAAAACGTGTAAATCCGTCAAAAATTTTTTCGATTTTTAAAACGATTGCAAGACTTACCCTATACTACGTATGATGGGTAAGTGAAAAGAAAAAAAAAACAGTTAAATTTAGAAGTGGCTGCCGAAATTAAAAACGTATTTCCAGCAATTATTACTCAAAGACAGTATTGTAAACTATTTCTTTTGTAATAACATTCTTATAAACTTACCATTGGCGTTTTCGTTTGGAGCTTATGAGTTGCGATCTTTTCTTCTTCTTTTTAACTCTTCCCAACAAAGTTGAAAAGTATTTATACATTCAATTTGTCTGTCCATCTGTCTACGCTCTAACTCACGAAAATATATTTGGAGTTTCATGTAACTGGTAAACCTTATATAAGGTCGCCTAGGCATATTTGGTAAGCATTATGAAATATGCGGGATTACTAACAGTGGCGCAGCCAGAATTCGGTTCTAAGGGGGGTTTTGAGTTTCTGATAAAGGTTATTTGAATCGCCGGTTAATAGAATCAGTACTAATTAGAATATTTACTGTATAAAACTTAAACTCAAAGAGCGTCTGTGTGGCCGGAATTTTTTTTTTTTTTTAGCATGAAGCATCTAAGAAAAGTAATTTAGTTCAAATAACCAATTTTTACTTAACTGATTCAACTCACTTTCACAATTTTAAGTAGAATTTTCGCCATTTAATTGAATCACTTTATTAAATGAAATCTGATTCAATAAAGTGGCGGATTCCGAAATGCGCCAAAACATTTAAATATTAAGTTTGGATTTCATTCATATAAGCAGCAATTATAGCGATCTTTCTCAGCTCTGGGAGGGGTTTTAATCCTAAAACCACCCCCTTGGCTGTGCCACTGCGGGATCAATTAGCGACTGTTTGAGTATTAAAAGGGATATTTTTACGTTATTCTTATGAAAACAATGTTCAAAGGACTCAAAAAAATCTGCCCCATCGCATCGTAAACGGTTCCGACTCTAAAGAGTTCTTCAAATAAAGTGCATGTCCGGAAGGCATTTTCAGAAAGAATCACGTTTTGAGCACCAGCCTTGGCGAGTTGGCGAATGTGAGAACGTTCAGCTAGCTGCATCGCCAAACACAAAATAAACTAACAAGGAAGGTCTCCATTTTGGGCATACTCAGAATTTTATGAAAAAAATACTAATTAAAGTACTTATGTATGTAATAAAGGATCAGTCAAAATTAGCGGCGGAATCACAGAAGAAAATGTGTAAAAAAAATAAAATATTTTCAAATATTTGGCGTGAAAAGACGAAAGAGTCACTCGATTTGGCGAGCAGATCTTTTCCTCGCCAAAAGCAAATGATTATAATGCAACTGAAAATTGTTGGATTTTTAGAATGCGTGTAAATGGTACTTAATGAATTTAACCATAAACAATGAGATACTTTAATATATTATCCTGTCAAAAACATGAATGTGAAACGATGCCAAGTTCGTTAAAGGTTTCGCTAATAAAAGAAGTGAGATCTAACTGCGAACCAAGTTCTTTCGGAGCTCCTTCAATCATAACTCCTGTCATGTATATTATTATTCAATTGCTTAAAATGATTTGTTATGTTACTTGTTATTCAATAGAGCGACTTAGCAAGTTTTCTTTTATTCAATTTTTTCTATTTAGTTGATCAGAAATTAAAGCTGATCCCTCCCTTAACTTATCAGTACTCTAACTTCAATATACTTATTCGAACACTCGATTGACTAGATCTTTGCCAATCAGATTCTAGATTAAATTATAATCCGACTCAAAGATTAAAGTTGGTAGCTGAAAACTTGCCAAGTCGCTCTATTGAATAACAAGTAACATAACAAATCATTTTAAGCAATTGAATAATATTATACATGACAGGGAGTTATGATTGAAGGAGCTCCGAAAGAACTTGGTTTGCAGTTAGATCTCACTTCTTTTATTAGCGAAACCTTTAACGAACTTGGCATCGTTTCACATTCATGTTTTTGACAGGATATCATTATTTTTTGTCAAATCACTTCTTTTATGAGCGAAACCTTTAACGAACTTGGCATTTTTTCACATTCATGTTTTTGGTAGGATATCATTATTTTTTGTCAAATAAGTAGGTATTTGTTTCCTTTTTGAAATAAATAGGTTAAATTAGTTTTATTTAATATTAATTAATCTTTCAGCTTTTTCCTGCATTTATTCACTGTTTTTTTTCAGTCAAATTTAAAAATTTAACATTAGAACTGCTTATGTTCCTTTAAATTCCACTAATAAGGATGTTTCTTTTACCTGATTGGGTACTACTTGATTATTTCGTCGACCAAAAATGTTTGTAGCCAACTTGGCGAAATATCGCTATATTGACGACAAAAATTACGCACCAAAAGTCATGCTAACATGGCGCTATTTCTGATATTTTGCCAAATTCCCATAGATCCCCATTGTAATCTGGTAATTTATCCAATAATTTTATTAGAGCAAGAACTGTCGCCGTCATTTTGGCATCTTTTTTTTCTCTTTAAATCGGTTCGCTAATTACCCAAGATTGCTTAAATATTGCTATTTAGAAAGTTTTTAGAACGCTTTTCGCGCATTTTTACCCCTTTTAAATTTTGTATTTGTTAATAAATGCTCTTAGTGATCATTTATATCTTATAATTAATGAACATGCCAGATTTTATGTTTTTAGGCCCCATACAGACATCGCATTTTTAGAACGTTTTTTGCTGTTTTACCCCCTTTGGATTAGTGGAATCGACATAAGATATAGCCTATATTGGAGCAAGGACTATCACCATCATTTTGATATCATTACTTTTAAGATCGGTTTGTTGCTTGCTGAAATTGCTTTAAAATTCCAATTTAGAACATTTTTAGAACGCTTTTCGCACATTTTCAGCCCTTTTGAATTCCGTATTTTTTATCAAATGCCCTTAGAGATCATTTATATCTTATAAATAATTAACATGCCAAATCTTATAGTTCTAGGTCCTTCAGTAACACAAACGTTGCATTTTTAGAATGTTTTTTTTGCTTCGTCACCCTCTTTTGGTTAATGGTATACTCATAAAATATAGCCTATGTTTAAACAGGGGCGAATACCATCATTTTGGTATCATTAATTTTGAAATCGGTTCGGTGGTTTCAGAGATTAGCCCCGATACTCGCCAAAAGTGTCGCCAATTTGGCACTATTTCTGATATTTCGCGAAATTCCCATAAACTCTAAAATGCCAAACTTTGTTTCCAGTCCTGTCCCTTAATATACAGACATCGCATTTTTAGAATGTTTTTTGCTCTTTTACCTCCTTTGGGTTAGTGTAATCGACATAAGATATATCCTATGTCGGAGTAAAGATTGTCATCATCATTTTGATATCATTACTTTTAACATCGGTTTGTTGTTTGCTGAGATTGTTTTAAAATGGGTATTTCGAACTTTTTTAGAACGCTCTTCGCGGATTTTCACCCATTTAAATTTGACATTTTTTAGCAAATGTCATTAGTGACCATTTATATCTTATAAATAATTAACATGCCAAATTTTGTGCTTCTAGGGCCTTCAGTAAAACAAAAATCACATTTTTAGAATGTTTTTCGCTTCTGAACCCTCTTTTGGTTAGTGGCACAGACATAAGATATAGTCTATGTTTGAACCGGGGCACCATCATTTTGGTACCATTAATTTTGAAATCGGTTCGGTAGCTTCAGAGATTAGCCCTGATACTCGCCAAAAGTGTCGCCAACTTGGCACTATTTCTGGTATTTTGTGAAACTCTCATAAACTTCCATTGTAATCCAATAATTTATCCTCTAACCAACCATTAATGTTTAATTAATGGTGATTTCTGATTTTTTCCTATTTATATATCCAATAACCTACCTCCACACCAAATTTCAACTTCCTAAGTCACCTGGTTGTAGTCAAACATTTCTATGAGTGAGTGAGTGAATCAGTGAGTCAGTGGTAAAAACAGTGGTTTTCAGACGTGAATTCCTCGTGAACGGTAAAAGATTTTTAAAAACAATTTTAGGATTCGGAAATTAGAAGATGGTCTTACACAACACAAAAAATTGCAAGTGTGTAGGTCAAATACACTCTCAAAAAAACTTCCGTCTTTTCACAGAAAATGCACTGGCAGCACTGCTGCCAGAAATTGTCTGTATATTGACGATTTTCTGTTTATTTTTTTCTCTGTCAAAAGAGGAAAAATATCCGTCACTTGAAAAAAGTTTGGAAAAAATCAATGCGGAAGAGGCGGGGATCGAACCAAGGACCCCAGGATTACCAGACCAACGCTAATCCACGGCGCTACGGCTGCTCATGATGATTGTGCGTTAAAATAGAACTCTTCATTTCATATGGTGTGGGTTGGTGTATTTCGTTAAAAAGCTTTTAATTATGCAGTTAATCTCGGAAAGATTTCATCTTTAATGAAACTGTGGCTGGGTTTTTTTTACGTTTAGTATTAATATAGTATAAAAATGTGAATTTTAAATATATTACGTAGAATGTTAGAGAAAAAACATGGATATTCTATTTGTGAGAATTTTTGAACGAATAAAGAAAGTAATTGTTATTTATTTTTAAATTCGAAAACATTTTTGTCTTTTAAAACTAAATTAGACATTTTAATCAATATAATATTTTTGTTTTTCATTTTAAAAATAAATTCGAACTTATTACTAACAGACCCAATGCGCATGCGTGCTGGATAGAAACGGAAACTTTTCCTCATTTTTCGACGCTCGGAATGAACTCACAGAACAAATACGTTTTCTGGGAGAACAGAAATTATTTGTGAAAAAATAACGATAACTTAGTGTATATTGACGAATTTTTCTGACAGTGTAGAATTTAAGTTATTGAGGGGTCAAAAGTGGCTCGAAATGGTTCGGGTAATATAACCCACGGCCGGTGTGTCGCCTTTTACTTTGTGAACTTGGCTGACACACTGCCGTGTGTCTAGATATGCATAAATATACATATTGTATTAGATATATATATTATTTGTTGAAATAGTTAAGTAATTAATGGAAAAAATGTTTTCATTGATAATAAAAAATCATATTGAAAAAAATTATCTTTATATATTTAAGTGTATTCAAAAATTAAAAGCCAGTGGTTTCCATAGCAACAAAATCTAATCGACATTTTTCAATTGGACTTTGAGTTTGAAAAAAAATTAATTATTTAATTCATGAATTTCGTTTTAAATCTCAAATTTTTATGATTAAATTTGAATATAAATACATATAAATATCGATATAACGAAATTATACTTAAAACAAACTAAAACTTACAAAACTAAAGTTATTTAAATTAAATTTATCAAAACAAGTTCAACATGAAACTTTTTTTTTCTTAAAGTGTATTTGACATAAAGTATTTTCTTGAATTTACATTCCAACGCCAACCGGCGATAAATCGCCAAATAACGAAATTTTCATTATTTTTTTATGGTTACTGAATGGAAGTTCCGCCGAAATTTTTTTTATAAACGTATATATCCACACGAGAAGAACATTATGTAATTTTTTCAGATTTTTCGGGGTATGCCCGTATGAAGACCTTCCCTGTAAGTTTAAATGTGTCATAAAACATATGATTAATAGAATTATATGTATTACAAATCAATCTTTACTACTGTTTTTAATTAACTTCTGAATTTCTTCGAACATAGCGAGTTCAGGAAATAATATTTTTAAATTGAAAAAAAAATTTTTATATGTTCTGTGAAATTTAAAGCATTTTAATCTGAAAAAGCTCTTTGTTTAAACAATGTTTTAATCGTAAACAACGGTGAATAACATTTCCTCATATTATACTCTTTGGTTTATAACATTTACGGAAAAAACAAATGAACAATAAGCGCGATCTCTTTGCAGAAGGAAGGGTTACTATTCGCTAGGCGTTTGACGTCTCAAACAAGAAATGTGCGTAGCATTGACTTCATCTCCGCGCCAATCATTGTTCTGGCGATAAGGTGCTCAAAACGTGATTCTTTCTGAAAATGCGTCCGGAAGTTGCCTGCTTGAATTTAAACGCGTTACAAATTTAACTTTTCTTTACTGGTTAATATATTTACTGGTTAATATATTCTCTTAACGTTTAGGGGGTCTGATACACATTTCAAAGTAATTTTTATTTATTGAGTTAAAATTTTGAATTTTTTTGTTATGGTTAACCATATTATTTTTAAACAAAATCACATTAATAAAACTTCTCATATATATTTATAAAAAAGTTTTTAATTTAAAATTTATTAAAAATGTGGGATAATTTAAAATCTTTATAACTCGAAATATTATAAGTAGATTTTTTTTGTGTTATTTAAATGAACAGAAATACATGAGCAATCTTGATTCAGCATTTTTAAAAATATTAATTTACATAAAAATTAAAAATATTTAAAATAAAAAAGTTTTAAATACATTGATGTATCATTTTAATCATATTTTCAAATTTGCTGAATGGAAATTAAAGTAAAATAATGTCTTTTGTTTACTTTAGGGCAATTATGAGACCATAGTCGTATAAACAGGAAGGAAAATCACCGGGAAACGACTTTCTAGCCCATTAAAAGCGCTGCCACGTGATGAAAATCGTTGAAAATAATATAGTTTAAAGTTTGTACCTACTCTTTAAATCAGACACAGGAAAAAAAAAAAAAGATAAAAAAGTATAAATGAAAAGGAACAACTCTTTTACTATAAAAGTTGTCTTTGTATATTAAAAAGATTACTTAAATAAAAATCACGAAAGTCGCATTCCTTAAATATTAAGTTCGATGCAAATTATGCGATTATCTTATAATTTTGTCAAATTTTGTTTTTTCGACTAATGAGATTAATTAATTTCTCTATAAGCGCTAAAGGTCTGAATGGACCGGAATTAACAGACCCGGGCCCGTATGAAGTTTCTTTCGGCCCGACCCGTTATAAATTCTACTATTTATTAAAAAAAAATTCAGATTTTTATCATATAATTAAGATACTTTTAAAGAATACTGCTTACATGTCTATGGGATGATTTTACAGTATATTTTACAGGAAATACATATAAGCAACATTAATGATTACTTAAATTCTAAGGCCCGCCACACACCAGTGAAATATTGAACAAAACAAGTAAGAAAAATCATGCGTTAAGAATAGATTATGAAGCACTTTCCAACGCTTCATGAAATCTTTAAAAAACTTCGTTATTTAGATAAATAAGGATATAAATCCAAATATAACCAAATATGTATTCCAGTATTTTGAACAGCCCTGTATTTGATTTGACAGCTAATATACATACTATATAATGGGAAAATTTAGTTTAGATGCAATGAAAAAATGCCTAGTAGCTTGAAATTTCGCTTTTAGCAATTCATACTAATAGATGGAAACATACTTGAATATTTTGTTCAGCCCTGTAGTTTGCCTGGTACCTTTATTATACACCAGTGTTACGCTAAAATTTATTTTAAAACACTCCTTAAACAACTGAAATCACTTTCTGATAAATTATCGTTCATAGGCTCCATGTACCCAATTTTTTGCGTGGCCCTGTATATCATTTTATCTATATTCTGCAAACATTTTTTAGTAAATTTAATGCAGTTCAGTGTAAAAATGCATAATTTATTTAAGGACCACCTTTAAGTAATTTACGCTCATATAATCATAAGCAGTAACGTTGGCGAACTCTTTTGGGTAGCCCTGTATATCAACTATAGCATTTATACACATCATATAATGTGCATAGATTTAATGAAACTTAAATGCGCATATCATACTTAAAATGCATTTTATCCATCATCGGATACATATACAGTACTTCGGAAAGAATGTACTATTTGAAATCTTTTGCATGTCCCTGTAAATGCTATTGTACATTATATTAGGGAAGGCAGTATTGTATAATTTATACTAAGCCTCATTGACATAAATCAATTTTATTATACATGAAACAGTTTAATATATTTAAAATATGTCACACACAATTCCCCCTTTTACCACTATTTAATGGAATTCTTTTGTGTGGCCCTATAAATGAATAATAGCTACATTTTCATTTCATATTTTATAGAATGCATATTTTAATGCACCTCGTAGAAGCATATAAATTTTAATATGCTTGGCAGGGTATACCATCTTTAAAATTCCTTTGAAACGATTTTTCCCCATAGGCCGTAATGTAATGGGAAACTTTTGACTCTATCTGTAGATAAATTAATTACGGTAGAAACTTCATTTTGAATAGGGCTCGTGCTACAGTAAACGTTAATAACGTCCTAAAATTCCATGGCAATCCGAGTATATTTACGTGAGTTAGAGCGTGGACAGACGGTCAGACAAACCAAATTCATAAGCACTTTTCAACTTTGTTTTCAACTTTGTTGGAAAGTGCTAAAAACGTGCGACATGCGACAATTTCATCCTGATAACAAAGAAAAAACAGGTTTGACTGCGTCCTGTTACACGATTTTTGACGCATGTCTTGGTGTGTGGCGGCCTTAGACTTTGAACATTCAAATAAATATTCATTAAAAAATTAATATGGCTTTGAATGAAAGAAAAAAATAATAAAACATCGTAACTTTTGATGCTGTATAGTAAAAACAGATTTGTGAAAATATCTTTATATCATTTTATTAAAGATTCCAAATCTAAATTCATTCTCAAATCCAAAGGGGCTACTTTCTAATATATTTCTGAATTCATTTTTTTTCTTTTTTCGAAAGCGCATTAGATTAACAAGTGTTTTTATTCAGGAACTATGTAATTGAATGGATTTATCGATTTTTTGATACCAGAAAATACTTTCAAAGTTAGCGTTTTGAATGGAATTTCCGGAAGCGACAGCATGGGAAGGGAGAAAATTGCAACCATTTGACAAGAATATCGTATATCTGAACAAGGTTATACAAGTATTTTATTTACCAAAATTAAAAACGCTATTCGATTCCAAATCCCTTCAATAGCCAGGCTTGTCAATTTTATACTTTTGCAGTGAAAAATTAGTCAGAAAATGTGTCAAACTTTCGCGTTGTTGAGAAGTGAATTTAAGAGTCACTAAGAAGTATATATCCAAAGATTACGTTAACATAAGTTCTTTATCGCTATTAATAATTTTGCAAATCATGTTGTCTGCTCTAAACTTCTTGAGAACAATTATGTCTAGTTCCGGCTCGACTCGTCTGTATGTAGAAAAACAATGCGAGCCTGATCTCGGCCCAGCACGAGTCTGCTAAAAAATATTAAGCCAGGGTTCCACATAATGTAACTATCCGATGCTGATCTCTGCATTGTAGAAGTTACATTTCTGCATTAATGGTCTCAAACTAAGTATCGGTTCGTGACGCACATTACTACATGCTATTTTCGTTAAAGCCATATTCATTGAAAATAACTCATAATTTATCGTTTCTGTGTAAATCTTTATAACGGGTCTGTAGGCAGTTATAAAGATTTTTATCGACCCGTACGGCCCGTTCATTTTTTTTTGTCGGCCCAGCCCGTTGAAAAAATTATTCTAATTATGTCAGCCCGGCCCATGAAGACCTCTAATAAACGTTATAAATTCAATAATAGAATCAGAATGCAAAGAATCATATGTATTGTTCTTGCCCAGATCCCGGCAAAAAAAGTGCAAGATTAAATAAACACCCGAAATATAAAGCTCTGGAAAATAAACCAACGGGGAGAAAAAAAACGAAATATATAGTCCTATTCTGGAAGGATTTCAACTCTTGGTTACAGTTGCAATGATGTAATCAAACTCAAGCTGCTTCAATAGCAATGGTTCCTAATGGTTCCTGAGAATCATCATAATGTAGCTTCTAGAAGATGAAACTCATGTTTGCAGGAAATTTAATAAAGGTGGTTTTGAATTTAAGTAAGGAGAGTTATGGTGAATAAAATTAAAGAAAGAAATAGTAGACGAAACGTGCAAATAAATAAATAATGAGCAGAAAGCAATAGAAAAAATGCTCCTACAAGCCCTACAACACATTCAAAACTATCCTCCCATTCTGTCATATATTTATCCAAAAAAGAAAATTTTTCTTTACATTCAAAAGAAAAAACTGTCTTTAAAATTTCATGCAAGCATAGTTATATACACATCATATTTTTTTTTAAGTTTTACCACTGTGACTGTTCCAAAACATTTTTCTTTACATTGAATGAAAACAGCTTTATTGTTAAAGCCAAGAATTATGATTATTTGATATCAAATAGCATTAACAAGCCATTAACAGTTAGCATTAACAAGTCTAAGCATTAACAGTTGCTAAGCAACCACTTCACCAGGTTCTAGGTGATAATTAAACATATATTTTCCTGGAATATTTTCGGAATGCACATCACTATTGAATGACACAGGGAAGAGGACAAACATTTTAAAAATATGACTTTTTTTATCAGAAAGTACTTTTCTAAAAGTTTCAAAGATGGACAGAAAAAATGTGCAAATATTTTTATTAATATTTTTATATGCATTCATATAAACTTTTTTCAGCTTTTAGAAAAACTTTTCAAGCGATACATTCCAAAATTAAGCAAGATTTTTTGTTACTCTATTATTGAACAATACGCTATAAACGATAAAATTTTTATGTATCCTAATATTTTAGATACTGTCCATCTCTAGTATTTAAGATAAAAACTTTACCCAATTAATTTTAGTTTTTGAGGCTCTCTTAGTTCGAGTGCCACTTCCTTTCTATTGAGCCAAATGGTTTGAATGCAACCAATGTTTTTACTATTATGTGCCGATTGACAATCTACCAGTCAGCAAAATTTATTAAATAATATTTTTTGAAAAAATTCTATTACATGACCAATTTGTCATACAGGCTCATTTCGTTTTTTTTTTATCATTATACAATAAGTAGTAAAACAATTCATTATTCCACACATTTAAAAAAATACTTTTTTCCTTTGACACGAGGAATACATGAAAGTAATGAATGTTTTCTTTTTCACTATTATGTTTTTGTTTTAAATATTGTTATACATATAATTGAAGTGGCACTCTTAAACCCAATCGCCGACGGTAAGGCGGAGCCTCGTCGAGGGGGCCCCCCACCCCCCAACAGCAGAGATGGCCAACTGATTGTATCAATAAACTGTTATAACTGAATTACTGTTTGATTAATGTCACACCATGATCACGTCAAAAATTAAATCAGAAATCATGACAAAAAATAGATATAAAAAATTTTTTGCTTTAGTTTAGTTTTAATCTATATGTTCAATAATTTGATCAAAATTGCAGATTAGTTCTTAATTTTAATTTAAGTGGAAAATTTAATGCTAGAGAAAGATTATTAATATTTTCTCACTTAAAATGTAATTGTAACATTACTATTTAGATATAAACATATAACAATGATATTAACATTACGGATTTTTAAAATTCCTCTACCTTAAACAGCAATTAATTTGAACTGACAATGAACTTTGTTGTTATCCTTAAAAATTAATTTCTACTGATAGATCGCGAGGCAGCAGCACCAATAATCACCTCATTGAGTTCACAGCTGAAATTTTAGAAGTAGTTAAATCTCTATTTATGTATCAAAATGCAATCGCTCTGCCAAGCCTTAACTTGGTGGAAAACACCTAAAAACACGATTTCAGCGGTTGACTCGTAGGTTTACCGTTGTACTTCCCAGCAACCTAAAATATAAAAAAAGAAGGATCGGGAGTAGAAAAAGAATATGGTAAACCAATGAATCAAACACTAAAATCGAGTTTTTAGGTGTTTTCAACCAAAATATGGCTTGGCAGACCTACTGCGTTTTAATATGCGAATCAAAATTTAACTAGTCCTAGATTTTTACCTGTGAACTCGATAAGGTAATTGTCTGTGCTGCCGCCTTTCGGTCTGTGAAAAAATTGATAAATTGACCATCTCTGCTTTTTACACGCGCACGAAGCTAAATATAGCTTTATATTTTTTCCCTAATAAAACCCCTTAACAATTAAAATGAAAAACACCAAAGAAATTAAAATTGTTTTTTAATAATTATGATAATCGATTTTTCATAAATACAAGTGAACTATGAGAAATCGAATTAATATACCCTCCCCCCTCTAAAAAAAAAAGAAAAATATATAATATTGCAAAAATGTTACACCAGTGGAATGCCAGAAAAGTGGAAGATCAATGCTGCTAGTTTCAAGCCCGATAACGCTGGGCTCGGCTGAGATGATAAAGAAAGTGCAGAAAGAAAGGCTGGTGGTGATGCCTTTGATTCCGGTGGCGTTGGACTATCATGATCGTAAATACAAGAAGAATGCTGCTGTTTTCTAGCCCGATGACGTTGGGCAGTGAAGCCAAGAAACGGAAGAAAATGCCAATGATGAAGCCAGGATTGCCATAATCTGAAGATGGTGAACTGTTAGATGTTGAAGGACAGTGAAAGAGCCAGTGAACAGGAGATTGGGTTGCACCTAAGACACCTACATCGCGTTTGTTTATAATGAATTGAAACAATTCGCGTTATTATCAGAAGCCTGCCAGAGAAACACATTTTATTTACGCGGATTTTTAAGCTGCGAATCCTATTGTTTTATTTTAGTTTTTTTTCAGTTTTGTTTTTGTATGTTTTTTATTTGGTTTTTGTTTTATTTTAGTTTTTTCCAGTTGTACTTTTTGTTTGTTTTTTATTTGGATTTTTGTTTTATTTCAGTTTTTTCCAGTTGTGTTTTTTGTTTGTTTTTTATTTGGATTTTTGATTTGTTTTAGTTTTTCAGTTTTGTTTTTGCTTGGATTTTTGTTTTATTTGTTTTGATTTGTTTTTAATTTGTAAGTTTGGATATATTTTATTTATGTTTTGTGTTTGTTATTTTTGTACATTTGTAACTGTGATAAATTTAAATACCAAATCGCCGAATAGATTGTTTAATATGAATATATACTTAAAAAACTACATGTATACTGAGAAAAAGTAATTTATATATGTACAATGGCCAAACAAGTTAAAAATGCATGTTTCAAAACTGTTACAAAAATTTAAATATTTACAGAAAAGGCCGCTCAAATAATGAAACACATATATAAACTAAATAACAAGATAATAATATATATAGATAATATAAATAAGAAAAAATTGCTATGAGGCCGAAAAAATCATTAACCGTGAAAAATGTAGTTTTAGAATTCTACATGCAAGCCCACTAATCAGCATTCGAATCTGTATTCTACAAAATCCTGATCTTTCAATATTTTTAAAAAATCGATTGCATTATATTTCGTTACACTATTGTCTAAACACATGAATTCTTGTTAGAATTTTCCTTATGAAATAAACTTTTACTTTCATGCTAAAAATAACATTAATTCTTAAAAAAAAAAAAAAAAAAAAAAAAGATGTATAATAAATATTAAAATACGACATTTCACAAAGGAAAATAAAAGATATTCATAGAATTTTTTTTTAAATTGATAATTCTGTTTCCAAAAATAATATTGGCATTGTTATAAGGAAAAATACCAACTTGACATCCTAATAATTCACATTTCTGTAGCCATTTTTTTGTGTAATAAAAAGTACATATACAGTATAGCTTTTTTAGAATTATTTTATTTATTAAACTTTATTTTCCAGAATCATCGCGATTATTCTGGATTTTATAAAATTTCGGATTAGAGAAGGTTTGAAACTGGGATGTAATTTAAAAAAATAATAATGCTGATATTTGTCTTAAGTATGGCAATGCAAAAATGCACACAAGTTAATAATTGAGAAAAATTAATTCGAAATGCTCTTATACATATATTTAAAAAATAATAATTACGTAATTTTTTGCAGATTCCCATCTGTTATAAAGCACCAAAACAATAACTATTTTTTTTATTATTATTACGATTTCTGATTTTTTTTAAATTCTATAAATGACAGAAATCACAAAAAAAAACAGACTTATTATGTAAAATATTGAGCCTAATTTTCTAAAACCAATATATATATGCCGTATATTCTCGTGTATAAGTCTAGTTGAATCCCCCCCTCCTTAATTCTTAAGCAAAGTTTTGAAAAAAAAATAAATTTTCGTGTATAAATCGAATAAAATTTCTGGTAATACAGCTCATATTCAAAATATTAGAATAATTGAGAAAAAGTAATAAGAAAAAATTATTTGTCATTTATTTATTTTTTATACTAAGTAAATGCAATTAAATTTCTTATAAATTAAATCTGGAATGTTCAGATAAGATTTTAACATTTATAAAATATAAAATACAGCACAATAAATTAGGTATACAGCTTCCTTAAACACACCAGAATATTAGAATAAAATTTAGATTGGTTCAAAATATTAGAATATTTTATTTTACGCAACAATATTACCTTATGAATATGACGTAAATGGTAGTTAATATTTGTAGCATCCCCTTTAGCTTTCATAACAGCGTACAATCGATCTTGCATACTATATACAAGGTGTTTACAAACATTTCTATCAATATTAGCCCAAATAGACTTTATACGTGCCACTAACTCAGTTTTACTTGAAGGAGGATTTTCTTGAAGTTTTTTCTTCATTATACACCATAAGTTTTCGATGGGATTAAGATCTGGTGAATTTGGTGGCCAAGGAAGTACCTTAATGTTGCGTTGGCGGAACCAAT
Source organism: Maratus speculifer (assembly GCA_964019185.1). NCBI lineage: Eukaryota > Metazoa > Arthropoda > Arachnida > Araneae > Salticidae > Maratus > Maratus speculifer. The sequence continues at coordinate 450,550,937 of OZ025292.1, read as the reverse complement.
TCTTAGTTGACACCGAGGTGTGCGGGGACGCTAAATCTTGTTGAAAGATGAAATCATCTTCAAATAAATCTTCTGATGATGCTGGAATCATGTAATATTCTAAAACTTCTTGATATATCAGAGAGTTAACCTTTTCGTAGACGATGCATAACTTTCCAGGTCCTTCTGCACTCATACAACCCCAAACCATGACAATAACAGCAAATTTTACGGAACGTTTAAGGCATTCTTTATCAAATGCTTCTTGCTTCATTCTCCAAACTCGAATACCTTGATTACCATATGAAACACAAAACATACTTTCATCACTAAATAATATATTTTTCCAATCTTCATTGCTCCATAAACGTCTTGATTTACACCAATTCAATCTTATACGCTTTTGTCTTGCAGTCATGAGAGGTTTTGTTTTCGGTACACGAGATTCAAATTTAAATTTATGGAGACGTCTTAATGTTGTCGATGTAGAAACTTCAACTCCTTCTTCTTTCCATTTTCGGTGCAAGAATCGCACACTTTTAAAACGATTTTTTTTTATTATATGAGTCAGTTTTCTGTCATCTCTAGCAGATGTTTTTGGTTTTCGGCCACCATTTCGGCGATTATTTTGAAATTTTCCAATTTTTGAATATTGTGTTAGTATTTTACTAACGCTCGATTGCGAACAATGTAAATAATTCGCTATAAAACATTGATTTTTACCGTGCCGATACAAATCAGCCATACGAAGTTTAGTAGATTCAGGAATATCACTCACACGGCCCATTTTAAGACGAAAAAGAAACTGCAAAAAAGAATACTGATTTGAAATAAAATAGTCTGAATTTAATCAATGATGCCACCAGTTAAGAATTGGTAATAATTAAAGGAGAATTTATGTGAAATATTCTAATATTTTGAACCACTTGAATAAATATTCTAAGATTTTGACTTTTCAAAATAATTTTTTTTTGCAATTAATCTTTTCAAAAATGATATTAAATTTAAGATAACAAGTAAGTTTAATCAACAATAAGTTCTTAATAAAAATATCGTTTGCATATTTTCATTAAAAGACATTAAATTACCAAACGATATTTTCAATTTCTAAAAAAAAGGTAATTATTCTAATATTTTGAATATGAGCTGTATGTTGAAAAATGATTTGTAATCGAGGATTAAAAAAATAATAATAATGTTGAACTTTCAGTAAATTAGTAAAAAGTAAAAAAAAAATTCACGTTTCCAATCAGATTTTTTTTTATTCAATCTTTTAAAACCGCATGATTATGTAAAACTGGAGAAGCTTAAACTATTTTGAAAACTATTCACATCAATTTAATAATACTTAAAAAGAAAAAAAATTCTTTCAAAAATTTGTTTAAGCCTTTTTTACAATGGTAAACAGTTTTTTAGATTTTTAAAATACACTATTTCTTCTTTGTATTGTAGGACTTTTAGAAGAGATATCTAGAAAGTTTCTCAGATTTACTCTGTTAAAACGGCGATTAAAATGTTGAAAGTATTGAACGGAATTCTATCCCAAGAGAAAATTGATGCAGAACAATTACTGGGACTTGTTGAGAATTTTTTGTCAATTGCAGGGACCATCGTCTGCTTTAACCCTCACTCGAACCTATCCCCATACGTGATTACTTAAAAGAGTTGTCTATTCCTCGATTATCTGAGATATATTTTTTATTATTATTATTATTAACTTGCATAAGTCGACCCTCTAATTTTCAACGAAAATGGGAGGTGGAATTATACACGAGTTAATAATAAACAAGAAAGAAAAAAATCATGCGTCAAGCATAGATTATTAATCATTTTCTAACACATTCAGAAAAATGTAACAAAACCGCGCCGTTTAAAAAGTTAAAATACTACGTCTGTATAACAAATTTCACAATCGAATTTCAGCGGTTCCCATTTAAAAACAGAAAATTATCCAAAATTTTTAGCAGCTCTGTATATCATATAAAGATTTTTATCTATTAACAACATGCAATCCAAAATTTAGCTCATTCAAGAGATACATATATTTCAGAAAATTCACCTTCAGCAATTTCCTCTGAAAAGGAGATTGGCATGCGAATACGTTTGTACAGTCCTGGATATTTTATGTATAAAGAGTAATATGCAAAAAAACTAATTAAATTTACAAAGGCATACCGAATTTAAAACGTAATCTCCAGCAATTAGTATGCAAAGACAGTATTAAGACTTATTTCTTTTGTGTGTCTCTGTAAATTAATAAAAAATGCTCTGAATGCCCTTTTTTTTAACATTATTGTAGTGATTTCACTTTCAATGCATTTGAAATGGCGTAATGTCATTAAAATACTTTCCAAACAATTTTCCTCCTTTACCATAATGTAATTGAATTCTTTTAAGTGTCCCTGTAAATGAACCATTAATTGTTAATACTTCATATGCAGTACAGAACATGCTTTGCTGATCCTAAGCTTTATCAATTGCATGAAAATCCGAGTATATTTACGGGAGTTAGAGCGTGGACAGACAGTGTCGGTCCATCTGTCTCAACCGAGTACTTATACCATCTCAACCGAATGCATAAGCATTTTTTAACTTTGTTGGTAAGTGCTAAAAAAATCTACTTGGTTATCCCGTCGACCAATTTCGCCAAATTATAGAAACCGCCAAATTATATATGTTGACATAATTTTTATTTTAAATAACGAAAAAACAAATAATTAGAAAAATATTAATAAAAATACAAATAAAAAGTCGAAATAAAAATCAATTAAAGACGTTTTAAACATGTGTATCGTATTTAATGTCATTGAATGTTACATTCACGATCATTATTGGTACTTAATTTTATAGTTTGACGATATTTTTTTGGTCGAAGGGATAACCAAATAGTACCAAAAAAAAAGAATAATAAAGAAATAATAAATACTTCCCAAATCTTATCTAAAATAACCAGACTTATACACGGGTGTATACGGCATATATATATTATAGAAAGAAATTTAAGGCACATATGTCATACACGCACTACATTGACGCAATATTTCACCCCCGGGAATTTGGCAAAATTTGTGTTTTTGAATATTGCTATAATTGTTAATATTTACGATGTATGCGATATTTTTATATCTATTATTGTGTTTATAAATTATAGCTGATTATTTATTGCTTCAACAGTTATTTCTTTTTTGATAAATTATCGAAAAAAAAAAAAAAAGAAAACTGCATACGCGTCGAAGGTACTACTCTGTCATCCCGTCGACCAAAATACTATCGCCAAATTACAAGATTAAATGCCAATAATGGATGATCGTGAATGTCAATTCAATGACATTAAATACGATACGTGTGTTTAAAACGTCATTAAGTGATTTTTATTTTGACTTTTTATTTGTATTTTTATTAATATTCTACTAATTATTTGTTTTTTTGTTATTATTTAAAATAAATATTAGGTGAATATGTATAATTTGGCTATTAGTTTGGCGATTTGTACAATTTGGCGAAATCGGTCGACAGGATAGTACCGCGTCGAATTGTTAATCTCCTCATTTTTTGAAGTCAATTAAAATAACTCGGTTACCATATGAGGCGTAAAATCGCCATTTTGTTGCGATTGCGCCAATAAGGTGCGTATATGACATCTGTGCCAAATTTAAATAAGACTTACAATTAATTTACAATTAAAAAATGAATTTATAATTACATTAGCATTGTTAAAATAGTGACATATAACGCTAATGTTAAAATAAATAAAACGTACTTACAAATATTGAAGTCAAGAGAAATTATTATAATAATAAAATCAGATTTCGAAAAGTTTTGGTGCCATTTTCTTATCTTTCGAGAAATAAAAATAGGGAAATTAATAGATTTTGAATTTTCACAACTTAATATAAAAAAAAGACACATCTATATTAATTATAAATGTAATACAATAAGTTCTTATAATTTTAAAATGTATAAAAAAGTAGCAAGTTTGGCAATCTGTTCATACTTCTTAATCATTTTCTGAAATTCATACATATATGCGTAATGGCACCATCTATGATATTTAATTTAAAATAAAAACAAATAAACATACCGAAATGGCCGAGCTACAGAAGTTTCGGGATTAGAGATGTCCAAATTAATGATGTTATACTGTATATATACTATTATCAGAATATTATTTCAATGTAAAATGATTTATTATTGAGAAGGGGTCAGCTTATAAAGTCATTACTATAAAACATCTTTCAAGCGACTAGTGGACAACATGTATCAATATTTAGAATTTAAAATAAATTCATAATACTTCAGAAAAAAAAAACTGTAAATTAAAAAAATGCATTAAGACCGATTTTTCTTGTCAATACAGTTGATAAAAAGATTGCAACCTTTGATATGAGCTATAGATAATGATTGCAATCTTTAAATTTTACTGTATTAAAAATCGGCCTCATAGCATATGCAGCAGAAGGCCAGAATCTTCCGACACCAACTTACCTTTGACTTCTTCCGCCAACTCAGGGAAGGTTGGGGAGAAGTCGTACTTACTTCATCCACGGCTGCTTCTTCAACTGCTACTGCCATGGGCTTCCAGAACTTGCGTCCGCCATCCAACGATGAGGCAATACCCAAATAAAAATTCTCATTTGAGCATGCCATCCATCCGTCGATGCTCCCATGTTCCTGTCGTCGACCTGAAAAAAAAAGAATCAAGAGACATTATACGAGTAGTTTCCATTTTTTTCAAGAGCAGTTGCAAGTAGAACCAACAAGCTTGAAATTTTTTTTGGAAATTAATTTGAAATCGAATTCTATTCTATATTTAATTTACTGGCGCACGAGATGACGATTGAAACAATTAAACATTGTTACGTAACAATATTTCTAAATTGTAGCTTACCGTCGAAACCTATATTGTTGAATTAATGCTTAATTATTTGAGCGTTAAATTTTGAATGTTTACAAACAATTAATTTTGTTGCCATACCGAGAAACTAAATTATAACGAAAAAAGAGACAACAATGAGAATAGCGTTGAACAGCTTCAAGTGTTATGAAAAGTTGATTGAAATGACGTCATTCTTTCGCAATTATTTTATCTTTTGTTGTCATTTTTCCATAACAACCGAAAAGAAAATGTAATTAAAATTCGTGCTATTTCAAAACATTATAAATGAACTAGCGGCCCGCCCTCGCTTTGCTTCGGGTAGTCCCGTGTCACTACATACACCGCAAATTGTTACTACCACTTCATCCCATTAAATTCAACTACTAAAATCATTACTCTCCTTTTAATTAGTCGGGTAAAAAGTAGCCTGTATGTTAATCTAAGGTGCAAGATAACTCCATACAAAGTTTCATAAAAATCGATCCATCCGTTCTTAAGTTATAGATGGTGTAACTAACACGACTTTGTTTTATGGATATAGATTATAGCAGCCCGCCCAGGCTTTGTATGGGTATTAAAAAAATTTTCAAGTTATAAATTTTTACACACATACTCACACTCTCTTCTTTGTGGGTGGAGTTATTAAAAAAGTGTAAACTTATAAAAGAAAATTCGGATATTAGTATTATTTTTTATTTATTTGTAATTCATACACTACATTTTTATTATTTACTTTTTACATTTTTGCCTATTTATTTTATTTTTACAACAATTACAGGATGTCTTTATATACAATAAATCTTGTAGGGTTCAGCCTGCGTTTGCAATGTATAAGCGGAAAAAATGAAATTATTTACGACATCACATTAAAAACCTCAAAAATAACAGTATTTCTCCACTATTTCATGGATTTTATTATACATATAAACCTTCCTCTTGAATCACTCTATCTATTAAAAAAAACCGCATCAAAATCCGTTGCGTAGTTTTAAAGATTTAAGCGCACATAGGGATATAGGGACAGGAAAAGCGACTGTGTTTTATACTATGTAGTGATGATTTCTGATAAAACATACAGCTATTGTAAACTATATTTAATTTTAGGTATCTATATTAATGTTACAAACAAATAAAGGCATATGAATGATTAAATAGCCAAATTTTTTATCGCTTCTTTCTTTTTTTTCCAACAGAGGCGGTATTAAATTTTGAAAAAGCAGAATTCATGTTTTCTAGTTTTAAAGTTACATCCGTTTTATCATCAAAGTGTATTTATATATTATATAGAGATTATATTTACTGTTGCACAAATAAGTTAAATAGACAAACGCATCGAGTCTAAGTTTGATGAAATTGCGTAAACAAAATTGGAGAGAAAGCTGCTTACTTACAGTACATTAGAGGTCTACGCGGGCCGGAATTTCCAGGCCCGGGCCCGTAGGAAAATTATTTCGGCCCGGCCCATTGTAAAACTCAAAAATTCTGCACGGGCTCGGAGCGTTAAATTTTTATATTTTAGGCCCAGACCGCTTTGGCCCGTTATAGTTTCTACGATTTATAAAAAAATCATATTTTTACCATATAATTAAGATTCCTTTAAAGATTACTGCATACATATCTATGGAAGGATCTTAAAGTATATTTTACAGGAAATACACATTAACAACATTAATGATTACTTAGATTCTTAGGCTCTCAACATTCGAATAAAGATTCATTAAAAAATTAATATGGCTTAGAATAAAAGAAAGCTAAAAACATCGTTACTTTTGAAGCTGTTTAATAAAAGAAGATTTATAAAAATATTTCTATTCATTTTATTAAAGATTTTAAATCCAAATTCATTCTTAAATTCAAAGAAGTTCCTGTCTGATGCATTTCTAAATTCATTTTTTTCTCAGAAACGCATAAGATTAGCAGGTATCTTTATTCAGAAATTATATAATCAAATGGCGTTATCCATTTTTTTTTTTTTTTTTTTTTTTTTTTTTTTTTTTTTTTTTTACAAGCAATTTAAGAATACTGCAAGCAAATAAAATCCTGTCATAATTAGCGTTTTGAATAGAATTTCCGGAAACGATAGCATGAGAAGGGAGAAAAACCTGCAATCATCTGAGAAACTATTATATCTCAACAAGGTTATACAAGTATTTTATTTACCAAAAAAGAAAAACGTTATTCGATTCCAAATTCCTTCAATAGTTAGACTTATAACTTTTATAATTTAACATTTTAAATTCATCTGAAAATGTGTCGAACTTTCGCATTATTGAGACATTATTAATTGACACATTATTAATTTAAAAACCATCAAGAAGTATATATCCAAAGATTAATCTATCATAAGTTCTTTATCGCTGTTAATAATTTTACAAATCATGTTTTCTGCCCTACAAATCTTGAGAACAGTTAAGTCTAGTTCCGGTCCGGCCAGTCTGTATGTAGAAAAATAATGCAAGCTTGATCTTGGCCCGGCATGAGTCAGCTAAAAAAATATTAAAACTGGTTACACACAATGTAACTCTCCGATGCCAATCTCTACACAATATATTTTTATATTGATGCTGTCAAAGTAGTATGGTTCGCGATGCACGTTTATACTTATTCTCGTTAAAATCCTTTTCTTTTATTGTTTCTGCTTAAATCTTCAGAACGGGCGGGCAGCCCCGAAATTTTGTTTTATCGGCCCTTTCAATTTTTTTGCCGGCCTGGCCCTGCCCGTTTATGTTGTTTGTCATCCTAGCCCATTGAAAAAACTATTCTAAATCTGCCGGCCCAACCCGGCCCGTTTGAAAATTCGAAACGATTCCGCCGACACGCGGGCCGGGCCCTTGCAGACCTCTGCAGTACATGTCAGCTCCATTTATACGATTGTGGAGAATCATTTTTAATCATTGTTAAAAAGAAAAAATAATTAATTTACATAAACTTATAAAGTCAGTGATTTTTTTTTATCCACTAAGTAACTCGTTTTTTGTCATCATTAACTCAGTGTGTCTATGACGGCCAATTATCTAACTTGGCATATATGTCCTAATGGGAAGAGGGATTTCCCTCCATGGGTGTCTTTCTAAGTGAACTTAACCCGTATTTACGCAAGAAAATTCATGGTTAAAAAACAAACAAACACGGAAAACTCCGAACGGTTAGGCCGACGACCCCGAATGGATTTGAATCCAGCACCTGCCGTCTACCAGTTTCGGAGGCAGAACTTCTCGGCCACTGGTGGGACCATGTGTGTAGAAAAAGCCTATTTATTGTAGGGATACTACAGTTTTAGTTTTTATTTGAAGAGTCTGTTATATATTAAGTGTGAATTTTAAATTAAGCTATTAAAAATAACAGGACCTGTTCACTACGAGCCACTTAACTTTGCATAAAGCTGACATTAGCCGATGTCCCCGCACTTCATTTACTCCTTATGATGCCGATAACATAATTATGACAAGGGTCGATCCAAAAATAAGGTTCCAAAAGATCTCCAGCCGTGGGGAAAGGTGAAATACGGCAACAGCCGGGTTGCGCGACTGTTCCCGCACTCGCAATTCCTTGGCCGTGCTTTTTCTCGCCACTCATTCTTGGTTTAGCAGACGTCCAAGATGGAAGATCCCATTGTTGATCAGGCCAAGTGCAACATTCGTTTCTTAATTAGCTTTTTTTTTTTTTTTTTTTTTTTTTTTTTGGCTGAGAAAATTTAGGTTAGCTATCACAAAGCGCCGGCGAGGACGATTGACAGCCGCCGTAACGTTGCTTTATGACCAGTTTCGCAGCCAGATTTCGGTTCTAGGGGGGGGGGGGGTTCTGATAAAGATGTTTGCCGGTTATTTGAATCGTCTTTTAATAGAATCAGTACTAATTAGAATATTTACAGTAAAACCTCCGAAGAGCGGCCAGCGTTGGGACTGAGTAAAAGTGGCCGCTTCTTAGAGGTGACCGGTATATGGAGGTTTTGCTTCAACTTATTAGAAAAATCAAATAAAATTATTAAATTCAATAAAATACTTCGAAAAAGTAACATTTTTTTATTATTTTTCACATTAAAGAAATCTGTTAGTTTCATATATTTTGTATATTTCGAACTTCTTTTTTTTTCAATCGATAGGATAATATTTGTGGTTTTATTACACAAATCTTCGTCGTTATTATTTAGAACAAAAAATTTAATGTCTCGAACATTTGCGAGGACTTCTTCATAAGACTTTAGTTTGGTCGCTTTTTCAATTTCCGCTACATCCTCATTTGAAGGTGTTCTCAACTGCTCACTAAGCGCAAAACGTTTTGACACATTGACAAATTCATTTTTTTACGGAAAGATATAAAATTGGACGGTCTGGCTATGGAAGTACTTTCGAATCGAACTCAGTTTCTCACTTTATGATAATTAAATTACCTACCGAGTTAGAAGCTATTTTGATCACGTGATCACACGATTTTCTACCTTTCGTTGACTGTTTTTTCTGCTTTCGTCCGAAAATGCTGTTCAAAACATTCTTTTTGACGGCTTGTTCTGAAATATCTATTAGCTTGCACGAAAACAGAAAAATGGGTCCAGTTTCTGAATAACACCTGCTAATTTCATGCATTTCCGAACAAAAATGAATTAAAACTCATGTCACAAAGTTGCCCTTTTTTGATTTAAGAACATCCTTAAAGTTTCAGTGTCCTCTTCTTTCATCAAATCCTGAACAATTTCCTGTATGCTTTCGTAAGTGCTGATAAGGGTGAATGATTAACAATAGAAATAAATTTATCTAGGATTATGTCGGTAATTTTTGCGGCTTAAATAATGCGTCTAATTCACTATCACTAAGATCGTTGTTTGACTGTTTTTCAAAGATGTTACCGAAACTCGGAAGTTTCTATAAAGCAAATTAAGCCTTATAAATTTTGAAAATTTAAACTTTTACATCTTTTTTATTAAATATCAAATATCAAAGAAATAAAATGATGAACACAGAGGCGTGCAGAGAGAAAATTGCCCCCGGGAAAAATTTTTTTTTGGCGACCCACTACCCCAACTTTTTTTTTTGTGACAGGCCAAATAATGACATTGGTCATATAACTTTGGTGCCCCCTAAATTTCCGTGCCCGGAGCGACCGCCGCCTTCACACGGCGCTGGATGAATATGGATAATGTCGCAATTTACAATGCTCTCGGCTTCTTTCAGTGGCCGTGTCGGAGTGAATTTCCCTGGCCGCGGCCGGTTTTCAGAGGTGACGGTGTTCGGAGGTTTGATTTAATATTATTTCAATACGACTCGTTCCGTTCTATGAAAAAATGGCCGGTTGTTAGAGGTGACCGTTAATGGAGGTTTTACTGTACTGTATAATACTTAAACTCAAAGCGCATCCGTGTGGCAGAAAATCACCATTCTTTTAGCATAATGCGTTTCAGAAAAATGATTTAGTTCAAATAACCAATTTTTACTTAACTAATAAATGTAATATGCACTTTCAGAGTTTTAAATAGAATTTTTCCACTTAGTTGAATCACTTTATTAAATTAAATCTGATTCAATAAAGCGGAGGATACCGAAATACGCCAAAACGTTTCAATGTTAAGTTTGGTTTTGATTCATAGAAGCGCAATTATAGCGATCTTTCTTAGTTCTGGGAGGGGTTTTAACCCTGAAACCACCCCCTTGGCTGCGCCACTGATTACTAATTCATTTACAGGGACACCCGAAAGAACGATGGTGGCTAAAAATCCACAACCAGGGCAAAATTTCTTTAGAAACAGAGCAACAGAGTCAATAATAATTTAAAAAATACATTTATAACATGGCTGAAAATAACGAAATTATCATTCACAATATTTCGAAAAAGTAACAATCAAATTTAATGATATTTAAACAAGTAAGAAAAATTATGAGTTAAGCGTAGATTATGAAGCACTTTCCAACACTTCTTGAAATCTTTAACAAAACTTCGTTATCCAGGGAAATAATATGTCATTGTCCATATCCAAATATGCATTCTAATACTTTTGAAAAGCCCTGTACTTGATCTCTCGATTAATATATAGACTATATAATGCAAGAGACTATTTAGCAAGAAAACGCCTAACTGGTTGAAATTTTCCTTTCAGCAATTTATACTATAAAACATACTTGAATACTTTTGTTTAGCCCTGGAAAATACATAGTACCTTTAATACACGAAAGTATTTTGCTAAATTTTAGTTTTAAAATAAATTCTCTTTAAACTACTTAAATCAAATTTCCAGAAATTATCATCGAAAGACGACCATGTATCCAGTTCTTTGTGTGACACTGTCATTTTATCTATATTCTACAAACATTTCTTAGTAAACTAAATGCAGTTCATCGTAAAAAAGCATAACATATTTAAAAACCACGCTAGTCTCTGAGGAAAATAAAACAATATGCCGATTTGAATTTTAGCTAGACTGGAAGGAGAGCTTAAATTCAACTGACTGACAAGCGAACTCTTCCAATCAGTAAATGAAAAATCCTTAACCAATTACCTGCGACCATTTATTTCCGCCTTTGGCTTAGAATCTTTTGCATTTGATCATTTTCAGCGAGTTCATGGCCAAGGGATATTTTTGAATTTTTCTGTTTTCGCAGTAGACTTGATGAAATGTTTTTAAAAGGTATAAAAAATTAATTTGTTTGTGATTAGTGTCACAAAATTACAGCGATTTGACTTGCAGAAAATAAATATTTCATTTAGATAGGAATTTTTTTTTTCTAGTTTCAGGTTAATATTCTGGCTAATTTTTCACATTTTATAGACAGAAAATTGAGATTAGTAGAGTATAAAAAGTATTTTATTTCACTTATTACAAAAAGAAAAAAAAGAAGTGCTTAAAGTTTTATTAACTTATATAGACATATATAAGGCAAATTAAACTAACAGTTAAAAATAAGATCTTGACAAAATTAGGGGGAAAAAAGTTAAACAAATTAAAAAATTTTAACCACTGTATATTTTGTGCTGCAGATGGGGGGAGGGGGGAGGGGATATATTGATTTAAATTCCACTGTAGTCATTTATACATATAGTAAAAATTTATTGTTATCGATGACAAATGTGACAGAAAAAAATAATGCTGCAAATTTTGAAAACTTTGTGTGATGTTAGGAAGTCAGTTGAGTAAATTTGGTTAAAATTAGTGAAAATTCTAGGTGGAAGGGCATTTAGATTTTTGATTATTTTTACAAGTATGTTCTAAAAACAGAAATGAGTTTTCAACAATGTTAAAAACTCAGTAATGTTAAATTCTGAGTGATTAAGTATGAGTAAAGTAGGGTGGAAGTGTGAGGGGGCTTTTTTCTTTACTGATTTTTACCGGTCATTTTACTGATACAATTAGTTAAGAATGTTTTCTGTATTAATCCGTAAACGAAAAGACAGTAAAATACTTTTATTGTTTTTTCATTTAAATTTTTATGAATTTATTCGATTCAGTCGAAAACTTCGGTACTTTTTATATCTAAGTTTAGTGATTCAATTCTGAGGTAGTCGGAGTGAAAGGAAAAGCAAAAAGAAAATTTACTTGGACGTTAATGAGAAACTGTATCCCCGACAAGGGGGCCAAGTTCATAATATATATTAAAGGTAGCCTAAAAAACTGCGTGGGCAAAAATTTCAGGGCCGAGCCCGACCCAGTTCGTGCAAAATAAATTAATGGTCCGATCGGCGGGAAAAATAAAAAAATCGACCTGATTATACGGTCTAGCAAGTACATTATATATACACATATATATTAGGCCGGCCAAAAAAATATATATAAGTTAAAATCTTGGCCCGACCCGACTCTATATTTCTGCAAAACATGAAATTTTACTTCGATATAGTTATAAACTGTTTTGCACGGGGAGTTCTAATTAAAAATAACTCATTTTATTTGAAGTGCTCTAATTTGCAATATTTATTTATTTTTAATGAATATCTATTTGCATTAAATGGTTTAGTTATTGTTAATCCTTATTTCATGTATTGGAGACTTTAAAATCAGAAAAAAATGCCACACATAAAATCTTCTAAGACAGAATTCCATAGAAACGAAAAAAAAAAAGCGTTATAATTTATTAAAAAAAGATACTTTAACTTTCGGACCTGGCTTTGGAACTGAAAGTGCTTTTTATATTACTATCAGTGTTGGGCACGTTCACAAAATAAACGAACTAACTCAAACTCACGTTCAATTTCTGAAAAGTGATTTAAGTTCACGTTCAAACTCAAAAATTTTTAAACGAACGCGTTCAAATCACGCTCATTTGTAAAAGTGAACGAAGTTCACTAAAAAGTTCACTTTTTTTTATGTTATGTTTATCCAAATTTACAAAATTTTGTGAACTAATCATTTGATTATTCGATATGTAAGATAGAGGTATGCACGGACGGAAATTTCCAGGTCCTATCCATAGAAAAAAAAATGTCCGGCCCAATATTAAAATAAAAATTTCAGCCCGAGCCCAGCCCGGCTCGTAGAGAAAATTTAGCGCCCCGATATAATAGCTAAAAACAAGTCCCGACCCGGCCCGACATAATAGCTAAAACAAGGCCCGAGCTTGGCCCGGCCCGGAAAAAAAAGTTGAAATTTCGCACCGAACCCGCCCCAACCCCGAGTACATTTCTACTGGACATTGATATTTACCTTTACGGAAAAGTTCTGGCCAAAAAAACTTACCTTAGTCTGTTTATAATCTCCATTTATGCAGAAGTGCCGTATGCTGCGATGTTTATGCTTTTAATGAACCTTTGTTAGTTGTATGTAAATGTTTCAGCTATCATTAATATTATTAATCTATCTTCCGTGTTATGGAGACATAAAAATCTAAAAAATGATATATGGTAAAAGTAAAATCTAAGATGAAACCGCATTGGAAAGAAAAAATACGTTTCTTTTTTAGCAGGTGTAAATGTTTAATATATTTTTTCTACCGTATTATTGTATTCATTTTGCATGGATGAACAGTTTAAAAGAACTTTAAAAGAAATTTTCAGTTTTCAGTTTAAAAGAAAATTCCGTCATAGGCAGTTTATTCCATATGTTTATTCCATATGTCATCTATTAAAAAAAAGCCTGGGATCTACGATTCTTAAAAAAGAATAAAAACCCAATCTTTAATTGTATAAAAATGGCAACTTAAAGTATGTGCTTTTTAGCAAAATCAAGCCAAATTTTACAGATTTTTGAACAGACTTAGCCCCGTCGAGAGAAGGATTTTCATATGGGATGATAAATAAGTATAGTACAATATTGGATGGAATATATTTCCTAGCTATATCTTGAAATAAAATTTTATTCGTCTTTAATTTGTTAAAAAAAGGGTAAAATTTATACATCTTAAGTAATTTAACATAATTAAATGCACAGAGCAAGAATAACAAAAGTTCTTTTGTCAGGTATCTCTCTCTCCTATCCTTAATCCCCCGAAAGGATAATTTTATTTATTTATTTATTTATTTTTACATTCAAGCTTTCAAAATGTATGTTATACAGTGAGACGAATTTTAATAAATGAACTAATTTCATTTTGCGATTCTGAAATGTACTAGTCGAAATTTTCTTTTCAATATTCATTATTTCTTAAATGTTAAAACATCTGTAAATACTCTACTGAATTTATGTGTTTAAAACCAAATTGCCTTGTATGAGGAGATCTAAAAAAATTCCTTGTTTAGTTTATTTCATGTTTATGTTCTCCGTTAAAGAAAAAAAAAACAGCCTGGACTATGGATGTTAGCAAAGACATTTATTCCAAAATTCTGGTTAATCCTCCCACTGCATTTTGTTTGTAGGATTGCTGATAAAAAATTAAATGTTTTGCATAAGGAAATCCCTTTTCTTTTTGCATATGAATCGATAAAATTTGCATATGTAACTTCTTAAAGCTGTTCTAAACTTCTGCAAAATGTTTTGACACATTTACAAATTCATTTTTAACGAAGAGATATAAAATTGGAAGACGAGACTATGGAAGCGCTTTTGAATTGAATTCATCATTCCGTTTTCTGATAATAAAATTACCTAACGAGTTATAAACTACTTTCATCATATGATTTTCTTCCTTTCTTCGACTGCTTTTTTCTACTTTCGTCGGAAAATGCGGTTCAAAATGTTAACTCTGATGGCTTGTTCTGAAATATTTATGGCGTTTTGTTAAAAATTTTTTAAAGTGAGTGGGATTTGATAGTTTTTGAATAACAACAACTGCTAATTTTATGTATTTCGGAACAAAAATAAATTACAATTTATACCACAAAGTTTTTTAAGAACACCCTTGATAATCGAATAGGGATTTTCATTTGCCTATAAAGTTGACGCATATTTAATTATTTCAAATTATTGTTCCATGACAATGGCCCTTCACACAGACTGCTGAGACTTAAAAACAGACTTTAAACAGCTAATAGGACATCGTTTTCTGAAAGATATTTTGCATTTATAGATAAATGAAAAAAAATTAATTTACAGCAGTTTGAATCAGAACTATGAAATTTTTTGAATACAGAAATGAAAATAAATTAAAGATAGATTGAAAATTCATTTATTACTTTAGAAGTAAAATTCTTCTTAAAATCAGTAATCTGTTTATAAAAAAAACTTCCACATCTCACTGAATAAAGAATTGTGAAAACTGTGACAATTTGTGAAGGCCCGCGGCCGCATCAACTCTTCCCCTCACATAAATCTGGATCTGTACACCATTTCTTTAAAGCCAGTCTTCTTTTTTTAAATATAAAAATTTAAACATTTTGTACGACTTAAAATTCAGATACGAATACATAATAATTATTAAGATGCTACTAGATGCAGTATAATATAAATATTTAGATGAACGCATATTTTATACCACTCTTTTTCTATTCTAAAAGTACACATTATCGATTGTAATACGTAGAAAGTTTTGCAATAGATTTAAAACATCCATTTTACAAACACCAAATTTTAAGCCTCATCCCTCCATCCTCCCCCCCCCCCCCCAAAAAAAAAAAATAAATAAATAAAAAAATCCATAGTTGCGTTAAAAAAGTGGGAAAAAAATAGTTAATTCATTTAAAATTGTTATAACATGCCTTAAAAATCTACCGCCTCTATTAAGGATGTATTTCGATTCAAACTGCTTATTTTCCGATTTATTTTTAAACTCATTTTTGCTCTCAAATGCATCAAAATGGCACATTCTCTTATTTAGAAATTACTCAAGGTGCCGTGATTATTAATTCGTTGATAAATGCAGAAAATATTGCAAAAAATGCAATCAAAAACGGCACTTTGAACCGATTTTTAAGAAGCGGGAGACTTGGGAACGAAAAAAAAGGGTCATACTGAGAAGATAATTGCTTATAAATCAAATTCTAATGAATTGAGCGTAAAAAGACACCATACGGCACCTTAAATTTCTCTTCAAAAATTCCCTCAGCAAGTTTCATATTTCTACTTTTAAAAATGTTTCTGAAATTATATCAGAAAATTTTGAGCTGTTGAAGGTGGAAAAGCGTTTTTTCGAATACATCCTTAAGGAGGGAAATGCGGCATGATAATTTTTCTGGGGTTAATGCACCGGGCAAAAAATTTCATCACAATCATTGAAGAAAATTGTAACTGACGATAGAAACTGCAAAAGAAAGCTTAAAAATAGCATAAGAAAAATTCTGTAAATATTTTAATATAAAGTATTTTGTAATATAATTAATAATAATAATAGATTTTTAAAAAATGATAAAACCATGTCCAAAACCTAAAACTGTGATATGTACGTATGCATGATTTCTTTTGATGAAAAAATTTTTCTGTTTATCAGCAGAAATAATGACAATTTGCTGATTGGAAAATTAGATATGTTAATTTTGGACGATGCTTAAAATATTTTGACTTAAAAAAAATAAATAAAAAATAAAAAATAGAAAAATAAAAGGGGGGCGGGGAGAAAGAAAAGGAATGGAAAAAGAAATGAAATTGTTTACATTACTTTGTATGTTTATAAAATATTTGCAAATAGGTTGCAGATTAAAAATCAATTTTATCAATATTAATGCATCCATTTTAAAGATATGGATAATAAACATAATAGAAATTATCGTTCTCGAGACGAAGAGTTTATTCGTCGTCAAATTTAATAAACTGCAAAACATAATTTTTCACTTTCAAAAAATAAGATTATCTGTGTATATACAAGAGCGAATCCAGTCCTCCATTTAGAGGAGGATCATAACAATGAGAGAAATGCCACCAAAAGAGAGCATTGACTGTCGCATTCTGAAATTCAATTTAAATCCCCAAATTTTAGTAAGATTTCCTAAAAAATTCTTTACATTTAACGAAATATGGAAAACGCTATTTCAACGCTTAACAACTGAATAAGTGCACTTGCAAGTATCTTGCATGTAAGATTAAAAATGACTTCATAAATTACCAAAATTTATGTAATTTGGATTTGAGTAAAGCTTTAAAAAAATAATGTTTTGCATCCCAAAGCAAAGGAGAAGTTAGAAAGAACTTAATATACATTTCATTTGAGTATATCTTTAAAATTTTAGATGGTTCCACATCCCAAAGCAAAGGAGAAATTAGAAAGAACTTAATATACATTTCATTTCTTAAATGTTCCTTAAAATTTTTCTTTGTTCAAAGTGGAGAGTGGGAGGGAGCTCATGATTCCCGTAACCCCTCACATTATCGGATTAAAATAAAGAAATTAATGTTTATCTTGTTCGAATTCTTTACTTGAGAAAGTGGCTTTCATCTTCCGTTGCAAAATGCTATTTTTCATAACAATGTAATGCATTTCACAAAAATAACTTTGACTTTTCAAAAAATATTAGCTGTCCTGTGTCTCCTCCCCTTCCCCCAAAAAACCTTCATCAAATACATCTTTTAAAAGCAATTCAAAATTTATTAAACCATAATATATAATTTCCCATTTGTTTGAAAACTATCTTTACAGATATGTGTGCGATTTTGTTTAAATGCCCGTGTGTCAATTTTAAAAGTGAAAAGTATTTTTAATGGAAATAAAAAGAAAGAAAGAAAAAAAAAACAGTTTGCACGTATAAAGAATCTTCACGAATTAAAATCTTACATTAATCATTTGTCATCACGTTATTTATGCATGTATATATATACACTATATTGCCATTGATTATTGGACACTTGCGATTTTAGACATTTTACTAAATACCTAGAAAAATACATGAGGAATCATCTCGAAACTCTTAGTGTAATAATTTAATATTATACGTCATACATCTCCCTGAAGATTTTTTACCGAAACTCTATAGGGGACCATCAACAAATTAAAAAAGAATGAATATCTTTTGAATAACCCTATCAAAACTAATGTAGCAAAAGCGCTCAAACTCTAGATTATGATTGAATGCCTTATTCTAGCATTCACTTGTAATACACTGTGCTCATTTTTATGCAAATAGCATGCATACTCGCAAAGTTATTAAGGTTTTTATAAAAATGGTCCCAAATTTTTTCAAGTTTTTCCCTTAAAATTTTCAGAATTCTTAATATAAAATAATATTTTTTTCAGAAAATATGACAAACAACATTGCACACAGTACCCTGTAATCAGAATTAAAAAATAATCAAAATTGTATGAAAAATGAGTAGGTTTACTAAAAAATTTTTTACTGCGCATGCGTCAAAGATATCAAAATTTCATTTGCATATTATGTTAGTTAAATGTATAGAGCAACTTTTGTAAAAGTTTCAAAATCATAGTTTGAAAATTCTGAAAGTAATCGTCTATAGAAAAAGGACAAAATCCGTTGTTTCCAAAATGAAGCAAAAAAATGAGGGATTTTATCCAAATGTAGTAGTACATCCCGTATTGTGTATTCTATATTGACACTAATCAATGAATATATGGATACAACCCCTCTTGTTTTTGCTTCATTTAGAGAATAACGGATTTTCAACTTATTCAAATGACGATTATTTTCAGAATTTTCAAGTTATGATTTTGTGACTTTCACAAAAGTTGCTCTATACATTTAGCTAACATAATATGCAAATGAAATTTTGATATCGTTGACGCATGCGCAGTAAAAAATTATTTAGTAAACCAACTCATTTTGCATACAACTTTCATTATTTTTTTATTCTGATTATGGGGTACTGTGTGCAATGTTGTTTGTCATATTTTCTGAAAAAAATATTATTTTATATTAAGAACTCTGAAAATTGTAAGGAAAAAACTTGGAAAAATTTGGGACCATTTTTATAAAAACCTTAATTACTCTGCGAGTATGCATGCTATTTGCATAAAAATGAACAAGGCGTATTACAATAAGGCATTCAATCATAATCTAGAGTTTGAGCGCTTTTGCTACATTAGTTTTGACAGGGTTATTCAAAAGACATTCATCCTTTTTTAATTTGTTGACGGTCCCCTATGGAGTTTCGGGATGCATGACTTATACTATTATATTTATACACTAAGAGTTTCGAGATGATTCCATATGTATTTTTCTAGATATTTAACAAAATATCTAAAATCGCAAGTGTCCAATAATCAATGGCCATGTAGTGTATATATGCTATTCTAATAAATATATAAATCGATTTTAGAAAGGGCAAACAATCAAGAAATCATTGTATATATAACGATTTGCGATACTGAAATTTAAAACTAATGTATATATATATATATTACCAGAAAAAAAAAAATCTTTGTAATTTACGCGAAATTTGCGTGAATAAAGAGATTGTTTCTCGCTAAAGATAGAGCAGTAACTGTCATCATTACAATTACCAAATTGATTGTAAGCGTTCCTAGACCACCCATAGACTTATATAAAAGACCACCTTAGTTGTAAAAAAAAAATTGAAGAGAATGCCAGAACGGTCATTGCAATACGATTAGATAACTAAACACCCAAGGGAAAGCGGTATTTATGGCCGACTCAGCCTGTTAACAAAGCACAGAACAAATCTCTAGCCGATGACGCCTCCACTTGTAAATCGTATGTACATTGACAAGTCACACGAGTTTCTATCCTTCTACTTTCTCGTCACTGGGATCGGCGACAACAAAGATATTATCTCTTCCGTTCCGCAAATTCTCCTATTCAAAAAAGAGTCCCTCTAAAATGGGACTTTAATAACCGATAAAAAATACTACTTTATTTTCCCACGCGGATGCTTGCTTGTAACATAGAACAAACGGTTGGACTGGGGAAATTTTCAGGATTCTGTATTTTCACTATATTAAAACTTAAAAAGAGGAAGGGAATGTCTCCTGAAATATTATGTCATTTTTTTTCATTCATACAAAATTTTAGTTTGCTGTGACAATTTGATCCCGAATTATCAAAGTTTGTAATTAATGTAATTTCATACAAGAAAGAAAAAAAAATGACTGCAATGAAAACAAAATTTAAAAATATATACATTTTTGAAACATTTATGAAAACTAAAATTTTGTATTCAAAATTGCCTCATGCTTTTTACGTATTTTTTAGAAGAAAAAAGAAAGAAATCCGACAGCTAAGGTCTGTTCTACAGTTTATCATTGCCAGTCGGGTTTGGGTTAAGTTTATTTATTTTTTTTTTTTTTTTTGCGGCAGGTCCGGTTGATTATCTTTTTTTTTTTTTTTTTGTGGTTGTTGCTTAGGATCGGACTTTAACTCTTGTGATTCGGGTTAGGGTTGACCAGATTTTTAAAAGGAATATCCAAAATAATTTTTCTTATTAAAAAAGCTACGTACAATAATATTTTTATAATGGATACTCCCGAATGTACACATCTAGTCAGTGAACACTGTTGAAAAGTCTTAATACTTATATATTTATATGCTTATATCGCTGAATACGGCATGTTCATCTTGCACTCTGCCCACATGTAGCATCTGTATGCATACATAAGCTATCAAAAATATCATACATGTGCTTATGTGTGTATAAAAAATATTGGCAATATTTTTTCATATCCTGAGAAAAGAAAAAATATTCTTATGGTCACATTTTTTGTAATTTATTTTTCATGCAGTAGTTTGAATATATACTCATTCATACTAAAATACATATGTATATTTTCACCTGAAACATAATTGGCTGTTTGTGTTTAGACGGCCAATTTTTAACACAACAGATATAGACCATAAAGGGGTTCTCCTTGGAGGGGGGGGGGGTCTTTCTTAGGGTATCAAGACCATACTTATTTCATGGAAAATCAAAGTTTGAATAAAACCCGAAAAACTTCGAACGATTAGGCCGACGGACGCGATTGCATTGGAACCCAGCACCTCCCGTCTACCAGCCACCAGCCTGAAACATAGTTGTGCTCAAACATTTTGTGAAAACGCAAACAACCCGACTTTCAAAAGATCTAATTATGATTCATAAAAATTATTCTAGGCAATCCAACCCGCAAAACGAATATAATAATTAAAACCTGAAATTAGAAATTTATGTGCAACGTGACCCGATGCAAGATTCTATTCAATGATCTCGATGTCTATACTATTCAGAGGTTATACAATATTTGAATTTTTAAAAATGAATTTTATAAATATCTAAACATTTTTTTCTATAAAAACATAACTTAGTAGTAGAGATATAAATGTAGGTTACTTTTTTTTTACAATTGCATCAAAACCTAATTTACTTTCCTTCGGGTCGGGTTGCTGGTTGAATAAAATTATTTTAACTAATAATAACACATTGCTCAGTGGTGCACAAAACAGGAATTTTAATATACATTAGTACATATTAAAATAAAATAAAATTTTCAACGTTTCGCGCCGTCTTCTGCGGGCGTCTTCAGGAAAATATGAAATGGAAGGACTACGTTTGCATCTTGTTCGAGAGATATTTCTACTAAATTAAAAATTAAATGAATTAAAATTTAAAAATGTTGCCAATTACACGTGAGTAAAAATTAAAATATTGCAAGGAAATAAAAATTTTAAGGTTTTATGATGTTATGCCATATTTTTGGTATATTGTAGGATAAATTATCATTACATGGTTTATTTTCACGTGCTATGATTTCGATGGATTCTATTATTTTACCTTGAACTGGGTTATTGCATGGAACTATGATTTTGGCTTCCTCAAAATTAATATGGCAACCCTTGTTCGCCAAATAGAAGCGAGCAAGGGCAGTATTCTGTTTATATTGTTCTATATCTCTACGATGTTCTTTAATTCTAGTTAAAAGTTTCCGCGTTGTCATGCCGATGTAGACTTTTTTAAGATTATTAGATAAAGTGATGGGGATTTCATAAATACCAGATTTTTGATCTATTGGAATTTTGTCTATTTTATCTGTAACGAGGTCAGTGAGATAAGGAGGAGGAATGGCGACAAGTTTTATGTTATATTTTTGTGCGATCTTTTTTACTTTTTCAAATATGTAAGGGATATAATGAAATTTTCTGTAAACTATAAGTTTATTCTGTCGTTGGCCAGATGTGGGAGGAGTATTGTACTGTTGAACTATTTTATTTATAAATTTTGCTGGAAAACCATGGTCAAAAGCTATTTTCTGTATAAAATCAATTTCTTTATTTAATGTGACATCTGAACAAATCATAAAAGCTCTTTTAATAAATGACCTGAAAGCAGATATTTTGTATTCGAAAGGCATGTTGGCTGAAAATGGGATAACTGTATTTTCTTTTATTGGTTTTCTATAAACTGAAAATTTTAAACTTGAATTGCATCTATTAATTTGAACATCTAAAAATGAAAGGGTGGCGTTTTCTTCGACTTCAAGGGTGAAATTAATACTATTGCTTAATTTATTGACATCTTGTAGAAAAACATATAAATCAGCTAAACTGTGGTTCCATAAGATGAAAACATCATCAACATAACGGAACCAACATTCAGGTTTTAAATTAAACGTATTAAAAATTTTTTGTTCTAGTGGTCTTAATGCGAATTCAGCAAACAAACCGGATACTGGTGACCCCATCGGCGCACCATGCAGCTGTCGGTAAATATTCTTATTAAAAATGAAAATGTTACTGAAAACTATTAGGTTTAGGCCAGATTTAAGGGAGGTTTTGATATCTTGAGATATATTTGAATTTTTATCTATTATCAAATTAATGTATTCTATGACTTCGTGCATATTGATGGAAGGATATAATGAAACTACGTCTAAACTAGCCATAATGGTGTTTGTATTAACTGGAATGACTTTAACTTTATCGATAAAATCTCTTGTAGATAAAATTGCAAATTCTGAAACAGGAAGTATCGATTTCAAGAAGATCACGAAAGCCTTTTCTAAAAAGTATGTGGGTGCAACACAGCGGGAAACTATGGGTCTCAGTGGTAAACCTGGCTTGTGATCTTTCAGTCTCCCAGTCAACATCGGAGTAACACCAGTATGATTGATCTTAATAAGTGATTTCATACTATCTGGCCATTTTCCAGTGCGAACCAACTCTTCAACTTTACGGAAAATTTTCTTGTTTAAATCTTCCTTCAGAAGTTCACAATCCATATCAGCAATACACGCATTCATTTTATCAATGTAAGTTAATCTGTCCAAAACTGCTATTTTGTTTGATTTGTCTGTTTTGATAATGATAATATTAGGGTCCTTTTTTAAATTATTTAATGTCCTCAAAATTACGCTCTGTTCTTTATTCTGCTTATATGAAATTTGTCTTACTAATCTGTACATTGCTGCCCGCTCTTCATCTCTATTACTTTCCGGGATGACTTGAATGATGTTTTCACAATCTGCAATAATACTATTACGGTTTTTATTATTATCAAATACAAATTTTGGTCCAAGAGAAAGAGCACTATCTTCAATACTAGAAAAGACTTTACTTGAATAATTAACATAAGGAACTCGTTTAGCAGTTGAAGGAGGCGAAGAACGAAGCTTCCGGTCCATAAGTAGTTTGAATTTCCTTGTGTGGATATTAGTTTTCTCTGTATGCTGGATATGAAGCAAACTGGATATTATATGCATTTTATGGTCGAAAATATCAGCAGGGGTTTTATCAACAAATTCACTATAAAGATGAAAAACCTTATTTGATAAAAAGTTGACGTATGCGAATTTATCTCTAATGTATAGATTCAGGCATTGGAGCTCAAAACTAAGTTTCTTCTGTGGAAACCTTTTGAAAACTTCATTATCCTTGATAGAAATAAACTTCCATTTCATATTTTCCTGAAGACGCCCGCAGAAGACGGCGCGAAACGTTGAAAATTTTATTTTATTTTAATATGTACTAATGTATATTAAAATTCCTGTTTTGTGCACCACTGAGCAATGTGTTATTATTAGTTAAAGTTTATGGTGCAACTGTCCTATATATATTTATGAAATATACCAATGCTAGGTTAAATTATGGACTTTAATTTCATCTTTAAATGTTTCAAGGCAGAGAGATTGCGACTTGACCGAGAGATTTTGAACTTATCTTTTCTCCAGAAATGTAAGAAAGAAAAAGTTATTCCAAAGTTTATTTCTATCAAGGATAATGAAGTTTTCAAAAGGTTTCCACAGAAGAAACTTAGTTTTGAGCTCCAATGCCTGAATCTATACATTAGAGATAAATTCGCATACGTCAACTTTTTATCAAATAAGGTTTTTCATCTTTATAGTGAATTTGTTGATAAAACCCCTGCTGATATTTTCGACCATAAAATGCATATAATATCCAGTTTGCTTCATATCCAGCATACAGAGAAAACTAATATCCACACAAGGAAATTCAAACTACTTATGGACCGGAAGCTTCGTTCTTCGCCTCCTTCAACTGCTAAACGAGTTCCTTATGTTAATTATTCAAGTAAAGTCTTTTCTAGTATTGAAGATAGTGCTCTTTCTCATGGACCAAAATTTGTATTTGATAATAATAAAAACCGTAATAGTATTATTGCAGATTGTGAAAACATCATTCAAGTCATCCCGGAAAGTAATAGAGATGAAGAGCGGGCAGCAATGTACAGATTAGTAAGACAAATTTCATATAAGCAGAATAAAGAACAGAGCGTAATTTTGAGGACATTAAATAATTTAAAAAAGGACCCTAATATTATCATTATCAAAACAGACAAATCAAACAAAATAGCAGTTTTGGACAGATTAACTTACATTGATAAAATGAATGCGTGTATTGCTGATATGGATTGTGAACTTCTGAAGGAAGATTTAAACAAGAAAATTTTCCGTAAAGTTGAAGAGTTGGTTCGCACTGGAAAATGGCCAGATAGTATGAAATCACTTATTAAGATCAATCATACTGGTGTTACTCCGATGTTGACTGGGAGACTGAAAGATCACAAGCCAGGTTTACCACTGAGACCCATAGTTTCCCGCTGTGTTGCACCCACATACTTTTTAGAAAAGGCTTTCGTGATCTTCTTGAAATCGATACTTCCTGTTTCAGAATTTGCAATTTTATCTACAAGAGATTTTATCGATAAAGTTAAAGTCATTCCAGTTAATACAAACACCATTATGGCTAGTTTAGACGTAGTTTCATTATATCCTTCCATCAATATGCACGAAGTCATAGAATACATTAATTTGATAATAGATAAAAATTCAAATATATCTCAAGATATCAAAACCTCCCTTAAATCTGGCCTAAACCTAATAGTTTTCAGTAACATTTTCATTTTTAATAAGAATATTTACCGACAGCTGCATGGTGCGCCGATGGGGTCACCAGTATCCGGTTTGTTTGCTGAATTCGCATTAAGACCACTAGAACAAAAAATTTTTAATACGTTTAATTTAAAACCTGAATGTTGGTTCCGTTATGTTGATGATGTTTTCATCTTATGGAACCACAGTTTAGCTGATTTATATGTTTTTCTACAAGATGTCAATAAATTAAGCAATAGTATTAATTTCACCCTTGAAGTCGAAGAAAACGCCACCCTTTCATTTTTAGATGTTCAAATTAATAGATGCAATTCAAGTTTAAAATTTTCAGTTTATAGAAAACCAATAAAAGAAAATACAGTTATCCCATTTTCAGCCAACATGCCTTTCGAATACAAAATATCTGCTTTCAGGTCATTTATTAAAAGAGCTTTTATGATTTGTTCAGATGTCACATTAAATAAAGAAATTGATTTTATACAGAAAATAGCTTTTGACCATGGTTTTCCAGCAAAATTTATAAATAAAATAGTTCAACAGTACAATACTCCTCCCACATCTGGCCAACGACAGAATAAACTTATAGTTTACAGAAAATTTCATTATATCCCTTACATATTTGAAAAAGTAAAAAAGATCGCACAAAAATATAACATAAAACTTGTCGCCATTCCTCCTCCTTATCTCACTGACCTCGTTACAGATAAAATAGACAAAATTCCAATAGATCAAAAATCTGGTATTTATGAAATCCCCATCACTTTATCTAATAATCTTAAAAAAGTCTACATCGGCATGACAACGCGGAAACTTTTAACTAGAATTAAAGAACATCGTAGAGATATAGAACAATATAAACAGAATACTGCCCTTGCTCGCTTCTATTTGGCGAACAAGGGTTGCCATATTAATTTTGAGGAAGCCAAAATCATAGTTCCATGCAATAACCCAGTTCAAGGTAAAATAATAGAATCCATCGAAATCATAGCACGTGAAAATAAACCATGTAATGATAATTTATCCTACAATATACCAAAAATATGGCATAACATCATAAAACCTTAAAATTTTTATTTCCTTGCAATATTTTAATTTTTACTCACGTGTAATTGGCAACATTTTTAAATTTTAATTCATTTAATTTTTAATTTAGTAGAAATATCTCTCGAACAAGATGCAAACGTAGTCCTTCCATTTCATATTTTCCTGAAGACGCCCGCAGAAGACGGCGCGAAACGTTGAAAATTTTATTTTATTTTAATATGTACTAATGTATATTAAAATTCCTGTTTTGTGCACCACTGAGCAATGTGTTATTATTAGTTAAAGTTTATGGTGCAACTGTCCTATATATATTTATAAAATTATTTTAGTGCTTTCGAGGTTCAGGTCGGGTCGTGGATCAAACTTATTCTGTTTGTGAGATTCGGATCGGATTGAGGGTCGATTGTTAAGCATGCTTCGAAAGGAAGACGCAAAGTTTCAATGTCACGTTTTCTAAAAGGTTTTAAACTAACTTTTAAAGACACAGGATGCGCAGTGAAAGATCCATTCAATGCAAAGTAGTTGCGAATACTTTAGTATTTATGTGATATTTCTAATTAAATCAATATGTTTTTCAAAATTTGATATTTATTGCGTTTATACTGATATTGGGCTGATTGCAGAAATATACTGTTAAAAATTGTTATCTAAGATATCTAAATCGTCCGTGTTGTTAATGGTTAATAAATTCGGCTAATCATCGCTTTTTTTTAAATCTCTATCAACAATGTTTTTATGCTTCTTCTACAATGGGTACTTCCAACGCTGCTCAACACTTTCGCTGAATGTCCTCAAGTCAAAATTTGTGTGCAATAGAAAAATGCGCTTTTCTCAAAAACTGTGTGACATAGGGTTAATCGCTATAGTTTTCCAGCAAATTTTAAGTTAACGTCTACTATCTTTATTTATTTATTTTTTTACAATTTTAGTTTAAGTAGATTCGGAAATAGATGGGGGGGGGGAATGTTTTTGCACTACATTTTTGGCATCGCTCTGAAAATCTAACACTTATTTTAAAACAATGCGGGTTTTTTTTAGGTCAGCGCTACGACACCTTTCATCGCACACGATGTACAAAGAAATTTTTTTCCTGAATAATTTAATTAGTCCCTCTACATTTTCCCTAAATTTATTTGAGAATGTTTAATAATCTGTAAATAGGTAGGTCAATAATCTTTATGAGTTCTCCCAATTTGAACTTTCCACATCCCATAGTTTACGAGTAAAATGGTTGCGACAGACAAAAAACTAACACAAGAGGGAGATCTTATAATGATTCCGTTTAATTTTTTTAAGTACCAAAACTCTAAAAAATACTTATTACAGTTCCTCTTTCATGGTTATGTTTTTCACTTAAAAAAAAAAAGTCATGGGTTGCGTAATTGGCACGTTTATTCCAAAGTTTTGGTCTTTCCATACTTCTTTCTGTATATCCCATTGTAAACTAAATTGACTTTAAAATGAATCCTTAACTGTATCTAAATATCTGAAATATTATTAACAACATTAATGTATTTCCACGGACTGGAGGATTAAAAATAAGAAAAATTCTACACAGATGAACCTTTTAAGAAAAATCTCTGAAAAAAATTCATTGTAGACATATTCTTTATTAAGAAATTCGCCGTCTCTTACAAATGTGTTATAATTTTTTTTTCACGTGGATTATTCTGTCCATTTGGCACCGATCTAGAAATTGTTTCGTTTAAGATAGGATTTCGTCATATACAGATTTTTGTAACACCTTTTATAATACATAATTCCCCTCCCCTAGCATTTTATATGTACTATTCTTTAAAGGGAATTTTAAATGTTGAATTACGGTAATTTAAAACTACAATAATCTCTGGCTAAGGCGGAATCGATCGGGATCGAGAAAATTTTCCGTTGTAGACAATATCGCGTCTTAGACAAATTCTACTCTATGTCTGCGGATTCGTAGGGACTTGAAAATCTTTCAGATTTAGACATATTTCTGCCTAACACACATTCCACCTTATACAGAGAGTTTACTGTATATATGTATTTTCGGCGAAAATTGCATATAATCTAGGTCCGGTTCGGCGCGGCCCGAGCCTGCAGAAGAAGTAAGACTAGGGTACCACCCAGAGAAGTGATACCCAGACTAAACCCTTCCCGACGCACATGTAGGTCCAGGGCCGTAGCTGAGGGGGCGCTATAGGCGGCTCAGCCCCCCCCCCTGAAAAAAATTCCACGGTCATTAAAGGAATTTCTGCTCTGAAAATTCAAATGAAATTCTGTTCAAAAATCTAATTTAGTTTTGAGATCTTTTCACAATTTTGCAGTTACTAAATTGTATTTAAAATAAGTGTTTCAACTCTCCCTCATCTTATTCGTACATATGAAGCTAACATGATGTTTAATTTTACACCACTTATACACTCAAAAATTTCATCATGTATTTTTCTTAGCATAAAATGAAGTTATTACAACAGTTTAATAAGAAACATAGTACCTACAATGTGAATATGCACAAATTTATCTTTCTGCCACAGAGAGAGAGAGAAAAAAAATGACCCCCCCCCCCCCCCCCCAATCGTTCACTTCTAGCTACGGCCCTGTGTACTACACAGTGTGTAGGTCTCAAAATGGCATTTGAAAGGGGGAAAAAGAGTACTAAGGTCTGGAAAATTTTTAAGTAAATTATGAAAAAAATGAACGTAAATTTGAACGTAAATTTCGTTCAAACTCGTTGATTTTTTGAGTTTCCGCTCAGTTCAAACTCGTTTATAAAATAGTGAGCGAAGTTCAGTTCAAAGTTCAGAAATAGTGAGCGAAACTCGTGATTTTTCGTTCATTGAACGCGTTCATACCCGACACTGATTACTATATATATTTATGTTTGCAACCAAAATCGAAAAAGTAAAAAATAGTCATATTGAAGATTGAGCTCAGTTATCCCATTTAAAAAACGTTTAAAAATATTAAAATAAAACGAGAAATTCGAAAACAATCTGCCCATTGGTTTAACATTATGGGGCAAGTATTTTGAAGTGAGTGAAGAGTCCCCCTAAGAATACCCTTAACGTCACCGCACTAGAAGTTGCGCTAAATCGCCAATAAAAAACAATTTTGTTGTTCTCAGGCGCACGCCATTATTATTCCTTGTTGCCTTGTTCTTTGCTGATTTTTGACGCCATTTTTTATGCTTTAGTGTTTTTTTTTCTCATTTTTGACGCCATTTTTTTTTGCTCGTGCGAACAAAAAGATTGCTCTTTATTGGCGCATTAGCAAAACTTCTGCTGCGGTGGCGTTAATACGTAAGTACCGAAAAAACTAACTTATATCATTTTAAAAAAGAAAATAAAAGTAAATAAACAGTTAATTAATAAATAAACAACAATTGCCAGGTTACCATATGAGGTAATAATCATCATTTTGTTACAATCACGACATTGTACTGCCTATATGACATCTGTGCAAAAAAAAAAAAAAAAAAAAAAATACATTCGCGTCGAATTGATAGCGTATTCCTATTTGAAGTCGTTAATACTAATTCCTAACGGATTTTCGGACAAAGTTGCCTTTGATACGATAGCAGTAAATTAAGTAAAATGTGTTTCATAGATTACAATTATTGTTTCATAACCTTAAAAACGGCGTAATAATAACGCTTCGGTTATAAAACTGACGTTATCTTAAAACTAGAAAACAGGAATTCTGTTTTTTTCGAAATTAATGTAACGCCCGATGAAAAAAAAAATGTATATAAATATAAATAGCACAAAACATATTTCAGTTTTAAGACTTAAACCATATACTTTTATACCATGTAAATTGACTTCATTTGCATATTCTGAAAAATTCCGCATTTACGATTCAGCTTTTAAACATCATCTATATAAAAGAATGTAGATGACATTGCATGATTGCAGGTGATTATTGCACAATAATACACAAATTCGACAAAAAAAGATAAGAAGCAAGTTGGGGGAAAAAAATTAAAAATCGACTATCTAACTTACATATGTCTTCATTTGTTTGTAACATTAATATGGATACTTATATTTAAACATAGTTATCAATAGATCCATTATTATATAAAAAACCATTCATTTACGTATAATTTTTCAAAATAACACGAATTTTAATTACATTTTCTTTCTAGTTACTATAGAAAAATAGAAACAAAATGATCAAAAGATTGAGAAAAAATTACGTCATATCAGTTAACTTTTCAACACGCTTGAAATTGTTTAACTCTATTCTCATTACTATCCCTGTTTTCGTTATAATTTAGTTTCTTGGTATGGCAACAAAATTAAACCTGTTTGAAATGTTTGTAAACATTCAAAATTTAACACTCAAATAATTAAGCATTCAACAATATAGATTTACACGGTAAGCCAAAATCTAAAAGTATTGTTATGCAACAATGTTTAATTGTTTGAATCATCGTCGCGTGCGATAATAAATCAAATAAAGAATAGAATTAGGTTACAAATTCATTTCCAAAAAAAATTTCAAGCTTGTTCGTTGCTTATTTAACTGCTCTTGGAATAATGGAAACTACACGAGTAATGTCTTTTGATTCTTTTTTTTCAGGTCGAGGTAAGGAAGTTGGGAGCATTGACGGATGGCTGGCTTGCTCAAATGGTAATTTTTACCTGGGCATTGCCGCATCGTTGGACGGAGGGCGCAAGATCTGGAAGGCCGTCGATGTTCCAGTCGAAGATGGAGCTGTGGAACAAGTAAGTAGGGCTTCTTCTCCCCAACCTCCCCAGAGTTGGTGGAAGAAGTCCAAGGTGAGTTGGTGGCAGAAGATTCTGGCCTTCTGCTGCATATGCTATGAGGCCGATTTTTAATACAGTAAAATTTAAAGATTGCAATCATTATCCATTACTCATATCAAAGGTTGCAATTTTTTTATCAACTGTATTAACGGGAGGAATCGGCTTTAAAGCATTTTTAAATTTTCAATCTTAAAAGTATTATGCATTTATTTTAAATTACAGATATAGTTACACGCTAGTCCACTAGTCGCTTGACAGATGTTTCTTGGTAACGATTTTGTAAGCTGTTCCCCTCAGTAATAAAACATTTTACATTGACATGGCAAAAATTTTATAATTATATGTATACAGCATAACATCTTTAATCTGAACATCTCTAAACATGATACTTCTGTAGTCCGGCTATTTCACTACGTCTATTAGTTTTTATTTTTAATTAAACATCATAGATGGCGTCATTATACATGGAAATAGCACATTTATGTAAGAATTTCAGAAACTGATAACGAAAAATGAAAAGACTATCTAATCTACTACTTTTTATTTGTAATTTATTTTTAATTATTTATTTATTTTAATATATATATTTAAATATTTTATACTGTTTATTTATTAATTGTAAGTCTTATATAAATTTCTCGCTATTTACAGTATATACATACATTTTTTGTGTTAGAAAAATTAATTTCATCATTTTTCATAGTATGTCTATTATTCTTGTCATTTCTATCATTTACAGTCTATTTATAAAACAGAAAACGTAATTAGATCATCATTATCTGATTTTTATTTCGATTTTTTATTCGTATTTTTATTAATATTCTACGGTATTTGGTTATTCAGTCGACCAAAAAAACCATCGCCAAAATATAAGATTAAATGCCAATAATGGATGATTGTGAATGTCCCATTCAATGACATTAAATACGATACACATGTTTAAAACACCATAAAGCGACTTTTATTTCTACTTTTTATTTGTTTTTTATTAATATTCTACTTATTATTTGTTTTTTCGGTTATTTAAATTGAAAATATTATCAACATGTATAATTTGGTTATGAGTTTGGCGATTTGCATAATTTGGCGAAATTGGTCGACGGGATAACCAAGTAGTACCTATTCTACTATTTATTTGTTTTTTCGTTTTTTAAATTAAAAGGTGTGTCAATATGTATAATTTGGCTGTTAGTTTGGCGATTTCTATAATTTGGCGAAATGGGTCGACGGGATAACCAACTAGTACCAATTATTGTTTTATTGAAAAAAAAAAAAAAAAAATCCGATATCTGTTTCTGAAGTGTCTTTTTCTGCTGCATTATTCGCAATTTTTTTTTAGATCATCCATTGTTTTATTCATATCTTCAGTCAAATGCACATCTAAATAACTACTTTTGCTTTTAAGGTTGTTCTGAAATCAAAAAGGATAGCTTTATGACTTAAGTTTTATTTATTTTTGCTCGGAAATGCATGTAACTAACGGATGTTGTTGTTCAGAAACTATCAAATCAAACTCATTTTGCCATTTTTTTTAAATACATTTTTAAGCAATTGGTGTTAAATTGGCCGTTTTGAAACGACTTTCTGCGCGAGAGATGAAAACGCAGTCGGAAGAGATAAAACGATTTGTCAAATGATCAAAAAAGCTTATAAATTTATGGTACTACTCTGTTATCCCGTCGACCAAAATACTATCGCCAAATTATAAGATTAAATGCCAATAATGGATGATCGTGAATGTCAATTCAATGACATTAAATACGATACATGTGTTTAAAACGACGTTAAAGTGATTTTTATTATTATTCTACTAATTATTTGTTTTTTTTATTATTATTATTTAAAATAAAAATCACATCAATATCTATAATTTGGCTATTTGTTTGGCGATTTGTATAATTTGGCAAAATCGGTCGACGGTATAACAGAGTAGTGCCAAATTGATCGAATCGAAATTATTGATCGAAAAATAGAAAATTCAGTTAGATTCCAAATCACTTCCATATTCCAGTCTTTGCAATTTTTTTGAGCAGAGCAATTGAGAACAGCCTTTTGTGAGGTAGAACGAACTAGAACTGCTTATTGATTCTATTTTTAGATTCGTCACAAGATCAACATAGGTGGAACCCAGGGTTCTCACTGGCTTTTGATTAACATTAGAGATTTGGCGAATAAGAAATGAAAAAAATTAGCCAAATGAAAAGAAATGTTAGCAAAACAGATTCGGTATGAAACACTGAAAAATTTAACTTTAACCTCCTAGTGTGTCAGTAGTTTTTCCTCAATATGTTCTAAAATATCATATTTTTTTTCTATTGCTTATAAAATAGGAATTCGATCATCCGCTAAGTAAATTATTTATAATAAATATATTCTAAATGTCTCCTAAATGTGATAATGCTTCATACATTCTTTCAGCCGTCTAAATAATTAAAAATCTTTGTCTTGACTTACATTTGTGAAAATATGCACTAAAAATTGCTCTGAGATTTCGACTGAGATAGAAAAAAAAATGACCGGCCAGTGATACTGTGGATAAAATTAATAAACAGTATTTTAAATGGTTAAATTAAACACAGCATTCCAGGAAAAATTTTCTCTACTTGGCGCTTCATGCGTGTTATAAGTATTTGGGTTCTTACCAGCGCGAATCCGGCGGTTTGGCACATAACTGACAATAGAAAAATACCAATTGCAAAATCCTTTCTGTGTCTTTAATTATTGCTAAACTGGATTGGTGTTGAGTGAGTATGCTTATTAATAGAATAATGTAAACGTATCGGTGGGATTGAATATGTAAAGCGACATCAATCTTTCAGTAACGCGGATACTTTTGACTGTGCTTTCTACAGACACAATAAGAGCAGAAATTGAGCGATCGAAATTTGGCGAATTCCATTGTTCGTTCACTCGCCAGATGAAGCATTTTGTCACAGTTTGGCGCAATGGCGAGCGACAGCAACAACCCTGGTGGAACCATTCGGATTATGAATGATTTTTAAAATCTCTTTGTGTGTCAGAACTAATGCTGTATAGAAATCGCCATCAAATACAGTTTGTTCATTTAATGGTGTTGTAATACAGTCTAGTAATATTTTAAATGTCTGATCAGTCTCAATTTCAATATATTCTTTAGATCAAAAGAATTTGTTATTTTGAAGATCCCGCGCCGCGAAAATTATTTTCAACTGTCATAGTTTTCACGAGTAAATTCCATTCTAAGCGTAATGCATAACAATAAATTAATAGAAAAATTCTCTTTTGCTTCGAATTTTTTTCGTGTTAAAAGAAACAAAATGTATCAAATTGCATAGTATATTGTTCAGGCCACAATGCCATTTCGTGTTAACCGATTTTTCATGCCAAGAATTTTCGTGGTATTTCTTTGTATATATATGAGTGTCATAGAGCGTTTTGATTTAATTTTTCTCAATATTTTTTCATTTTCTTTAAATGATGAGCTTCCTAGCACTTTTGAATTGACATACTTTTGACAGAAATTATTATTATTACTGTTTATCTAAATGCATTTCAGTAGCAAACCTTCTGTAATCCGGAATTTTTTCTAATGCACATTAGCCATAATCGCGATGATTCGGGATTAAAGACGTTGTACTGTATACATATACATATATTTTTTATATATAAAAAGAAAAAAAAGATTGGCTATAGAAATGGAAGTTATTAGGAAGTCAAGTTGGTGCTTTTCCTTTATAAGGATACTTTATAAGGAATATTACCTTTGCTTAAATTATTAATTAAAAAAAAATTCTATGGCCAAATGTGGGGGATTTATTTATCCCCCCCCCCCCTAAATATTGTATTTTGACATTTCTAATACATCATCTTTTTAAGAATTTATTTCATAAGAAAAATCTAATACAACCTTCAGTTTTTAGACAATAATGTAAAGACAGCTTAATGTAATAGTGGTAAAAAATATTGAAAGATCATGATTTTTCAGAAGATATATTTAAATGTTTGTTAGTGGGCTAGCATGTAACTTTCTAACACTACTCTTTTTCACGGTTAATAATTTTTTTCGGCCTCATAGCATCATTTTTTCTTATTTATGTTATTATCTTGTTATTTAGTTTATATATATGTTTCATTACTTGAGCGGCCTTTTCTGTAAATATTTAAATTTTTTGTGACAGTAGTGTTTTGAAAATTGCATTTTAAACTTATTTGGCCATTATCTTTATATATAAAAATCTTCTGTGCGTGTGTATGTAATTGAACTCCTCCTAAACGACTGGTCCGATTTTGATGAAATTTTGTGTGTGCCTTCCAGTAGATCCGAGAATGGTTTAGATTCACATTTCGTCGAATTTCATTCAGTACTTTTTTAGTAATTAGGCAAAAATTAATAGTTAGTGATTTTTCGCTAATTAAAAATGCTATATATATTAAAGAAAGTCAGGATTTCGTATTAACCCATTAACGCCCGAATTATTTTCTTCGATAAAATTTAAATTTTGTATTTCCCACCACTTTTAAAATCAAAATAACTTTTATCTAAATTTATCGAGGATTCTGTCTCGTGAAAGAAGGTATATATTTATCTTCCTCTTTACTGGTGGGAAAACCGCTTTCTTGCTGTTTTTGTAACCGTCCTCAAAAGAGGACGCTGGGCGTTAATGGGTTAATCATAGCACAAAAAAATCTATCGATCCAAAAATCTTGAAAATTGGGGTAAAAATACTGCTTATAACATCGAGTGCCACTAAAAATGGATTTTCGAAAATTCCACCCCTAAGATGAGTAGAAAAAAGAACGAACTTTTAAAAAATTCCATAAAATCGGCTTTTGTAGTTATTTTTCAACTGATAACATATTATAGTGCATTTTTTCATTCTGAATCGAATGGTACTAAGCAAATTCGTTTAAATCCAGTAGTTCGTGAGATAATTCACATTTTCCTAATTTGGCGATGACTTCGGGGCAAAAAAATGCAATTTTCAATGCTCATCTTTATATATAAAAATCTTCTGTGCGTGTGTATGTAATTGAACTCCTCCTAAACGACTGGACCGATTTTGATGAAATTTTGTGTGTGCGTTCCAGTAGATTCGAGAATGATTTAGATTCACATTTCGTCGAAATTGATTCAGTACTTTTTTAGTAATTAGGCAAAAACTAATAGTTAGTGATTTTTTGCTAATTAAAAATGTTGAATAAGTTCGATGAATAGAGTGCGGATGGAATGCCCGAGCGGTCTAAGGCGCCAGATATAAGCTCTGCTTCTCGAAGAAAGAGATCGCGTGTTCGAACCCCGCTCATGTCAAATGTGTATGCTTTACAGTAATATAACCTGTATTATAATTTTGATTAACTGACTTCAGAAAATCGTTAACTTTTAACAAAAAAGAGAAAAATAAACTTTTCTATCAAAAATTGAACCGACTTCAAAAAATACTGAAGAGTGAGAAATAATTTCCTTACATAATTGTAATAAGAAATTAAATTAAGAGCGTAGTGTTTATCGTGCATATTACTATATTTAAGTACATTTATTTGATTTTCTGGTGTCGGTGCCATGAAGGACACGTCTGTCGGTGACAGGACAACGTCTGTCGGGTCCGCTAGTACATATATATAAATTACTTTTCTTAGTACACAAGTAGCATTTTAAGTGTAGTATTTTAAGTATGCATATTAAATTACCTATTCGGCGGCTTAATACTTAATCACAAATATATAAACATATGCATAACCATACATAAACATAACAAATATATAAAAATAACAAATATAAAAAGGAAATAAAAAATACACATATTTATTAAAACTTAAAAATTAAAAACAAAATAAAACAAATTTAAACCAAATACAATAAAAATACAAATAAAAAACAAACAAAAAAGCAAAACTGATAAAAACAAAAAGTAAAACAATATGGGTTCGTAGCTCCGCGTAAATAACTTACAAAATAAATTTTAAAACAAATAAAACAAAAATACAAATAAAAAATAAACAAAAAAAAAACTGAAAAAAACTAAAAGAAAACTATATGGGTTCGTAACTCCGCGTAAATAATTTGCGTTACCACGACAGGCTTCTGATAATAACGCGAATATTCCCAATTCCACTTGCACAACTTCTCCCTTATTATCAACAAATGCGATGCAGACTTCTCAGGTATGAATCAGCCTCTTCTTCAATAGCTTTTTCATCGTCCCTCAACATCTAACAGTTCATCAAGGTGTGGCGATCGTGGCTTCCTCATATTGGCACTTTCCTTCGTTCCTTGGCAGCACAGCCCAATGACATCACATCGGGCTAGAAATACAGCAGCATTCTTTCATTTACCTTTATGATAGCCCATTAACACCGGGCAACTCAAAGGCATCACCAGTCTTTCTCTTCTTTGCCCATTGTCATCGGGCTTGAAAGTGGCAGCAATGATCTTCCATCATTTTCGTGTTCCATATGTGAGTAATTTTTTTTTCTTTTGCAATATTATATATATATTTCTTTTTTTAGGGGGGAGGGGTACATTAAATCGATTTTTCATAGTTCACTTGTATTTATGAAAAATCGATTGCCATAATAATTTTTTTTTAAATAAGGCAATTCCGGTGGTTTTTTTTTTTTTTTTTTTTTTTTTTTTTTTTTTTTTTTTTTTTTTTTTTGCTTTAATTGTTAAGGGGTATAGGGAAAAAATATAAAGCTATATTTAGTTTCGTGCGCGCGTAAAAAGCAGAGATGGTCAGTTCATTGACTTTTCTCAATAGGAGTCCATTTTTAAGGATAACAAAAAAATTCAAGGTCAATTCAAATTAACTGCTTTTTAAGATAGAGAGATAAAAAAAACCATAAAGTTAGTATCAAATAAATAGAAATGTTACAATTGCATATTAAGTGGAAATATATTAATAATCTCATTCTCTAGCTTTGAACTTTCAATTTGCATTGAAATTAAGAACAAATGTGCGATACTGATGAAATTATACAGCAAATAGATTAAAAGTAAACTAAAATAAAATAACATTTTTCAGATAATTTTTTGTCATGATTTCTGATTTAATATTTTTTTGTTATGAACATGTGTGACATTTGTCAGACAGTGAGTCAGTTATAACAGTTTGTTGATACAATCAATTGATCATCTCTGCTGTAGGGGGGTGGGGGGGCCCCCTCGACGAGGCTCCGCCTTACCGTTGGCGAGGGGGTTTAAGTGTGCCACTTCAACTTATATGTATATGACATAATTTTGAAAAGACAAAATAGTGAAAAAAACATTATTACATTCCTGTATTGCTCATGTCAAAGGAAAATGTATAGCATATAATGAATTGTCTTGCTGTTCATTGTATAATTCTACAGAAAATTTAGAAATGAACCTGCAATAGAAAACAGTTGGTTATGAAATAGACTTTTATCAATAGATGATGTAATAAATTTTGCTGAGTGTAGATTGTCAAACGATACAGAACAGTAAAAACAATAGTTTCAATTCCCACCAATTGGCTCAATAGAAAGGAAGTGGCACATGAACTAAGAGAGCCTCAAAAACTAAAATTAATTGAGTATAGTTTTTAACTTAAATGCTAGAGATAGACAGTATTTAAAATATTTTTGTTTACATAGAAATGTTATTGTTTATAGGTTTTTCAGGGGTGATTCTGGATGAAATTTTTTTTTCGGAAATTCGCATCACATTTTCGGAAATCGGGGGGAGGGAGGTCGTGAGTCCCCCCCTCCAGTGATCTTCGGACAAAATCGGCGTTTTCCCGCTATCTTCAGACGAAATCAACAATATTTCAGCGAAATCGGCGATCTTTTGCCAGAATCGGCGGTTTTCCCGCGATCTTTTGACGAAATCGGCGTTTTTCCATGTTTTTTAAGTGACATCGGCGTTTTTTTGACGATCTTTAGACAAAATTTGCTTTTTTACGCGTTTTTTTTTCTCAAAAACGGCGCTTTATTCCCGCGATCTTTTGACGAAATTGGCATTTTCCCCGTGATTTGATGAAATCGGCGTATTTTTTCAAATACTTTTAAGCGATCTTTTATCGAAAACGGCTTTTTTCCCGCGACCTTTAATCGAAAACGGCGTTTTTTCCCGCGATCTTTTAACGAAATCAGCGTTTTCCCGCCGTCTTCAGAAGCAATCAGCGTTTTATCTGCGATATTTGATGAAATTCCCGTTTTTTTCCGCGATCCGCACAGGAAATTCGCGTTTTTCATCGATCTTTTGACGAAGTTCGTTTACAAAAACATTGACGGAATCGTCATTTTTCCACGAAATATTGACGAAATGTATGTTATTTCGGCGATCCTATCAGGAAATTTGCATTTCTCCGTAATTGCTTTTTCCGCGCGCAAAACCGCACAAGTTGGCAACTATGCGGAACTGATAACCCAATTTCAAATTTTCGGAAATTTCGGACGAGAATCACCCCTGAGGTTTTTGGTTAACAGTAGATTAACAGAAAGCCTTTGTAATTTTGAAATGTATCACTTTTTAGTTTTCTAAAAGCTGAAAAAATAGCATTTATGAATGCATATTCAAATGGCAATACAAATAACTTCCTCATTCCTGAGATAAATATTACTAGGGACCACAAAAACCGGTTTAAAATTGCTACACATTTCCAAAGATTTATCATTTTATATATCGGTGTTATGATATGCATGCATTCATTTAAAAGGTCTAGAAGTAATTTCAATAATTCTAAAAGCATTAAATTGAGTTTAAAGAGTGTTATTTAGGATCTCCTCCAGGCTACATCAGGACTGAGGAGGATAAAATTACTAAAATTTTCTTTAGAAAAAAGAAACATTTAAAAAAAATTGAATTTTTGGAAAAATATATGAGAGAATGGAAAGGTAATTCTAAATGTGTTGCAGGTTGGGGTGGGAGTATTTTTCTGCTGTTTCCTGCTTATTATTTATTCATTTGCACATCTCTTTCTTTTTTTCGCCTTTTTATTTCTATTCACAGCAATTTCCGTCATTTTAAATGCAAAATTATCTTTTTTAAAATTTCCAGCAAGCATGAGTTTCACTTTCAGGAAAGTATATTCTGTTTTGATTAAAAAAAAAAAAATACTTCAATTAAATTTGGGGAATGGATTAAGATTTGCCTTGTTATTCATCAGTCGTGAGCTTCATAATTTAAAAAATATTTAAGTACAGTGGAGCATCGTTTATACGACGCTGAAGGGACTACCGAAAAACGTCGTATAAACAATAACAACGTATAATCGATTTTTACTTCTAAAACTAGAATTAATTTTGTTTTCACTTAATTTTGATGTTTAACGTGATGATTTGAATGAATTTTTAAATAAAACAAACCAAAATAAACAAATAACCAAAATAAATAAATAAATAAATAAATAAAAATACATAAATAACGGGGGGGGGGGGTTAGTAAGCAATTTAAATATGCATACCTTTATTTATGTTTCACCGAAAGGTTCCTCATTTGCAGTACATCATTTCCTGTCCATTTAAAATCAAAGATCAAAAACCCCGCGCGGCCAATCTAAAAGTCACCAATACTGATAGGAATTAGAAGGATAGTCTATTTGCAACTTAAAACAGGTCGGGAAAACTGGCCATCCCCGAAATAAGAATGACCCCTCCCAGTGTAATCTGTTACACGTATGCTGATTTTTCAGACTAATCGAACACCAGTCCACATTTTTATTATGTGCAGTGCATTTAAACACGCTCTTTGGTGTCATTCATATCTGCCAACCTCCGCTCATTCGTAAAATACACAAGAAAAATAAACAAAAATAAACCTATTCAAAATCGAAAAATCGACGCATAAACGATATTGGGCGTCGTATAAAATATATATTTTTACATTAAAATGAATAGGAATGAATCGGGACCACATTAAAACGTCGTATAAATGTAAACGTCGTATAAGTGATCGTCGTATAAACGATGCTTTACTGTATTAAGTTTTACGTTTAATTTATTTTCGATTCATACATTTCTGTAAATTTATTTAGATTAGTAAGCTAATTTTTGATTAAACATGTATAAATAATCTTTTCATGTTCTTGTAAAAGAAAAGGATTTGCTTCGGAAATAATGGTGAGGATAAGGGGAGGGAGGACGTTAAAAATGTGTGTAAACCTTTAATAATTGACATACCCAATTGTGTAGATAATCCTAAAGAAAAATTAAAAGTAATCTCTTCTTTTTGTGTGATTTAAAGCCGAGCCTCCACCACGCAAATGTGTGGATCTTTTCTTGAGGTAACCTGACATTGGAATTTTTTTAAATATTGTTTTTTAATCAAAACTTACCCTATCAATTAAGATTTAAAAAAAAAAAAAAAAAAAAAAAAAAAAACAAGGATTTTAATTTCTACGAAAACTTTTCCAGTTTTTAGGGTATTCTTAAATCAAAAAGGTCACCTTATGTTTTAAGTTTTAATTTATGAACAAGAATGCATGAAACTAACCAGTGTTGTTGTTCAGAAACTATGTAACCACCCTCATTTTACCATTTTATTTAAAACACTATAGATCCTTCAGAAAATAGTGTCAAAGAGGGCATTATGAATCGCAATTCTTGATGGAAGTAGAAAAATCAGTCAACGAAGAGAGAAAAACGCTTATAATTCGATCGTTAATTTATTGATCAAAAAATTGAAAATGCAGTTCGATTTCAAATCCCTTCCATAGTCAGGTTTTTCAAATTTTATATCTTTCCGTAAAAAAATGAATTTGTAAATGTGTCAAAATGTTTTGCACTTGTTGAGCAAAGCAGTTGAGAACAGCCTCAAAAGGAACTTAAATTGGAAAAAATGTGTTTTTAACACTTGATAATATGAAAATTCATGAAATTCAAAGTATCATAACTAGGAAACGATTTATCAAGCAAAGATTGAATTTTCAATGTTGAAATATTTTAATAATATAGAATTATTTTAGCAAAATGCAACAACAATACTTCCCCTCCAAAAAAATTAATGCTGTTCTCAACTGCTCTGCGCAAGAAACGCAAAACATTTTGACACATTTACATTACAAATTCATTTTTTAATGAAGAGATAAAAATTAGCCTGACTATTGAAGAGATTTGTAATCGAACTGTGTTTTCCTTTTTTCATCAATAAATTACCTATAAAAAAAAAAAATAAATACTAGGCATGATAGAACATATTGATCTTTATTTAGTCAGGCAACATAAGTAGAAACACAAATATAGAACAATAATAAATAAATTTATAAAATGTACATAAAATTTCCACAAATTGTTAAAATTAATTATAAAAATGCACGTAT
The DNA here is from genome assembly GCA_964019185.1 of Maratus speculifer. Classification (NCBI taxonomy): domain Eukaryota; kingdom Metazoa; phylum Arthropoda; class Arachnida; order Araneae; family Salticidae; genus Maratus; species Maratus speculifer. Next base: position 450,508,450 of record OZ025292.1, on the reverse strand, counting down.
ACCAAAAAGCTCTAATGCCATTGTAAATAACAATAAAATAGGCATCATTTTTATGAATTTTGTACCACATACACTCCAAGAACTTTAACATGTCAGGTGAATCACAATATGAATACATTTTTGAAAGAGTTGTTTGATTAAAATCATTCAATTTAAGTGCTGATTTAAATGGATTGGTTTAAGATAAAATGATTTAAATAAGATACGAGTACTAACTGATGCTTGACGTTAATAATAGCAAAACTCAACAAATTAATTAATATGTAATTTAATTAGTTCTTCAATTAGTATTAACAGTGAAATTATGCATGAAATTATTGATAAGTGAATTTTTAAAAAGTGAATTATCACATAGCTAGCTAAGCGTAGAACAAAATGAGTGAAAAATGTTCAAACGTCAAAGTCCAGTGTAAACAATATGAAACAATTGCATATTTAAATTTTAACTGACATATTAGCAAATCTGACTATAAATCACTAGTAGCACCATGTATGTCTGTTATTCTAATATCAATTCCTGCGAAATTATGCTATTTTTTAAATTTAACCAAAAAATGTCTTTGTAATTAGTTTAATAGAAACTTAAAAATGCACAATTTGATTAAAATGCTTTGCTGTAATAAAATCAAATTTTAGCGAAAGAAAGTTGATTAAAAAAACAATGAACAAAATGACGTTGTTTTAATTTTAAGCCACTCTGAAATTTGCTGATTTTATTTAAAATACCATTTGTCATTTCTGTACCAGACGGCGCAGTTTTGATATAACTAAATTTCTTTCAAAGCTATAACTGTGGTTTTCTCCTGGAGTTTCAAGAAATTTTTTATTCAATAAAGAATGTATCAGATTGATTCAGGATCTAGTCATCAAAATTGTTATTGTGTTCAAAAGGAGTGTTATAACACTGTTCACATATCATGCATGCATGTTCTAAACAGAAGAAAATTGAATTGCACTTTTTACAGTTGTACTTTGAAAAACGAGTTCACTTCAATTCCCTACACTTAAAACACCTTTTCCTTTTACCTTCATGGCAATCAGGGGGTTGATCTTCAGGATGAAGTGCTGGTTGGAAATTCCGTAATCTTAGCTGAAGTTCCGTTGGTAATCCAGTCTTTTGAACACTTCTCCTCTGAAGTTGTGGCAAGAATAACTCATTCGACAAAGCTTTCAAATAATTTCGCCTTCTGTTCTTAATGTTTACATTGAACTTTCTGTTGGTTATCGCAATAATTTCTGAATTGACCCCTGCAATGTTTAATAAGGTGAAGAACACTATCATTGTCCACCTATGAGTATTTCTTGTGACATTATAAGCACTACACAGCTTGTCCAAAATGTCAACTCCATATTTTGTTGCATTGTAGTCCAATATTGCTTTTGCTTTACCTGTCTCTTCATCGACCTGATCGTCACGATGTGAGCTTGAAAGTAGTAGAACATTTTTACCTTTTCTTGGCACATAGGAAACGAGAGAGCAATTTTTGTTGAAACAGAACTCATTACTCTTTGCTGTCTTGGAATTGGTATTGATGAATTTTGAAGGGAGTTGTGGTTTGTTTTTATGAATCATTCCCAGCAGTGATAGTTTTTTCTCTTTCAGATATTGCATAGACTCAAAACTAGTAAACCATTTATCGCAGGTGATGTTTCTTCCCGTTCCAAAAAAAGGTTCTGCAAGTCTTGCAAGGACGTGTTCTGGCCTGTCACTGATATCAAAAGCACCCTTTGGCTGTTCACCTGCATATAATTCCAAATTATATGTATAGTATACTTTTGCATCGACTAAAACATAAAACTTCAATCCGATTTTGTAAGGTTTCGATGGTATGTATTGTTTAAAAGCACACCTCCCTCGAAATCCTTCCAGCTTTTCATCCACAACAACATCTTGTCCTAATGAATACGATTTTTGACAGTTTGCAATGAACATAGTTAATATTTCACGAACAGCTGCGTGTTTGTCTTCCAATTTTCTGATCTTTCTAGTGTTCAGATCATCGAAACGGGTACACCTGATGAGAAATTTAAACCTTTTCAAACTCATCACAAGACGAAAACGTTCAACCCCAAAACCATCTTCGCTCCACATTTCTTCTAATAACTGCCTGTTACTCTTTAGGATTCCTGCAAGATACAGCAATCCAATAAAGGCTTTAAATTCGATGACATCAGTTGGCTTTGCATATCTTACCCTTTCAAACTGATGTTGTATACAAAAAATGTACATATTTGTATACTCAACAATTTTTTCAATCATATCTTCCGATATAATGCATTTCCAACATTCATAAGGCGTAACAGCATTTTGGGCATCTCCGAGTGTTTCTGGCAAATGCATCGCATCATCACATTTCTTATCATGGCCACTAGGCTTAGTCTTTGACCACAGAGTCATTCCATCTTTACCTAAGTACATGTCTCCATCGTTTTCTGATTCGTCACCACTGTCAGCGTCTTGTTCAGTGTCTGAATCTCCTTCTCTTTCATGAACGAAATCTTCCTCATCTGTATCCGATTCTTCTCCACAGTGTTCTTCTTCAAGATTTTCTTCATAGTCATTCAGAAGTATGCTCCGAAGAGTCGCAAGACCGTCTAGGCTGTTCAAATCAAACTTCTTAATTTCTTCAACCATTTTTCTGCGGCAATTTTCAGTAAAGTTATTTTAGAGCATGATTGGGTGCATGGTATATGTAAAATCATTAACTTTTAAATTTATAAAAAAGGAGAATGTTTTTAATTTTACTGTTATTATGATCCAAAGTAAAATAATGTTAAAGTTTTAAAACATGAATCGCCAAAAAATTTTGAGATTTCAATTAAGTACTGGAAAGCTTTATATAACTAGATGTTGATTTGTTGAAGTTACTAAATATTAATATTTTGAAGATTTGAAAATGTAAAAGTTGTGATTGAAGAATGCCCAGAATGATCGTATAGTGACAAAACCAGAGAATTAACTACCAACTAGAACAAAACGTTCAGGTCTTCTTAAATCCAAACTAATTATTTCTCATACATCAAAAATGATGTCCAATTTTCATTTTTATTTTGAAATTCATGAAATTGTCACAAGTTTGTAGATAGAAATTAACAAATAGCATTAAATTTTTTTTTTAAATCAAAGATTTTTTGCAAAATGCCACCAAAAATAAAATAAAGTAAAATTTAAATAAAGTCAGATTTTATTGGTGTAGGTACTTTTATTGGTTTGAACAAGTTTTTAATTTCTTTGACCAAAATTGGCTTTGACAGGGCAGTAGTTTATTGGACAAGAATTCAATAAATAACACATTTCTCAATAATGAAGACATTGTTCTAAAAACCAAAAGGGCAACTTTATGGCATAATTTATTTTTGTTCAGAAATGCATGAAACTAGCAGGCATTTTTCAAAAAATTATCTAAAACAAACTCCTCTTTTTTTTTCAAACACAATAGTTTTTACAGTTATTAGTGTTAAAGCGGACATTTTGAACTGAATTTCTGTATAAAAGAAGAATAACTGCTCAAGAAAGAGTGAAAAATGTCTTTATCATGTGACCAAAATACCTTATAACTCAATAGGTAATTTATTTATTAAAAAAAATTAAAAACATAGTTCGATTCCAAATCGCTTACATAGTCAGACCTCCTAATTTTATATCTTTCTGTTAAAAAATGAATTTGTAAATGTATCAAAATGTTTTGTGCTTGTTGAGCAGAGCAGCTGAGAATAATAATGTAATAGCTAATAATAATAATAGAGAGTTTGTTTTAGATAATTTTTGAACAATGCCTGCTAGTTTCATGCATTTATGAACAAAAATAAATTAAAACTTATGCAATATAATTGCCCTTTTGGATTTTAGTACAATATCTTCATTATTGAGAAAAGTGTTTTTTACTGAATTCTAGTCCAATAGGTATAACACATACATGAAGCTGATAAAGACTTGTAGTCAAAATTGCAAATACATGCATACATACACACTAATTCGACAATCCATGAAGGATTTTGATCTCCCTTAATATACCTCACCAGACCTTCCCATCACTGGGCTTTAATTTGTAATTTGGTTTTAAATTTGGTTTAATTTTGTAATAGGTCTTTTTCTTCTTCTATTTATCTCTATCTGGGTCTACTTAGCATTTAAGTAGTGAATCTATTAATTTTCTATTATATATCGTCTTCGTGTTTTTGTCATCTCTCATTCTGATTAAATGACCTTATCATTGCATTCTTCTTATTTTAATAGTATTTATTTTGTCTTTTTCATTATGTCGCCAGAGTTGCAAATATGTCAGCTAAATTAAAATAAGCATACAAATTGCATTATTCAGTTTACACTATAGTGATGACTCTAGAAAAAAATGGCTGCTGGGTGGGAATTTTTCAAAAAGGGAACACTATTCAAAAAAAAAAAAAAGGGGGGGGGGTAACTTTGTTCTAAAAAAGGGTACATATTTTCAACAAAGAAGCATTATTCTAAAAAAAGGGCACTTTTTTTTTTCCTCCAAAACAAACACACTTGTACCCTTGTTCACCAAAAATATTTTCAACTGGTTAGTTTAGAGTCCCCTAGAATTTGTGTTATTTTCCCGGGATCAACTGATTTTTCACAGGGTGCATAGGAAGTGTTAAAAAGAGCCGCCGGGCACTTTGGAAGGGCTGCCAGGCACATAAAAGAAATAAAAAGGGCCACCAGGCTAAATGTGTAATCCTGCTAAAATGGCTTAAAGTCAACACTACACTAACACTTTTTGTTTTATTTTTACAGCTTTAAACAATTAGAGGTTTAATGTTTAGCTGGTCAATTACAGGGTATAATTGCTTAATAATTAAGAGCTATTGAAATGCAATAATCTTATTTGGTTTTCATAAATATTTAAAGTCATACATAAAGTCGTTTAATAAAAAACACTATTTCTCATTTTTGAAAGCAGTAGTAGTATGTATAACGTAGGTGTGAATAATTCAGTTCAATAGCAACACACTTTTCAAAATTATTATTTTAAAAAGCTATACTTTGAATCTATTGTTATTGGCCTCTGTTTCTTTTCCTACACTTACATGCAGTATAAAAATCTTCTCAAATATTACATCTTTCCTAATTTCTATTTCAACATTGATCATACCATGATTTAAGTGGCTACTTCAGTCAAATGAAAAGACCCATCCACTGATGCTAATCCTAATGGAAGATTTAAAAAAAGGGTGTATTTCGATCCAAAGTGCCTTTTTTCCGATTTATTTTTAGATTCATTTTTTCTCTCAAATGCACCAAAGTTACAAATTCTCTTATTTAGAAACTACACAAGGTGCCGTAGTTGTCGATTTTTTGATAAATGTAGAAAATGTTGCAAAAAAATGCTGTCAAAAACGGCGTTTTGGACAAAATTTTCCGAGGCGGGAGATCTGCAAACGAAAAAAAGGGCATCCTGAGAAAATAATTGCTTATAAAACAAATACTAATTGATTCAGCGTAAAATTACTTCACACGGCATCTTCTACATCACTTCAAAAATCACCCCAGCAAGTTTCATGTTTCTACTTTTAAAAATGTGTCTGAAAATGTATCGAAAAATTTCGAGCTGTTGAAGGTGGAAAATCATTTTTTCGAATACACCCTTAATATTTTATTTTATTTATTTTATTATTATTATTATTATTATTGCATCAGATAACTGAACTTGATCCCTACATCTGTTTTTTGTTACTTTTTTGATTTTGTTTGCAGATTTTTAAAAAGAGAATGTTACACTTTCGAAGTTAGTTCCAAAAATTAAATTGTCCTAATTAAAAATATCTATAAATGAAATTGAATTAGTAAAAAGCATCTTTTGTACAGATCAATCTCAGTTAGCTAATCCAAAAATAATTGTTTAAAAATACTGAAATGCAAATGAGATACCTTTAAGAATTTCTTTCAGAGTTAGCAGGCATATCTTCTCAGGTAACTGAATGTATAAGTTATAAAATATCTGGTATAAGTTACAAAACCAGTTAGTAGCAGGAAATCTTTTAAATATCTTTTAATTTAAATCTTTTATAAGTCAAAAGAACCTACCAACAAAAATTTAATACAGTTGAACCCGGTAAAGACACGGTTCAAGGCATTGGACAAAAATCTCGGTATTGCTTGCATAATGTTGCAGAAACTGATCTTATTTACATATGTAATCATCTAAATCAGTGGATCCCAACTTGAGATATGTACATTCTTAGGAGGGGGGGGGGGGAGTAATTCCTGATCAACATGTTTCAGAGAGTAATTAATGGTCATCCCCATTATACCGTAATAATATGTTTAAACAAAAAATAAAAATTATTGTTAACAATCCATGAGCTTTGTAGTTTAATAATAATAATAATAAAAAAGTCTCCATCTCAGCTGGAACTTAATAAAAATTCATATATATATTGTAAACTGCTATAAAAGCATCTTGAAAAAAGGTTGTTTCTGAAAAATCAAGCATTTTACTAAGATCCTTGGTGAGACATTTGTATTTATTTATTTTATTTATGTTATTTTACAACTATATATAGTGCAAGCTTTTAAATCATATTAATAAGATACTTTTATAATTTTGTATACTGCTTATAAAACTATATTTATTTATAGCTCAGTTTGCTGGGGTAATTCCTGTTCAGTAACATTTCATAGAATTCATGGATTTTTTTTTTTTTTACTTTGCTATAAATGCACCACAGATATTACTTACATATGTTTAAATTTATTTTAGACATTATACATGAATATACACATATGTAATATATATATATATGTATTTAAAATATTTATATTTCTTATTATTACTAATGAAAGCAATTCCTGGAGCAATTCAAAGTACAGTGGACTCTCTCTATTCTGAATTCCGACCAAAAATGTTCAGATTATGGGGGTGTTCAGTATAGAGAGAGATTAGAAATGCATTACCACTACTACTATGTACAGTGACTGAGCCGGTAGTTGATCAAATAAGGTCGGTTCTATGGGTTTTTATTATATTTCCTTTCTTTTAACTTTTAAAAGTAAACTAACATGATTTCTACAATACTTAAGCCTTTAAGCATTCTGCAGAATTTTACATGCAAGTTTGACAATTCATCAAATAAAAACTATGGAAAGCATTGATAAGGAGATTTGTATTTTATAATCTTAGATATTTATTTTTTATATGTAATTCAAAAAATTAACATTAATATCGACTTTGAGTTAAATAAACCTTTGAATCCAAAAACTATGTGACAGAAAATCCCAGTTAGGCCGTTTAAAGGGTTAATGAGTGTTCTATCATGGACAAAAATGAAATCTGCTGAAATTAAACTTGAACAAAATTATAAGCAAATAGTTTTTTTAATTGGCATTTTCTCAGTAGTTGATCAATCGAAGAAATAAGTCCAAAATTCCAAATTCAGTCTAAATTTCAAAAATTTTAAATATGATGCTTAAACTGTTATTAAAAATATTTCATATAGAACTATTATTTGAAATAAGAACAATGGAAGTGGACTATTATACCTTACCATAATTGTCACCAACTAATCAAAAACTAAATTTTTACATTTTCTAATAAAAAATGCCATAAAATGGCTTCTGTTACAGCAGGCAGCTGACAAGAATGTGACAACAAATGCTCCAACATTTAACTGAAGTTTCTATCAAACAAATTGAAATATTCAAACAAATTGCAATTTCAAGTACATGCTTACAATCTAGCCAGTGATTTTGTCTGTTTATTTTTTAATCAAGTTTGTTTAACCTTTTTATTCATTTGTAACAGTTTCTCCGAATTTCTATGGTCAAAATTCGAGTTCAGATTGCAAACATGTGTTTAGTTTACAAAAAGATGGAGTAGTAGTAAGACCAAAAGCAGCATTCATAATAGTGGGGTGTACAGAATACAGAGAGTTCATCTTTTCTTAAGCCTATGGAGTTTTGCCGGGACCATCAGAATGTGTTCATAATACTGGGGTGTTCACAATAGAGGGTGTTCAGAGAGAGTCCACTGTATTTCAACTAAAACCTCACCTACACAACATCCTAATTAAATAACATTGTTTTAATGTTCATCAAAAATTCATTAAATATGTATTTTGCATAAAATCAAAACTGATTATATTATAGGTTTCATATTAAAACAATCTTTCAATCTATTTCTAAATTGCATAGTAAGCATGAGCAATGGAGATCGTAATCACTATATATTGTACTCAATGCTAATAAATTAAATTGTACTGTACACGATTGTAATTAAAACTATGCAATGATAGAAAAAGTTATATATTTTTACTGCAATACTTAACTATAAATCAAAGAAAAATTCTAACGAACAACAACTATTTTATCTTTATTTTACAATAAAAAATAAACTGTATATGTAATAACAATAAATGGTTTTATTTATTAGGGATGTACTAGCAAAAAGTAAATGGTTGAAATAAAATATAAAAAGGTTATAAAAGTAGAAGACAATGAGATTTTGTAGATAAAGTTTCTTGAAAAAAGGAGCTGAAAACTTTCACTGGCCAAAATGAGATATAGTTGAAAACATGAGAACAAAATATATTTTTTATGGTCCTGTGAAACTACAAGGTTAAAATCCTTTTGTTGTGAACAATAGTAATGCTGTATGTTGTGCTAATATTATAAAAAAAAAAAAATCTGCTGAGAAATTTGGATGTAATTTCAAAACCAATAAAAATAATAAATTAACTATGCATATTTCTTTTTGATAACATACAATTAAATCAAGTTTATATTAAGATACATAATTTAAAGTCCAACTTAATCAATATAGTTGTCATTTGTACAAAAAATGTCCTGATCTGTGACTGCCCTAGGTGCGATCGATAATTACCGATCATTAAAAATTTTAAATTAAGCTTTAAATAATATTTTAATTGAAGTCTATATTTTATTGAATAGACACATGGCAAAGCTTTAACCATACTAAATTTGGTTACATCAATTGTAATAATTTTAAAGATATTTAGATGTGTGTTTTTTTTTTATTGGGAATTACCCTAGTCTACCTTATATGAAAACAATATCAGTAATGGCAGAAATCACAAAAATGTTAGAAATGTCATTATAATTTGATTAGATTTATTATATGATTGTGATAAGAAGTGAAAAAAAGCATGTTTGCATTATTTAGTCGAATGAATAGAGTGCACGGGTGTGTGTTTATGAAAATAGGGAGTACTCCCGGGGAAAAAAAAAAAAAAAAAAAAAAAGGCCTAAGCAAGGGATACATAAAGGAAAAAAATTGGGAAGCGCTGATCTAATTGAACTTTAGAGCTTTTGTTTATAAGTTTATCGTTGAAATTTATTGATTTTATGCATATGTAAATAAATGTAACTGTATTCAAGCTTAATTCATGATCTATTTTTATAGTACCTATCGAAATAGTAACTGAAAAAAATATGGATTCCAATACAGTAGACTCCCTCAAACACGCACAGCTTGGGACCAGAGGTTGTGTGGATTTTTGAATTTTGTGGATTTCTGGTCATTACTTTGTTTACATTTTTTAAACAGTAGTTTGAATGTAATTGATAATGCAATTGAAATTATAATGAATGTTTGTAATATGGTAAAATATTAACATAATTATGTAAAGCAATAAACAAAAATAAAAAAAATTATAATTTAAAAAATGATTAAAATATTAAAAGTAAAGGTTAAATTAATAATAATGCATAAGTTTGCAATTACCAGTAATATCATCTTTTTTTTTTTTTTTTTTTTCATGAATTTAGTCAAATTAATAAAAATTACACATTAAAATACATACAGAAAAAATAATAATAGTAATAAAAAAAATCTAATTGTGTCGCTGCATTTGAAGTGAAACTTTCGTTGTTTACATTTGTGATGAGATATAAATTTATTGAATCTACTGTATAGTAGTTTTTAGGTACTTCTAGGTTATCCCATCGACCAATTTTGCCAAATTATACAAATCGCCAAACTAATAGCCAAATTATACATGTTGACATAATTTTTATTTTCAATAACGAAAAAACAAATAATTAGTAGAATATTAATAAAAATATTAATAAAAAGTTGAAATAAAAATCACTTAATGACATTTCAAACACGTGAATCGGATTTAATGTCATTGAATGTGACATTCACGATCATCCATTATTGGCATTTAATCTTATAGTTTGGCGATAATTTTTTGGTCGACGGGATAACCTAGTAGTACCGTTTTTAGGTGCGTTCGTAATTATGTAAATACGTAGCACCTATTGTTGTCGCTCAGTCTGTCCGTCCGTCTGTCTGTCCGTCTGTCCGCATATAACAACGCAAAAACTACCCAACCGAATCGTTTGAAATTTAAAATACATAATTATAACATAATTTTGTCTAGTCATTTCAAATGTTATGAAAATCGGATGGATAGATCAATTGCAGGGACATTCAAAAGGATTCCGTTACATTACGGTCAATAGGGAAAAAAATTTTAAATGCATTTTAATCGTTTGAAATTTAAAACATATAATTATTGTGTAATTTTGTCGAGTCATTTCAAATGTTATGAAAATCGGATGTATAGATCAATTACAGAGACAATCAAAAGGATTCCGCTACATTATGGTCAATGGGAAAAAAGTTTCAAATGCATTTTAATGGTGTTACACTCATTCGAACATAATAGAATTGGCATGAATCTATGAAATATATACTAAAATATGCATTCTGTAAAATCTGTGATGCAAAGAATTTTTATTATTAAATTACAGGGCCACACAAAAGTATTCCACTATATAATGCTATACGGGGAAACATGGTTTGTTACGTGTTTTAATTATATTCAACTATTTCACATTTTATGATAAGATATACGTTGCTGAGGTGTAATAAAAATTACTTCCTGCATATTTACAGAAACGTAAAGATTTCGACTACTATACTGTATCTGGAGTACGCTCTACTGTATCAGCAAGATCTGAATATTTTAAAAACTTCGTTATCGTACGAACGCACCTCATTTGCTACGTTCACGTGCAATTTCCAATTTGTTTAACATTATATTAATCTATTAACAATACAAGTTATAATTTTCTAACTGAGTAAAAAAAAGTGTCCAGGACAGGATTCAAACAGGAACTTTTGACATAAGTTGCCAATGCTTTGTCAATTGAGGTATTTTAGACGAATCTAGTAGATTTTCCTTACCCAGAATACCTACTTGATTATGACATCTGGTTGGATATTTTCATCTGCTCAACAGAATAAATGGCAGGTAATGGAACTGTAAGAAACATGAGATACATAAATACAATATTTATTATTTATTTTTACATGAATCAAATTTAATTGCAAGCAATAGAAATAAATCAATCGGATGGAAGGTCCAATGATGGACACCCTACAAAAAAATATTAATAGATAATTGTTTTGTCTATATAATCAATCACATTTAGAAACAGAATTTTAAAAAAAGTATATGAAACAAAATAGTAATTTTCAAACAGATTGGGTTTCTGACGTCAGAAACTGGTTTTTGACATGACAAGTGTCAAAAACTGGTTTAAACCGTCAAAAACATGTAATGCGCTTTAAACATTTTAAGAACAAGAGAGAAACATTGAGTAATTTTTTATTTAAAATTAATTATACTGTAATTTAATAATTACAGAAAAATTAAATTACTTTAACTGCAATAAAGCATTGTTTTTTAGAATGTTCAAACAGAAGAAAATGATTTTGTACAGTTAATAATCTGGATCAATTTTACCCCATAGCATCCTATAGCACTTAACCAATTTGGCACATTTATTTACACCCAAACAGTGTTAGAAATTAGCAGTCATTAGTCATCAAATGCAACTAAAAAATTGAATTTGACGACTAGAAAATTATTCTTGGTCGTCAAATTTGACGCGTAGCTTTTTAAAAAATTTATTAGACATTCAGCTTCGAAAATTAAAAACAAAAAAAAATGGTCTAATCTGAAAAATCAGAACTAAAAAAACATCGCAAATTTCGAGAAATAGTCGCGAAAAAAAAAAAAAATTTCATCAATTGCTCGTATAAGAAATCGCCACTTTCGACGAAAGATGGGAGAAAAAAATGATTTTTTTTTTCAAAAAATAACAAAAAAGCAAAAGTTTTTTATACGATTGCGTAAAAAAAAAAGGCAAATTTCTACAAAGTATTGTGAATAGAGATGCAAATTTCGTCAAAGAATCGCAAGAAAAACGTGAATTCCATAAAATAATCGCAAAAAAAGTTTATTTTGTCAAAAAAATCTTGGGAAAAAGACGAACTTTGTTATAGAATAGCAAAAAAATGCAATTTTCTATGAAGGATCGTGAAAACAAATATTAATTTCGTCACAGAATCTTTAGAAAAAAGCTAATTTTGTCAAAGAATTACAGAAAAAATAAGAATCTTGTCATAGGATCGCAATAAAATCTGTTAATTCCATCAAAGGCTCGCGAAAAAACGCAAATTTCTTCAAGGAATCCCAAATAATCAGTAATTTTCGCCAAAGGGTTGCGAAAAAAAAACACATAATTAATGGAGGCAGGAGTGCCCAGAGAGAGGTTTGGTGACGCAAGATGCGTCATACAATTTAGTTTTGGGGGGGAGTTTGAGAAAAAGTATAATTTCGGGGGGGGGGGGGGGGCATTTTTAAATTCTTAATATTTTCTTTTTTTCTTACTATTAAAAAAATCTTGATTTTTTTAATATCACTTTTAAATTTTTTCAACATTGAATTTTCAGAAATGTTCCTTTGTTTTCTTTCTTTAAATTCTAGATAAGGGCAATAAGAACTCATTCCGCCATGTTCAACTAACTATGTTTTGAATGAGCAGTTGATTATAAGTAGAATATACTTTATAATTGATATTTTGTTTACGGGGGGTGTCAATGTTAAAGTATGAAGAATTTTTATTTTTTCGGGGGGAGGGGGGTATTTGCGTCATTGGGTTTGGGGGGGATGGTCACCACTGAATGGAGGGGTGGGGGTGTTCCCAGCTCTGCAGAAAACGACAAATTTTGTCAAAAGATTGCGAAAAAATACTGCCAATTTCGTCAACAAATCGCAAAAAAAACATGGCAAGGCTTGTCAAAAGATCGAAAAACCGGCAAGTTTCGCCAAATGATTGCGAAGAAACATGACAAAGTTTGGCAAAAGATCGTGAAAAAGGCAAAATATTTAAAAAAATTCGCGAAAAAACCAGCAAGTTTCATCAAAAGATTGCGAAAAAAGCGGCAAGTTTCGTCAAAAGATCACGAAAAAAACCGGCCAGTTGCGTCGAAAAATCGCAAAAAGAGCTGCAAATTTCGTCGAAAGATTGCGAGAAAACGGCAAATTTTGCCGAAAGATAGCAAAAACCGCAAAATTCGTAAAAGTGGTGCGACCCCCCCCCCCAAAAAAAAAAAAAAAAAAAATATTGGGAGTGGATTTTTTTCTTGTCTTTGTAGTAATCTTAAAGAAAATTTTATGCGAATTTCAAAATTATTCTTTTACTCCAAATCACTCCAAAATTATATGCAGTATTACAGTAATATTATTAGTATGAATTTTAGAAACTGCAACTAAAAATCTTAATTTGACGCCTAAGGTTTTTACAGTAGTCGTCATTTGACGCCTGCCTTTTATCTCCCAATTTCTATCACTGCACCCAAATTGTTTCTGAGTTTAGAGTGTATGAAGCCATAGTTAGAAAATACTCTCTCAATTGGTGCTGAGCTAGCAGGGCTTGATAGCAGAAACATTGCTAGTTGAGCAAGTTTGGAGGCAGGCCAAATTTTCAGATCTATGATAGATTTTTTTTTCTTTTTTTTCCGGAAATGATAATATACAATACAGTAAATGCGAATTTTTAATATTACATCTAATGTTGTATATTTGTGACAGATGTTTAATGTGAAATTTTACAGATCAGTATAGTATTTGAGGTTTCTGACGAGGCTTTTGACAAGAGGTTTTAGCCATGATGGTTTAAACCACGGTTTTAACCGGATAAAACCGCACACTGTCAAAAACTTGCCAACCCTGTTTTCAAATAAATTTAAGAATTGGGTCATCAATAATTAATAACATATTTTTGAGAATAATTCAGTATTTCAATTAATCGCCGTTATCACAAGATTTATTTTAGATTATTTAGATACAGATTTTTAGATTATCATAAGACTTATTTTAGATTTTTATACAATTATTTTAGATAACAGAAGATTTAAGATACTAAATTTTGGAGAATTACAGTTATCAAATTAATAAAAGAGTCGGAGATTTATAAAAGCTAGTCTTTCATGCTCCCCCCCCCCCCTCTCACACAAAAAATTGCTGAAAAAAGATGTAAAAAAATGGCTGAAAATTTTTTTTGAAATAATTAGTTATTAGTTCATAGAGTCACATTTCTTCTTCCTTTTTTTTTTTTTTTTTTCAACAGTTATATTCCTTAAAGTTACCTGATACAATACTTGTAAGTAAGTATTACAAATATGAATGGAATGAAACTGCAAATTAAATATTTTATACACTAGGAAAAAAAAAAAAAAGAAAAGAAAAAGAAAAAAGGAAAGAAAGAAAAAAATTGAAATGAAAACTATGGAATTCACATTTGAGCATCTAAATTTGAAGATTGGCTAATTTCATTGCTACTATAAATTAGTAACTATAATAATTTTTATGTACATAAGTGCTTTGTCATAAGATAAATTTTTAAACATTCAATACAGAAAATAAAATACCTTTAACCCTCTGGCAGTCTTTCAAAAGAATAAATTTGCAATGTTCTTTTCGCTGTATTTTGTTTTAAATATTAGAATTTATTCTTTAAATATTATATAATTTTTTTTATTATTATTATTACAAACATGAATGCAATCCTTGAGAATATTAATTCTTATTCAGTGTATTGAAAATTCATAAAATCAATAGAATTGTATTACTTTAAACAATGTTTATATTACAGTGAAGAGTATGTTCTTATGAAACAAAATTTTGTGAAGGGATTTATTTTATTAAATAAATTTTTGTGAAGAGGCTTTTTTTTATTAAATAGATTTTTATGAAGAGGTCCCAATTTTACCTGGATCAAACACTGGGTGTTTAGAAAAATTGTCTATTTTAAATGGAGAGGGCTTGAGCTTTTTTTTTATGCCCTCAAACATTATTCTCTGCTTCCTGATTAGTTTGATTGTTTGCCAGATTATGATATATATTTTGATTTGCCCTTAAAATTGCTAAATGAAATAATTTTTCTGACTAATAGTATAAATCCTATTTATAGAGGAAGCAAATGACATATGTTACACTTCTTTTTGTAAATTTGTGTAAGCTTTAGAAAATGTAAAACAACTTTGTGTTTTCTTATAAAGTAATATTTTATTTATTTATTAAAATTATAATGAATTTAAAAAACAAACATCCAATTATTGTGAATGGTTACTATTGTATCAAACCTCCCCATTACTTTGGAAGATTAATACATTGTTGAGCAAATTGAAAAAAAAATTAATAATGCGAACAATTTAATTTATGCATTATATAACTTTTGATGAGATGCATTTTGAAATATTTTAGTAAGATTAAACAAATTGGAAATTGCAATTGAAGTGTAGCAAATGAGGTGCGTTCATACAATAACGAAGTTTTAACATATCACTCTCAAATATCAATATCATAAAATTGTAAACAGTTAATTACAATTAAAAGCACACCAAACAATGTTCTCCCTATACCATTATGTAATGGGATGCTTTTGTGTGGCCTTGTATATCAATAACAAATGTTCTTTGCACCACAGATTATACAAAATATATATTATAATACATACTTTATAGATGCATAGTAATTTTAATATGTTCGAATAAGTGTAACACCATTAAAATGCATTTGAAATTTTTTTTCCATTGACCGTAATGTAACAAAATACTTTTGATTGTCAGTGTAATTGAACTATGGATCCGATTTTGATAAAATTTTAAATAACTCAACAAAAGTATGTAATAATTATGCATTTTAAAATTCAAATGATTAAAATGCATTTGAAACTTTTCCCTCCATTGACCATAATGTAATGGAATAATTTTGATTATCCCTGTAATTGATCTATGCATCCGATTTTCATAAACTTTGAAATGACTTGACAAAATTATGTAAAAATTATATATTTTAAATTTCAAATAATTCGTAGAGTTTGCATTGTTATATGCAGACAGACAGACGTACTGAATGACAACTATAGATGCTACATACTTACATAATTACGAATGCACCTAAAAGGATATGAAAGTGACAAAATTTTTATTTTCTGAAAAGTGTTAATAAACCTGTTTAAGGAAAACTGAAACGAACATTGTTGATTTACAAAAAATTTAGCACATTTAAGCTATCTTTGAAAAAAAAAAAAAAAAAAACTAATAACTCTATCATCTTGGAAAAAAAAAAAAAAAAATTCCAATGGATTTAATTATTATTATTATTATTTTAATTTTTCTTCAATTCTAGAAACTTCTTCTGTTTCAGGCTATTTAAACTTTTTTTCTTTCTACAAGGCGAGGAAAGTAAACTAACTATCCGTCGTCACACTGCTTTTCTATGTAACCGACATAGCACATAAATATGAAAAAGTCTTTTTAGTAGAAAAGACCATGATAATCCATGAATTAGCACAAATTGAATTATATCATCATTATAAAAAGCATGATAAAAATTCCTTTTTTTTTTAACATTTTTTATTTCGATAGCCTTTTTTAGCTACAAGGTTTCTGCATTTTTTATCTAACTTTCAATTATTAATAAAGCTTTTTTCTTTTATTTTTGACAGGTCTATCGGTAAATATTAAAGCTTTTGTGTCTGATTGTAACTTTTATTTTAAGTTTAAAGAGTGAAATATATGTTTAAAATAAAAGAATCACAAATAGTGCAAAGAGAATAAAGCAATATTAGTCATTATTATTATTAAGGGTGTTCTTAACTGATCCGCTCAACAAGCAAAAAAGGTTTTGACACATTTACAAATTCATTTTTTAACAGAAAGTTATAAAATTTTAATGCCTGACTATGAAAGCGATTTCGAATGGAACTTATTTTTCCTTTTTATGATAATCAAATTATTTATCGAGTTATGAGCTATTTCGATGACGCAATCACCCGTTTTCCCCCTCCTTTTCGACCGGTTTTTCTGCTTTCGTCGGGAAATAGGCTCAAAAGTGTCAACTTTGAAGGCTTGTTATGAAAAATCTATTGTGTTTTTTAAAAAACAAAAGAATGAGTGCAATTAGACAGTTTCTGAATAGCAACATCTGCTATTTTCATGCATTTCCGAACAAAAATAAATTAATGCATGTGTCACAAAGTTGCCCTTTTTGATTTAAGAACACCCTTAATTCTAACATTCCTACATATAAACAATAATAAAAGTATTTGTTAAAACAAAATAATACAGAATTAAAAGACATGTACTATTATTAGTACACCTGACCTTAAAGGATTAAAGATTTTACTTCAAGTTTTTCATCCTTTATGTCTGAGGCTGTTTTTTGAGATAAAGTCATTGGGAGACTTGTAAAGCTGGTATGACAGCCCTGTATTTTCATCTACATATTTTTCAGGCATCATGTTAGTAAATAATTGGGTACTTACGTATTAATGCCACCGCAGCAGAAGTTGCGCTAATGTGCCAATAAACAGCAATCTTGTTGTTCGCACGCGCACAAAAAATGGCATCAAAAATGAGCAAAAAAGGAGCACTAAAGCACTAAAAAAGCGTTAAAAAATGGTATCAAAGAATGAGCAAAAAAAAAAAAAAAAAAAAAAAAAAAAAAAAAAAAAAAAAAAAAAGCACGAACAACAAGATTGCTCTTTATTGGCACATTACCATAACTTCTGCTGCGGTGGCGTTAATACATAAGTACCAATAACTGATTCCCATTTAATTTGCTAGTTTCATGTAGAAAATTACACTCTAAATAAAAAGGAGTGAATAGTCACTCCAGAATAGTGAATACTCACTCTATCGCAGACTCAAAATATGCCGAACCTCTTTAGAGTGACTATTCACTTTGGGCAAAAGTGGAATCATTGACTCTTTGAAAGAGTAAATACTCACTCCTGGGAAGTGAATATTCACTCTACACAGGGGTCAATAATCACTATTTCTAAGGAGTGACTATTCACTTTTGCTAAAGGAGTGCGTTTTTTCACTCCTAGTAGGAGTGAGTAGTCACTTTTTCATAAGAGTGAATGCTCTTTTTTTTTTTTTCTTTTTTTTCAATGAATTATCTTTTTTATTGCTATTAATGGCATTTTAAAAGAATCGTGTCTTTTAGAACATACAATGAAAATAAATGCAAACGTGGTAAAGATTGGAATAAAATACTTTATTGACAATATTTATTTAATTCAAAGTATGTAACATTAATTGAACTTTTTAAGGGAAAACGTAATTAAAGTTACACATGAATTAGATTATTGACAGAAATAAACTATTTTATTCCAATCTTTCTCCTTGTGTTTGCTTTCATTGGTAGTCCCATAAATATATGATAGTTTTAAAAGGCCCATAAGCACAAGTTATTAAACAGTTTTAAAATATTAAACATATAATTTTTTTCAGATATACCCATTAGGTTTTACATATTATTTAAATAAATCCATAATGCACGTTATCTATGTTTTTTTTTTATGTGTAATTAAAATCTTATTTCTGAAAAACATATATTAATACAAGCCGTATTTATAAAATGACATGGTAAGTCATATTTAATTTCAATTTTTTATTCCCGTATATAGAGTAGATGTTCATGTAGTACCTGCCGGCGAAGACACTCACGAGCTAATGCTAATCCTATGGGGAGAGATTTTCTAATATCTCGTTTGCATTTTGACATTTTATTTATTTATTTATTTTACATTGAATAGCTGAAGTTCGTCTCTATATCGCATCTTTTTTACTTTTTCGATTTCATTCGCAGATACTTTTATAAAGTTTCTTTTACTTTCAAAACTGGTACCAAAAATGAAAGTGTTATTTAAAAAAATATCTGCAGACAAAATTGAAAAAGTAAAAATAAACAAATATTTAAGAGAAAATGTGTTTTTGAGGACTTCTGTAACTTAAGTGTTTTTATTTAAATGGTGAACGATTAAGCCCTATAAGCCCCTCTTTGACTGTGCCCTTAAACATTTTTTTCGGCTTCATGAGCGGTTTGATTGCCAGATTATAAAATAGGCAAAACATCGTTAGATTCATTTTTAAAAAATAATAATAAAATGAAGAAGATATTGAAATTTTATAAATCACAATAATATAACTTAAAAATAACTATTTATAAAAATTTCGGTGTCATTACATTTTGGTAAGTGCAATTTAAAAATTAAAATTGATTACTTAAGTTTTTAATTAAATCAAAATATTTTATGCACTATAAACATTACCGTAATTGCTTTTTTAACAGTGCTTATATGAGGTGTACGTTACTGGAAAATCACTACGTAAGTATTCCAGTAATGGACACTCCTCTCAAAACCTTAAAAATTAATGAAATTTTATAAATGACATTAAATACATAAAATTCAAAGCTTTCTTCAACTAGAAAAACAAAAAATTACAAATTTTGCAATAAAATAAGGAATACATAAATTTATTAAATGAAGCCAGCTCTTTGTATGATTTTCAATGAAAACACGATTTTCAATGAAAAACAGTGAAACTTAAAAACATTATTTTGTGCTTCCTGATTGGTTTAATTAGAATGTCAACAAAAGTGCTAAATTATAAAATATGCAAGGGCGAGTTGCGAAAAAATAAAAAAAATAAAAGCTAAATTTTTATTAGTTATTATTATTATTATTATTATTATTATTATTATTATTTTATAAACCAAAAACATTCATGTGTGTACATTACTGTTACATCTACCCTATAGTATTCTATAAATGTGAGTTAAAGTTTTATAAAAGTATACTCATGTACGAAAAAGAAAAATAAAGAAAATATAAAGTACAAGAAATGACTACATATGTATTATTCTTACTATTGGAAAAACAATTTTAATGAGTTATTTATCTCTAATAAATAAATTTCATCTAATATAAGTCATACTGCAAACTTTTAAAATTACTAAAGCCACTCATTTGTAAACATCAAGGATAAAACACAAATCTTTGCGTCAGCGATTTTTTTCCCCTCCACGCACATAAAGATAGCAGAAGCAGACAGCTTCCTATTAAAGTAAAAAAAACTTTAACTCAACATTCTAGAAGTTACATTCGGAAAATAAAAAGTTGAAATTAAAATTGACTTACCGGTTTTTTATGTTAAATTATTATCCATTGTTTGATGAATAATAATCCTTTGTTTGATAAATAAGATATGTGCAGTGCAACATCTTCGTCACTGAGTATTAATGGAGTATTATTGCTTTTTACTGAATTATTTGTTCTCCATTTTGATTCCAGACCAAGAAACTTAATCTATGTGGATTATTTTGAATCATAAGATATCCGATTATATCATTCCAAGATCGAAAATTAAACGAATACTTTTTAGTATTAATAATACAAATTAAAGATCCACATTTGTAGACCGAGGAAACGAAAGTGAGACACATAACGGACACGATAAAATGGCGGAAACATTTTTATCATCACAACTGAGAAGACGATTTCTGATTGGCTGATGCGTAATATATATCTAAGTCACTTCTTAAGAGTGACGGTTGACTCTATCGAAGGAGTGACACTCATTTTTGAAAACGAGTGCGCTTTAATAGCAAATAAGCGTAATTTTATAGGTTATATTATAAAATGTAATTTTTGAAAAGTAAGAATTGACATATTTTGGTACTTTTCATTGTTTTACTTCATATATTGGTTCAAAGTTGAGCGGGGATTTTTTTCAAGTGTATAATGCCGGGCTTTCACTCTCGTTAACGGAGTGAGATTTTTCACTCTCGACCATGGAGTGAGATATTTCACTTTCGACAACGGAGTGAGATATTTCACTCCTTTTTAGGGAGTCGGAAATTCCACTCTTTAAAGAGTGTATTTGTATAAATTTCACTCTAAAAAGAATGAAAATGCAAATTACTCCTACAAAAAGTGAGCTTTTCACTCCTCCCAGTTTTAGAGTGTACAAAATGTTAAGGGTTAATAAAAAAAGAAGAAAAAATTGGTATTGTCAAAACAATTAAAAGCAGAAGAATAAACTAGTCTTTTTAAGGGTGTATTTCGATTCAAACTGCTTATTTTCAGATTTATTTTTGGATTCACTTTTGCTCTCAAACGCATCAAACTGACAAATTCTCTTATTTAGAAACTACTGACGGTGCCGTAATTGTCTATTCTTTGATAAATGCAGAAAATATTGCAAAAAAAGCAATCAAAAACGGCATTTTGGACTGATTTTTCCAAAGCAAGAGATCTGTGGACAAAAAAAAGGGTCATACTGAGAAGATAATTGTTTATAAATCAATTTCTAATGAATGGAGCGTAAAATGACATCACACGGCACCTTGTACATCTCTTCAAAAATCCCCTCAGCAAGTTTCATGTTTTTACTTTTAAAAATGTGTCTGAAAATGTATCTGAAAATTTCGAGCTGTTGAAAGTGGAAAAGTGTTTTTTCGAATACACCCTTAAGTCTAGATTTGTTTGAGTAAATGATTTAGGAAAAGCTTTGCCAATTAATATTCATTACCAATTTCAATAGCTCTTGTTGTTAAGCCTAAAACTGTAATGAATATTACAGTCCTATATTAGTTTGCAACTTAAAAATGTACTAATTTCCAAATGATGTGTAACATTTCTTCCTATCATGTCTTAATGGATTTTTAATCACTTTGTATAAATGCAGTTGCAAAATGACAACCTACTTTCTAGTAAACTTTCTAGTAACACTAACAAAGTACAATATAAATCTTAAAAAGTACAAGATATTACCTTTACAATCATGAATGAAAATCAGCATTTGAAAAACTTTACATTGACATCCCAAAATTCTTCAAAGTTAATAAAAAAGTAAAGTTGTCAGCCCTTTTCTGCAAAGTTCAGCTAATGACAGCTTCTGAAAATAAAAGAAGTCTTTAGATATGTTATAATGGCTGTTGATGCCATCTGTTGAGAAAAAATATATCAATGTATCAAATTATCCTACTTATAGTAAAAGCAGAATTTCTATAAAATCTTATTTTCATCACACATATATATATATTATATATAGATATAACCAGTTTTGTCCGTGTGTATACAATACACTACCTCAAATCCACATAGCTCAGGGCCAGAGATTGTGCAGATTTTGAGTCACTGTTTTGTTTACATTTTTAAAACAATAATTTAAATGTAATAATGAAATCAAAATTATAATGAATGCATGGAATATAGTAAAACATTAAAATAATTTGTAAAGCAATAAAAAGTAACAATTTAAAAAATGATTACATTATTATAAGCAAATAATTAATAATATAAAACTAAATATGCATAATAAAAATGTGACACAAATTCCTTGAATTATTCAATTAAACTTTTCTCATAAAGATTCACATCAAAATAATAAAATAAGGAAGTTTTACTTCAAGCTTAGCCTGTCATAAAGCCGAGTTCAAGCCGAGAACTACGAAATTATACACGCGCCCTGTTGAAATTTTAGTTTCACACGGAGCTGGTCCCAGTACTGCAAATTTTCAGCACGTGCAAGCCTGAAAAAATTTCATTAATATTAGTCCTTTTGTCATAAATATTTACAAGAAAAAAAAATTAATTATTTTTTTAATTTAAAATGTATCGATCTAAACTATTTTATTACAATTAGCTTTGTATATCAGCAATATTCAATCTTTACAAACCTAAAGTACAATTTTACATGTATTTTTTAGGTTCACTTGAAATAGTTTTAGTATGGAGCATATATTAAAAAATCATACTAAGTTAAACAAATATGACCGAATAAAATAAAAAGAAACAATCAAAAGTTTGTGTCGTTCACGTAGTAAGGGAATTTCCCCTTGATATAAGTATGGTAGCGTTTTCCCAAGATATATTTGTTATGATTGTTTCTTTTTTAATAACTAATTTCTGCTATCAGCCGGATCTGAAAAACTCGGATGGCACTTTTCATTGATGTTTTTTGTTTTCTTTGCCTCTTCGAGATTTTATCTTTAATAGTGTTGCAGCGAGTATCATGAATGACTGGAGAATAAACTTCCTCTGTTTTTCCTTGGATCAGTTTTTATATGAATTTCTTTAATGATGAGACCAAAATCATCGCTAAATTAAGAATGATGACAAATATTACTATTTTTACCATCATAGTTACCATATGTATGATATTAGTTACCTAATTATTCAAAAGTCACTATGATAGTTGTTTGTATGAAAAGCGCGTTTTTTCGTAATAAGATTATAGAGGTTACATCATGTATAACTTTCTATTACCATATCAAAAAGCTTTGTGTTGTTTAGAGCGAATTTTTATTTATTTTTATTTATTTAGGATTTTTGGGTAGATGTTGTACGAAATACTACCTATTACATTACACCCTATGTCGAAATTTTTCAAATATTTTTGCAGATCTATGCCGATAGAACCCAAAATCGTCCTTAGAACCCAAAATCGTCCACAGATCAAAGTTTTATTTGTCTAATCTATCTATCTATCTATCTACCTGTCTGTCTATATAAATGATATATATATATATATATACAGGGTGTCCACTCTCAACAGTGGCCAATGGATAATTTGGATAATTCCTAAACCGTTATTCATAGACATATAATTCGAATTACAAAAATATTCTAAATGAGGTAAAGAAATATTTTAAAAGCAATTTCTATCAGTCAAAGTATTTCTTAAAAAAAAAAAAAAAAAAAAAAAAAAACGAAATTTAAATTTGTATCCTATACCGGTCCTATAACTTACGTCGAATAAAATTTTCCTATTACACTAACATGTAAGACAATAAAAGCCCTGTTCATATAACACTAAAATTGACTAAGTTATGAAACTTTAAAAATGCATGATTTATATCACTTTCTTGCATTAGAACTCAAATGAGATCTGCTATACCTTGAGGGCCATATACTAAGTGCTTAAAGAGTTCGAAGAACGTATTTCACGTGCATCTGCGCTTTGAAAAAAAAAATCCCATAACTAATACGATTGAATTAACTTTTTAAGTTTCAGATCGGCTAAAATAATTGCATTTTAACATGTGTTTTCTTTTGTAAGGATTTGAAACTGTTTCTTTTATTTTAACAAAAATTATGCTGTTTTTATAAGATTTTATTTAATTTCAACGATTGTATGTATGTTTTTCCCGTTCAAAATGTGTACTCAAATTCTGTTTTTCTATCGGAAAAAATTCCAGAGGACTGATACCTATACCTTTGTTAAATGCAATTTGGTTTTCCAAACTGGTTAACAAATCAGCGTGTACAGTAATTTTTTTTTAAATTAATGCTATGTGGAAAATTTTAATTAAATTCTGTAGATTTGGTTGATTAAAAGTAACTTCAAGTATGTTTTCGAAAAATACTATAAAATAAATTAGGAACTTTTAAAATTTACGGTGGATATTTCATTAACATCGGTATGTTTTCAACACTTTCCAACAAAGTTGAAAAGTGTTTATGCATTCGGTTTTGTCTCTATCCCTCTATCCGCGCTCGAACTCGCAGAAATATACTCGGATTTTCATGCAACTGGTAAACCTTTTTTAGGGTTCCTTAGGCCTGTTTGGTATTGCATATGAAGTAATTGGGATAAATAGGCCATTTACAGTCTCACCGGATCATCACGTAATGGAATACTTTTGGGATTCCCATTTTTCGATACAGGCAAAAGATCCATCAAAAAATACTGTCAAAGTTGGTATTTTGAATCAAATTTCACTAAGTGGTAGCACGGAAAAGGAAAAAAAACCTGTCGGCACATGTTAAGAATCGCTTATAACTCAATGAGTAATCTGTTTATCAAAATATGGAAATATATATTCGTTTCCAACCGTTTCAATAGTTACGACGTAGCAACCTTATACTTTTACAGTTAAAAATGAGTAAGAAAATATGCCAGAAAGTTTCACATTGTTGAGCAGAGAATTTGAGAATATCTTAAGGGTGTTCTTAAATCAAAAAGGACAACTTTGTGACACATGCATTGATTTATTTTTGTTCGAAAATGCATATTTTCTGTTTTTTTTTTTTTTTTTTTTTAAACACAACAGATCATTTAGAACAAGTGGTCAAACATGACAAGTTTTGAACCGCATTTCCCGACGAAAGCAGAAAAACCGGTCGAAAAGCAGGAGAAAAACGGGTGATCACGTGATCGAAATAGCTTAGAACTGGATAGGTAGTTTAATGATCATAAAATGGAAACCCGAGTTCGATTCGAAATCGCTTTCATGGTCAGGCATTAAAATTTTATAACTTTCGGTTAAAAAATAAATTTGTAAATGTGTCAAAACGTTTTTCGCTTGTTGAGCGGATCAGTTAAGAACACCCTTAAACAGTGGCGTAGCCAGGATTTCGTTTCGGAGGGGGGTCCAAATTTTTTTTTTTTTCAGATTATATATATATAATAAAACCTCTGAAAATAAAATAGCAAATGTTAAATGCAAATTTCCGTTTAACACAGGTTTTCGTGTTAGTAGGTGTAATTATGTAGTATTTTTTAAAACGTTATGAAACCTTTCCGTTTAAGAAGAATTCCGTTATAAACAGGTTCTGTTTTTGCAAGTTTAGTGAATTCATATAAATATATTTATTTAATATTATATGAATAGTAAAACCTATCCAAATAGTAATTTTCTGTAACATAATCTTGCCATAAACAAAAGCGTTGCATAGTTTTAATATCAATTGCCATATAATTGCAAAAAATTTGTCTGAAAGGAGATTTTCACCGTTCTTTAATTAAACACAGTAAAATCTGCGAAAAAGGAATGTTTTTAAAACAGAATTCTGTCTAAAACGGAAGAGTTTCAGGATCCCGACGAAACGAACAATACATTTTATTAAGGCAGTGTATCTTAGAAGTATAATTAATCACACTTCTTTAAATAGAAGTCTGTCTGAAATGAAAGGCGATCACCTCTTGGCAACAGGCCCTTATTACCGCATGGGCAAATCGGGACTTTGCCCATAGGCCCCGGACCTTAAGGGGCCCCTAATCCATACATTAAATTGCAAAATATTTCCTTTTTATTTCCAATTCCAACTATTCCGTATGTTGAACTTATTAAATTCATCTTAAAGTAATATAATAAAGTAACTAAATTGATATAAATGAGTTTTATTCTGCACTAAAGGTGTATTTTTATTAATAAAGATATTTAATTTAGAATTAATGGAATTATGGATTTTCTTCTATTAATATCAAAGGTGCGATGAATTGCACATAAACATATGAGTCACCTATTTGAATAATTTTACAATGATTCGAAAGGGGGCCCCCTTATTTATCTTTGCCCAGGGCCTCAGTTAGTCATAATCGGGGCCTGCTTGGCAATATTGACCGTGTACGTTTAATAGAAGTATTTTGAGTACTTTTAAGAATTTAGGTTTATCCTCATTTAATTTCTTAATTTAAAAAAAGCATTGATAAAAAAAAAGTAATATTAATCTCTATGAATGCACCTAATAACAGGTTGAAGTTACATTAATCTTTACTTGCAAAAAAGATTTTATAAACATTGTGATGTAAAAAAAAATCCCTCTCGGCTTGGCCTATAGGCGGAGGTAGATTTCGTTAAGTGCTCATTTTAACAACAGAAAATAAAATGTAATTAGAGAAAAACTCGGTTTAACAATTTTATTTGGCTGCTTTTGAAAAAATTTTAATTTCATTTTTCTATAAGAGCCGGTTTTATCAGCTTTTACCAGTTTTATAATCTTAAGCAATTTAGCTCAAATGCCAACTTTGACAGAATTTTTGAAATATATTCCGACTTTATAAAAAAAATGACCAATATGGTAAACTATATAGTTCCTAAATAAGAAAAACTGCCAACTGAATGCATGAGCAAAAATGGTTTTAAAAATGAGTCATAGAATAAGCAATTTGTTTTTTGAATACAGCCTCAAATCTTCAATCACGATAGCTTCGGGAAGTTTTGTTCAAAATGACTTCTTTGACAGCATTTTTTTGAAATATATTCTGCCTTTATCGAAAAACTGACCAATACGGCACATTATATAATTTCTAAATAAGACAACCTGTCAATTAAATGCGTTTGAGAGTAAAAATGGTTTTAAAAATGAGTCATAAAAAAGCAATTTGTTATTTGAATACATCCTCAAATCTTCAATCACGATCACTTCGGGAAATTTTGTTCAAAATAGCTACTTTGACAACATTTTTTGATATATATTCTGCCTTTATCGAAAAACTGGCCAATACGTTACATTATATAGTTCCTAAATAAGAGAACCTCCCATTTGGATGCGTTTAAAATCAAAAATGAATTTAAAAAGGAATCATGATACAAGCAGTTTGGATTTGCAATTTTTTCTTCAACTCTTATTTTTCTTTAATTTATTTTTGCTATAAGAATTGGTCCTATAAAAACTTGTCAGTATAAATGTTGTAGATATTATTATGTAGATGTAAAATAAATTTAATCGGATTTGATAGCTTAAGAAATAACGAAGTTATGGATTTTTTTTTCTTTTTCCACCCCCCCCCCCTTTTTTTCTTTTCGTTTTTAACTTTTTTCGTCGGTGAAAGTTGTTCCTATCAAAAACTTGTAAATACAAAAGTTTTAGATAATTTTTAGAATATTTATAAAAAACTTACTTGGATTTGATATCTTAAGAACTCACGAATTTATGAAATTTTTTCTCCCAAAAACCCTGTTTTTTTTCACCTCTTGAGCCTATTTTTAATTTTTACAACATATCTGTCATGCATAAACTTTTGACATATTTCTTAGAAGTAGAACAAACTTTAAACTGATTCGATATGTATTTTATTTAAGAAGATATGGCGTTTTACCGGTTTTCACAAAAACCCTCCCTATTTCCACCCCCTTGGTCCGATTTTGCCTTTAACGAACTTGACCGAGATTTAATGGCCCTTGATTTTATGTTTTAGTTTGAAAGAGATTTAAGCATGATTAGAGAAGTTATCGTGTCCATTAAAAGTGATATAGACCGACAGATAGATAGATAAACTTTTTTAGTGATAGTAGTTTTGGGGTCTAGAGGTCATGATCGGTGTAGATCTGCAAAAATTTTTCAAAAATTCCAACATAGGAGCGACCGCAATAGGTAGTATTTCATACGAAATCTACCTAAAATGAGTGCGCACTGAAGAGTTAAATTTGTTTATATCAAGTTTCATAATACATAACATTTGCTTACAATAAAGCGAAGATCAAGTGGTTAAGTTTAAAACAGCAATTTCCACGTATTTCTGGCCATTGAATTAAGAACTTGTACTCTAATAAATATTTTATAATAAAGTGGCCGAATTTTTTTATGATGGGTAAAGCGGAAAAGTTGCCACTGGTGGTATTAAGTTCACACAAACATTTTAAATTTTTTGATCAATTCCATTATTTACCCCAAATGGCTTGAACTTAGCTGGTTTAAAATAATTGATAATATTTCTTGTTTCAGAGTGAACAAAGATAAGGGCCACGAAACTCAACAAATGTGCGTTATTGCGTTCATCTAAACTCCTCTTTTCCCATAAGCGTCGGCAATATTTGGTCCCATCGAAATCCAAGATAAAGAGGATTAATCTGGTTAAAGTAAATTTGTGTAAATAGAAGGGCGATGTAGTTCCATAGTTAGCCTTCTATCTTGGAAGATTAAAATGTGTCCGTTTACGAGAGGATTCCGTGTTCACAGAAAACCTGCCAAGAAGGTATCACATTTTTGCAACAAGTTTGATTTCGGATGAGTTTCAAATGTTAGCAAGCATAAATATATACTGTTTTTAGCGCCTAATCTTGATTATTTTCCTTTGAGATAAATAGTCTTCACAGATTAGCAGTAATTCATTAATGCAATAATCTTCTCAGGTGTACTATAAAGTAAACACGTTTTAGCAGTTTTAATGGATATTATGAAAAAGGAAAGTGTTTGTAACAGAAACCTGTTTAAAACGGAAAAGTTCATTGTACCAGTGAAAAATATACCTTCGAGTTATACCTTCTAAGATAAACACCTGTCTAAAACGTAATTTTCATAGGTTCTTTTTGATTCCGTTTTAGCCTTTTTTATAGTTGTATCCTTTTAGTAAATTATTTCTTCGCTCGGGTTTCGGGGGGGGGGGGGGGGGGAGGGGGTCCGGACCCCCTGGACCCACCCCTTGGCTACGCCACTGCCCTTAACGGGTGTTCTGATCTGCTCTGTTCAACAAGTGCAAAACGTTTTGACCCATTTACAAATTCATTTTTTAACGGAAAGACATAAAATTGGAAGGCCTGACTATGGAAGTGATTTCGAATCGAACTCGGGTTTCCATTTTATGATCATTAAATTACCTACCGAGATATAAGCTGTTTCGAACACGAGATCCCCCGTTTTTCCCCTGCTTTTCGACTGGTTTTTCTGCTTTCGTCGGGAAATGCGGTTCAAAACGTGATATGTTTTATCGCTTGTTCTAAAATGTCTATTGCGTTAGTAAAAAAACAGAAAATTGAGTGCAATTAGACAGTTTCTGAATAACAACACCAGCAATTTTTATGCAATTCCGAACAAAAATAAATTAAAATTCATGTCACAACGTTGCCCTTTTTTTTGGCCTACCCTTAATTTGGCCAGCGGTGCTAAACGTGTTGAAGGGGGAAGGGGGAACGCACTCCCTTCCTAAATGTTTTAAAAGTATGAATTTTGCCAACCTTTCAACGAAATATGTTTTAGTCCCATGGGGCGGGGGGGGGGCTTAAAAAGGAGCGGAGGGGCTCGAATCAGCTGCTCCTGCATTAGTCAGCACTGAAAATGCATACGTACACATATTAATTAATAAACGCTTATATAAGATAAGATCCAAGACAGTGCCGTGCAAAACGGGGGGGGGGGAAGGGGGGGTTGCCCCGGGCGCGGAAATTGAAGGGGCGCCAAATTTATACTACATCCTCATTTTTGGCCTGTTACAAGAAAAAGGTGGACGAGCGGGGCGCCAAATTCTAACTTCACCCCGGGCGCAATTTTCCGTTCGCACGCCCCTGATCCAAGAAAATGTATACTATACATTTTAGTTGAGAATAATATCGTCCCAGGACCTGCTTAGTGGTGTAGATTTCTTATTTTCATAAGAAACACAGGCAAAAGATTCTACAAAAATAGTGCTGCCATCTAGTTATATAACATCGTATTAATATTTGTAGTGCTGCCATCTAGTATCTTTCACGTATTTTAAAAACTAAGGAAAATTTTAATAATAAACTTTTTCTATCAAAAATGTAGCCGACTTCAAAAACTACTTTAAAGTAAATAATAATTTCTTTTTGCATAATAGTTGATTGGAAGTTAAACTAAGAACATTATATATAGACTTTCCTACACTTCTTGAAATCGCTAACAAAACTTCGTTATCAGAGAAATAACATATTATTATCCATAACCAAATATGCATTCCAATACTTTTGTAAAGCCCTGTATTTGATCTGTCAGTTAATATATGGACTATATAATGGTAAAATTTAGTTTAGCAAGAAAACGCCTAACTATTTGAAATTTTCCATTCATCAATTTATATTAATAGATGGAAACATACTAGAATACTTTTGTTTAGCCCTGTAAAATACATAGTAAATTTAATGCACAAAAGTATTTTGCTAAAATTTAGTTTTTAAAAAATTATTTGTTAAGTATTTAAATCAAATTTCCAGAAACTATCATCCAAAAGCGACCATGTTTCCAGTTCTTTGTGTGACCATGTATATCATTTTATCTATATTCGATAAACATTTCTTATAAATTAAATGCAGGTCTACGTAAAAAGGCACGGCATATTTAAAAACCATCTGTAAGTAAATTACTCTCATATTCAGTAACCTTTCCGAGATCTTTTGTGTAACCCTGTTACCCTGTATATCCAAATTGTGAAACATTTAGCAATTATATAAATCATATAATATGCATACATCTAGTGAAACTTAAAAGCGTATATCATAATTAAAAAAATGCATTTCATCCATCTAACAGCCATCTTCTATAATATTCAGAACTTCGGATAGAAAATACTATTTGAAATCTTTTGTGTGTCCCTGTAAATGCTATGCACTACGTATTATGCATGAAATAACTTATATTATTCCTCAGCAAACGCGTATCAATTTGCTTATATATGAAATCGTTTACCATAGTTAAAATATGTCGCAAACAATCCCTTTCTTTATTAATGTGTTGGAATTCTTTTGTGTGGCCCTGTAAATGAATAATAACTATTCTTTTCGCTGCATACTTTACAAAATACATATATTAATGCACTTCTGCGATGCATATAAATTTTAATATGTTTGACAGGGTGTAACACCTTTAAAATTCATTTGAAACGATTTTCCCCCATAGGCCGTAATGTAATGGAAAACTTTTGACTGTCCCTGTAAATAAACTAAACATGGTAGATACTTCATTTTCAATAGGGTTCGTGCTCGGGTAAACGTCATTAACGTCCAAACATTTCATGACAATCCGAGTATATTTACGGGAGTTAGAGCGCGGACAGACGGCCATACGGCCAGACAAACCGAATGCATAAGCACTTTTCAACTTTGTTGGAAAGTGCTAATAAAAATGATCCAGAAAGGATTACAGCGTAAAAGACTCAAATGAATTTCTATCAAACAGCTCGTTATTAACAAAATTTCTATAGTATCAAAAGAGTAATTCAATTGTGTCTGTGTCTTAGAGAATTTAAAAACAATCTATTTTTTGATGGCATTAGTGCTTTCTTATTCAGCAGTTAATTGAACTTCTGGCTAATGGAATCAGTCTAATTTAATAAATGCAATCATAACGCTTATTTTTTTGGGGATTTTAGTCAGGGATTTTTTTTGAAAAATCAAGAGTTATGCTTTATTTTGATTAATTTAAGGGCGTTCTCCACTGCTCCGCTCAACAAGCGCAAAACCTTTTGACACATTTACAAATTCATTTTTTAACCGAAAGATATGAAATTGAAAGGCTTGACTATGGAAGCGATTTCGAATCGAACTTATTTTTCCAGTTTCTGATAGTTGAATTATCTATCGAATTATCAACGGCTTCGATCACGTGATCAAGCGTTTTTCTCCTGCTTTTCAACCGATTTCTCTGCCTTCGTCGGGAAATGTGTTCAAAAACGTCAACTTTGAAGGCTTGTTATGAAAGATCTATTGCGGTTGTAAAAAAAACTGTTCAGTCCTTGTGCGCATGCCGAACGAGCTCCGCTGTTCTGAGGTCATGTGACCGAGTTAAGTTTTCCGTTAGCTGTCATTCTGGCACGGTGTGTTTTTTCAGCGGGTCTTATTCCCAACGTTCTATAATCTAACAGCGAGTTGAATCCCCAAGTGTTCATACATTTAAATAGCGGGAATATTCCCCATATAATGTTTACGAACGTCATCTAAATAGCGGGTTAATACCCCAAAAAATCAATCTACATCTCATCTACATCTTTGTTCTCATTCGTGTTGTGACTGTAATTTATGTGTATTGTACTGTGATATAAACCATATGAAAAGAAAGCAATGTCGTCTTCAATTATAATTATACAAACACAGTCTTCACATCCAAAAACAGAAAAATGAGTACAATTAGACTGTTTCTGAATAGCAACACCTGCTATTTTCATGCATTTCCGAACAACAACAAAAAATTAAAGCTTATGTCACAAAGTTTCCCATTTTGATTTGAGATAGTTTCATTATCGTTACAATAGTCAAAAAACACGTGGGTTCGACTTGAAGTCGAACATTCATTCAGCATTGTATTTTCCTGCACCCAGTTTTCCTTGTTTTAATAC
Organism: Maratus speculifer; assembly: GCA_964019185.1. Lineage (NCBI taxonomy): Eukaryota > Metazoa > Arthropoda > Arachnida > Araneae > Salticidae > Maratus > Maratus speculifer. The sequence goes on along the minus strand of OZ025292.1, from coordinate 450,475,523 downwards.
TTTTGATTGGAGGACAAACACAATGGTAAGCCTACGAGTCAACCACTAGGGGCATCAATTTTTGGCTTATGCACCACTTCGCTTCCGTCAGACATGGATCATTCGATTCCCCTATCACTACTGTTCCATAATATAAAGATATTTTTCCTTGTGCTCGATGACATAGGGTTTTGTGCGGTAGGCTCTTGGACTAGTAGACAAGCCCCCGGCCTAATTGCAGATGGAGAGCCTGTTATTTAATCGTTGCTCTGTTATATCGGTTGCTTAATGGTGTTCTTAAATCAAATAGGGCAACTTTATGACACGTGCATTAATTTATTTTTGTTCGGAAATGCATGAAAATAGCAGGTGTTGCTATTCAGAAACTGTCTAATGGCACTCATTCTTTTGTTTTTTTAAAAAACACAATAGATTTTGCATAACAAGCCTTCAAAGTGGACACTTTTGAGCCTATTTCCCGACGAAAGCAGAAAAACCGGTCGAAAAGGAGGAGAAAAACTTGTGATTGCGTCATCGAAATAGCTTATAACTCGATAAGTAACTTAATTGTCATAAAATGGAAAAATAAGTTCTATTCGAAATCGCTTTCCTAGTCAGGCATTCAAATTTTATAACTTTCTCTTAAAAAATGAATTTGTAAATGTGTCAAAATGTTTTTCGCTTGTTGAGCGTATCACTTAAAAACACCCTTAACTGATTCTGTTGATATTGCTCCTTCACACTACACACTCATATCTGGCCTGGGGAGTAGGGAAACCAGGAATTTAGATGTCTAATTGATGATGGTTACTTGTCATCGAAAGCAGTTCATGATCCAATTTGGAGAAAGAGATAAAAAGGAAAAAAAAAATTGGGTGCCGCTCAAGACAAGTATCACTACAGGAAATTTTAAAGCCGAAATGCAAAACAAGTTTACGCTTCTGAGGGAACGAGGCTCCACTTCTATTAGAGCCAATAGGGTAAAGATTGGCTCCACAGGGTGACTCATAGGAGAGGATCCGGTAGCTCGTGCAGGTTGCAGCCTATGTGCACCCCTATAATCGAGACAGCAGCCCAAAAACAAGAAAAATAAATAAAAATAACACCTGAAAGAGAAGGGGATTAGTTGGACTTGTTAACTAAATTTTAAGATTAGTTTCCAATCTGATTAAACTTTCATTTCTAGATACATTTCAGATGTTTTCATAAATGCACAAGTCACTGATTTTGGCAATTAATGTTTATGACTACTAAAGTTTAAAATCTACGATATATAAATACATCGCACCAAAATTGTCACCCGTAATACTAATTACAGTAACCGTTTTTTCCTTTCAATGTTGAAAAAGTTGCTCGTGTCAATGAGACAGTGAATAGGTTGTCTGAAAATTTGATTTTTTCTCTAAGATTACTCCTATGCTGGAAAATTACCGTTAACGTTACCTATAGTGAAAATATTCAAGCAAACGAAAAGCATTCATACATAGGGTAACATCCCCAGTAATTGGCAGGCACCAGTGATTGGCACATCCTACAAAAAAGTCCTAAAATAAGATTTATGTCCAGTCTTTTAAAAATGCAAGACCATATACCAGTTAAATGCTCATTTACTTCATAGTTTATAACTTTCATTTATGCTACTAGATGACAATAGTGCCTAGGAAAGAGAAAAAATTATGGCTTGCATCAAATTAGCAATTTTAGTTGCAAATGCTTCTTCTCTGGCTTAAGAAAAGCATGCATTTCAATTTATTATTATCTGATTCATAGTACATTTTAAATTTTAATTGACAACAGTTTTGTTTAGTTGAAAATGGTTACTTTAATTGTGTAATTGTCAACGTGCCAATTACTGGTGATTACAGCAACTTTTTACAAATATATTTTTATAAAAATACTTTTTCGAATATTTTTGCTTTTATTGGGCAAAATAGATGCACAGATATGCACTCTTTGATTTAAAAATATTTGCAAGTAAACATTTTATTTCTTGGCAATGAAAATAGAAGTAAATTTAAAGACAAATCCTTAATGTGCCAATTACTGGGGATCTTACCCTATAACTTTTTAATATAATATAATACAGATATAGATATGTATAGAATATTGGGTACTACTTATTTATCCCGTCGACCAAAAAACCATCGCCAAATTATAAGATTAAATGCCAACTGAGTCAAATTTATACAGGACACGGAGCTTTCCCAAAATATTTAAAAAGATTTAAGCGCAAAAACACGCCACATTGTGCCAGCGGGGAATTGGCAACCTCAAAACACTACCTAACGGCTTGCACGCTAACACAAGCATACCTTTTGGCAAAAATCACGCCAAACAATAAAGAACTCTGGCTTAAGCAACTAGCAAACAATAAATACATTACAAAACAAAAACAAAATAGTCACAAGATGGTAAACAGAAAACATAGATAAAATATCACAATGCATGACGAATAAAGTTAAAAGCACACCACCCCAGTGGACAGCACCATCCCAACTAATTAAGGGCGTATTCGAAAAAACGCTTTTCCACCTTCAACAGCTCGAAATTTTCCGACACAATTTCAGACACATTTTTTAAAGTAGAAACATGAAACTTGCTGAGGGGATTCTTGAAGGGACGTATGAGGTGCTGTGTGATGTCTTTTTACGCTCAATTCATTAGAATTTGAGTTATAAACAATTACCTTATCAGTATGACCCTTCTTTCGTTCAAAGATCTCCCACTTGGGGAGAACCGGTTCGAAATGCCGTTTTTGATGGCTTTTTTTGCAATATTTTCTACCTTTATCAAAGAATCGACAATTACAGCACCTTGTGTACTTTCTAAATAAGAGATTTTGAAAGTTTGGTGCATTTGAGATCAAAAATGAATTCAAAAATAAATCGGGAAAATAGCAGTTTGAATCGAAATACACCCTTAACTGCCAAGTACTGCAGATATGATAATGTGAGAAGCGAAGTTAACTGATTTATAGCCGCTACGCGGCGATTAGGCGGTCACGCGCCTCGATACCAGATATCTAGCCCGTTAAGCTGAGGTAACTCGGCAGGTAGGGGCCTGGTCATCGGTTAGAAAGAAAGATTAAATGCCAATAATGGATGATCGTGAATGTCACATTCAATGACATTATATACGATACAGGTGCTTAAAACGCCATTAAGTGGTTTTTATTTCGACTTTTTATTTGTATTTTTATTAAAATTCTACTAATTATTTGCTTTTTCGTTATTTAAAATGAAAATTATATCAATATGTATGATTTGGCTATGATTTTGGCGATTTGTATAATTTGGTAAAATTGGTCGACGGGATAACCAAGTAGTACCGGATATTGTTATACATATTATAATATGAGCCGCTAGTCTGATATTATGTGTTTAATCAAATTATGATTTTTTTGGACGTGATTGCTGCTTATAAATATGACTGGCGATTAACAGTTTTGAAGAAACAGATTGGAGGAGATCCATTACTGAATTTGAATTGGAATGTCGCCATATCAGTCAGTTACAGCCAACTTGGCAATAATTATGGCGACTTATTTTATTCGCCAATTTTGGCGATACTTCACCAAACGTGCCAAGCTTGACGACAAAGTATAAGAATACGTAGTTTCATGCTTATGATTGGAAAAACGGTTATAACAATGAAAAATAATTTGCGAGGAACCATTAATGTTAATATTTTTATTTATTTATTTATTTTTTTTTTTCTTAAGAAGTACTGAATCAATTTTTATGAAACGGATCTGGTACCAATTCGAAAGTATACTCTTTCATTTAAAACAAAAATCCCAAAAATCGATTGCGTAGTTTCGGAGGAATCGATGAACATATATTAAAAAACGGCACAGATGTCATATTAACTTAATTTTTCATATGACAGTTACGTATATAGTTTTTAGTTATTTTCTATTATTTTAAAAAGTAAATGAAAAGAAATTAAAAGAAAGTTTATTTAATAACTATAGAAACAAGTTGGAAATTGCACGTGAAGCGTAGCAAATGAGGTGCGTTCGTACGATAACGAAGTTTTAAAATATTGAGATCTTGCTGGTATAGTAGAGCGTACTTTGGATACAGTGTAGTGGTCGAAATGTTTGTGTTCCTGTAAATATGCAGGGAGTAAATTTTATTATGCTTCATTAACGTATATATTATTCATAAAATGTGAAGTAGTTTAATATAATTAAAACACGCCCCAAACAATGTTTCCCCGTATAACATTATTTAGTGGAATATATTTGCGTGGCCCTGTAATTTAATAATAAATATTCTTTGCATCCCAGGTTGTACAGAAAGTATATTTTAGTACATACTTCATAGATTCATGTCAATTCTATTATGTTCAAATGAGTGTAACACTATTAAAATGCATTTGAAACTTTTTTTTTTTCCCATTGATCGTAATGTAACGGAATAATTTTGATTGTCCCTGTAATTGATTTTTGGCAAACCGTGAAGGGCGCCATTATTAACATGGCTCAAAACACGCAACAAAATTATCTAAGGGTACTAATACCGATGCATATAAGCAAATTTATTTAGCTATAGAACGCATAAGACCCCTAAGGATGTGAAATATTACCATATAGAAAATCTCTTCGAAATAACTATAAATCGTTGTAAATTTTGAATTATACGTTTTTCTTCGAGGGGTATATAAAAAAAATATTTGAAAGAGCCAGAAAACTAAATCTCGCCTATTTGTTAAGATAAAAATTGTATATTTAAATAAAATGGTAACCAGCGATAATGTTAGATTTTTTGGGGACGCAAAAATATAGATTTATTTTGAAGGTGTAAATTTGTCGGTATGAAAAGTAAAGAAAGAAAGACGGGCATTATATAGTGATCAAATCTAAGGGAGGTTCTAAAGAGACCGTGGAAGAGAATGGAAATAATTTCGCATGATTTTATAGATAAAAAGAAAATTACCTAAAATTTCAAAGTTCTGAGAAAGAAAATGGCAAGCCCTTTCTCGTCTTTAAAACAGATAAGGGGCCAGCGAAACAACGATGATTTTTTATGCGTGAAATACATTTGAATAGGTTTTAAAAATATCTCAAGCAAATATAAAGGATTTTTAATAAAGTTTGCTTTAAAAAAAGAATTTTATTCTGAAAAAATGCTAGTAACGTGCAATCTTCAAAAGGGCGCCATGGCGCCCGCGGTCGCCGGGTTGGTCAGCTCTGCTTAAACCATATAATTTTATACCATGTAAATTGACTTCATTTGCATATTCTGAAAAATTCCGCATTTACGATCCAGTTTTTAAACATCATCTACATAAAAGAATGCAGATGACTTTGCATGATTGCAGGTGATTATTGCATAATAATACACAAATTCAACAAAATAATAAGAAGAAAGTTGGAAAAAAAAATTAAAAAATCGACTATCTAACACATGTCTTCATTTGTTTGTAACATTAATATGGATACTTAAATTTAAACATAGTTATCAATTGATCCATTATTACATAAAAAAACATTCATTTACCTATAATTTTTCAAAATAACACGAATTTTAATTACATTTTTTTTACTATAGAAAAACAGAAACAAAATGATCAAAAGATTGGGAAAAAAATGACGTCATATCAATTAACTTTTCAACACGCTTGAAATTGTTTAACTCTATTCTCATTACTATCCCTGTTTTTGTCATAATTTAGTTTCATGGTATGTCAACAAAATTAAACCTGTGTGAAATGTTTGTAAACATTCAAAATTTAACACTCAAATAATTAAGCATTCAACAATATAGACTTACACGGTAAGCCAAAATTTAAAAGTATTGTTATGCAACAATGTTTAATTGTTTGAATCATCGTCGCGTGCGATAATAAATCAATTAAAGAATAGAATTAGGTTACAAATTCATTTCCAAAAAAAATTTCAAGCTTGGTGGTTGCTTATTTAACTGCTCTTGGAATAATGGAAACTACTCAAGTAATGTCTTTTGATTCTTTTTTTTCAGGTCGAGGAAAGGAAGTTGGGAGCATTGACGGATGGCTGGCTTGCTCAAATGGTAATTTTTACCTGGGCATTGCCGCATCGTTGGACGGAGGGCGCAAGATCTGGAAGGCCGTCGATGTTCCAGTCGAAGATGGAGCTGTGGAACAAGTAAGTAGGGCTTCTTCTCCCCAACCTCCCCAGAGTTGGTGGAAGAAGTCCAAGGTGAGTTGGTGGCAGAAGATTCTGGCCTTCTGCTGCATATGCTATGAGGCCGATTTTTAATACAGTAAAACTTAAAGATTGCAATCATTATCCATTACTCATATCAAAGGTTGCAATTTTTTTATCAACTGTATTAACGGGAGAAATCGGCTTTAAAGCATTTTTAAATTTTCAATCTTAAAAGTATTATGCATTTATTTTAAATTACAGATATAGTTACACGCTAGTCCACTAGTCGCTTGACAGATGTTTCTTGGTAACGATTTTGTAAGCTGTTCCCCTCAGTAATAAAACATTTTACATTGACATGGCAAAAATTTTATAATTATATGTATACAGCATAACATCTTTAATCTGAACATCTCTAAACATGATACTTCTGTAGTCCGGCTATTTCACTACGTCTATTAGTTTTTAATTTTAATTAAACATCATAGATGGCAATAAGCACAATGTAAGAATTTCAGAAACTGATAACGAAAAATGAAAAGACTATCTAATCTACTACTTTTTATTTGTAATTTATTTTTAATTATTTATTTATTTTAATATATATTTTTAAATATTTTATACTGTTTATTTATTAATTGTAAGTCTTATATAAATTTCTCGCTATTTACAGTATATACATACATTTTTTGTTTTAGAAAAATTAATTTCATCATTTTTCATAGTATGTGTATTATTCTTGTCATTTCTATCATTTACAGTCTATTTATAAAACAGAAAACATAATTAGATCATCATTATCTGATTTTTATTTCGATTTTTTATTCGTATTTTTATTAATATTCTACAGTATTTGGTTATCCAGTCGACCAAAAAAACCATCGCCAAAATATAAGATTAAATGCCAATAATGGATGATTGTGAATGTCCCATTCAATGACATTAAATACGATACACATGTTTAAAACACCATAAAGCGACTTTTATTTCTACTTTTTATTTGTTTTTTATTAATATTCTACTTATTATTTGTTTTTTCGGTTATTTAAATTGAAAATATTATCAACATGTATAATTTGGTTATGAGTTTGGCAATTTGCATAATTTGGCGAAATTGGTCGACGGGATAACCAAGTAGTACCTATTCTACTATTTATTTGTTTTTCGTTTTTTAAATTAAAAAGTGTGTCAATATGTATAATTTGGCTGTTAGTTTGGCGATTTCTATAATTTGGCGAAATGTGTCGACGGGATAACCAACTAGTACCAATTATTGTTTTATTAAAAAAAAAAAAAAAAAAAAAAAAAAATCCGATATCTGTTTCTGAAGTGTCTTTTTCTGCTGCATTATTCGCAATTTTTTTTTAGATCATCCATTGTTTTATTCGTATCTTCAGTCAAATGCACATCTAAATAACTGCTTTTGCTTTTAAGGTTGTTCTGAAATCAAAAAGGATAGCTTTATGACTTAAGTTTTATTTATTTTTGCTCGGAAATGCATGTAACTAACGGATGTTGTTGTTCAGAAACTATCAAATCAAACTCATTTTGCCATTTTTTTTAAATACATTTTTAAGCAATTGGTGTTAAATTGGCCGTTTTGAACCGACTTTCTGCGCGAGAGATGAAAACGCAGTCGGAAGAGATAAAACGATTTGTCAAGTGATCAAAAAAGCTTATAAATTTATGGTACTACTCTGTTATCCCGTCGACCAAAATACTATCGCCAAATTATAAGATTAAATGCCAATAATGGATGATCGTGAATGTCAATTCAATGACATTAAATACGATACATGTGTTTAAAACGACGTTAAAGTGATTTTTATTATTATTCTACTAATTATTTGGTTTTTTTTATTATTATTATTTAAAATAAAAATCACATCAATATCTATAATTTGGCTATTTGTTTGGCGATTTGTATAATTTGGCAAAATCGGTCGACGGTATAACAGAGTAGTGCCAAATTGATCGAATCGAAATTATTGATCGAAAAATAGAAAATTCAGTCAGATTCCAAATCACTTCCATATTCCAGTCTTTGCAATTTTTTTGAGCAGAGCAATTGAGAACAGCCTTTTGTGAGGTAGAACGAACTAGAACTGCTTATTGATTCTATTTTCAGATTCGTCACAAGATCAACATAGGTGGAACCCAGGGTTCTCACTGGCTTTTGATTAACATTAGAGATTTGGCGAATAAGAAATGAAAAAAATTAGCCAAATGAAAAGAAATGTTAGCAAAACAGATTCGGTATGAAACACTGAAAAATTTAACTTTAGCCTCCTAGTGTGTCAGTAATTTTTCCTCAATATGTTCTAAAATATCATATTTTTTTGCTATTGCTTATAAAATAGGAATTCGATCATCCGCTAAGTAAATTATTTATAATAAATATATTCTAAATGTCTCCTAAATGTGATAATGCTTCATACATTCTTTCAGCCGTCTAAATAATTAAAAATCTTTGTCTTGACTTACATTTGTGAAAATATGCACTAAAAATTGCTCTGAGATTTCGACTGAGATAGAAAAAAAATGACCGGCCAGTGATACTGTGGATAAAATTAATAAACAGTATTTTAAATGGTTAAATTAAACACAGCATTCCAGGAAAAATTTTCTCTACTTGACGCTTCATGCGTGTTATAGTATTTGGGTTCTTACCAGCGCGAATCCGGCGGTTTGGCACGTAACTGACAATAGAAAAATACCAATTGCAAAATCCTTTCTGTGTCTTTAACTATTGCTAAACTGGATTGGTGTTGAGTGAGTATGCTTATTAATAGAATAATGTAAACGTATCGGTGGGATTGAATATGTAAAGCGACATCAATCTTTCAGTAACGCGGATAGTTTTGACTGTGCTTTCTACAGACACAATAAGAGCAGAAATTGAGCGATCGAAATTTGGCGAATTCCATTGTTCGTTCACTCGCCAGATGAAGCATTTTGTCACAGTTTGGCGCAATGGCGAGCGACAGCAACAACCCTGGTGGAACCATTTGGATTATGAATGATTTTTAAAATCTCTTTGTGTGTCAGAACTAATGCTGTATAGAAATCGCCATCAAATACAGTTTGTTCATTTAATGGTGTTGTAATACAGTCTAGTAATATTTTAAATGTCTGATCAGTCTCAATTTCAATATATTCTTTAGATCAAAAGAATTTGTTATTTTGAAGATCCCGCACCGCGAAAATTATTTTCAACTGTCATAGTTTTCACTAGTAAATTCCATTCTGAGCGTAATGCATAACAATAAATTAATAGAAAAATTCTCTTTTGCTTCGAATTTTTTTCGTGTTAAAAGAAACAAAATGTATCAAATTGCATAGTATATTGTTCAGGCCACAATGCCATTTCGTGTTAACCGATTTTTCATGCCAAGAATTTTCGTGGTATTTCTTTGTATATATATGAGTGTCATAGAGCGTTTTGATTTAATTTTTCTCAATATTTTTTCATTTTCTTTAAATGATGAGCTTCCTAGCACTTTTGAATTGACATACTTTTGACAGAAATTATTATTACTGTTTATCTAAATGCATTTCAGTAGCAAACCTTCTGTAATCCGGAATTTTTTCTAATGCACATTAGCCATAATCGCGATGATTCGGGATTAAAGACGTTGTACTGTATACATACACATATATTTTTTATAAAAAAAAAAAAAAAAAAAAAAAAAAAAAAAAAAAAAGATTGGCTATAGAAATGGAAGTTATTAGGAATTCAAGTTGGTGCTTTTCCTTTATAAGGATACTTTATAAGGAATATTACCTTTGCTTCAAAATTATTAATTAAAAAAAAATTCTATGGCCAAATGTGGGGGATTTTTTTTATTTCCCTTTGTGAAATATTGTATTTTGACATTTCTAATACATCATCTTTTTAAGAAATTATTTCATAAGAAAAATCTAATACAACCTTCAGTTTTTAGACAATAATGTAAAGACAGCTTAATGTAATAGTGGTAAAAAATATTGAAAGATCATGATTTTTCAGAAGATAGATTTAAATGTTTGTTAGTGGGCTAGCATGTAACTTTCTAACACTACTCTTTTTCACGGTTAATAATTTTTTTCGGCCTCATAGCATCATTTTTTCTTATTTATATTATTATCTTGTTATTTAGTTTATATATATGTTTCATTACTTGAGCGGCCTTTTCTGTAAATATTTAAATTTTTTGTGACAGTAGTGTTTTGAAATTTGCATTTTTAACTTATTTGGCCATTATACATATATATAAATTACTTTTCTTAGTACACAAGTAGCATTTTAAGTGTAGTATTTTAAGTATGCATATTAAATTACCTATTCGGCGGCTTAATACTTAATCACAAATATATAAACATATACATAACCATACATAAACATAACAAATATATAAAAATAACAAATATAAAAAGGAAATAAAAAATACACATATTTATTAAAACTTAAAAATTAAAAACAAAATAAAACAAATTTAAACCAAATACAATAAAAATACAAATAAAAAACAAACAAAAAAGCAAAACTGATAAAAACAAAAAGTAAAACAATAGGGGTTCGTAGCTCCGCGTAAATAACTTACAAAAAAAATTAAAACAAATAAAACAAAAATACAAATAAAAAACAAACAAACAAAAAAAACTGAAAAAAACTAAAATAAAACTATATGGGTTCGTAACTCCGCGTAAATAATTTGCGTTACCACGACAGGCTTCTGATAATAACGCGAATATTCCCAATTCCACTTGCACAACTTCTCCCTTATTATCAACAAATGCGATGCAGATTTTCTCAGGTATAAATCAGTCTCTTCTTCAATAGCTTTTTCATTGTTCCCCAACATCTAACAGTTCATCAAGGTGTGGCGATCGTGGCTTCCTCATATTGGCACTTTCCTTCGTTCCTTGGCAGCACAGCCCAATGACATCACATCGGGCTAGAAATACAGCAGCATTCTTTCATTTACCTTTATGATAGCCCATTAACACCGGGCAACTCAAAGGCATCACCAGTCTTTCTCTTCTTTGCCCAACGTCATCGGGCTTGAAAGTGGCAGCAATGATCTTCCATCATTTTCGTATTCCATATGTGTAATTTTTTTTTTTTTTTTGCAATATTATATATATATTTCTTTTTTTAGGGGGGAGGGGTACATTAAATCGATTTTTCATAGTTCACTTGTATTTATGAAAAATCGATTGCCATAATAATTTTTTTTTAAATAAGGCAACTCCGGTGTTATTTTTTGCTTTAATTGTTAAGGGGTATAGGGACAAAATATAAAGCTATATTTAGTTTCGTGCGCGCGTAAAAAGCAGAGATGGTCAGTTCATTGACTTTTCTCAATAGGAGTCCATTTTTAAGGATAACAAAAAAGTTCAAGGTCAATTCAAATTAACTGCTTTTTAAGATAGAGAGATAAAAAAACCATAAAGTCAGTATCAAATAAATAGAAATGTTACAATTGCATATTAAGTGGAAATATATTAATAATCTCATTCTCTAGCTTTGAACTTTCAATTTGCATTGAAATTAAGAACAAATGTGCGATACTGATGAAATTATACAGCAAATAGATTAAAAGTAAACTAAAATAAAATAACATTTTTCAGATAATTTTTTGTCATGATTTCTGATTTAATATTTTTTTGTTATGAACATGGTGTGACATTTGTCAGACAGTGAGTCAGTTATAACAGTTTGTTGATGAAATCAATTGATCATCTCTGCTGCAGGGGGGTGGGGGGCCCCTTCGACGAGGCTCCGCCTTACCGTTGGCGAGGGGGTTTAAGTGTGCCACTTCAACTTATATGTATGTGACATAATTTTGAAAAGACAAAATAGTGAAAAAACATTATTACTTTCCTTTATTGCTCATGTCAAAGGAAAATGTATAGCATATAATGAATTGTCTTGCTATTCATTGTATAATTCTACAGAAAAATTAGAAATGAACCTGCAATAGAAAACAGTTGGTTATGAAATAGACTTTTATCAATAGATGATGTAATAAATTTTGCTGAGTGTAGATTGTCACATGAAGTGGCACATGAACTAAGAGAGCCTCACTTAAATGCTAGAGATAGACAGTATTTAAAATATTTTTGTCTACATAGAAATGTTATTGTTTATAGGTCTTTGGTTAACAGTAGATTAACAGAAAGCCTTTGTAATTTTGAAATGTATCACTTTTTAGTTTTCTAAAAGCTGAAAAAATAGTATTTATGAATGTATATTCAAATGGCAATAGAAATAACCTCCTCAGTCCTGAGATAAATATTACTAGGGACCACAAAAACCGGTAAAATTGCTATACATTTCCAAATATTTATCATTCTATATATCAATGCTATGATATGAATGCATTTATTTAAAAGGTCTAGAAGTAATTTCAATAATTCTAAAAGCATTAAATTGAGTTTAAAGAGTGTTATTTAGGATCTCCTCCAATCTACATCAGGACTGAGGAGAATAAAATTACTAAAATTTTCTTTAGAAAAAAGAAACATTTAAAAAAAATTGAATTTTTGGAAAAATATGAGAGAATGGAAAGGTAATTCTAAATGTGTTGCAGGTTGGGGTGGGAGTATTTTTCTGCTGTTTCCTGCTTATTATTTATTCATTTGCACATCTCTTTCTTTTTTCACCTTTTTATTTCTATTCACAGCAATTTCTGTCATTTTAAATACAAAATTATCTTTTTTTAAATTTCCAGCAAGCATGAATTTCACTTGCGGGAAAGTATATTCTGTTTTGATTCCCCCCAAAAAAATTACTTCACTTTAATTTGGGGAATGGATTAATATTTGCCTTGTTATTCATCAGTTGTGAGCTTCATAATTTAAAAAATATTTAAGTATTAAGTTTTACGTTTAATTTATTTTCGATTCATACATTTCTGTAAATTCATTTAGATTAGTAAGTTAATTTTTGATTAAACATAATAAATAATCTTTTCATGTTCTTGTAAAAGAAAAAGATTTGCTTCGGAAATAATGGCGGGGATAAGGGGAGGAAGGACGTTAAAAATGTGTGTAACCCTTTAAGAATTGACATACACAATTGTGTAGATAATCCTAAAAAAATATTAAAAGTAATCTCTTCTTTTTGTGTGATTTAAAGCCGAGCCTCCACCACGCAAATGTGTGAATCTTTTCTTGAGGTAACCTGACATTGGAATTTTTTTAAATATTGTTTTTTAATCAAAAATTACCCTGTCAATTAAGATTTAAAAAAAAAAAAAATTAGTTTTTACGAAACCTTTTCCAGTTTTAAGGGTATTCTTAAATCAAAAAGGTCACCTTATGTTCTAAGCTTTAATTTATGAACAAGAATGCATGAAACTAACCAGTGTTGTTGTTCGGAAACTTTGTAATCACCCTCATTTTACCATTTTATTTGAAACACTATAGATCCTTCAGAAAATAGTGTCAAAGAGGGCATTATGAATCGCAATTCTTGATGGAAGTAGAAAAATCAGTCAACGAAGAGAGAAAAACGCTTATAATTCGATCGTTAATTTATTGATCAAAAAATTGAAAATGCAGTTCGATTTCAAATCCCTTCCATAGTCAGGTTTTTCAAATTTTATATCTTTCCGTAAAAAAATGAATTTGTAAATGTGTCAAAATGTTTTGCACTTGTTGAGCAAAGCAGTTGAGAACAGCCTCAAAAGGAACTTAAAATGGAAAAAAAGTGTTTTTAACACATGATAACATGAAAATTCATGAAGTTTAAAGTATCATAACTAGGAAACGATTTATCAAGCAAAGATTGAATTTTCAATGATGAAATATTTTAATAATTGTAATAATCATTTTAGCAAAATGCAACAACAATACTTTCCACCCCAAAAAATTAATGCTGTTCTCAACTGCTCTGCGCAAGAAGCGCAAAACATTTTGACACATTTACAAATTCATTTTTTAATGAAGAGATAAAAATTAGCCTGACTATTGAAGAGATTTGTAATCGAACTGTGTTTTCCTTTTTTTCATCAATAAATTACCTATCAAAATAAATAAATAAATACTAGGCATGATAGAACATATTGATCTTTATTTAGTCAGGCAACATAATAGAAATACAAATATAGAAAATAATAAATAAATTTATAAAATGTACATAAAAATTCCACAAACCGTTAAAATTAATAATAAAAATGCATGTATATCAAAATTTGCAATCATTTTGGTGATCAAAAAGCTTGAATGCCATTGTAAATAACAATAAAATAGGCACCATTTTTATGAATTTTGTACCACATACACTCCAAGAACTTTAACATGTCAGGTGAATCAGAATATGAATACATTTTTGAAAGAGTTGTTTGATTGAAATCATTCAATTTAAATGGATTGGTTTAAGATAAAATGATTTAAATAAGATACGAGTGCAAACTGATGCTTGACGTTAATAATAGCAAAACTCAACAAATTAATTAATATGTAATTTAATTATTTTTTCAATTAGTATCAGCAGTGAAATTATGCATGAAATTATTGATAAGTGAATTTTTAAAAAGTGAATTATCAAAAAGTGAATTATCACATAGCTAGCTAAGCGTAGAACAAAAAGACTGAAAAATGTTCAAACGTCAAAGTCCAGTGTAAACAATATGGAACAATTGCATATTTAAATTTTAACTGACATATTAGCAAATATGACTATAAATCACTAGTAGCACCATGTATGTCTGTTATTCTAATATCAATTCCTGCGAAAGTATGCTATTTTTTAAATTTAACCAAAAAATGTCTTTGTAATTAGTTTAATAGACACTTAAAAATGCACAATTTGATTAAAATGCTTTACTGTAATAAAATCAAATTTTAGTCAAAGAAAGTTGAATAAAAAAAAAATGAACAAAATGACGTCGTTTTAATTTTAAGCCACGCTGAAATTTGCTGATTTTATTTAAAATACCATTTGTAATTTCTGTACCAGACTGAGCAGTTTTGCTATAACTAAATTTCTTTCAAAGCTATAACTGTGGATTTCTCCTGGAGTTTCAAGAAATTTTTTATTCAGTAAAGAATGTATCAGATTGATTTAGGATCTAGTCATCAAAATTGTTATTGTGTTCAAAAGCAGTGTTCACATATCATGCATGCATGTTCTAAACAGAAGAAAATTGAATTGCACTTTTTACAGTTGTACTTTGAAAAACGAGTTCTCTTAAATTCCCTACACTTAAAACACCTTTTCCTTTTACCTTCATGGCAATCAGGGGGTTGATCTTCAGGGTGAAGTGCTGGTTGGAAATTCCGTAATCTTAGCTGAAGTTCGGTTGGTAATCCAGTCTTTTGAACACTTCTCCTCTGAAGTTGTGGCAAGAATAACTCATTCGACAAAGCTTTCAAATAATTTCGCCTTCTGTTCTTAATGTTTACATTGAACTTGCTGTTGGTTATCGCAATAATTTCTGAATTGACCCCTGCAATGTTTAATAATGTGAAGAACACTATCATTGTCCACCTATGAGTATTTCTTGTGACATTATAAGCACTACACAGCTTGTCCAAAATTTCAACTCCAGATTTTGTTGCATTGTAGTCCAATATTGCTTTTGCTTTCCCTGTCTCTTCATCGACCTGATCGTCATGATGTGAGCTTGAAAGTAGTAGAACATTTTTACCTTTTCTTGGCACATAGGAAACAAGACAGCAATTTTTGTTGAAACAGAACTCATTACTCTTTGCTGTCTTGGAATTGGTATTGATGAATTTTGAAGAGAGTTGTGGTTTGTTTTTATGAATCATTCCCAGCAGTGATAGTTTTTTCTCTTTCAGATATTGCATTGACTCAAAACTAGTAAACCATTTATCGCAGGTGATGTTTCTTCCCGTTCCAAAAAAAGGTTCTGCAAGTCTTGCAAGGAAGTGTTCTGGCCTGTCACTGAGATCAAAAGCACCCTTTGGCTGTTCACCTGCATATAATTCCAAATTATATGTATAGTATACTTTTGCATCGACTAAAACATAAAACTTCAATCCGATTTTGTAAGGTTTCGATGGTATGTATTGTTTAAAAGCACACCTCCCTCGAAATCCTTCCAGCTTTTCATCCACAACAACATCTTGTCCTAATGAATACGATTTTTGACAGTTTGCAATGAACATAGTTAATATTTCACAAACAGCTGCGTGTTTGTCTTCCAATTTTCTGATCTTTCTAGTGTTCAGATCATCGAAACGGGTACACCTGATGAGAAATTTAAACCTTTTCAAACTCATCACAAAACGAAAACGTTCAACCCCAAAACCATCTTCGCTCCACATTTCTTCTAATAACTGCCTGTTACTCTTTAGGATTCCTGCAAGATACAGCAATCCAATAAAGGCTTTAAATTCGATGACATCAGTTGGCTTTGCATATCTTTCCCTTTCAAACTGATGTTGTATACTAAAAATGTACATATTTGTATACTCAACAATTTTTTCAATCATATCTTCCGATATAATGCATTTCCAACATTCATAAGGCGTAACAGCATTTTGGGCATCTCCGAGTGTTTCTGGCAAATGCATCGCATC
Organism: Maratus speculifer; assembly: GCA_964019185.1. Classification (NCBI taxonomy): domain Eukaryota; kingdom Metazoa; phylum Arthropoda; class Arachnida; order Araneae; family Salticidae; genus Maratus; species Maratus speculifer. The sequence goes on along the minus strand of OZ025292.1, from coordinate 450,458,875 downwards.
ATCACATTTCTTATCATGGCCACTAGGCTTAGTCTTTGACCACAGAGTCATTCCATCTTTACCTAAGTACATGACTCCATCGTTTTCTGATTCGTCACCACTGTCAGCGTCTTGTTCAGTGTCTGAATCTCCTTCCCTTTCATGAACGAAATCTTCCTCATCTGTATCCGATTTGTCTCCACAGTGTTCTTCTTCAAGATTTTCTTCATAGTCATTCAGAAGTATGCTCCGAGGAGTCGCAAGACTATCTGGGCTGTTCTAATCAAACTTCTTTATTTCTTCAACCATTTTTCTGCTGCAATTTTCAGGAAAAGTTATTTTAGAGCATGATCGGGTGCATGGTATATGTAAAATCATTAACTTTTAAATTTATAAAAAAGGAGAATGGATCATAATAACAGTAAAATTAAAAACAAAGTAAAATAATGTTAAAGTTTTAAAACATGAATCACCAAAAAATTTTAAGATTTCAATTATGTACAAGAAAGCTTTATATAACTAGATGTTGATTTGTTGAAGAAATAAAATATTAATATTTTGAAGATCTGAAAATGTTAAAGGTGTGATTGAAGAATGCCCAGAATGATGGTATAGTGACAAAACCAGAGAATTAACTATCAACTAGAACAAAACGTTCAGGTGTTCTTAAATCCAAACTAATTATTTCTGATGCATCAAAAATGATGTCCAATTTTCATTTTTATTTTGAAATTCATGAAATTGTCACAAGTTTATATATAGAAATTAACAAATAGCATTACTTTTTTTTTAAATCAAAGATTTTTTGCAAAATGCTACCAAAAATAAAATAAAGTAAAATTTAAATAAAGTCAGATTTTATTGGTGTAGGTACTTTTATTAGTTTGAACAGGTTTTTAATTTCTTTGATCAAAATTGGCTTTGACAGGGCAGTAGTTTATTGAACAAGAATTCAATAAATAACACATTTCTCAATAATCAAGACATTGTTCTAAAAACCAAAAGGGCAACTTTATGGGATAATTTATTTTTGTTCAGAAATGCATGAAACTAGCAGGCATTTTTCAAAAAATTATCTAAAACAAACTCTTTTTTTTTTCAAACACAATAGATTTTACAGTTATTAGTGTTAAAGCGGACATTTTGAACTAAATTTCTGTATAAAAGAAGAATAACTGCTCAAGACGAGTGAAAAATGTCTTCGTCATGTTGTGACCAAAATCCCTTATAACTCAATAGGTAATTTATTTATTTAAAAAAATGAAAAACATAGCTCGATTCCAAACCGCTTACATAGTCAGACCTCCTAATTTTATATTTTCCTGTTAAAAAATGAATGTATCAAAATGTTTTGTGCTTGTTGAGCAGAGCAGCTGAGAATAATAATATAATAGCTAATAATAATAATAGAGAGTTTGTTTTAGATAATTTTTGAACAATGCCTGCTAGTTTCATGCATTTCTGAACAAAAATAAATTAAAACTTATGCAATATAATTGCCCTTTTGGATTTTAGTACAATGTCTTCATTATTGAGAAAAGTGTTTTTTACTGAATTCTAGTCCAATAGGTATAACACATACATGAAGCTGATAAAGACTTGTAGTCAAAATTGCAAATACATGCATACATACACACTAATTCGACAATCCATGAAGGATTTTGATCTCCCTTAATATACCTCACCAGACTTTCCCATCACTGGCCTTTAATTTGTAATTTGGTTTTAAATTTGGTTTAATTTTGTAATAGGTCTTTTTCTTCTTCTATTTATCTCTATCTGGGTCTACTTAGCATTTAAGTAGTGAATCTATTAATTTTCTATTATGTATCGTCTTCGTGTTTTTGTCATCTCTCATTCTGATTAAATGACCTTATCATTGCATTCTTCTTATTTTAATAGTATTTATTTTGTCTTTTTCATTATGTCGCCAGAGTTGCAAATATGTCAGCTAAATTAAAATAAGCATACAAATTGCATTATTCAGTTTACACTATAGTGATGACTCTAGAAAAAAATGGCTGCTGGGTGGGAATTTTTCAAAAAGGGAACACTATTCAAAAAAAAAAAAAAAAGGGGGGGGTAACTTTGTTCTAAAAAAGGGTACATATTTTCAACAAGGAAGCATTATTCTAAAAAAAGGGCACTTTTTTTTTCCTCCAAAACAAACACACTTGTACCCTTGTTCACCAAAAATATTTTCAACTGGTTAGTTTAGAGTCCCCTAGAATTTATGTTATTTTCCCGGGATCAACTGATTTTTCACAGGGTGCATAGGAAGTGTTAAAAAGAGCCGCCGGGCACTTTGGAAGGGCTGCCAGGCACATAAAAGAAATAAAAAGGGCCACCAGGCTAAATATGTAATCCTGCTAAAATGGCTTAAAGTCAACACTACACTAACACTTTTTGTTTTATTTTTACAGCTTTAAACAATTAGAGGTTTAATGTTTAGCTGGTCAATTACAGGGTATAATTGCTTAATAATTAAGAGCTATTGAAATGCAATAATCTTATTTGGTTTTCATAAATATTTAAAGTCATACATAAAGTCGTTTAATAAAAAACACTATTTCTCATTTTTGAAAGCAGTAGTAGTATGTATAACGTAGGTGTGAATAATTCAGTTCAATAGCAACACACTTTTCAAAATTATTATTTTAAAAAGCTATACTTTGAATCTATTGTTATTGGCCTCTGTTTCTTTTTCTACACTTACATGTAGTATAAAAATCTTCTCAAATATTACATCTTTCCTAATTTCTATTTCAACCAATGGCGCACCCAAAATCAAACTTAGGAGGGGGCTAGCATATTTTAGAGGTCTGTATTTTCCTAATCTAACCCTAGACGAGCTCGGTCCAATTTTTTAAACATTTTATCAAAAATGGACGACGTTCAAGTCGTTTCCCAGACATAAATTTTCCCCACTGACTTGATAGAGAATGAAGATTGGGTGATGGAAGGGGGAGGGGGGCAATCAGCGAAACCTGGGAGAGGGCTCTGAAAATTTTTGATGGGGCTAATTCTGAAGGCTTAAAATTCTTTGATAAATAAAAAGAAAATATTATTTTATGTTGATTATTAAAAATGCTAATATTTCAAATTTTGTAAGAAAATTTATAAATAATAAAAAAAAATGTGAAAAGATTATTTTTTCAAAATTTCTATTTTGTAGAATCTATGAAAAATAATAAAAACAAATTTTCATAATTTTAGAAAACTTTAAATAATTAATTTAAAGTTTTCTAAATATCTTGTGGCCTGGGAGGGGCTTCAGTCCCCGTAGCTCCCTCCGTGGGTGCACCAATGATTTCAACATTGATCATACCATGATTTAAGGGGCTAATTCAGTCAAATGAAAAGACTCATCCACTGATGCTAATCCTAATGGAAGATTTAAAAAAAGGGTGTATTTCGATCCAAAGTGCCTTTTTCCGATTTATTTTTAGATTCATTTTTTCTCTCAAATGCACCAAAGTTACAAATTCTCTTATTTAGAAACTACACAAGCTGCTTTAATTGTCGATTTTTTGATAAATGTAGAAAATGTTGCAAAAAAATGCTGTCAAAAACGGCGTTTTGGACAAAATTTTCCGAGGTGGGAGATCTGCAAACGAAAAAAAGGGCATCCTGAGAAAATAATTGCTTATAAATCAAATTCTAATTGATTTAGTGTAAAATTACTTCACACGGCATCTTCTACATCACTTCAAAAATCACCCCAGCAAGTTTTATGTTTCTACTTTTAAAAATGTGTCTAAAAATGTATCGAAAAATTTCGAGCTGTTCAAGGTGGAAAATCATTTTTTCAAATACACCCTTAATATTTTATTTTATTTATTTTATTTTATTTATTTATTATTATTATTATTATTATTATTATTATTATTATTATTATTATTATTATTATTATTATTATTATTTTGCATCAGATAACTGAACTTGATCCCTACATCTGTGTTTTGTTACTTTTTCGATTTTTATAAAGAGGATGTTACACTTTCGAAGTTAGTTCCAAAAATGAAAGTGTCCTAATTAAAAATATCTATAAATGAAATTGAATTAGTAAAAAGCATCTTTTGTTCAGATCAATCTCAGTTAGCTAATCCAAAAATAATTGTTTAAAAATACTGAAATGCAAATGAGATACCTTTAAAAATTTCTTTCAGAGTTAGCAAGCATATCTTCTCAGGTAACTGAAGGTATAAGTTACAAAACCAGTTAGTAGCAGGAAATCAAAATTAAATACAGTTGAACCCGGTAAAGACACGGTTCAAGGCATTGGACAAAAATCTCGGTATTGCTTGCATAATGTTGCAGAAACTGATCTTATTTACACATGTAATCATCTAAATCAACTTGAGATATGTACATTCTTAGGAGGGGGGGGGGGGTAATTCCTGATCAACATGTTTCCGAGAGTAATTAATGGTCATCCCCCTTATACCATAATAATATGTTTAAACAAAAATTAAAAATTATTGTTAACAATCCATGAGCTTTGTAGTTTAATAATAATAATAATAAAAAAGTCTCCATCTCAGCTGGAACTTAATAAAAATTCATATATATATTGTAAACTGCTATAAAAGCATCTTGAAAAAAGGTTGTTTCTGAAAAATCAAGCATTTTACTAAGATCCTTGGTGAGACATTTGTATTCATTTATTTTATTTATGTTATTTTACAACTATATATAGTGCAAGCTTTTAAATCATATTAATAAGATACTTTTATAATTTTGTATACTGCTTATACAACTATATTTATTTATAGCTCAGTTTGCTGGGGTAATTCCTGTTCAGTAACATTTCATAGAATTCATGTTTTTTTTTTTTTCTTCTTTGCCATAAATACACCACAGATATTACTTACATATGTTTAAATTTATTTTAGACATTATACATGAATATACACATATGTAATATATATATATATGTATTTAAAATATTTATATTTCTTATTATTACTAATGAAAGCAATTCCTGGAGCAATTCAAAGTACAGTGGACTCTCTCTATTCTGAATTCCGACCAAAAATGTTCAGATTATGGGGGTGTTCAGTATAGAGAGAGATTAGAAATGCATTACCACTACTACTATGTACAGTGACTGAGCCGGTAGTTGATCAAATAAGGTCGGTTCTATGGGTTTTTATTATATTTTCTTTCTTTTAACTTTTAAAAGTAAACTAACATGATTTCTACAATACTTAAGCCTTTAAGCATTCTGCAGAATTTTACATGCAAGTTTAACAATTCATCAAATAAAAACTACGGAAAGCATTGATAAGGAGATTTGCATTTTATAATCTTAGATATTTATTTTTTATATGTAATTCAAAAAATTAACATTAATATCGACTTTGAGTTAAATAAACCTTTGAATCCAAAAATTATGTGACAGAAAATCCCAGTTAGGCCCGTTTAAAGGACTAATGAGTGTCCTATCATGGACGAAAATGAAATCTGCTGAAATTAAATTTCAACAAAATTATAAGCAAATAGTTTTTTTAACTGCCATTTTCTCAGTAGTTGATCAATCGAAGGAATCAGTCCAAAATTCCAAATTCAGTCTTAATTTCAGAAATTTTAAATATGATGCTTAAACTGTTATTAAAAATATTTCATATAGAACTATTATTTGAAATAAGAACAATGGAAGTGGACTATTATACCTTACCATAATTGTCACCAACTAATCAAAAACAAAATTTTTACATTTTCTAATAAAAAATGGCTTCTGTTACAGCAGGCAGCTGACAAGAATGTGACAACAAATGCTCCAACATTTAACTGAAGTTTCTATCAAACAAATTGAAATATTCAAACAAATTGCAATTTCAAGTATATGCTTACAATCTAGCCAGTGATTTTGTCTGTTTATTTTTTAATCAAGTTTGTTTAACCTTTTTATTCATTTGTAACAGTTTCTCCGAATTTCTATGGTCAAAATTCGAGTTCAGATTGCAAACATGTGTTTAGTTTACAAAAAGATGGAGTAGTAGTAAGACCAAAAGCAGCATTCATAATAGTGGGGTGTACAGAATACAGAGAGTTCATCTTTTCTTAAGTCTATGGAGTTTTGCCGGGACCATCAGAATGTGTTCATAATACTGGGGTGTTCACAATAGAGGGTGTTCAGAGAGAGTCCACTGTATTTCAACTAAAACCTCACCTACACAACATCCTAATTAAATAACATTGTTTTAATGTTCATCAAAAATTCATTAAATATGTATTTTGCATAAAATCAAAACTGATTATATTATAGGTTTCATATTAAAACAATCTTTCAATCTATTTCTAAATTGCATAGTAAGCATGAGCAATGGAGATCGTAATCACTATATATTGTACTCAATGCTAATAAATTAAATTGTACTGTACACGATTGTAATTAAAACTATGCAATGATAGAAAAAGTTATATATTTTTACTGCAATACTTAACTATAAATCAAAGAAAAATTCTAACGAACAACAACTATTTTATCTTTATTTTACAATAAAAAATAAACTGTATATGTAATAACAATAAATGGTTTTATTTATTAGGGATGTACTAGCAAAAAGTAAATGGTATAAATAAAATATAAAAAGGTTATAAAAGTAGAAGACAATGAGATTTTGTAGATAAAGTTTCTTGAAAAAAGGAGCTGAAAACTTTCACTGGCCAAAATGAGATATAGTTGAAAACATGAGAACAAAATATATTTTTTATGGTCCTGTGAAACTACAAGGTTAAAATCCTTTTGTTGTGAACAATAGTAATGCTGTATGTTGTGCTAATATTATATAAAAAAAAAATCTGCTGAGAAATTTGGATGTAATTTCAAAACCAATAAAAATAATAAATTAACTATGCATATTTCTTTTTGATAACATACAATTAAATCAAGTTTATATTAAGATACATAATTTAAAGTCCAACTTAATCAATATAGTTGTCATTTGTACAAAAAATGTCCTGATCTGTGACTGCCCTAGGTGCGATCGATAATTACCGATCATTAAAAATTTTAAATTAAGCTTTAAATAATATTTTAATTGAAGTCTATATTTTATTGAATAGACACATGGCAAAGCTTTAACCATACTAAATTTGGTTACATCAATTGTAATAATTTTAAAGATATTTAGATGTGTGTTTTTTTTTTATTGGGAATTACCCTAGTCTACCTTATATGAAAACAATATCAGTAATGGCAGAAATCACAAAAGTGTTAGAAATGTCATTATAATTTGATTAGATTTATTATATGATTGTGATAAGAAGTGAAAAAAAGCATGTTTGCATTATTTAGTCGAATGAATAGAGTGCACGGGTGTGTGTTTATGAAAATAGGGAGTACTCCCGGGATAAAAAAAAAAAAAAAAAAAAAAAAAAAAAAAATAGGCCTAAGCAAGGGATACATAAAGGAAAAAAATTGGGAAGCGCTGATCTAATTGAACTTTAGAGCTTTTGTTTATAAGTTTATCGTTGAAATTTATTGATTTTATGCATATGTAAATAAATGTAACTGTATTCAAGCTTAATTCATGATCTATTTTTATAGTACCTATCGAAATAGTAACTGAAAAAAATATGGATTCCAATACAGTAGACTCCCTCAAACACGCACAGTTTGGGACCAGAGGTTGTGTGGATTTTAGAATTTTGTGGATTTCTGGTGATTACTTTGTTTACATTTTTTAAACAGTAGTTTGAATGTAATTGATAATGCAATTGAAATTATAATGAATGTTTGTAATATGGTAAAATATTAACATAATTATGTAAAGCAATAAACTAAAATAAAAAAAATTATAATTTAAAAAATGATTAAAATATTAAAAGTGAAGGTTAAATTAATAATAATGCATAAGTTTGCAATTACCAGTAATATCATCTTTTTTTTTTTTTTTTTTTTTTTTTTTTTTTTTTTTCATGAATTTAGTCAAATTAATAAAAATTACACATTAAAATACATACAGTAAAAATAATAATAGTAATAAAAAAAATCTAATTGTATCGCTGCATTTGAAGTGAAACTTTCGTTGTTTACATTTGTGATGATATATAAATTTATTGAATCTACTGTATAGTAGTTTTTAGGTACTTCTAGGTTATCCCATCGACCAATTTTGCCAAATTATACAAATCGCCAAACTAATAGCCAAATTATACATGTCGACATAATTTTTATTTTCAATAACGAAAAAACAAATAATTAGTAGAATATTAATAAAAATAATAATAAAAAGTTGAAATAAAAATCACTTAATGACATTTCAAACACGTGAATCGGATTTAATGTCATTGAATGTGACATTCACGATCATCCATTATTGGCATTTAATCTTATAGTTTGGCTATAATTTTTTGGTCGACGGGATAACCTAGTAGTACCGATTTTAGGTGCGTTCGTAATTATGTAAATACGTAGCACCTATTGTTGTCGCTCAGTCTGTCCGTCCGTCTGTCCGTCCGTCTGTCTGTCCGTCTGTCCGCATATAACAACGCAAAAACTACCCAACCGAATCGTTTGAAATTTAAAATACATAATTATAACATAATTTTGTCGAGTCATTTCAAATGTTATGAAAATCGGATGGATAGATCAATTGCAGGGACATTCAAAAGGATTCCGTTACATTACGGTCAATAGGGAAAAATTTTTTAAATGCATTTTAATCGTTTGAAATTTAAAACATATAATTATTGTGTAATTTTGTCGAGTCATTTCAAATGTTATGAAAATCGGATGTATAGATCAATTACAGAGACAATCAAAAGGATTCCGCTACATTATGGTCAATGGGAAAAAAGTTTCAAATGCATTTTAATGGTGTTACACTCATTCGAACATAATAGAATTGGCATGAATCTATGAAATATATACTAAAATATGCATTCTGTAAAATCTGTGATGCAAAGAATTTTTATTATTAAATTACAGGGCCACGCAAATATATTCCACTATATAATGCTATAAGGGGAAACATGGTTTGTTACGTGTTTTAATTATATTCAACTATTTCACATTTTATGATAAGATATACGTTGCTGAGGTGTAATAAAAATTACTTCCTGCATATTTACAGAAACGTAAAGATTTCGACTACTATACTGTATCTGGAGTACGCTCTACTATATCAGCAAGATCTGAATATTTTAAAAACTTCGTTATCGTACGAACGCACCTCATTTGCTACGTTCACGTGCAACTTCCAATTTGTTTAATATTATATTAATCTATTAACAATACAAGTTATAATTTTCTAACTGAGTAAAAAAAGTGTCCAGGACAGGATTCAAACAGGAACTTTTGACATAAGTTGCCAATGCTTTGTCAATTGAGGTATTTTAGACGAATCTAGTAGATTTTCCTTACCCAGAATACCTACTTGATTATGACATCTGGTTGGATATTTTCATCTGCTCAACAGAATAAATGGCAGGTAATGGAACTGTAAGAAACATGAGATACATAAATACAATATTTATTATTTATTTTTACATGAATCAAATTTAATTGCAAGCAATAGAGATAAATCAATCGGATGGAAGGTCCAATGATGGACACCCTACAAAAAAATATTAATAGATAATTGTTTTGTCTATATAATCAATCACATTTAGAAACAGAATTTTAAAAAAAGTATATGAAACAAAATAGTAATTTTCAAACAGGATTGGGTTTCTGACGTCAGAAACTGGTTTTTGACATGACAAGTGTCAAAAACTGGTTTAAACCGTCAAAAACATGTAATGCGCTTTAAACATTTTAAGAACAAGAGAGAAACATTGAGTAATTTTTTATTTAAAATTAATTATACTGTAATTTAATAATTACAGAAAAATTAAATTACTTTAACTGCAATAAAGCATTGTTTTTTAGAATGTTCAAACAGAAGAAAATGATTTTGTACAGTTAATAATCTGGATCAATTTTACCCCATAGCATCCTATAGCACTTAACCAATTTGGCACATTTATTTACACCCAAACAGTGTTAGAAATTAGCAGTCATTAGTCATCAAATGCAACTAAAAAATTGAATTTGACGACTAGAAAATTATTCTTGGTCGTCAAATTTGACGCGTAGCTTTTTAAAAAATTTATTAGACATTCAGCTTCGAAAATTAAAAAAAAAAAAAAAAATGGTCTAATCTGAAAAATCAGAACTAAAAAAACATCGCAAATTTCGAGAAATAGTCGCGAAAAAAAAAAAAAAATTTCATCAATTGCTCGTATAAGAAATCGCCACTTTCGACGAAAGATGGGAGAAAAAAATGATTTTTTTTTTCAAAAAATAACAAAAAAGCAAAAGTTTTTTATACGATTGCGTAAAAAAAAAAAGGCAAATTTCTACAAAGTATTGTGAATAGAGATGCAAATTTCGTCAAAGAATCGCAAGAAAAACGTGAATTCCATAAAATAATCGCAAAAAAAGTTTATTTTGTCAAAAAAATCTTGGGAAAAAGACGAACTTTGTTATAGAATAGCAAAAAAATGCTATTTTCTATGAAGGATCGTGAAAACAAATATTAATTTCGTCACAGAATCTTTAGAAAAAAGCTAATTTTGTCAAAGAATTACAGAAAAAATAAGAATCTTGTCGTAGGATCGCAATAAAATCTGTTAATTCCATCAAAGGCTCGCGAAAAAACGCAAATTTCTTCAAGGAATCCCAAATAATCAGTAATTTTCGCCAAAGGGTTGCGAAAAAAAAACACATAATTAATGGAGGCAGGAGTGCCCAGAGAGAGGTTTGGTGACGCAAGATGCGTCATACAATTTAGTTTTGGGGGGGAGTTTGAGAAAAAATATAATTTCGGGGGGGGGGCATTTTTAAATTCTTAATATTTTCTTTTTTTCTTACTAAGGTACCCTGGGGTAATAACGCCAGGCGGGGTAATAACGCCAAGTGCTAATATTTTGCATAATTATGAAATAATCTGGTAAATGACACCCATGTGCTCTGCGCAGAAGGGTTTTGAGTCATATAAATCGCAAAAAACAACTTCAAGTTAATTTGTTTCGTTTGTAGGTGTTATTGTTTTCGCAAGCAACTAAAATTAACGCTTGATCTAAAATTTGCGAGATACGTTTTGTGATGTGAAGACAATTTTTTTTATCCGGAAATACTTTGTTAATTACATAAATTTGTAGTACATTTCATGGACTTTCAAAATGTTGTTGAAGATTTTCGATGTCTTCTCGAGATAATTTGTAATTTAAAATATACAGCGCAATAACTATAACGGGGTAATAACGCCAATCCTTGGCATTAATATCCCGGTTGATTCCCTACAGTGGCCGAGCTACATCCTAAATACTGATTCAAATAAACACAGTTAAAACTGTTCAATGTTTCTAATAATTCTATTTAAGCGGTCCTTTTTAAGCAAAAAGAAGCTCACGGTCTGATATTCTTTTGCCTCATCCTCCCCCCCACACCACACCTTTATTTTTCTTACGTTTTCACAAAAAAATTAACATTTTCAATAGCTTAGAATGCAATTTGTCAATTTCTAAGTTTATAGAGTTTGTATTTTTAGAATTGGGCAATCTACATGCAATTATTTCATCTTATTTCATGGTTTTGTTTACATGGCGTTATTACCCATATAGGTGGGTAATAACGCCGAATAGCATTGGTCAAGAAATCACGCCATTACATTTTATGAATACATATCTGTTAAGTTATTTTTTTTATAAAGATAGTCAATGAGTTGCTGTATCAAATCATGTATTTGTTTGAAAAATACAAACCAAATCTGAGCCGTGAAAATTGGTAGAACCTTAACGTGGCGTTATTACCCCAGGGTACCTTATTAAAAAAATCTTGATTTTTTTAATATCACTTTTAAATTTTTTCAACATTGAATTTTCAGAAATGTTCCTTTGTTTTCTTTCTTTAAATTCTAGATAAGGGCAATAAGAACTCATTCCGCCATGTTCAACTAACTATGTTTTGAATGAGCAGTTGATTATAAGTAGAATATACTTTATAATTGATATTTTGTTTACGGGGGGTGTCAATGTTAAAGTATGAAGAATTTTTATTTTTTCGGGGGGAGGGGGGTATTTGCGTCATTGGGTTTGGGGGGGATGGTCACCACTGAATGGAGGGGTGGGGGTGTTCCCAGCTCTGCAGAAAACGACAAATTTTGTCAAAAGATTGCGAAAAAATACTGCCAATTTCGTCAACAAATCGCAAAAAAAACATGGCAAGGCTTGTCAAAAGATCGAAAAACCGGCAAGTTTCGCCAAATGATTGCGAAGAAACATGACAAAGTTTTGCAAAAGATCGTGAAAAAGGCAAAATATTTAAAAAAATTCGCGAAAAAACCGGCAAGTTTCGTCAAAAGATCACGAAAAAAACCGGCCAGTTGCGTCGAAAAATCGCAAAAAGAGCTGCAAATTTCGTCGAAAGATTGCGAGAAAACGGCAAATTTTGCCGAAAGATAGCAAAAACCGCAAAATTCGTAAAAGTGGTGCGACCCCCCCCCCCCCAAAAAAAAAATATTGGGAGTGGATTTTTTTCTTGTCTTTGTAGTAATCTTAAAGAAAATTTTATGCGAATTTCAAAATTATTCTTTTACTCCAAATCACTCCAAAATTATATGCAGTATTACAGTAATATTATTAGTATGAATTTTAGAAACTGCAACTAAAAATCTTAATTTGACGCCTAAGGTTTTTACAGTAGTCGTCATTTGACGCCTGCCTTTTATCTCCCAATTTCTATCACTGCACCCAAATTGTTTCTGAGTTTAGAGTGTATGAAGCCATAGTTAGAAAATACTCTCTCAATTGGTGCTGAGCTAGCAGGGCTTGATAGCAGAAACATTGCTAGTTGAGCAAGTTTGGAGGCAGGCCAAATTTTCAGATCTATGATAGATTTTTTTTTCTTTTTTTTCCGGAAATGATAATATACAATACAGTAAATGCGAATTTTTAATATTACATCTAATGTTGTATATTTGTGACAGATGTTTAATGTGAAATTTTACAGATCAGTATAGTATTTGAGGTTTCTGACGAGGCTTTTGACAAGAGGTTTTAGCTATGATGGTTTAAACCACGGTTTTAACCGGATAAAACCGCACACTGTCAAAAACTTGCCAACCCTGTTTTCAAATAAATTTAAGAATTGGGTCATCAATAGTTAATAACATATTTTTGAGAATAATTCAGTATTTCAATTAATCGCCGTTATCACAAGATTTATTTTAGATTATTTAGATACAGATTTTTAGATTATCATAAGACTTATTTTAGATTTTTATACAATTATTTTAGATAACAGAAGATTTAAGATACTAAATTTTGGAGAATTACAGTTATCAAATTAATAAAAGAGTCGGAGATTTATAAAAGCTAGTCTTTCATGCTCCCCCCCCCCCTCTCACACAAAAAATTGCTGAAAAAAGATGTAAAAAAATGGCTGAAATTTTTTTTTGAAATAATTAGTTATTAGTTCATAGAGTCACATTTCTTCTTCCCTTTTTTTTTTTTTTTTTCAACAGTTATATTCCTTAAAGTTACCTGATACAATACTTGTAAGTAAGTATTACAAATATGAATGGAATGAAACTGCAAATTAAATATTTTATACACTAGGAAAAAAAAAAAAAAAGAAAAAAGGAAAGAAAGAAAAAAATTGAAATGAAAACTATGGAATTCACATTTGAGCATCTAAATTTGAAGATTGGCTAATTTCATTGCTACTATAAATTAGTAACTATAATAATTTTTATGTACATAAGTGCTTTGTCATAAGATAAATTTTTAAACATTCAATACAGAAAATAAAATACCTTTAACCCTCTGGCAGTCTTTCAAAAGAATAAATTTGCAATGTTCTTTTCGCTGTATTTTGTTTTAAATATTAGAATTTATTCTTTAAATATTATATAATTTTTATTATTATTATTATTACAAACATGAATGCAATCCTTGAGAATATTAATTCTTATTCAGTGTATTGAAAATTCATAAAATCAATAGAATTGTATTACTTTAAACAATGTTTATATTACAGTGAAGAGTATGTTCTTATGAAACAAAATTTTGTGAAGGGATTTATTTTATTAAATAAATTTTTGTGAAGAGGCTTTTTTTTATTAAATAGATTTTTATGAAGAGGTCCCAATTTTACCTGGATCAAACTGTGGGTGTTTAGAAAAATTGTCTATTTTAAATGGAGAGGGCTTGAGCTTTTTTTTTATGCCCTCAAACATTATTCTCTGCTTCCTGATTAGTTTGATTGATAGCCAGATTATGATATATATTTTGATTTGCCCTTAAAATTGCTAAATGAAATAATTTTTCTGACTAATAGTATAAATCCTATTTATAGAGGAAGCAAATGACATATGTTACACTTCTTTTTGTAAATTTGTGTAAGCTTTAGAAAATGTAAAACAACTTTGTGTTTTCTTATAAAGTAATATTTTATTTATTTATTAAAATTATAATGAATTTAAAAAACAAACATCCAATTATTGTGAATGGTTACTATTGTATCAAACCTCCCCATTACTTTGGAAGATTAATACATTGTTGAGCAAATTGAAAAAAAAATAATAATAATGCACACAATTTAATTTATGCATTATATAACTTTTGATGAGATGCATTTTGAAATATTTTAGTAAGATTAAACAAATTGGAAAATGCAATTGAAGTGTAGCAAATGAGGTGCGTTCATACAATAACGAAGTTTTAACATATCACTCTCAAATATCAATATCATAAAATTGTAAACAGTTAATTACAATTAAAAGCACACCAAACAATGTTCTCCCTATACCATTATGTAATGGGATGCTTTTGTGTGGCCTTGTATATCAATAACAAATGTTCTTTGCACCACAGATTATACAAAATATATATTATAATACATACTTTATAGATGCATATTAATTTTAATATGTTCGAATAAGTGTAACACCATTAAAATGCATTTGAAATTTTTTTTCCATTGACCGTAATGTAACAAAATACTTTTGATTGTCAGTGTAATTGAACTATGGATCCGATTTTGATAAAATTTTAAATAACTCAACAAAAGTATGTAATAATTATGCATCTTAAAATTCAAATGATTAAAATGCATTTGAAACTTTTCCCTCCATTGACCATAATGTAATGGAATAATTTTGATTATCCCTGTAATTGATCTATGCATCCGATTTTCATAAACTTTGAAATGACTTGACAAAATTATGTAAAAATTATATATTTTAAATTTCAAATAATTCGTAGAGTTTGCATTGTTATATGCAGACAGACAGACGTACTGAATGACAACTATAGATGCTACATATTTACATAATTACGAATGCACCTAAAAGGATATGAAAGTGACAAAATTTTTATTTTCTGAAAAGTGTTAATAAACCTGTTTAAGGAAAACTGAAACGAACATTGTTGATTTACAAATAATTTAGCACATTTAAGCTATCTTTGAAAAAAAAAAAAAAAAAACTAATAACTCTATCATCTTGGAAAAAAAAAAAAAAAATCCAATGGATTTAATTATTATTATTATTATTTTAATTTTTCTTCAATTCTAGAAACTTCTTCTGTTTCAGGCTATTTAAACTTTTTTCTTTCTACAAGGCGAGGAAAGTAAACTAACTATCCGTCGTCACACTGCTTTTCTATGTAACCGACATAGCACATAAATATGAAAAAGTCTTTTTAGTAGAAAAGACCATGATAATCCATGAATTAGCACAAATTGAATTATATCATCATTATAAAAAGCATGATAAAAATTCCTTTTTTTTTTTAACATTTTTTATTTCGATAGCCTTTTTTAGCTACAAGGTTTCTGCATTTTTTATCTAACTTTCAATTATTAATAAAGCTTTTTTCTTTTATTTTTGACAGGTCTATCGGTAAATATTAAAGCTTTTGTGTCTGATTGTAACTTTTATTTTAAGTTTAAAGAGTGAAATATATGTTTAAAATAAAAGAATCACAAATAGTGCAAAGAGAATAAAGCAATATTAGTCATTATTATTATTAAGGGTGTTCTTAACTGATCCGCTCAACAAGCAAAAAAGGTTTTGACACATTTACAAATTCATTTTTTAAGAAAAAGTTATAAAATTTTAATGCCTGACTAGGAAAGCGATTTCGAATTGAACTTTTTTTTCCATTTATGATAATTAAATTACCTATCGAGTTATAAGCTATTTCGATGACGCAATCATCCGTTTTTCTCCTCCTTTTTGACCAGTTTCTCTGCTTTCGTCGGGAAATAGGCTCAAAAGTGTCATTTTTGAAGGCTTCTTAGAAAAAATCTATTGTGTTTTTTAAAAAACAAAAGAATGAGTACAATTAGACAGTTTCTGAATAGCAAAACCTGCTATTTTCATGCATTTCCGAACAAAAATAAATTAATGTATGTGTCATAAAGTTGCCCTTTTTGATTTAAGAACATCCTTAATGCTAACATTCCTACATATAAACAATAATAAAAGTATTTGTTAAAACAAAATAATACAGAATTAAAAGACTTGTACTATTATTAGTACACCTGACCTTAAAGGATTAAAGATTTTACTTCAAGTTTTTCATCCTTTATGTCTGAGGCTGTTTTTTGAGATAAAGTCATTGGGAGACTTGTAAAGCTGGTATGACAGCCCTGTATTTTCATCTACATATTTTTCAGGCATCATGTTAGTAAATAATTGGGTACTTACGTATTAATGCCACCGCAGTAGAAGTTGCGCTAATGTGCCAATAAACAGCAATCTTGTTGTTCGCACGCGCACAAAAAATGACATCAAAAATGAGCAAAAAAGAAGCACTAAAGCACTAAAAAAGCGTTAAAAAATGGTATCAAAGAATGAGCAAAAAAAAAAAAAAAAAAAAAAAAAAAAAAAAAGAAAAAAGAAAAGCACGAACAACAAGATTGCTCTTTATTGGCACATTACCATAACTTCTGCTGCGGTGGCGTTAATACATAAGTACCAATGACTGATTCACATTTAATTTGCTAGTTTCATGTAGATTACAAAATGTTAAGGGTTAAAAAAAAAGAAGAAAAAAATTGGTATTGTCAAAACAATTAAAAGCAGAAGGATAAACTAGTCTTTTTAAGGGTGTATTTCGATTCAAACTGCTTATTTTCCGATTTATTTTTGGATTCACTTTTGCTCTCAAACGCATCAAACTGACAAATTCTCTTATTTAGAAACTACTGACGGTGCCGTAATTGTCTATTCTTTGATAAATGCAGAAAATATTGCTAAAAAAAAGCAATCAAAAACGGCATTTTGGACTGATTTTTCCAAAGCAAGAGATCTGTGGACAAAAAAAAGGGTCATACTGAGAAGATAATTGTTTATAAATCAATTTCTAATGAATGGAGCGTAAAATGACATCACACAGCACCTTGTACATCTCTTCAAAAATCCCCTCAGCAAGTTTCATGTTTTTACTTTTAAAAATGTGTCTGAAATTGTATCGGAAAATTTCGAGCTGTTGAAGGTGGAAAAGCGTTTTTTCGAATCCACCCTTAAGTCTAGATTTGTTTGAGTAAATGATTTAGGAAAAGCTTTGCCAATTAATATTCATTACCAATTTCAATAGCTCTTGTTGTTAAGCCTAAAACAGTCCTATATTAGTTTGCAACTTAAAAATGTACTAATTTCCAAATGATACACTTATAAGTGTAGCATTTCTTCCTATCACGTCTTAATGGATTTTTAATCACTTTGTATAAATGCAGTTGCAAAATGACAACCTACTTTCTAGTAAACTTTCTAGTAATACTAACAAAGTACAATATAAATCTTAAAAAGTACAAGATATTACCTTCACAATCATGAATGAAAATCAGCATTTGAAAAACTTTACATTGACATTACAAAATTCTTCAAAGTTAATAAAAAAGTAAAGTTGTCAGCCCTTTTCTGCAAAGTTCAGCTAATGATAGCTTCTGAAAATAAAAGAAGTCTTTAGATATGTTATAATGGTTGTTGATGCCATCTGTTGAGAAAAAATATATCAATGTATCAAATTATCTTACTTATAGTAAAAGCAGAATTTCTATAAAATCTTATTTTCATCACACATATATATATATTATATATAGATATAACCAGTTTTGTCCGTGTGTATACAATACACTACCTCAAATCCACATAGCTCAGGGCCAGAGATTGTGCAGATTTTAAGTCACTGTTTTGTTTACATTTTTAAAACAATAATTTAAATGTAATAATGAAATCAAAATTATAATGAATGCATGGAATATAGTAAAACATTAAAATAATTTGTAAAGCAATAAAAAGTAACAATTTAAAAAATGATTACATTATTATAAGCAAATAATTATTAATATAAAACTAAATATGCATAATAAAAATGTGACACAAATTCCTTGAATTATTCAATTAAACTTTTCTCATAAAGATACCCCTATTGATTCACATCAAAATAATAAAATAAGGAAGTTTTACTTCAAGCTTAGCCTGTCATAAAGCCGAGTTCAAGCCGAGAACTACGAAATTATACACGCGCCCTGTTGAAATTTTAGTTTCACACGGAGCTGGTCCCAGTACTGCAAATTTTCAGCACGTGCAAGCCTGAAAAAATTTCCTTAATAAGTCCTTCCTTAATAAGTTCCTTTTGTCATAAATATTTACAAGAAAAAAAAATTAATTATTTTTTTAATTTAAAATGTATCGATCTAAACTATTTTATTACAATTAGCTTTGTATATCAGCAATATTCAATCTTTACAAACCTAAAGTACAATTTTACATGTATTTTTTAGGTTCACTTGAAATAGTTTTAGTATGGAGCATATATTAAAAAATCATACTAAGTTAAACAAATATGACCGAATAAAATAAAAAGAAACAATCAAAAGTTTGTGTCGTTCACGTAGTAAGGGAATTTCCCCTTGATATAAGTATGGTAGCGTTTTCCCAAGATATATTTGTTATGATTGTTTCTTTTTTAACCGACTTCAAAAAGGAGAGGAGGTTATCAATTCGACGCGTATGTTTTTTTTTTTTTTTTTTTTTTATGTATGTACACCGATTACTCCCAAACTATGCAGCCTATTAATTTGGTTTTGGTGTTAAATTAAAGAGCTTACTCTCGGATTGGTACCACTTCCATTTCATAGAAATTGGTTCAGTAGTTTTTTAGTAATTAAGCAAAAACTATTAAAATTAGTGTTTTTTCGCTAATTAAAACTGTTGAATTAGTTCCAACAATTGAGCGAAGTCAGGATGGCCGAGCGGTTTAAAGCACCTGATTTAAGCTCTGGTTCTCGAAAGTGACAATGGGTTCGAACCCCACTCCTGACATACGTGTGTGCAATAATTTTCCGTATTATAATTTTTACATATATATTTTACAAATTAAATACTAATTATGCTATTAAAAATATTTTGTATTTAACCGTTAGTACAGAGTATCAAAGATCTTTTATCAATTCAACACTTTATCAGTGAAAGAGTGCTAAAATAATTGACTTGCAAAAAGTAACACGACATTGAATAAGTTTCCGAACCTATTCCGTATTATAATTTTTACAAATTAAATACTAATTATGCTATTAAGAATATTTTTAACCGACTTCAAGAAGGAGAGGAGGTTATCAATTCATCGCGTATGTATTTTTTTAATGTATGTTCACCGATTACGCCGAAACTATCCAACTGATTAATTTGGTTTTGGTGTTAAATTAAAGAGATTACTCTCGGATTGGTACCACTTCCATTTCATAGAAAATGGTTCAGTAATTTTTTAGTAAACAGGCAAAAACTAATAAAATTAGTGATTTTTCGCTAATCAAAACTGTTGAATGAGTTCCTACCATGGAGTGCAGTCAGGATGGCCGAGCGGTCTAAGGCGCCTGATTTAAATTCTAGTTCTCGCAAGATAGCGTGGGTTCGAACTCCACTGCCGACATATTTGTATACAACAACCTATTCCGTATTATAATTTTTACACATATATTTTGCAAATTAAATACTAATTATGCTATTAAGAATATTTTGTATTTAACCGTTAGCACAGAGTATCAGAGATATTTTACCAACTCAATACTTTATCAGTGAAAGAGTGCTAAATTAATAGACTTGCGAAAAATAACATCAACTTGAATAAGTTCCTTGAGTTGATTGCAATCAGGATAGCCGAGCGGTCTAAAGCGCTTGGTTTAAGCTCTGGCTCTCGAAAGAGAACGTGGGTTCGAACCCCACTTCTGACATACATATATACAAAAACCTTTACCGTATTATTCTTTTTAGAAATTAAATACTAATTATGCTATTAAGAATATTTTGTTTTTAACCGTTAGTACAGAGTATCAGAGATCTTTTACCAACTCAGTACTTTATCAGTGAAAGTGTGCTAAAATAATAGACTTGCGAAAAGTCACATGGCGTTGTTCACCGTTTAGATTGCAGTTAGGATAGCCGAGCGGTCTAAGGCGCCCGATTTAAGCTCTGGTTCTCGAAAGAGATCGTGGGTTCGAACCCCATTCCTGACATCCATGTATAACATACAGTATTTTTTCCGTATTATAATTTATTTAACTGACTTAAAAAAGGAGAGAAGGTTATCATCAATTCGACCGCGCATGTACTTTTTTTTTATATATATGTTCACCGATTACACCGCAACTATCCAACCGATTAAACTAGTATTGGTGTTAAATGAAAGAGGATAACGAAAGAAAACGTGGGTTCAAACTCCCCTCCTGACGTACGTGTGTACAATACTCTTTTTTACGTATTATAATTTGTATACATATATTTTACAAATTAAATACTAATAATTATTAACCGACTTCAAAAAACGAGGAGGAGATTATCAATTCGGCGCGTATGTATTTTTTTTTATATATGTTCACTGATTACTATGAAACTATCCCCCCAATTTATATTATTTTGATTTATTGAAAGATGTTGCTCTTGAATAGTTACCATTTCCGTTTCATCGAAATTGGTTCAGTACTTTTTAAGTAACGAAGCAAAAACTAAAAAATCAATGATTTCTCGCGAATTAATATTGATTTTTTCCGTTTTCTCAATCATAAGCTAATATAAATCTATGCATTTATATGCGTTACCGTCAAGTTGTTGCCAAGCGTGGCGCCATTTTTTTAAATAGTGCCAATTTTGGCGACTAAAGTTTCACCCTAAATAAGTATAATTTAATTTAAATGACTGTTACCGGCCGGCACCCAGATTGATTTTTTGCTGTCTCCATTAGTCAATAAACTGCAAAGAGCCATCATATATCAGTACACATAATTACGAGGCTAACGAAAAAGGCAGGTTACGGCGGTGCATCCCAAATGACTTTTTTAATAACCACTAGAATGACGTGAGGTTCTTTTTGGAGACCTTTTTTGAAGCATTCGAGCATCACGCACTTCAGCGGTCTGTAAAAAACATACTAGAAATGTACCGCGGTAGCCTGTCTTTTTCGTTAGCCTCGACATAATTCAGTATTACGGTATAAATAACTAAAAAGTAAGAAATAAAATAAACTTTTTCAAAAAAAAAATATAACCGACTTCAATCAACGCTCTAAAAAGAGTTAAATAATTCTTTAAAATACCCTAATGATGAATTGTTATCTAATAACCACACATCAGATATCATGTACCGACAAAAAAATGGTTATAAGTGTAACACATAGAATTTAATATCCAGCAAACATGGTTTTTCGACAGAATATTTTTTACAAGAGATTAATTTACTTATTTTTGATTTAATTTATGAATATATACATATAAAAAGTAATGAATTACTTTTTGAAGTTGGTGCCAAACAATCACAATCAATAATGATTTTTACCATTTTATTTATGGTATTAGGTATAATATAACCACAATTCTTACTATACTTACAATAGTTTGGCACCAACTTAAAAAAGTAATTCATTACTTTTTATATGTATATATTCATAAATTAAATCAAAAATATGTAAATTAATCTCTTGTAAAAAATATTCTGTCGAAAAACCATGTTTGCTGGATATTAAATTCTATGTGTTACACTTATAACCATTTTTTTGTCGGTACATGATATCTGATGTGTGGTTATTAGATAACAATTCATCATTAGGGTATTTTAAAGAATTATTAATAACTTAGTTCTGCTATCAGCGGATCTGAAAAACTCGTGGATGGCACTTTTCATTGATGTTTTTTGTTTTCTTTGCCTCTTCGAGATTTTATCTTTAATAGTGTTGCAGCGAGTATCATGAATGACTGGAGAATAGACTTCCTCTGTTTTTCCTTGGATCAGTTTTTATATGAATTTCTTTAATGATGAGACCGAAATCATCGCTAAATTAAGAATGATGACAAATATTACTATTTTTACCATCATAGTGTATGATATTAGTTACCTAATTATTCAAAAGTCACTATGATAGTTGTTTGTATGAAAAGCGCGTTTTTTCGTAATAAGGTTATAGAGGTTACATCATGTATAACTTTCTATTACCATATCAAAAAGCTTTGTGTTGTTTAGAGCGAATTTTTATTTATTTTTATTTATTTAGGATTTTTGGGTAGATGTTGTACGAAATACTACCTATTACATTACACCCTATGTCGAAATTTTTCAAATATTTTTGCAGATCTATGCCGATAGAACCCAAAATCGTCCTTAGAACCCAAAATCGTCCACAGATCAAAGTTTTATTTGTCTAATCTATCTATCTATCTATCTACCTGTCTGTCTATATAAATGATATATATATATATATACAGGGTGTCCACTCTCAACAGTGGCCAATGGATAATTTGGATAATTCCTAAACCGTTATTCATAGACATATAATTCGAATTACAAAAATATTCTAAATGAGGTAAAGAAATATTTTAAAAGCAATTTCTATCAGTCAAAGTATTTCTTAAAAAAAAAAAAAAAAAAAAATAAAAATAAATTTGTATATATGGTCCTCCCGGTCCTATAACTTACATCGAATAAAATTTTCCTATTACACTAACATGAAAGACAATAAAAGCCCTGTTCATATAACACTAAAATTGACTAAGTTATGAAACTTTAAAAATGCATGATTTATATCACTTTCTTGCATTAGAACTCAAATGAGTTCTACTATACCTTGAGGGCCATATACTAAGTGCTTAAAGAGTTCGAAGAACGTATTTCACGTGTATCTGCGCTTTGAAAAAAAAATCCCATAACTAATACGATTGAATTAACTTTTATTAAGTTTCAGATCGGCTAAAATAATTGCATTTTAACATTTGTTTTCTTTTGTAAGGATTTGAAACTGTTTCTTTTATTTTAACAAAAATTATGCTGTTTTTATAAGATTTTATTTAATTTCAACGATTGTATGTATGTTTTTCCCGTTCAAAATGTGTACTCAAATTCTGTTTTTCTATCGGAAAAAATTCCAGAGGACTGATACCTATACCTTTGTTAAATGCAATTTGGTTATCCAAACTGGTTAACAAATCAGCGTGTACAGTAATTTTTTTTTAAATTAATGCTATGTGGAAAATTTTAATTAAATTCTGTAGATTTGGTTGATTAAAAGTAACTTCAAGTATGTTTTCGAAAAATACTATAAAATAAATTAGGAACTTTTAAAATTTACGGTGGATATTTCATTAACATCGGTATGTTTTCAACACTTTCCAACAAAGTTGAAAAGTGTTTATGCATTCGGTTTTGTCTCTATCCCTCTATCCGCGCTCGAACTCGCAGAAATATACTCGGATTTTCATGCAACTGGTAAACCTTTTTTAGGGTTCCTTAGGCCTGTTTGGTATTGCATATGAAGTAATTGAGATAAATAGTCCATTTACAGTCTCACCGGATCATCACGTAATGGAATACTTTTGGGATTCCCATTTTTCGATACAGGCAAAAAATCCATCAAAAAATACTGTCAAAGTTGGTATTTTGAATCAAATTTCACTAAGTGGTAGCACGGAAAAGGAAAAAAAACCTGTCGGCACATGTTAAGAATCGCTTATAACTCAATGAGTAATCTGTTTATCAAAATATGGAAATATATATTCGTTTCCAACCGTTTCAATAGTTACGACGTAGCAACCTTATACTTTTACAGTTAAAAATGAGTAAGAAAATATGCCAGAAAGTTTCACATTGTTGAGCAGGGAATTTGAGAATATCTTAAGGGTGTTCTTAAATCAAAAAGGACAACTTTGTGACACATGCATTAATTTATTTTTGTTCGAAAATGCATATTTTCTGTTTTTTTTTTTTTTTTTTTTTTTTTTTTTTTTTTTTTAAACACAACAGATCATTTAGAACAAGTGGTCAAACATGACACGTTTTGAACCGCATTTCCCGAAGAAAGCAGAAAAACCGGTCGAAAAGCAGGATAAAAACGGATGATCACGTGATCGAAATAGCTTAGAACTGGATAGGTAGTTTAATGATCATAAAATGGAAACCCGAGTTCGATTCGAAATTGCTTTCATGGTCAGGCATTAAAATTTTATAACTTTCGGTTAAAAAATAAATTTGTAAATGTGTCAAAACGTTTTTCGCTTGTTGAGCGGATCAGTTAAGAACACCCTTAAACAGTGGCGTAGCCAGGATTTCGTTTCGGAGGGGGTCCAAATTTTTTTTTTCAGGTTATATATATATAATAAAACCTCTGAAAATAAAATAGCAAATGTTAAATGCAAATTTCCGTTTAACACAGGTTTTCGTGTTAGTAGGTGTAATTATGTAGTATTTTTTAAAACGTTCTGAAACCTTTCCGTTTAAGAAGAATTCCGTTATAAACAGGTTCTGTTTTTGCAAGTTTAGTGAATTCATATAAATATATTTATTTTATATTATATGAATAGTAAAACCTATCCATATAGTAATTTTCTGTAACATAATCTTGCCATAAACAAAAGCGTTGCATAGTTTTAATATCAATTGCCATATAATTGCAAAAAATTGTCTGAAAGGAGATTTTCACCGTTCTTTAATTGAACACAGTAAAATCTGCGAAAAAGGAATGTTTTTAAAACAGAATTCTGTCTCAAACGGAAGAGTTTCAGGATCCCGACGAAACGAACAATACATTTTATTAAGTCTTAGAAGTATAATTAATCACACTTCTTTAAATAGAAGTCTGTCTGAAATGAAATGCGATCACCTCTTGGCAACAGGCCCTTATTACCGCATGGGCAAATCGGGACTTTGCCCATAGGCCCCGGACCTTAAGGGGCCCCTAATCCATACATTAAATTGCAAAATATTTCCTTTTTATTGTCAATTCCAACTATTCCGTATGTTGAACTTATTAAATTCATCTTAAAGTAATATAATAAAATAGCTAAATTGATATAAATGAGTTTTATTCTGCACTAAAGGAAATAAAAAGTGTATTTTTATTAATAAAGATATTTAATTTAGAATTAATGGAATTATGGATTTTCTTCTATTAATATCAAAGGTGCGATGAATTGCACATAAACATATGAGTCACCTATTTGAATAATTTTACAATGATTCGAAAGGGGGCCCCCTTATTTATCTTTGCCCAAGGCCTCAGTTAGTCATAATCGGGGCCTGCTTGGCAATATTGACCGTGTACGTTTAATAGAAGTATTTTGAGTACTTTTAAGAATTTAGGTTTATCCTCATTTAATTTCTTAATTTAAAAAAAGCATTGATAAAAAAAAAGTAATCTTAATCTCTATGAATGCACCTAATAACAGGTTGAAGTTACATTAATCTTTACTTGCGAAAAAGATTTTATAAACATTGTGATGTAAAAAAAAATCCCTCTCGGCTTGGCCTATAGGCGGAGGTAGATTTGCTAAGTGCTCATTTTAACAACAGAAAATAAAATGTAATTAGAGAAAAACTCGGTTTAACAATTTTATTTGGCTGCTTTTGAAAAAATTTTAATTTCATTTTTCTATAAGAGCCGGTTTTATCAGCTTTTACCGGTTTTATAATCTTAAGCAATTTAGCTCAAATGCCAACTTTGACAGAATTTTTGAAATATATTCCGACTTTATAAAAAAAATGACCAATATGGTAAACTATATAGTTCCTAAATAAGAAAAACTGCCAACTGAATGCATCAGCAAAAATGGTTTTAAAAATGAGTCATAGAATAAGCAATTTGTATTTTGAATACAGCCTCAAATCTTCAATCACGATAGCTTCGGGAAGTTTTGTTCAAAATGACTTCTTTGACAGCATTTTTTTGAAATATATTCTGCCTTTATCGAAAAACTGACCAATACGGCACATTATATAATTTCTAAATAAGACAACCTGTCAATTAAATGCGTTTGAGAGTAAAAATGGTTTTAAAAATGAGTCATAAAAAAGCAATTTGTTATTTGAATACATCTTCAATCACGATCACTTCGGGAAATTTTGTTCAAAATAGCTACTTTGACAGCATTTTTTGATATATATTCTGCCTTTATCGAAAAACTGGCCAATACGTTACATTATATAGTTCCTAAATAAGAGAACCTCCCATTAGGATGCGTTTAAAATCAAAAATGGATTTAAAAAGGAATCATGATACAAGCAGTTTGGATTTGCAATTTTTTCTTCAACTCTTATTTTTCTTTAATTTATTTTTGCTATAAGAATTGGTCCTATAAAAACTTGTCAGTATAAATGTTGTAGATATTATTATGTAGATGTAAAATAAATTTAATCGGATTTGATAGCTTAAGAAATAACGAAGTTATGGATTTTTTTTTCTTTTTCCACCCCTCCCCCCTTTTTCTTTTCGTTTTTAACTTTTTTCGTCGGTGAAAGTTGTTCCTATCAAAAACTTGTAAATACAAAAGTTTTAGATAATTTTTAGAATATTTATAAAAAACTTACTTGGATTTGATATCTTAAGAACTCACGAATTTATGAAATTTTTTCTCCCAAAAACCCTGTTTTTTTTCACCTCTTGAGCCTATTTTTAATTTTTACAACATATCTGTCATGCATAAACTTTTGACATATTTCTTAGAAGTAGAACAAACTTTAAACTGATTCGATATGTATTTTATTTAAGAAGATATGGCGTTTTACCGGTTTTCACAAAAATCCTCCCTATTTCCACCCCCTTGGTCCGATTTTGCCTTTAACGAACTTGACCGAGATTTAATGGCCCTTGATTTTATGTTTTAGTTTGAAAGAGATTTAAGCATGATTAGCGAAGTTATCGTGTCCATTAAAAGTGATATAGACCGACAGATAGATAGATAAACTTTTTTAGTGATAGTAGTTTTGGGGTCTAGAGGTCATGATCGGTGTAGATCTGCAAAAATTTTTCAAAAATTCCAACATAGGAGCGACCGCAATAGGTAGTATTTCATACGAAAACTACCTAAAATGAGTGCGCACTGAAGAGTTAAATTTGTTTATATCAAGTTTCATAATACATAACATTTGCTTACAATAAAGCTATGATCAAGTGGTTAAGTTTAAAACAGCAATTTCCACGTATTTCTGGCCATTGAATTAAGAACTTGTACTCTAATAAATATTTTATAATAAAGTGGCCGAATTTTTTTATGATGGGTAAAGCGGAAAAGTTGCCACTGGTGGTATTAAGTTCACACAAACATTTTAAATTTTTTGATCAATTCCATTATTTACCCCAAATGGCTTGAACTTAGCTGGTTTAACCCGGGAGAACGCGCGCTTATCAGGGTATGAATAATTTTAATTTTGCCACCAATAAAATCAGATTATAACAGTCACTTTATAAAGACGGAGACAATTCTTACAAATTTTGCGATAAAATAAGTTGAAGATTACTTTAAAAAAATTAGTGGTTGCAATTGTAAAAACCGTACGCACTCCGGGTCTTTTAGGCCCTGCGCGCGTCCTCCCGGATTAAAATAATTGATAATATTTCTTGTTTCAGAGTGAACAAAGATAAGGGCCACGAAACTCAACAAATGTGCGTAATTGCGTTCATCTAAACTCCTCTTTTCCCATAAGCGTCGGCAATATTTGGTTCCCATCGAAATCCAAGATAAAGAGGATTAATCTGGTTAAAGAAAATTTGTGTAAATAGAAGGGCGATGTAGTTCCATAGTTAGCCTTCTATCTTGGAAGATTAAAATGTGTCCGTTTACGAGAGGATTCCGTGTTCACAGAAAACCTGCCAAGAAGGTATCACATTTTTGCAACAAGTTTGATTTCGGATGAGTTTCAAATGTTAGCAAGCATAAATATATACTGTTTTTAGCGCCTAATCTTGATTATTTTCCTTTGAGATAAATAATCTTCACAGATTAGCAGTAATTCATTAATGCAATAATCTTCTCTGGTGTACTATAAAGTAAACACGTTTTAGCAGTTTTAATGGATATTATGAAAAAGGAAAGTGCTTGTAACAGAAACCTGTTTAAAACGGAAAAGTTCATTGTACCAGTGAAAAATATACCTTCGAGTTATACCTTCTAAGATAAACACCTGTCTAAAACGTAATTTTCATAGGTTCTTTTTGATTCCGTTTTAGCCTTTTTTATAGTTGTATCCTTTTAGTAAATTATTTCTTCGCTCGGGTTTCGGGGGGGGGAGGGGGTCCGGACCCCCTGGACCCACCCCTTGGCTACGCCACTGCCCTTAACGGGTGTTCTGATCTGCTCTGTTCAATTTCGTCGGGAAATGAAGTTCAAAACGTGTCATGTTTGACCGCTTGTTCTAAAATGTCTATTGCGTTAGTAAAAAAACAGAAAATTGAGTGCAATTAGACAGTTTCTGAATAACAACACCAGCAATTTTATGCAATTCCGAACAAAAATAAATTAAAATTCATGTCACAACGTTGGCCTTTTTTTTGGCCTACCCTTAATTTGGCCAGCGGTGCTAAACGTGTTGAAGGAGAAAGGGGGAACGCACTCCCTTCCTAAATGTTTTAAAAATATGAATTTTGCCAACCTTTCAACGAAATATGTTTTAGTCCCATGGGGCCGGGGGGGGGGGGCTTAAAAATGAGCGGAGGGGCTCGAATCAGCTGCTCCTGCATTAGTCAGCACTGAAAATGCATACGTACACATAATAATTAATAAACGCTTATATAAGATAAGATCCAAGACAGTGCCGTGCAAAAGGGGGGGAGAAGGGGGGGGGTTGCCCCGGGCGCGGAAATTCAAGGGGCGCCAAATTTATACTACATCCTCATTTTTGGCCTGTTACAAGAAAAAGGTGGAGGAGCGGGGCGCCAAATTCTAACTTCACCCCGGGCGCAATTTTCCGTTCGCACTCCCCTGATCCAAGAAAATGTATACTATACATTTTAGTTGAGAATAATTTCGTCCCAGGACCTGCTTAGTGGTGTAGATTTCTTATTTTCATAAGAAACGCGGGCAAAAGATTCTACAAAAATAGTGCTGCCATCTAGTTCAATAACATCGTATTAACATTTGTAGTGCTGCCATCTAGTATCTTTCACGTATTTTAAAAACTAAGGAAAATTTTAATAATAAACTTTTTCTATCAAAAATATAGCCGACTTCAAAAACTACTTTAAAGTAAATAATAATTTCTTTTTGCATAATAGTTGATTGGAAGTTAAACTAAGAACATTATATATGGACTTTCCTACACTTCTTGAAATCGCTAACAAAACTTCGTCATCAGAGAAATAACATATTATTATCCATAACCAAATATGAATTCCAATACTTTTGTAAAGCCCTGTATTTGATCTGTCAGTTAATATATGGACTATATAATGGTAAAATTTAGTTTAGCAAGAAAACGCCTAACTATTTGAAATTTTCCATTCATCAATTTATATTAATAGATGGAAACATACTAGAATACTTTTGTTTAGCCCTGTAAAATACATAGTAAATTTAATGCACAAAAGTATTTTGCTAAAATTTGGTTTTTAAAAAATTATTTGTTAAGTACTTAAATCAAATTTCCAGAAATTATCATCCAAAGACGACCATGTTTCCAGTTCTTTGTGTGACCATGTATATCATTTTATCTATATTCGATAAACATTTCTTATAAATTAAATGCAGGTCTACGTAAAAAGGCACGGCATATTTAAAACCATCTGTAAGTAAATTACTCTCATATTCAGTAACCTTTCCGAGATCTTTTGTGTAACCCTGTTACCCTGTATATCTAAATTGTGAAACATTTAGCAATTATATAAATCATATAATATGCATACATCTAGTGAAACTTAAAAGCGTATATCATAATTAAAAAAATGCATTTCATCCATCTAACAGCCATCTTCTATAATATTCAGAACTTCGGATAGAAAATACCATTTGAAATCTTTTGTGTGTCCCTGTAAATGCTATGCACTACGTATTATGCATGAAATAACTCATATTATTCCTCAGAAAACGCGTATCAATTTGCTTATATATGAAATCGTTTACCATAGTTAAAATATGTCGCAAACAATCTCTTTCTTTATTAATGTGTTGGAATTCTTTTGTGTGGCCCTGTAAATGAATAATAACTATTCTTTTCGCCGCATACTTTACAAAATACATATATTAATGCACTTCTGCGATGCATATAAATTTTAATATGTTTGACAGGGTGTAACACCTTTAAAATTCATTTGAAACGATTTTCCCCCATAGGCCGTAATGTAATGGAAAACTTTTGACTGTCCCTGTAAATAAACTAAACATGGTAGATACTTCATTTTCAATAGGGTTCGTGCTCGGGTAAACGTCATTAACGTCCAAACATTTCATGACAATCCGAGTATATTTACGGGAGTTAGAGCGCGGACAGACGGCCATACGGCCAGACAAACCGAATGCATAAGCACTTTTCAACTTTGTTGGAAAGTGCTAAAAAAATGATCCAGAAAGGATTACAGCGTAAAAGACTCAAATGAATTTCTATCAAACAGCTCGTTATTAACAAAATTTCTATAGTATCAAAAGAGTAATTCAATTGTGTCTGTGTCTTAGAGAATTTAAAAACAATCTATTTTTTGCGGTTGTAAAAAAAACTGTTCAGTCCTTGTGCGCATGCCGAACGAGCTCCGCTGTTCTGAGGTCATGTGACCGAGTTAAGTTTTCCGTTAGCTGTCATTCTGGCACGCTGTGTTTTTTCAGCGGGTCTTATTCCCAACGTTCTATAATCTAACAGCGAGTTGAATCCCCAAGTGTTCATACATTTAAATAGCGGGAATATTCCCCATATAATGTTTACGAACGTCATCTAAATAGCGGGTTAATACCCCAAAAAATCAATCTACATCTCATCTACATCTTTGTTCTCATTCGTGTTGTGACTGTAATTTATGTGTATTGTACTGTGATATAAACCATATGAAAAGAAAGCAATGTCGTCTTCAATTATAATTATACAAACACAGTCTTCACATCCAAAAACAGAAAAATGAGTAATATTAGACTGTTTCTGAATAACAACACCTGCTATTTTCATGCATTTCCGAACAACAACAAAAAATTAAAGCTTATGTCACAAAGTTTCCCATTTTGATTTGAGATAGTTTCATTATCGTTACAATAGTCAAAAAACACGTGGGTTCGACTTGAAGTCGAACATTCATTCAGCATTGTATTTTCCTGCACCCAGTTTTCCTTGTTTTAATACTTTTGATTGGAGGACAAACACAATGGTAAGCCTACGAGTCAACCACTAGGGGCATCAATTTTTGGCTTATGCACCACTTCGCTTCCGTCAGACATGGATCATTCGATTCCCCTATCACTACTGTTCCATAATATAAAGATATTTTTCCTTGTGCTCGATGACATAGGGTTTTGTGCGGTAGGCTCTTGGACTAGTAGACAAGCCCCCCGGCCTAATTGCAGATGGAGAGCCTGTTATTTGATCGTTGCTCTGTTATATCGGTTGCTTAATGGTGTTCTTAAATCAAATAGGGCAAATTTGTGACACATGCATTAATTTATTTTTGTTCGGAAATGCATGAAAATAGCAGGTGTTGCTATTCTGAAACTGTCTAATGGCACTCATTCTTTTGTTTTTTTAAAAAACACAATAGATTTTGCCTAACAAGCCTTCAAAGTGGACACTTTTGAGCCTATTTCCCGACGAAAGCAGAAAAACCGGTCGAAAAGGAGGAGAAAAACTTGTGATTGCTTCATCGAAATAGCTTATAACTCGATAAGTAACTTAATTGTCATAAAATGGAAAAATAAGTTCTATTCGAAATCGCTTTCCTAGTCAGGCATTCAAATTTTATAACTTTCTCTTAAAAAATGAATTTGTAAATGTGTCAAAATGTTTTTCGCTTGTTGAGCGTATCACTTAAAAACACCCTTAACTGATTCTGTTGATATTGCTCCTTCACACTACACACTCATATCTGGCCTGGGGAGTAGGGAAACCAGGAATTTAGATGTCTAATTGATGATGGTTACTTGTCATCAAAAGCAGTTCATGATCCAATTTGGAGAAAGAGACAAAAAGGAAAAAAAAAAATTGGGTGCCGCTCAAGACAAGTATCACTACAGGAAATTTTAAAGCCGAAATGCAAAACAAGTTTACGCTTCTGAGGGAACGAGGCTCCACTTCTATTGCAGCCAATAGGGTAAAGATTGGCTCCACAGGGTGACTCATAGGAGAGGATCCGGTAGCTCGTGCAGGTTGCAGCCTATGTGCACCCCTATAATCGAGACAGCAGCCCAAAAACAAGAAAAATAAATAAAAATAACACCTGAAAGAGAAGGGGATTAGTTGGACTTGTTAACTAAATTTTAAGATTAGTTTCCAATCTGATTAAACTTTCATTTCTAGATACATTTCAGATGTTTTCATAAATGCACAAGTCACTGATTTTGGCAATTGATGTTTATGACTACTAAAGTTTAAAATCTACGAGATATAAATACATCGCACCAAAATTGTCACCCGTAATACTAATTACAGTAACCGTTTTTTCCTTTCAATGTTGAAAAAGTTGCTCGTGTCAATGAGACAGTGAATAGGTTGTCTGAAAATTTGATTTTTTCTCTAAGACTCCTATGCTGGAAAATTACCGTTAACGTTACCTATAGTGAAAATATTCAAGCAAACGAAAAGCATTCATACATAGGGTAACATCCCCAGTAATTGGCAGGCACCAGTGATTGGCACATCCTACAAAAATGTCCTAAAATAAGATTTATGTCCAGTCTTTTAAAAATGCAAGACCATATACCAGTTAAATGCTCATTTACTTCATAGTTTATAACTTTCATTTATGCTACTAGATGACAATAGTGCCTAGGAAAGAGAAAAAATTATGGCTTGCATCAAATTAGCAATTTTAGTTGCAAATGCTTCTTCTCTGGCTTAAGAAAAGCATGCATTTCAATTTATTATTATCTGATTCATAGTACATTTTAAATTTTAATTGACAACAGTTTTCTTTAGTTGAAAAGGGTTACTTTAATTGTGTAATTGTCAACGTGCCAATTACTGGTGATTACAGCAACTTTTTACAAATATATTTTTATAAAAATACTTTTTCGAATATTTTTGCTTTTATTGGGCAAAATAGATGCACAGATATGCACTCTTTGATTTAAAAATATTTGCAAGTAAACATTTTATTTCTTGGCAATGAAAATAGAAGTAAATTTAAAGACAAATCCTTAATGTGCCAATTACTGGGGATCTTACCCTATAACTTTTTAATATAATATAATACAGATATAGATATGTATAGAATATTGGGTACTACTTATTTATCCCGTCGACCAAAAAACCATCGCCAAATTATAAGATTAAATGCCAACTGAGTCAAATTTATACAGGACACGGAGCTTTCCCAAAATATTTAAAAAGATTTAAGCGCAAAAACACGCCACATTGTGCCAGCGGGGAATTGGCAACCTCAAAACACTACCTAACGGCTTGCACGCTAACACAAGCATACCTTTTGGCAAAAATCACGCCAAACAATAAAGAACTCTGGCTTAAGCAACTAGCAAACAATAAATACATTACAAAACAAAAACAAAATAGTCACAAGATGGTAAACAGAAAACATAGATAAAATATCACAATGCATGACGAATAAAGTTAAAAGCACACCACCCCAGTGGACAGCACCATCCCAACTAATTAAGGGCGTATTCGAAAAAACGCTTTTCCACCTTCAACAGCTCGAAATTTTCCGACACAATTTCAGACACATTTTTTAAAGTAGAAACATGAAACTTGCTGAGGGGATTCTTGAAGGGACGTATGAGGTGCTGTGTGATGTCTTTTTACGCTCAATTCATTAGAATTTGAGTTATAAACAATTACCTTATCAGTATGACCCTTCTTTCGTTCAAAGATCTCCCACTTGGGGAGAACCGGTTCGAAATGCCGTTTTTGATGGCTTTTTTTGCAATATTTTCTACCTTTATCAAAGAATCGACAATTACAGCACCTTGTGTACTTTCTAAATAAGAGATTTTGAAAGTTTGGTGCATTTGAGATCAAAAATGAATTCAAAAATAAATCGGGAAAATAGCAGTTTGAATCGAAATACACCCTTAACTGCCAAGTACTGCAGATATGATAATGTGAGAAGCGAAGTTAACTGATTTATAGCCGCTACGCGGCGATTAGGCGGTCACGCGCCTCGATACCAGATATCTAGCCCGTTAAGCTGAGGTAACTCGGCAGGTAGGGGCCTGGTCATCGGTTAGAAAGAAAGATTAAATGCCAATAATGGATGATCGTGAATGTCACATTCAATGACATTATATACGATACAGGTGCTTAAAACGCCATTAAGTGATTTTTATTTCGACTTTTTATTTGTATTTTTATTAAAATTCTACTAATTATTTGCTTTTTCGTTATTTAAAATGAAAATTATATCAATATGTATGATTTGGCTATGATTTTGGCGATTTGTATAATTTGGTAAAATTGGTCGACGGGATAACCAAGTAGTACCGGATATTGTTATACATATTATAATATGAGCCGCTAGTCTGATATTATGTGTTTAATCAAATTATGATTTTTTTGGACGTGATTGCTGCTTATAAATATGACTGGCGATTAACAGTTTTGAAGAAACAGATTGGAGGAGATCCATTACTGAATTTGAATTGGAATGTCGCCATATCAGTCAGTTACAGCCAACTTGGCCTCGTTTATGGCGACTTATTTTATTCGCCAATTTTGGCGATACTTCACCAAACGTGCCAAGTTTGACGACAAAGTATAAGAATACGTAGTTTCATGCTTATGATTGGAAAAACGGTTATAACAATGAAAAATAATTTGCGAGGAACCATTAATGTTAATATTTTTATTTATTTATTTCTTAAGAAGTACTGAATCAATTTTTATGAAACGGGTCTGGTACCAATTCGAGAGTATACTCTTTCATTTAAAACAAAAATCCCGAAAATCGATTGCGTAGTTTCGGAGAAATCGATGAACATATATTAAAAAACGGCACAGATGTCATATTAACTTAATTTTTCATATGACAGTTACGTATATAGTTTTTAGTTATTTTCTATTATTTTAAAAAGTAAATGAAAAGAAATTAAAAGAAAGTTTATTTAATAACTATAGAAACAAGTTGGAAATTGCACGTGAAGCGTAGCAAATGAGGTGCGTTCGTACGATAACGAAGTTTTAAAATATTGAGATCTTGCTGGTATAGTAGAGCGTACTTTGGATACAGTATAGTGGTCGAAATGTTTGTGTTCCTGTAAATATGCAGGGAGTAAATTTTATTATGCTTCATTAACGTATATATTATTCATAAAATGTGAAGTAGTTTAATATAATTAAAACACGCCCCAAACAATGTTTCCCCGTATAACATTATTTAGTGGAATATATTTGCGTGGCCCTGTAATTTAATAATAAATATTCTTTGCATCCCAGGTTGTACAGAAAGTATATTTTAGTACATACTTCATAGATTCATGTCAATTCTATTATGTTCAAATGAGTGTAACACTATTAACCTTTTAAACGCCGCACTATGATCGAAATGTAACACAAATTATTTATTGGTAAAAATCCCATTAAAACTCAAACATAAGCACTATGAGTAATTTTTTTTTTCGAAAAAAAATTTTTGTGTATGATTTATAGCATGTTCCACAAATGGAACATTGGCGGGAAACACTTTCACATGTTTTTATAAAGTATGATCAACAACATTTAAACTAAAATCTCTATTTCTGTGCACATTTTTTTCATGATTATAGCTAATGTATAGGCATTTTTCAGTAATAACGCAATTTAAGCAGGTAAATAGCCGGGCTTCGCCCATAAAGCCTTCATTTTACTTGCGATTTCAGCAACTATTCCAGCAAAAATGCTCAAGACCCCACAAAGCTTTTAGAAAAAAAACTTTCCCACTTGCTTAAATAATATATTATATAGATGATGGGCAGTACTCACTGTAGGAAAGCATCTTTACAATTATTTATCAAAATTAAAAAAAGAAATATATACAAAAAATGTAATGGAAAATAATAATAATAATAATGTCTGTACTACAATTTACTGCAAAATAATCAAATAAATCAAAATCTAAAAAAAATACAAAAGAGAAAAAAAATTACCAAAAAATAAATAAATAAATAAATATATATATATATATATATATATATATATAGATATAGATATAGATAGATAGATAGATAGATAGATAGATTGTCCTTAATTTTTGTGTCCTACATTTGATCTATTATCCATGATAGTTAGATAAGCATTTCCATGTAGTCTTTTTTTCACATTCAAAACATTTTTTTTTTGTGTTCTTCTAGCATACAACACATTTTCTTTGTGTTGATGGTACAGATAATGTAATGAACAAATGTCAATGAATTCCTCTTCAGAATCATCTGCTAATTCATAAAAATATTCTAGTGCCTCTTCTATTGTTCAAAATGGATTGAAAGAAACATCTGGTCTGTATGAGGTATTCTAAATGAAGGAAATCGCAGAGTAAAGTAAAATCATATGAATTCCTTCTCACGCTTTTTTCCAAAGTCACTTTTTACATTATAGCTTATTTGAGTCATAAACAATGTCTAACTATCAACAAACAAACATGTTTTCCCTGTCAGTTATGAGTAATCCACTTCAGATGGGAGAACGAGTGTGGAAGAGAGAGAAGGGGGGAGGGGGAGGGTAAGGGACAGGGTATAGAGGGGGGGGGGGAAAATAAAATATATCAATATCATAACCATCTTTTGTCGACACTTACTAAACCACCTCGTATCCAGAAACTTTTTATGAAAACTTATATGCATTGCAATTAAAAGACTTTATCATGTTAAAAAATATACCTTTACACGCCAATGTTCCATTTATGGAACATGCACATTTCTTATCTAAAATAAACAATAAAAATCAATCTTTTTTTAATAACTTGTGTTCTACTAATAAAATGATTACTTTTACTTGATCTCACTTAGTTATAAAAATATTTGTTAAATTTTGAATTTTCTATGAATTTTTGAATTTTGCCCAACTAAAAGTCTAACAAAAGTCCTAATTTACAATTTTTTCCCTAAGACATGATTTATTTTATCAACGTAAAATCAACGCCAAAAAATCAAGTCATACTTTCTTTTCAAATACTAATTTTTACAGGGGAATAGGAATAAAAATGATTTTTTTGCAGAATTTTGAAGTTGATGTTCCATTTATGGAACATTGGCGTGTAAAAGGTTAAAATGCATTTGAAACTTTTTTTTTCCCATTGATCGTAATGTAACGGAATAATTTTGATTGTCCCTGTAATTGATTTTTGGCAAACCGTGAAGGGCGCCATTATTAACATGGCTCAAAACACGCAACAAAATTATCTAAGGGTACTAATACCGATGCATATAAGCAAATTTATTTAGCTATAGAACACATAAGACCCCTAAGGATGTGAAATATTACCATATAGAAAATCTCTTCGAAATAACTATAAATCGTTGTAAATTTTGAATTATACGTTTTTCTTCGAGGGGTATATAAAAAAAATATTTGAAAGAGCCAGAAAACTAAATCTCGCCTATTTGTTAAGATAAAAATCGTATATTTAAATAAAATGGTAACCAGCGATAATGTTAGATTTTTTGGGGACGCAAAAATATAGATTTATTTTGAAGGTGTAAATTTGTCGGTATGAAAAGTAAAGAAAGAAAGACGGGCATTAATAGTGATCAAATCTAAGGGAGGTTCTAAAGAGACCGTGGAAGAGAATGGAAATAATTTCGCATGATTTTATAGATAAAAAGAAAATTACCTAAAATTTCAAAGTTCTGAGAAAGAAAATGGCAAGCCCTTTCTCGTCTTTAAAACAGATAAGGGGCCAGCGAAACAACGATGATTTTTTATGCGTGAAATACATTTGAATAGGTTTTAAAAATATCTCAAGCAAATATAAAGGATTTTTAATAAAGTTTGCTTTAAAAAAAGAATTTTATTCTGAAAAAATGCTAGTAACGTGCAATCTTCAAAAGGGCGCCAAGAAAACTTGCAAAGGGCGCCATGGCGCCCGCGGTCGCCGGGTTGGTCAGCTCTGCTTAAACCATATAATTTTATACCATGTAAATTGACTTCATTTGCATATTCTGAAAAATTCCGCATTTACGATCCAGTTTTTAAACATCATCTACATAAAAGAATGCAGATGACTTTGCATGATTGCAGGTGATTATTGCATAATAATACACAAATTCAACAAAATAATAAGAAGAAAGTTGGAAAAAAAAATTAAAAAATCGACTATCTAACACGTCTTCATTTGTTTGTAACATTAATATGGATACTTAAATTTAAACATAGTTATCAATTGATCCATTATTGTATAAAAAAACATTCATTTACCTATAATTTTTCAAAATAACACGAATTTTAATTACATTTTTTTTACTATAGAAAAACAGAAACAAAATGATCAAAAGATTGGGAAAAAAATGACGTCATATCAATTAACTTTTCAACACGCTTGAAATTGTTTAACTCTATTCTTATTACTATCCCTGTTTTTGTCATAATTTAGTTTCATGGTATGGCAACAAAATTAAACCTGTGTGAAATGTTTGTAAACATTCAAAATTTAACACTCAAATAATTAAGCATTCAACAATATAGATTTACACGGTAA
The DNA here is from genome assembly GCA_964019185.1 of Maratus speculifer. Classification (NCBI taxonomy): domain Eukaryota; kingdom Metazoa; phylum Arthropoda; class Arachnida; order Araneae; family Salticidae; genus Maratus; species Maratus speculifer. The sequence continues at coordinate 450,419,830 of OZ025292.1, read as the reverse complement.
GCCAAAATTTAAAAGTATTGTTATGCAACAATGTTTAATTGTTTGAATCATCGTCGCGTGCGATAATAAATCAAATAAAGAATAGAATTAGGTTACAAATTCATTTCCAAAAAAATTTCAAGCTTGGTGGTTGCTTATTTAACTGCTCTTGGAATAATGGAAACTACTCAAGTAATGTCTTTTGATTCTTTTTTTTCAGGTCGAGGTAAGGAAGTTGGGAGCATTGACGGATGGCTGGCTTGCTCAAATGGTAATTTTTACCTGGGCATTGCCGCATCGTTGGACGGAGGGCGCAAGATCTGGAAGGCCGTCGATGTTCCAGTCGAAGATGGAGCTGTGGAACAAGTAAGTAGGGCTTCTTCTCCCCAACCTCCCCAGAGTTGGTGGAAGAAGTCCAAGGTGAGTTGGTGGCAGAAGATTCTGGCCTTCTGCTGCATATGCTATGAGGCCGATTTTTAATACAGTAAAATTTAAAGATTGCAATCATTATCCATTACTCATATCAAAGGTTGCAATTTTTTTATCAACTGTATTAACGGGAGGAATCGGCTTTAAAGCATTTTTAAATTTTCAATCTTAAAAGTATTATGCATTTATTTTAAATTACAGATATAGTTACACGCTAGTCCACTAGTCGCTTGACAGATGTTTCTTGGTAATGATTTTGTAAGCTGTTCCCCTCAGTAATAAAACATTTTACATTGACATGGCAAAAATTTTATAATTATATGTATACAGCATAACATCTTTAATCTGAACATCTCTAAACATGATACTTCTGTAGTCCGGCTATTTCACTACGTCTATTAGTTTTTATTTTTAATTAAACATCATAGATGGCGTCATTATACATGGCAATAGCACATTTATGTAAGAATTTCAGAAACTGATAACGAAAAATGAAAAAACTATCTAATCTACTACTTTTTATTTGTAATTTATTTTTAATTATTTATTTATTTTAATATATATATTTAAATATTTTATACTGTTTATTTATTAATTGTAAGTCTTATATAAATTTCTCGCTATTTACAGTATATACATACATTTTTTGTTTTAGAAAAATTAATTTCATCATTTTTCATAGTATGTCTATTATTCTTGTCATTTCTATCATTTACAGTCTATTTATAAAACAGAAAACGTAATTAGATCATCATTATCTGATTTTTATTTCGATTTTTTATTCGTATTTTTATTAATATTCTACGGTATTTGGTTATCCAGTCGACCAAAAAAACCATCGCCAAAATATAAGATTAAATGCCAATAATGGATGATTGTGAATGTCCCATTCAATGACATTAAATACGATACACATGTTTAAAACACCATAAAGCGACTTTTATTTCTACTTTTTATTTGTTTTTTATTAATATTCTACTTATTATTTGTTTTTTCGGTTATTTAAATTGAAAATATTATCAACATGTATAATTTGGTTATGAGTTTGGCGATTTGCATAATTTGGCGAAATTGGTCGACGGGATAACCAAGTAGTACCTATTCTACTATTTATTTGTTTTTTCGTTTTTTAAATTAAAAAGTGTGTCCATATGTATAATTTGGCTGTTAGTTTGGCGATTTCTATAATTTGGCGAAACGTGTCGACGGGATAACCAACTAGTACCAATTATTGTTTTATTGAAAAAAAAAAAAAAAAAAAAAAAAAAAAAAAAGAAAAAGAAAAATCCGATATCTTTTTCTGAAGTGTCTTTTTCTGCTGCATTATTCGCAATTTTTTTTTAGATCATCTATTGTTTTATTCATATCTCCAGTCAAATGCACATCTAAATAACTGCTTTTGCTTTTAAGGTTGTTCTGAAATCAAAAAGGATAGCTTTATGACTTAAGTTTTATTTATTTTTGCTCGGAAATGCATGTAACTAACGGATGTTGTTGTTCAGAAACTATCAAATCAAACTCATTTTGCCATTTTTTTTAAATACATTTCTAAGCAATTGGTGTTAAATTGGGCGTTTTGAACCGACTTTCCGCGCGAGAGATGAAAACGCAGTCGGAAGAGATAAAACGATTTGTCAAGTGATCAAAAAAGCTTATAAATTTATGGTACTAATCTGTTATCCCGTCGACCAAAATATTATCGCCAAATTATAAGATTAAATGCCAATAATGGATGATCGTGAATGTCAATTCAATGACATTAAATACGATACATGTGTTTAAAACGACGTTAAAGTGATTTTTATTATTATTCTACTAATTATTTGTTTTTTTTTTTAATTATTATTATTTAAAATAAAAATCACATCAATATCTATAATTTGGCTATTAGTTTGGCGATTTGTATAATTTGGCAAAATCGGTCGACGGTATAACAGAGTAGTGCGAAATTTATTGATCAAAAATAGAAAATTCAGTTAGATTCCAAATCACTTCCATATTCCAGTCTTTGCAATTTTTTTGAGCAGAGCAATTGAGAACAGCCTTTTGTGAGGTAGAACGAACTAGAACTGCTTATTGATTCTATTTTCAGATTCGTCACAAGATCAACATAGGTGGAACCCAGGGTTCTCACTGGCTTTTGATTAACATTAGAGATTTGGCGAATAAGAAATGAAAAAAATTAGCCAAATGAAAAGAAATGTTAGCAAAACAGATTCGGTATGAAACACTGAAAAATTTAACTTTAGCCTCCTAGTGTGTCAGTAGTTTTTCCTCAATATGTTCTAAAATATCATATTTTTTTTCTATTGCTTATAAAATAGGAATTCGATCATCCGCTAAGTAAATTATTTATAATAAATATATTCTAAATGTCTCCTAAATGTGATAATGCTTCATACATTCTTTCAGCCGTCTAAATAATTAAAAATCTTTGTCTTGACTTACATTTGTGAAAATATGCACTAAAAATTGCTCTGAGATTTCGACTGAGATAGAAAAAAAAATGACCGGCCAGTGATACTGTGGATAAAATTAATAAACAGTATTTTAAATGGTTAAATTAAACACAGCATTCCAGGAAAAATTTTCTCTACTTGACGCTTCATGCGTGTTATAAGTATTTGGGTTCTTACCAGCGCGAATCCGGCGGTTTGGCACATAACTGACAATAGAAAAATACCAATTGCAAAATCCTTTCTGTGTCTTTAACTATTGCTAAACTGGATTGGTGTTGAGTGAGTATGCTTATTAATAGAATAATGTAAACGTATCGGTGGGATTGAATATGTAAAGCGACATCAATCTTTCAGTAACGCGGATAGTTTTGACTGTGCTTTCTACAGACACAATAAGAGCAGAAATTGAGCGATCGAAATTTGGCGAATTCCATTGTTCGTTCACTCGCCAGATGAAGCATTTTGTCACAGTTTGGCGCAATGGCGAGCGACAGCAACAACCCTGGTGGAAGCATTTGGATTATGAATGATTTTTAAAATCTCTTTGTGTGTCAGAACTAATGCTGTATAGAAATCGCCATCAAATACAGTTTGTTCATTTAATGGTGTTGTAATACAGTCTAGTAATATTTTAAATGTCTGATCAGTCTCAATTTCAATATATTCTTTAGATCAAAAGAATTTGTTATTTTGAAGATCCCGCACCGCGAAAATTATTTTCAACTGTCATAGTTTTCACTAGTAAATTCCATTCTGAGCGTAATGCATAACAATAAATTAATAGAAAAATTCTCTTTTGCTTCGAATTTTTTTCGTGTTAAAAGAAACAAAATGTATCAAATTGCATAGTATATTGTTCAGGCCACAATGCCATTTCGTGTTAACCGATTTTTCATGCCAAGAATTTTCGTGATATTTCTTTGTATATATATGAGTGTCATAGAGCGTTTTGATTTAATTTTTCTCAATATTTTTTCATTTTCTTTAAATGATGAGCTTCCTAGCACTTTTGAATTGACATACTTTTGACAGAAATTATTATTATTACTGTTTATCTAAATGCATTTCAGTAGCAAACCTTCTGTAATCCGGAATTTTTTCTAATGCACATTAGCCATAATCGCGATGATTCGGGATTAAAGACGTTGTACTGTATACATATACATATATTTAAAAAAAAAAAAAAAAAAAAAAAAAAAAAAAAAAAGATTGGCTATAGAAATGGAAGTTATTAGGAAGTCAAGTTGTTGCTTTTCCTTTATAAGGATACTTTATAAGGAATATTACCTTTGCTTAAATTATTAATTTAAAAAAAATTCTATGGCCAAATGTGGGGGATTTATTTATCCCCCCCCCTAAATATTGTATTTTCACATTTCTAATACATCATCTTTTTAAGAATTTATTTCATAAGAAAAATCTAATACAACCTTCAGTTTTTAGACAATAATGTAAAGACAGCTTAATGTAATAGTGGTAAAAAATATTGAAAGATCATGATTTTTCAGAAGATAGATTTAAATGTTTGTTAGTGGGCTAGCATGTAACTTTCTAACACTACTCTTTTTCACGGTTAATAATTTTTTTCGGCCTCATAGCATCATTTTTTCTTATTTATATTATTATCTTGTTATTTAGTTTATATATATGTTTCATTACTTGAGCGGCCTTTTCTGTAAATATTTAATTTTTTTGTGACAGTAGTGTTTTGAAATTTGCATTTTAAACTTATTTGGCCATTATACATATATATAAATTACTTTTCTTAGTACACAAGTAGCATTTTAAGTGTAGTATTTTAAGTATGCATATTAAATTACCTATTCGGCGGCTTAATACTAAATCACAAATATATAAACATATACATAACCATACATAAACATAACAAATATATAAAAATAACAAATATAAAAAGGAAATAAAAAATACACATATTTATTAAAACTTAAAAATTAAAAACAAAATAAAACAAATTTAAACCAAATACAATAAAAATACAAATAAAAAACAAACAAAAAAGCAAAACTGAAAAAAACTAAAAGAAAACTATATGGGTTCGTAACTCCGCGTAAATAATTTGCGTTACCACGACAGGCTTCTGATAATAACGCGAATATTCCCAATTCCACTTGCACAACTTCTCCCTTATTATCAACAAATGCGATGCAGACTTCTCAGGTATGAATCAGCCTCTTCTTCAATAGCTTTTTCATCGTCCCTCAACATCTAACAGTTCATCAAGGTGTGGCGATCGTGGCTTCCTCATATTGGCACTTTCCTTCGTTCCTTGGCAGCACAGCCCAATGACACCACATCGGGCTAGAAATACAGCAGCATTCTTTCATTTACCTTTATGATAGCCCATTAACACCGGGCAACTCAAAGGCATCACCAGTCTTTCTCTTCTTTGCCCATTGTCATCGGGCTTGAAAGTGACAGCAATGATCTTCCATCATTTTCGTGTTCCATATGTGAGTAATTTTTTTTTCTTTTGCAATATTATATATATATTTCTTTTTTTAGGGGGGAGGGGTACATTAAATCGATTTTTCATAGTTCACTTGTATTTATGAAAAATCGATTGCCATAATATTTTTTTTTAAATAAGGCAATTCCGGTGTTTTTTTTTTTTTTTTTTTTTTTTTTTTTTTGCTTTAATTGTTAAGGGGTATAAGGAAAAAATATAAAGCTATATTTAGTTTCGTGCGCGCGTAAAAAGCAGAGATGGTCAGTTCATTGACTTTTCTCAATAGGAGTCCATTTTTAAGGATAACAAAAAAATTCAAGGTCAATTCAAATTAACTGCTTTTTAAGATAGAGAGATAAAAAAAACCATAAAGTTAGTATCAAATAAATAGAAATGTTACAATTGCATATTAAGTGGAAATATATTAATAATCTCCTTCTCTAGCTTTGAACTTTCAATTTGCATTGAAATTAAGAACAAATGTGCGATACTGATGAAATTATACAGCAAATAGATTAAAAGTAAACTAAAATAAAATAACATTTTTCAGATAATTTTTTGTCATGATTTCTGATTTAATATTTTTTTGTTATGAACATGTGTGACATTTGTCAGACAGTGAGTCAGTTATAACAGTTTGTTGATACAATCAATTGATCATCTCTGCTGTAGGGGGTGGGGGGCCCCCTCGACGAGGCTCCGCCTTACCGTTGGCGAGGGGGTTTAAGTGTGCCACTTCAACTTATATGTATATGACATAATTTTGAAAAGACAAAATAGTGAAAAAAAAATTATTACATTCCTGTATTGCTCATGTCAAAGGAAAATGTATAGCATATAATGAATTGTCTTGCTATTCATTGTATAATTCTACAGAAAAATTAGAAATGAACCTGCAATAGAAAACAGTTGGTTATGAAATAGACTTTTATCAATAGATGATGTAATAAATTTTTCTGAGTGTAGATTGTCAAACGATACAGAACAGTAAAAACAATAGTTTCAATTCCCACCAATTGGCTCAATAGAAAGGAAGTGGCACATGAACTAAGAGAGCCTCAAAAACTAAAATTAATTGAGTATAGTTTTTAACTTAAATGCTAGAGATAGACAGTATTTAAAATATTTTTGTTTACATAGAAATGTTATTGTTTATAGGTTTTTCAGGGGTGATTCTGGATGAAATTTTTTTTTCGGAAATTCGCATCACATTTTCGGAAATCGGGGGGAGGGAGGTCGTGAGTCCCCCCCCCCTCCAGTGATCTTCGGACAAAATCGGCGTTTTCCCGCTATCTTCAGGAATCTTCCCGCTATCAACAATATTTCAGCGAAATCGGCGATCTTTTGCCAGAATCGGCGGTTTTCCCGCGATCTTTTGACGAAATCGGCGTTTTTCCATGTTTTTTAAGTGACATCGGCGTTTTTTTCACGATCTTTAGACAAAATTTGCTTTTTTACGCGTTTTTTTTCTCAAAAACGGCGCTTTATTCCCGCGATCTTTTGACGAAATTGGCATTTTCCCCGTGATTTGATGAAATCGGCGTATTTTTTCAAATACTTTTAAGCGATCTTTTATCGAAAACGGCTTTTTTCCCGCGATCTTTTATCGAAAACGGCGTTTTTTCCCGCGATCTTTTAACGAAATCAGCGTTTTCCCGCCGTCTTCAGAAGAAATCAGCGTTTTATCTGCGATATTTGGTGAAATTCCCGTTTTTTCCGCGATCCGCACAGGAAATTCGCGTTTTTCATCGATCTTTTGACGAAGTTCGTTTACAAAAACATTGACGGAATCGTCATTTTTCCACGAAATATTGACGAAATGTATGTTATTTCGGCGATCCTATCAGGAAATTTGCATTTCTCCGTAATTGCTTTTTCCGCGCGCAAAACCGTACAAGTTGGCAACTATGCGGAACTGATAACCCAATTTCAAATTTTCGGAAATTTCGGACGAGAATCACCCCTGAGGTTTTTGGTTAACAGTAGATTAACAGAAAGCCTTTGTAATTTTGAAATGTATCACTTTTTAGTTTTCTAAAAGCTGAAAATATAGCATTTATGAATGCATATTCAAATGGCAATACAAATAACTTCCTCATTCCTGAGATAAATATTACTAGGGACCACAAAAACCGGTTTAAAATTGCTACACATTTCCAAAGATTTATCATTTTATATATCGATGTTATGATATGCATGCATTCATTTAAAAGGTCTAGAAGTAATTTCAATAATTCTAAAAGCATTAAATTGAGTTTAAAGAGTGTTATTTAGGATCTCCTCCAGGCTACATCAGGACTGAGGAGGATAAAATTACTAAAATTTTCTTTAGAAAAAAGAAACATTTAAAAAAATTGAATTTTTGGAAAAATATATGAGAGAATGGAAAGGTAATTCTAAATGTGTTGCAGGTTGGGGTGGGAGAATTTTTCTGCTGTTTCCTGCTTATTATTTATTCATTTGCACATCTCTTTCTTTTTTTCGCCTTTTTATTTCTATTCACAGCAATTTCCGTCATTTTAAATGCAAAATTATCTTTTTTAAAATTTCCAGCAAGCATGAGTTTCACTTTCAGGAAAGTATATTCTGTTTTAATTAAAAAAAAAAAAAATACTTCAATTAAATTTGGGGAATGGATTAAGATTTGCCTTGTTATTCATCAGTCGTGAGCTTCATAATTTAAAAAATATTTAAGTACAGTGGAGCATCGTTTATACGACGCCGAAGGGACTACCGAAAAACGTCGTATAAACGATAACAACCTATAATCGATTTTAACTTCCAAAACTAGAATTAATTTTGTTTTCACTTAATTTTAATGTTTAACGTGATGATTTGAATGAATTTGTAAATAAAACAAACCAAAATAAACAAATAACCAAAAAAAATAAATAAATAAATAAAAAAATATATAAATAACGGTGGGGGGGGGGGGAGTTAGTAAGCAATTTAAATATGCATACCTTTATTTATGTTTCACCGAAAGGTTCCTCATTTGCAGTACATCATTTCCTGTCTATTTAAAATCAAAGATCAAAAACCCCGCATGGCCAATCTAAAAGTCACCAATACTGTTAGGAGTTAGAAGGATAGTCTATTTGCAACTTAAAACAGGTCGGGAAAGCTGGCCATCCCCGAAAAAAGAATGACCTCTCCCAGTGTAATCTGTTACACGTAAGCTGATTTTTCAGACTAATCGAACACCAGTCCACATTTTTATTATGTGCAGTGCATTTAAACACGCTCTTTGGTGTCATTCATATCTGCCAACCTCCGCTCATTCGTAAAATACACAAGAAAAATAAACAAAAATAAACCTATTCAAAATCGAAAAATCGACGTATAAACGATATTGGGCGTCGTATAAAATATATATTTTTACATTAAAATGAATAGGAATGAATCGGGACCACATTAAAACGTCGTATAAATGTAAACGTCGTATAAGTGATCGTCGTATAAACGATGCTTTACTATATTAAGTTTTACGTTTAATTTATTTTCGATTCATACATTTCTGTAAATTTATTTAGATTAGTAAGCTAATTTTTGATTAAACATGTATAAATAATCTTTTCATGTTCTTGTAAAAGAAAAGGATTTGCTTCGGAAATAATGGTCAGGATAAGGGGAGGGAGGACGTTAAAAATGTGTGTAAACCTTTAAGAATTGACATACCCAATTGTGTAGATAATCCTAAAGAAAAATTAAAAGTAATCTCTTCTTTTTGTGTGATTTAAAGCCGAGCCTCCACCACGCAAATGTGTGGATCTTTTCTTGAGGTAACCTGACATTGGAATTTTTTTAAATATTGTTTTTTAATCAAAACTTACCCTATCAATTAAGATTAAAAAAAAAAAAAAAAAAAAAAAAAAAAAAAAAAAAAAAAACAAGATGAATGTAGATTCTACCATTGCAGAATTCAGTTTCGCCTCCGATTCGAAAAAAAAATCGATAGAAGTTTTTTAGAAGGGCGACCCCGTTTAGATTGCAATGAACTAACTTCATTTTTCTTGTGAATATCAATATAATAGCAAACAGAACGGCGTGAAATACCCAATTGAATAGCAATTTCTCTCTGAGACATTGGAATTGCGGAATAATAAAGAGATACAATTTGACATGCTACTTCTTCATTGACTAGATTCATCAAAAACGGGTTTTTTCTTTAGTTTAAACGCTTTTTTATAGACTCTGAGTAAAAGGAAATGCAATTTAACAATTAAACGAAGGGAATCGCGTCGAATTTGACGAATGAAATGTTTAAAAGACCCGATTGATTTGGTTTTAAAAAAGCAAAAGTAATTACATTATTGTATCAATATATTATAAATATATTTACAAAATAAATGTCAAATTTGCCAGTTACAATTTTGCATTCAAATATTCGCACATCTACAGTTAAAATTGTAATATGAGTGCCGGCAAAATCCAGAAATTTTATTTTATATGCACTCACAGAAAAATAGCTTTATTTTAAAAATAAGAAAAAAAGTAATATTGGGTACTACTAGGTTATCCCATCGACCAAAAAATTATCGCCAAACTATAAGATTAAATGCCAATAATGGATGATCGTGAATGTCACATTCAATGACATTAAATACGATTCATGTGTTTAAAATGTCATTGATTTTTATTTCGACTTTTTATTAATATTTTTATTAATATTCTACTAATTATTTATTTTTTCATTATTTAAAATAAAAATTATGTCAATGTGTATAATTTGGCTATTAATGTGGCGATTTGTATAATTTGGCGAAATTGGTCGACGGGATAACAGAGTAGTACCTAATATCGTTATGAGTAAAAATACGATGTTTTAAATAGTGACGTCATTTTCTCTTCAAATGTTCTTTAAAAGTTACTGTTTATGAAAAAGGCATCCATAATAATATTGTAATTCCCTTTTATCTGGTTGCTGAATGACATAATTTTCCTCATTTGAAATTCCTCTTATTTTGATTTAGACATTAATTTTTATCATAAATTATTTTCTGTCATTTTATTTACATTATTAATATTATTTCTCAGTAAATATATATATTTTTAACTCAATTCGTGCATAATTATACGCAATCATTTTAGAAAATAAATTTTTATTATCGAGAGAAAAGCTAAACTGTGTTGCCAGCATTTTGAAGAAATATCGTGAAAAAGCTTTTAAAATTAAAAATAAAATATAAAAATGGAAATAAATTAAAAAATAATTAAAATGGGCACAACTACAAATAAATAGCTTTCATTTAAAAAAATAATTATCAAAATCGGTTGACTAGAAAATTCAGGGCTGATGACACGACATTTTTAGCTTGTCTGAAAGAAATAGCATCGGATGCTAACAAGAATTTTAATTTCTACGAAAACTTTTCCAGTTTTTAGGGTATTCTTAAATCAAAAAGGTCACCTTATGTTTTAAGTTTTAATTTATGAACAAGAATGCATGAAACTAACCAGTGTTGTTGTTCAGAAACTATGTAAACACCCTCATTTTACCATTTTATTTAAAACACTATAGATCCTTCAGAAAATAGTGTCAAAGAGGGCGTTATGAATCGCAATTCTTGATGGAAGTAGAAAAATCAGTCAACGAAGAGAGAAAAACGCTTATAATTCGATCGTTAATTTATTGATCAAAAAATTGAAAATGCAGTTCGATTTCAAATCCCTTCCATAGTCAGGTTTTTCAAATTTTATATCTTTCCGTAAAAAAATGAATTTGTAAATGTGTCAAAATGTTTTGCACTTGTTGAGCAAAGCAGTTGAGAACAGCCTCAAAAGGAACTTAAAATGGAAAAAATGTGTTTTTAACACATGATAACATGAAAATTCATGAAGTTTAAAGTATCATAACTAGGAAACGATTTATCAAGCAAAGATTGAATTTTCAATGATGAAATATTTTAATAATTTTAATAATCATTTTAGCAAAATGCAACAACAATACTTCCCCTCCAAAAAAATTAATGCTGTTCTCAACTGCTCTGCGCAAGAAACGCAAAACATTTTGACACATTTACAAATTCATTTTTTAATGAAGAGATAAAAATTAGCCTGACTATTGAAGAGATTTGTAATCGAACTGTGTTTTCCTTTTTTTCATCAATAAATTACCTATCAAAATAAATAAATAAATACTAGGCATGATAGAACATATTGATCTTTATTTAGTCAGGCAACATAAGTAGAAACACAAATATAGAACAATAATAAATAAATTTATAAAATGTACATAAAATTTCCACAAATTGTTAAAATTAATTATAAAAATGCACGTATACCAAAAAGCTCTAATGCCATTGTAAATAACAATAAAATAGGCATCATTTTTATGAATTTTGTACCACATACACTCCAAGAACTTTAACATGTCAGGTGAATCACAATATGAATACATTTTTGAAAGAGTTGTTTGATTAAAATCATTCAATTTAAGTGCTGATTTAAATGGATTGGTTTAAGATAAAATGATTTAAATAAGATACGAGTACTAACTGATGCTTGACGTTAATAATAGCAAAACTCAACAAATTAATTAATATGTAATTTAATTAGTTCTTCAATTAGTATTAACAGTGAAATTATGCATGAAATTATTGATAAGTGAATTTTTAAAAAGTGAATTATCACATAGCTAGCTAAGCGTAGAACAAAAAGAGTGAAAAATGTTCAAACGTCAAAGTCCAGTGTAAACAATATGAAACAATTGCATATTTAAATTTTAACTGACATATTAGCAAATCTGACTATAAATCACTAGTAGCACCATGTATGTCTGTTATTCTAATATCAATTCCTGCGAAATTATGCTATTTTTTAAATTTAACCAAAAAATGTCTTTGTAATTAGTTTAATAGAAACTTAAAAATGCACAATTTGATTAAAATGCTTTGCTGTAATAAAATCAAATTTTAGCGAAAGAAAGTTGATTAAAAAAACAATGAATGACGTTGTTTTAATTTTAAGCCACTCTGAAATTTGCTGATTTTATTTAAAATACCATTTGTCATTTCTGTACCAGACGGCGCAGTTTTGCTATAACTAAATTTCTTTCAAAGCTATAACTGTGGTTTTCTCCTGGAGTTTCAAGAAATTTTTTATTCAATAAAGAATGTATCAGATTGATTCAGGATCTAGTCATCAAAATTGTTATTGTGTTCAAAAGGAGTGTTATAACACTGTTCACATATCATGCATGCATGTTCTAAACAGAAGAAAATTGAATTGCACTTTTTACAGTTGTACTTTGAAAAACGAGTTCACTTCAATTCCCTACACTTTAAACATCTTTTCCTTTTACCTTCATGGCAATCAGGGGGTTGATCTTCAGGATGAAGTGCTGGTTGGAAATTCCGTAATCTTAGCTGAAGTTCCGTTGGTAATCCAGTCTTTTGAACACTTCTCCTCTGAAGTTGTGGCAAGCATAACTCATTCGACAAAGCTTTCAAATAATTTCGCCTTCTGTTCTTAATGTTTACATTGAACTTGCTGTTGGTTATCGCAATAATTTCTGAATTGACCCCTGCAATGTTTAATAAGGTGAAGAACACTATCATTGTCCACCTATGAGTATTTCTTGTGACATTATAAGCACTACACAGCTTGTCCAAAATGTCAACTCCATATTTTGTTGCATTGTAGTCCAATATTGCTTTTGCTTTACCTGTCTCTTCATCAACCTGATCGTCACGATGTGAGCTTGAAAGTAGTAGAACATTTTTACCTTTTCTTGGCACATAGGAAACGAGAGAGCAATTTTTGTTGAAACAGAACTCATTACTCTTTGCTGTCCTGGAATTGGTATTGATGAATTCTGGAGGGAGTTGCTGTTTGTTCTTATGAATTATTCCCAGCAGCGATAGCTTTTTCTCTTCCAAATATTGCATTGACTCAAAAATAGTAAACCATTTGTCACAGGTGATGTTTCTTTCCGTTCCAAACAAAGGTTCTGCAAGTCTTGCAAGGACGTGTTCTGGCCTGTCACTGAGATCAAAAGCGCCCTTTGGCTGTTCACCTGCATATAACTCCAAATTATATGTATAGTATATTTTTGCATCGACTAAAACATAAAACTTCAATCCGATTTTGTAAGGTTTCGATGGTATGTATTGTTTAAAAGCACACCTCCCTCGAAATCCTTCCAGCTTTTCATCCACAACAACATCTTGTCCTAATGAATACGATTTTTGACAGTTTGCAATGAATATACTTAATGTTTCACGAACAGCTGCGTGTTTGTCTTCCAATTTTCTGATCTTTCTAGTGTTCAGATCATCGAAACGGGTACACCTGATGAGAAATTTAAACCTTTTCAAACTCATCACAAGACGAAAACGTTCAACCCCAAAACCATCTTCGTTCCACATTTCTTCTAATAACTGCCTGTTACTCTTTAGGATTCCTGCAAGATACAGCAATCCAATAAAAGCTTTAAATTCGATGACATCAGTTGGCTTTGCATCTCTTTCCCTTTCAAACTGGTGCTGTATACTAAAAATGTACATATTTGTATACTCAACAATTTTTTCAATCATATCTTCCGATATAATGCATTTCCAACATTCATAAGGCGTAATAGCATTTTGGGCATCTCCGAGCATTTCTGGCAAATGCATCGCATCATCACATTTCTTATCATGGCCACTAGGTTTAGTCTTTGACCACAGAGTCATTCCATCTTTACCTAGGTACATGTCTCCATCGTTTTCTGATTCGTCACCACTGTCAGCGTCTTGTTCAGTGTCTGAATCTCCTTCTCTTTCATGAACGAAATCTTCCTCATCTGTATCCGATTCTTCTCCACAGTGTTCTTCTTCAAGATTTTCTTCATAGTCATTCAGAAGTATGCTCCGAAGAGTCGCAAGACCGTCTGGGCTGTTCAAATCAAACTTCTTAATTTCTTCAACCATTTTTCTGCGGCAATTTTCAGAAAAGTTATTTTAGAGCATGATTGGGTGCATGGTATATGTAAAATCATTAACTTTTAAATTTATAAAAAAGGAGAATGTTTTTAATTTTACTCTTATTATGATCCAAAGTAAAATAATGTTAAAGTTTTAAAACATGAATCGCCAAAAAATTTTGAGATTTCAATTAAGTACTGGAAAGCTTTATATAACTAGATGTTGATTTGTTGAAGTTACTAAATATTAATATTTTGAAGATTTGAAAATGTAAAAGTTGTGATTGAAGAATGCCCAGAATGATCGTATAGTGACAGAACCAGAGAATTAACTACCAACTAGAACAAAACGTTCAGGTCTTCTTAAATCCAAACTAATTATTTCTCATACATCAAAAATGATGTCCAATTTTCATTTTTATTTTAAAATTCATGAAATTGTCACAAGTTTGTAGATAGAAATTAACAAATAGCATTAAATTTTTTTTTTAAATCAAAGATTTTTTGCAAAATGCCACCAAAAATAAAATAAAGTAAAATTTAAATAAAGTCAGATTTTATTGGTGTAGGTACTTTTATTGGTTTGAACAAGTTTTTAATTTCTTTGACCAAAATTGGCTTTGACAGGGCAGTAGTTTATTGGACAAGCATTCAATAAATAACACATTTCTCAATAATGAAGACATTGTTCTAAAAACCAAAAGGGCAACTTTATGGCATAATTTATTTTTGTTCAGAAATGCATGAAACTAGCAGGCATTTTTCAAAAATTATCTAAAACAAACTCCTCTTTTTTTTTTTTTTTTTTTTTTTTTTTTTTTTTTTTCAAACACAATAGTTTTTACAGTTATTAGTGTTAAAGCGGACATTTTGAACTGAATTTCTGTATAAAAGAAGAATAACTGCTCAAGACGATTGAAAAATGTCTTCGTCATGTTGTGACCAAAATCCCTTATAACTCAATAGGTAATTTATTTATTTAAAAAATTGAAAAACATAGCTCGATTCCAAACCGCTTACATAGTCAGACCTCCTAATTTTATATCTTTCTGTTAAAAAATGAATTTGTAAATGTATCAAAATGTTTTGTGCTTGTTGAGCAGAGCAGCTGAGAATAATAATGTAATAGCTAATAATAATAATAGAGAGTTTGTTTTAGATAATTTTTGAACAATGCCTGCTAGTTTCATGCATTTATGAACAAAAATAAATTAAAACTTATGCAATATAATTGCCCTTTTGGATTTTAGTACAATGTCTTCATTATTGAGAAAAGTGTTTTTTACTGAATTCTAGTCCAATAGGTATAACACATACATGAAGCTGATAAAGACTTGTAGTCAAAATTGCAAATACATGCATACATACACACTAATTCGACAATCCATGAAGGATTTTGATCTCCCTTAATATACCTCACCAGACCTTCCCATCACTGGGCTTTAATTTGTAATTTGGTTTTAAATTTGGTTTAATTTTGTAGTAGGTCTTTTTCTTCTTCTATTTATCTCTATCTGGGTCTACTTAGCATTTAAGTAGTGAATCTATTAATTTTCCATTATATATCATCTTCGTGTTTTTGTCATCTCTCATTCTGATTAAATGACCTTATCATTGCATTCTTCTTATTTTAATAGTATTTATTTTGTCTTTTTCATTATGTCGCCAGAGTTGCAAATATGTCAGCTAAATTAAAATAAGCATACAAATTGCATTATTCAGTTTACACTATAGTGATGACTCTAGAAAAAAATGGCTGCTGGGTGGGAATTTTTCAAAAAGGGAACACTATTCAAATAATAAAGGGGGGGGGGGGACTTTGTTCTAAAAAAGGGTACATATTTTCAACAAGGAAGCATTATTCTAAAAAAAGGGCACTTTTTTTTTCTTCTCCAAAACAAACACACTTGAACCTTGTTCACCAAAAATATTTTCAACTGGTTAGTTTAGAGTCCCCTAGAATTTGTGTTATTTTCCCGGGATCAACTCATTTTTCACAGGATGCATAGGAAGTGTTAAAAAGAGCCGCCGGGCACTTTGGAAGGGCTGCCAGGCACACAAAAGAAATAAAAAGGGCCACCAGGCGCTGAACCCTGCTAAAATGGCTTAAAGTCAACACTACACTAACACTTTTTGTTTTATTTTTACAGCTTTAGACAATTAGAGATTTAATGTTTAGCTGGTCAATTACAGAGTATAATTGCTTAATAATTAAGAGCTATTGAAATGCAATAATCTTATTTGGTTTTCATAAATATTTAAAGTCATACATAAAGTCGTTTAATAAAAAACACTATTTCTCATTTTTGAAAGCAGTAGTATTATGTATAACATACTGTGTGAATAATTTAGTTCAATAGCAACACACTTTTCAAAATTATTTTTTTTAAAAGCTACACTTTGAATCTATTGTTATTGGCCTCTGTTTCTTTTTCTACACTTACATGTAGTATAAAAATCTTCTCAAATATTACATCTTTCCTAATTTCTATTTCAACCAATGGCGCACCCAGAATCAAACTTAGGAGGGGGCTAGCATATTATAGAGGTCTGTATTTTCCTAATCTAACCCTAGACGAGCTCGGTCCAATTTTTTAAACATTTTATCAAAAATGGACGACGTTCAAGTCGTTTCCCAGACATAAATTTTCCCCACTGACTTGATAGAGAATGAAGATTGGGTGATGGAAGGGGGAGGGGGGCAATCAGCGAAACCTGGGAGAGGGCTCTGAAAATTTTTGATGGGGCTAATTCTGAAGGCTTAAAATTCTTTGATAAATAAAAAGAAAATATTATTTTATGTTGATTATTAAAAATGCTAATATTTCAAATTTTGTAAGAAAATTTATAAATAATAAAAAAAAATGTGAAAAGATTATTTTTTCAAAATTTCTATTTTGTAGAATCTATGAAAAATAATAAAAACAAATTTTCATAATTTTAGAAAACTTTGAATAATTAATTTAAAATTTTCTAAATATCTTGTGGCCTGGGAGGGGCTTCAGTCCCCGTAGCTCCCTCCGTGGGTGCACCAATGATTTCAACATTGATCATACCATGATTTAAGGGGCTAATTCAGTCAAATGAAAAGACTCATCCACTGATGCTAATCCTAATGGAAGATTTAAAAAAAGGGTGTATTTCGATCCAAAGTGCCTTTTTCCGATTTATTTTTAGATTTCTCCTCCGATATCCTTAGATTCCATATTTTTAGATTCCTTAGATCCTTTCCTGATTAGATCCAAATTCTCTTATTTAGAAACTACACAAGCTGCTTTAATTGTCGATTTTTTGATAAATGTAGAAAATGTTGCAAAAAAATGCTGTCAAAAGCGGCGTTTTGACAGCATTTTTTTTTTTTTTTCGAAAATTTTCCAAAATTTTCCGAGGTGGGAGATCTGCAAACGAAAAAAAGGGCATCCTGAGAAAATAATTGCTTATAAATCAAATTCTAATTGATTTAGTGTAAAATTACTTCACACGGCATCTTCTACATCACTTCAAAAATCACCCCAGCAAGTTTTATGTTTCTACTTTTAAAAATGTGTCTGAAAATGTATCGAAAAATTTCGAGCTGTTCAAGGTGGAAAATCATTTTTTCAAATACACCCTTAATATTTTATTTTATTTATTTTATTTATTTATTTATTTATTTATTTATTATTATTATTATTATTATTATTATTATTATTATTATTATTATTATTATTATTATTATTATTATTATTATTATTATTATTATTATTATTATTATTTTGCATCAGATAACTGAACTTGATCCCTACATCTGTGTTTTGTTACTTTTTCGATTTTTATAAAGAGGATGTTACACTTTCGAAGTTAGTTCCAAAAATGAAAGTGTCCTAATTAAAAATATCTATAAATGAAATTGAATTAGTAAAAAGCATCTTTTGTACAGATCAATCTCAGTTAGCTAATCCAAAAATAATTGTTTAAAAATACTGAAATGCAAATGAGATACCTTTAAAAATTTCTTTCAGAGTTAGCAAGCATATCTTCTCAGGTAACTGAAGGTATAAGTTACAAAACCAGTTAGTAGCAGGAAATCAAAATTAAATACAGTTGAACCCGGTAAAGACACGGTTCAAGGCATTGGACAAAAATCTCGGTATTGCTTGCATAATGTTGCAGAAACTGATCTTATTTACACATGTAATCATCTAAATCAGTGGATCCCAACTTGAGATATGTACATTCTTAGGAGGGGGGGGGGAGTAATTCCTGATCAACATGTTTCAGAGAGTAATTAATGGTCATCCCCATTATACCATAATAATATGTTTAAACAAAAAATAAAAATTATTGTTAACAATCCATGAGCTTTGTAGTTTAATAATTAAAAAAAAAAAAAAAAGTCTCCATCTCAGCTGGAACTTAATAAAAATTCATATACATATTGTAAACTGCTATAAAAGCATCTTGAAAAAAGATTGTTTCTGAAAAATCAAGCATTTTACTAAGATCCTTAGTGATACATTTGTATTTATTTATGTTATTTTACAACTATATATAGTGCAAACTTATAAATTACATAAATAATATGATACTTTTATAATTTTGTATACTGCTTATACAACTATATTTATTTATAGCTCAGTTTTCTGGGGTAATTCCTGTTCAGTAACATTTCATAGAATTCATGGATTTTTTTTTTTTACTTTGCCATAAATGCACCACAGATATTACTTACATATGTTTAAATTTATTTTAGATATTATACATGAATATACACATATGTAATATACATATATATGTATTTAAAATATTTATATTTCTTATTATTACTAATGAAAGCAATTCCTGGAGCAATTTAAAGTACAGTGGACTCTCTCTATTCTGAATAGCCATGGGACCGACCAAAAATGTTCAGATTATGGGGGTGTTCAGTATAGAGGGAGATTGGAAATGCATTACTACTACCACTATGTACGATGACCGAGCCGGTAGTTGATCAAATAAGGTCGGTTCTATGGGTTTTTATTATATTTCCTTTCTTTTAACTTTTAAAAGTAAACTAACATGATTTCTACAATACTTAAGCCTTTAAGCATTCTGCAGAATTTTACATGCAAGTTTAACAATTCATCAAATAAAAACTACGGAAAGCATTGATAAGGAGATTTGCATTTTATAATCTTAGATATTTATTTTTTATATGTAATTCAAAAAATTAACATTAATATCGACTTTGAGTTAAATAAACCTTTGAATCCAAAAACTATGTGACAGAAAATCCCAGTTAGGCCGTTTAAAGGACTAATGAGTGTCCTATCATGGACGAAAATGAAATCTGCTGAAATTAAATTTCAACAAAATTATAAGCAAATAGTTTTTTTAACTGCCATTTTCTCAGTAGTTGATCAATCGAAGGAATCAGTCCAAAATTCCAAATTCAGTCTTAATTTCAGAAATTTTAAATATGATGCTTAAACTGTTATTAAAAATATTTCATATAGAACTATTATTTGAAATAAGAACAATGGAAGTGGACTATTATACCTTACCATAATTGTCACCAACTAATCAAAAACAAAATTTTTACATTTTCTAATAAAAAATGGCTTTTGTTACAGCAGGCAGCTGACAAGAATGTGACAACAAATGCTCCAACATTTAACTGAAGTTTCTATCAAACAAATTGAAATATTCAAACAAATTGCAATTTCAAGTACATGCTTACAATCTAGCCAGTGATTTTGTCTGTTTATTTTTTAATCAAGTTTGTTTAACCTTTTTATTCATTTGTAACAGTTTCTCCGAATTTCTATGGTCAAAATTCGAGTTCAGATTGCAAACATGTGTTTAGTTTACAAAAAGATGGAGTAGTAGTAAGACCAAAAGCAGCATTCATAATAGTGGGGTGTACAGAATACAGAGAGTTCATCTTTTCTTAAGTCTATGGAGTTTTGCCGGGACCATCAGAATGTGTTCATAATACTGGGGTGTTCACAATAGAGGGTGTTCAGAGAGAGTCCACTGTATTTCAACTAAAACCTCACCTACACAACATCCTAATTAAATAACATTGTTTTAATGTTCATCAAAAATTCATTAAATATGTATTTTGCATAAAATCAAAACTGATTATATTATAGGTTTCATATTAAAACAATCTTTCAATCTATTTCTAAATTGCATAGTAAGCATGAGCAATGGAGATCGTAATCACTATATATTGTACTCAATGCTAATAAATTAAATTGTACTGTACACGATTGTAATTAAAACTATGCAATGATAGAAAAAGTTATATATTTTTACTGCAATACCTAACTATAAATCAAAGAAAAATTCTAACGAACAACAACTATTTTATCTTTATTTTACAATAAAAAATAAACTGCATATGTAATAACAATAAATGGTTTTATTTATTAGGGATATACTAGCAAAAAGTAAGTGGTTGAAATAAAATATAAAAAGGTTGTAAAAGTAGAAGACAATGAGATTTTGTAGATAAAGTTTCTTGAAAAAAGGAGCTGAAAACTTTCACTGGCCAAAATGAGATATAGTTGAAAACATGAGAACAAAATATATTTTTTATGATCCTGTGAAACTACAAGGTTAAAATCCTTTTGTTGTGAACAATAGTAATGCTGTATGTTGTGCTAATATTATAAAAAAAAATCTGCTGAGAAATTTGGATGTAATTTCAAAACCAATAAAAATAATAAATTAACTATGCATATTTCTTTTTGATAACATACAATTAAATCAAGTTTATATTAAGATACATAATTTAAAGTCCAACTTAATCAATATAGTTGTCATTTGTACAAAAAATGTCCTGATCTGTGACTGCCCTAGGTGCGATCGATAATTACCGATCATTAAAAATTTTAAATTAAGCTTTAAATATTATTTTAATTGAAGTCTATATTTTATTGAATAGACACATGGCAAAGCTTTAACCATACTAAATTTGGTTACATCAATTGTAATAATTTTAAAGATATTTAGATGTGTGTTTTTTTTATTGGGAATTACCCTAGTCTACCTTATATGAAAACAATATCAGTAATGGCAGAAATCACAAAAATGTTAGAAATGTCATTATAATTTGATTAGATTTATTATATGATTGTGATAAGAAGTGAAAAAAAGCATGTTTGCATTATTTAGTCGAATGAATAGAGTGCACGGGTGTGTGTTTATGAAAATAGGGAGTACTCCCGGGATAAAAAAAAAAAAAAAAAAAAAAAAAAAAGGCCTAAGCAAGGGATACATAAAGGAAAAAAATTGGGAAGCGCTGATCTAATTGAACTTTAGAGCTTTTGTTTATAAGTTTATCGTTGAAATTTATTGATTTTATGCATATGTAAATAAATGTAACTGTATTCAAGCTTAATTCATGATCTATTTTTATAGTACCTATCGAAATAGTAACTGAAAAAAATATGGATTCCAATACAGTAGACTCCCTCAAACACGCACAGTTTGGGACCAGAGGTTGTGTGGATTTTAGAATTTTGTGGATTTCTGGTGATTACTTTGTTTACATTTTTTAAACAGTAGTTTGAATGTAATTGATAATGCAATTGAAATTATAATGAATGTTTGTAATATGGTAAAATATTAACATAATTATGTAAAGCAATAAACTAAAATAAAAAAAATTATAATTTAAAAAATGATTAAAATATTAAAAGTAAAGGTTAAATTAATAATAATGCATAAGTTTGCAATTACCAGTAATATCATCTTTTTTTTTTTTTTTTTTTTTTTTTCATGAATTTAGTCAAATTAATAAAAATTACACATTAAAATACATACAGTAAAAATAATAATAGTAATAAAAAAAATCTAATTGTATCGCTGCATTTGAAGTGAAACTTTCGTTGTTTACATTTGTGATGATATATAAATTTATTGAATCTACTGTATAGTAGTTTTTAGGTACTTCTAGGTTATCCCATCGACCAATTTTGCCAAATTATACAAATCGCCAAACTAATAGCCAAATTATACATGTTGACATAATTTTTATTTTCAATAACGAAAAAACAAATAATTAGTAGAATATTAATAAAAATAATAATAAAAAGTTGAAATAAAAATCACTTAATGACATTTCAAACACGTGAATCGGATTTAATGTCATTGAATGTGACATTCACGATCATCCATTATTGGCATTTAATCTTATAGTTTGGCTATAATTTTTTGGTCGACGGGATAACCTAGTAGTACCGTTTTTAGGTGCGTTCGTAATTATGTAAATACGTAGCACCTATTGTTGTCGCTCAGTCTGTCCGTCCGTCTGTCCGTCCGTCTGTCTGTCCGTCTGTCCGCATATAACAACGCAAAAACTACCCAACCGAATCGTTTGAAATTTAAAATACATAATTATAACATAATTTTGTCGAGTCATTTCAAATGTTATGAAAATCGGATGGATAGATCAATTGCAGGGACATTCAAAAGGATTCCGTTACATTACGGTCAATAGGGAAAAATTTTTTAAATGCATTTTAATCGTTTGAAATTTAAAACATATAATTATTGTGTAATTTTGTCGAGTCATTTCAAATGTTATGAAAATCGGATGTATAGATCAATTACAGAGACAATCAAAAGGATTCCGCTACATTATGGTCAATGGGAAAAAAGTTTCAAATGCATTTTAATGGTGTTACACTCATTCGAACATAATAGAATTGGCATGAATCTATGAAATATATACTAAAATATGCATTCTGTAAAATCTGTGATGCAAAGAATTTTTATTATTAAATTACAGGGCCACGCAAATATATTCCACTATATAATGCTATAAGGGGAAACATGGTTTGTTACGTGTTTTAATTATATTCAACTATTTCACATTTTATGATAAGATATACGTTGCTGAGGTGTAATAAAAATTACTTCCTGCATATTTACAGAAACGTAAAGATTTCGACTACTATACTGTATCTGGAGTACGCTCTACTATATCAGCAAGATCTGAATATTTTAAAAACTTCGTTATCGTACGAACGCACCTCATTTGCTACGTTCACGTGCAACTTCCAATTTGTTTAATATTATATTAATCTATTAACAATACAAGTTATAATTTTCTAACTGAGTAAAAAAAGTGTCCAGGACAGGATTCAAACAGGAACTTTTGACATAAGTTGCCAATGCTTTGTCAATTGAGGTATTTTAGACGAATCTAGTAGATTTTCCTTACCCAGAATACCTACTTGATTATGACATCTGGTTGGATATTTTCATCTGCTCAACAGAATAAATGGCAGGTAATGGAACTGTAAGAAACATGAGATACATAAATACAATATTTATTATTTATTTTTACATGAATCAAATTTAATTGCAAGCAATAGAAATAAATCAATCGGATGAAAGGTCCAATGATGGACACCCTACAAAAAAATATTAATAGATAATTGTTTTGTCTATATAATCAATCACATTTAGAAACAGAATTTTAAAAAAAGTATATGAAACAAAATAGTAATTTTCAAACAGGATTGGGTTTCTGACGTCAGAAACTGGTTTTTGACATGACAAGTGTCAAAAACTGGTTTAAACCGTCAAAAACATGTAATGCGCTTTAAACATTTTAAGAACAAGAGAGAAACATTGAGTAATTTTTTATTTAAAATTAATTATACTGTAATTTAATAATTACAGAAAAATTAAATTACTTTAACTGCAATAAAGCATTGTTTTTTAGAATGTTCAAACAGAAGAAAATGATTTTGTACAGTTAATAATCTGGATCAATTTTACCCCATAGCATCCTATAGCACTTAACCAATTTGGCACATTTATTTACACCCAAACAGTGTTAGAAATTAGCAGTCATTAGTCATCAAATGCAACTAAAAAATTGAATTTGACGACTAGAAAATTATTCTTGGTCGTCAAATTTGACGCGTAGCTTTTTAAAAAATTTATTAGACATTCAGCTTCGAAAATTAAAAAAAAAAAAAAAAATGGTCTAATCTGAAAAATCAGAACTAAAAAAACATCGCAAATTTCGAGAAATAGTCGCGAAAAAAAAAAAAAATTTCATCAATTGCTCGTATAAGAAATCGCCACTTTCGACGAAAGATGGGAGAAAAAAATGATTTTTTTTTTCAAAAAATAACAAAAAAGCAAAAGTTTTTTATACGATTGCGTAAAAAAAAAAGGCAAATTTCTACAAAGTATTGTGAATAGAGATGCAAATTTCGTCAAAGAATCGCAAGAAAAACGTGAATTCCATAAAATAATCGCAAAAAAAGTTTATTTTGTCAAAAAAATCTTGGGAAAAAGACGAACTTTGTTATAGAATAGCAAAAAAATGCTATTTTCTATGAAGGATCGTGAAAACAAATATTAATTTCGTCACAGAATCTTTAGAAAAAAGCTAATTTTGTCAAAGAATTACAGAAAAAATAAGAATCTTGTCGTAGGATCGCAATAAAATCTGTTAATTCCATCAAAGGCTCGCGAAAAAACGCAAATTTCTTCAAGGAATCCCAAATAATCAGTAATT
Organism: Maratus speculifer; assembly: GCA_964019185.1. NCBI lineage: Eukaryota > Metazoa > Arthropoda > Arachnida > Araneae > Salticidae > Maratus > Maratus speculifer. Next base: position 450,395,081 of record OZ025292.1, on the reverse strand, counting down.
TTCGCCAAAGGGTTGCGAAAAAAAAACACATAATTAATGGAGGCAGGAGTGCCCAGAGAGAGGTTTGGTGACGCAAGATGCGTCATACAATTTAGTTTTGGGGGGGAGTTTGAGAAAAAATATAATTTCGGGGGGGGGGGGGGCATTTTTAAATTCTTAATATTTTCTTTTTTTCTTACTAAGGTACCCTGGGGTAATAACGCCAGGCGGGGTAATAACGCCAAGTGCTAATATTTTGCATAATTATGAAATAATCTGGTAAATGACACCCATGTGCTCTGCGCAGAAGGGTTTTGAGTCATATAAATCGCAAAAAACAACTTCAAGTTAATTTGTTTCGTTTGTAGGTGTTATTGTTTTCGCAAGCAACTAAAATTAACGCTTGATCTAAAATTTGCGAGATACGTTTTGTGATGTGAAGACTATTTTTTTTTTATCCGGAAATACTTTGTTAATTACATAAATTTGTAGTACATTTCATGGACTTTCAAAATGTTGTTGAAGATTTTCGATGTCTTCTCGAGATAATTTGTAATTTAAAATATACAGCGCAATAACTATAACGGGGTAATAACGCCAATCCTTGGCATTAATATCCCGGTTGATTCCCTACAGTGGCCGAGCTACATCCTAAATACTGATTCAAATAAACACAGTTAAAACTGTTCAATGTTTCTAATAATTCTATTTAAGCGGTCCTTTTTAAGCAAAAAGAAGCTCACGGTCTGATATTCTTTTGCCTCATCCTCCCCCCCACACCACACCTTTATTTTTCTTACGTTTTCACAAAAAAATTAACATTTTCAATAGCTTAGAATGCAATTTGTCAATTTCTAAGTTTATAGAGTTTGTATTTTTAGAATTGGGCAATCTACATGCAATTATTTCATCTTATTTCATGGTTTTGTTTACATGGCGTTATTACCCATATAGGTGGGTAATAACGCCGAATAGCATTGGTCAAGAAATCACGCCATTACATTTTATGAATACATATCTGTTAAGTTATTTTTTTATAAAGATAGTCAATGAGTTGCTGTATCAAATCATGTATTTGTTTGAAAAATACAAACCAAATCTGAGCCGTGAAAATTGGTAGAACCTTAACGTGGCGTTATTACCCCAGGGTACCTTATTAAAAAAATCTTGATTTTTTTAATATCACTTTTAAATTTTTTCAACATTGAATTTTCAGAAATGTTCCTTTGTTTTCTTTCTTTAAATTCTAGATAAGGGCAATAAGAACTCATTCCGCCATGTTCAACTAACTATGTTTTGAATGAGCAGTTGATTATAAGTAGAATATACTTTATAATTGATATTTTGTTTACGGGGGGTGTCAATGTTAAAGTATGAAGAATTTTTATTTTTTGGGGGGGAGGGGGGTATTTGCGTCATTGGGTTTGGGGGGGATGGTCACCACTGAATGGAGGGGTGGGGGTGTTCCCAGCTCTGCAGAAAACGACAAATTTTGTCAAAAGATTGCGAAAAAATACTGCCAATTTCGTCAACAAATCGCAAAAAAAACATGGCAAGGCTTGTCAAAAGATCGAAAAACCGGCAAGTTTCGCCAAATGATTGCGAAGAAACATGACAAAGTTTGGCAAAAGATCGTGAAAAAGGCAAAATATTTAAAAAAATTCGCGAAAAAACCGGCAAGTTTCGTCAAAAGATCACGAAAAAAACCGGCCAGTTGCGTCGAAAAATCGCAAAAAGAGCTGCAAATTTCGTCGAAAGATTGCGAGAAAACGGCAAATTTTGCCGAAAGATAGCAAAAACCGCAAAATTCGTAAAAGTGGTGCGACCCCCCCCCAAAAAAAAAAAAAAATATTGGGAGTGGATTTTTTTCTTGTCTTTGTAGTAATCTTAAAGAAAATTTTATGCGAATTTCAAAATTATTCTTTTACTCCAAATCACTCCAAAATTATATGCAGTATTACAGTAATATTATTAGTATGAATTTTAGAAACTGCAACTAAAAATCTTAATTTGACGCCTAAGGTTTTTACAGTAGTCGTCATTTGACGCCTGCCTTTTATCTCCCAATTTCTATCACTGCACCCAAATTGTTTCTGAGTTTAGAGTGTATGAAGCCATAGTTAGAAAATACTCTCTCAATTGGTGCTGAGCTAGCAGGGCTTGATAGCAGAAACATTGCTAGTTGAGCAAGTTTGGAGGCAGGCCAAATTTTCAGATCTATGATAGATTTTTTTTTCTTTTTTTTCCGGAAATGATAATATACAATACAGTAAATGCGAATTTTTAATATTACATCTAATGTTGTATATTTGTGACAGATGTTTAATGTGAAATTTTACAGATCAGTATAGTATTTGAGGTTTCTGACGAGGCTTTTGACAAGAGGTTTTAGCTATGATGGTTTAAACCACGGTTTTAACCGGATAAAACCGCACACTGTCAAAAACTTGCCAACCCTGTTTTCAAATAAATTTAAGAATTGGGTCATCAATAGTTAATAACATATTTTTGAGAATAATTCAGTATTTCAATTAATCGCCGTTATCACAAGATTTATTTTAGATTATTTAGATACAGATTTTTAGATTATCATAAGACTTATTTTAGATTTTTATACAATTATTTTAGATAACAGAAGATTTAAGATTCTAAATTTTGGAGAATTACAGTTATCAAATTAATAAAAGAGTCGGAGATTTATAAAAGCTAGTCTTTCATGCCCCCCCCCCCCCCTCTCACACAAAAAATTGCTGAAAAAAGATGTAAAAAAATGGCTGAAATTTTTTTTTGAAATAATTAGTTATTAGTTCATAGAGTCACATTTCTTCTTCCCTTTTTTTTTTTTTTTCAACAGTTATATTCCTTAAAGTTACCTGATACAATACTTGTAAGTAAGTATTACAAATATGAATGGAATGAAACTGCAAATTAAATATTTTATACACTAGGAAAAAAAAAAAAAGAAAAAAGGAAAGAAAGAAAAAAATTGAAATGAAAACTATGGAATTCACATTTGAGCATCTAAATTTGAAGATTGGCTAATTTCATTGCTACTATAAATTAGTAACTATAATAATTTTTATGTACATAAGTGCTTTGTCATAAGATAAATTTTTAAACATTCAATACAGAAAATAAAATACCTTTAACCCTCTGGCAGTCTTTCAAAAGAATAAATTTGCAATGTTCTTTTCGCTGTATTTTGTTTTAAATATTAGAATTTATTCTTTAAATATTATATAATTTTTATTATTATTATTATTACAAACATGAATGCAATCCTTGAGAATATTAATTCTTATTCAGTGTATTGAAAATTCATAAAATCAATAGAATTGTATTACTTTAAACAATGTTTATATTACAGTGAAGAGTATGTTCTTATGAAACAAAATTTTGTGAAGGGATTTATTTTATTAAATAAATTTTTGTGAAGAGGCTTTTTTTTATTAAATAGATTTTTATGAAGAGGTCCCAATTTTACCTGGATCAAACTGTGGGTGTTTAGAAAAATTGTCTATTTTAAATGGAGAGGGCTTGAGCTTTTTTTTTATGCCCTCAAACATTATTCTCTGCTTCCTGATTAGTTTGATTGTTTGCCAGATTATGATATATATTTTGATTTGCCCTTAAAATTGCTAAATGAAATAATTTTTCTGACTAATAGTATAAATCCTATTTATAGAGGAAGCAAATGACATATGTTACACTTCTTTTTGTAAATTTGTGTAAGCTTTAGAAAATGTAAAACAACTTTGTGTTTTCTTATAAAGTAATATTTTATTTATTTATTAAAATTATAATGAATTTAAAAAACAAACATCCAATTATTGTGAATGGTTACTATTGTATCAAACCTCCCCATTACTTTGGAAGATTAATACATTGTTGAGCAAATTGAAAAAAAAATAATAATAATGCACACAATTTAATTTATGCATTATATAACTTTTGATGAGATGCATTTTGAAATATTTTAGTAAGATTAAACAAATTGGAAAATGCAATTGAAGTGTAGCAAATGAGGTGCGTTCATACAATAACGAAGTTTTAACATATCACTCTCAAATATCAATATCATAAAATTGTAAACAGTTAATTACAATTAAAAGCACACCAAACAATGTTCTCCCTATGCCATTATGTAATGGGATGCTTTTGTGTGGCCTTGTATATCAATAACAAATGTTCTTTGCACCACAGATTATACAAAATATATATTATAATACATACTTTATAGATGCATATTAATTTTAATATGTTCGAATAAGTGTAACACCATTAAAATGCATTTGAAATTTTTTTTCCATTGACCGTAATGTAACAAAATACTTTTGATTGTCAGTGTAATTGAACTATGGATCCGATTTTGATAAAATTTTAAATAACTCAACAAAAGTATGTAATAATTATGCATCTTAAAATTCAAATGATTAAAATGCATTTGAAACTTTTCCCTCCATTGACCATAATGTAATGGAATAATTTTGATTATCCCTGTAATTGATCTATGCATCCGATTTTCATAAACTTTGAAATGACTTGACAAAATTATGTAAAAATTATATATTTTAAATTTCAAATAATTCGTAGAGTTTGCATTGTTATATGCAGACAGACAGACGTACTGAATGACAACTATAGATGCTACATATTTACATAATTGCGAATGCACCTAAAAGGATATGAAAGTGACAAAATTTTTATTTTCTGAATAGTGTTAATAAACCTGTTTAAGGAAAACTGAAACGAACATTGTTGATTTACAAAAAATTTAGCACATTTAAGCTATCTTTGAAAAAAAAAAACTAATAACTCTATCATCTTGAAAAAAAAAAAAAAAAAAAATCCAATGGATTTAATTATTATTATTATTATTTTAATTTTTCTTCAATTCTAGAAACTTCTTCTGTTTCAGGCTATTTAAACTTTTTTCTTTCTACAAGGCGAGGAAAGTAAACTAACTATCCGTCGTCACACTGCTTTTCTATGTAACCGACATAGCACATAAATATGAAAAAGTCTTTTTAGTAGAAAAGACCATGATAATCCATGAATTAGCACAAATTGAATTATATCATCATTATAAAAAGCATGATAAAAATTCCTTTTTTTTTTTTAACATTTTTTATTTCGATAGCCTTTTTTAGCTACAAGGTTTCTGCATTTTTTATCTAACTTTCAATTATTAATAAAGCTTTTTTCTTTTATTTTTGACAGGTCTATCGGTAAATATTAAAGCTTTTGTGTCTGATTGTAACTTTTATTTTAAGTTTAAAGAGTGAAATATATGTTTAAAATAAAAGAATCACAAATAGTGCAAAGAGAATAAAGCAATATTAGTCATTATTATTATTAAGGGTGTTCTTAACTGATCCGCTCAACAAGCAAAAAAGGTTTTGACACATTTACAAATTCATTTTTTAAGAAAAAGTTATAAAATTTTAATGCCTGACTAGGAAAGCGATTTCGAATTGAACTTTTTTTTCCATTTATGATAATTAAATTACCTATCGAGTTATAAGCTATTTCGATGACGCAATCATCCGTTTTTCTCCTCCTTTTTGACCAGTTTCTCTGCTTTCGTCGGGAAATAGGCTCAAAAGTGTCATTTTTGAAGGCTTCTTAGAAAAAATCTATTGTGTTTTTTAAAAAACAAAAGAATGAGTACAATTAGACAGTTTCTGAATAGCAACACCTGCTATTTTCATGCATTTCCGAACAAAAATAAATTAATGTATGTGTCATAAAGTTGCCCTTTTTGATTTAAGAACATCCTTAATGCTAACATTCCTACATATAAACAATAATAAAAGTATTTGTTAAAACAAAATAATACAGAATTAAAAGACTTGTACTATTATTAGTACACCTGACCTTAAAGGATTAAAGATTTTACTTCAAGTTTTTCATCCTTTATGTCTGAGGCTGTTTTTTGAGATAAAGTCATTGGGAGACTTGTAAAGCTGGTATGACAGCCCTGTATTTTCATCTACATATTTTTCAGGCATCATGTTAGTAAATAATTGGGTACTTACGTATTAATGCCACCGCAGCAGAAGTTGCGCTAATGTGCCAATAAACAGCAATCTTGTTGTTCGCACGCGCACAAAAAATGACATCAAAAATGAGCAAAAAAGAAGCACTAAAGCACTAAAAAAGCGTTAAAAAATGGTATCAAAGAATGAGCAAAAAAAAAAAAAAAAAAGAAAAAAGAAAAGCACGAGCAACAAGATTGCTCTTTATTGGCACATTACCATAACTTCTGCTGCGGTGGCGTTAATACATAAGTACCATAATGACTGATTCACATTTAATTTGCTAGTTTCATGTAGATTACAAAATGTTAAGGGTTAAAAAAAAAAGAAGAAAAAAATTGGTATTGTCAAAACAATTAAAAGCAGAAGGATAAACTAGTCTTTTTAAGGGTGTATTTCGATTCAAACTGCTTATTTTCCGATTTATTTTTGGATTCACTTTTGCTCTCAAACGCATCAAACTGACAAATTCTCTTATTTAGAAACTACTGACGGTGCCGTAATTGTCTATTCTTTGATAAATGCAGAAAATATTGCTAAAAAAAAGCAATCAAAAACGGCATTTTGGACTGATTTTTCCAAAGCAAGAGATCTGTGGACAAAAAAAAGGGTCATACTGAGAAGATAATTGTTTATAAATCAATTTCTAATGAATGGAGCGTAAAATGACATCACACAGCACCTTGTACATCTCTTCAAAAATCCCCTCAGCAAGTTTCATGTTTTTACTTTTAAAAATGTGTCTGAAATTGTATCGGAAAATTTCGAGCTGTTGAAGGTGGAAAAGCGTTTTTTCGAATCCACCCTTAAGTCTAGATTTGTTTGAGTAAATGATTTAGGAAAAGCTTTGCCAATTAATATTCATTACCAATTTCAATAGCTCTTGTTGTTAAGCCTAAAACAGTCCTATATTAGTTTGCAACTTAAAAATGTACTAATTTCCAAATGATACACTTATAAGTGTAGCATTTCTTCCTATCACGTCTTAATGGATTTTTAATCACTTTGTATAAATGCAGTTGCAAAATGACAACCTACTTTCTAGTAAACTTTCTAGTAATACTAACAAAGTACAATATAAATCTTAAAAAGTACAAGATATTACCTTCACAATCATGAATGAAAATCAGCATTTGAAAAACTTTACATTGACATCCCAAAATTCTTCAAAGTTAATAAAAAAGTAAAGTTGTCAGCCCTTTTCTGCAAAGTTCAGCTAATGATAGCTTCTGAAAATAAAAGAAGTCTTTAGATATGTTATAATGGTTGTTGATGCCATCTGTTGAGAAAAAATATATCAATGTATCAAATTATCTTACTTATAGTAAAAGCAGAATTTCTATAAAATCTTATTTTCATCACACATATATATATATTATATATAGATATAACCAGTTTTGTCCGTGTGTATACAATACACTACCTCAAATCCACATAGCTCAGGGCCAGAGATTGTGCAGATTTTAAGTCACTGTTTTGTTTACATTTTTAAAACAATAATTTAAATGTAATAATGAAATCAAAATTATAATGAATGCATGGAATATAGTAAAACATTAAAATAATTTGTAAAGCAATAAAAAGTAACAATTTAAAAAATGATTACATTATTATAAGCAAATAATTATTAATATAAAACTAAATATGCATAATAAAAATGTGACACAAATTCCTTGAATTATTCAATTAAACTTTTCTCATAAAGATACCCCTATTGATTCACATCAAAATAATAAAATAAGGAAGTTTTACTTCAAGCTTAGCCTGTCATAAAGCCGAGTTCAAGCCGAGAACTACGAAATTATACACGCGCCCTGTTGAAATTTTAGTTTCACACGGAGCTGGTCCCAGTACTGCAAATTTTCAGCACGTGCAAGCCTGAAAAAATTTCCTTAATAAGTCCTTCCTTAATAAGTTCCTTTTGTCATAAATATTTACAAGAAAAAAAAATTAATTATTTTTTTAATTTAAAATGTATCGATCTAAACTATTTTATTACAATTAGCTTTGTATATCAGCAATATTCAATCTTTACAAACCTAAAGTACAATTTTACATGTATTTTTTAGGTTCACTTGAAATAGTTTTAGTATGGAGCATATATTAAAAAATCATACTAAGTTAAACAAATATGACCGAATAAAATAAAAAGAAACAATCAAAAGTTTGTGTCGTTCACGTAGTAAGGGAATTTCCCCTTGATATAAGTATGGTAGCGTTTTCCCAAGATATATTTGTTATGATTGTTTCTTTTTTAACCGACTTCAAAAAGGAGAGGAGGTTATCAATTCGACGCGTATGTTTTTTTTTTTTTTTTTTTTTTTTTTTTTATGTATGTACACCGATTACTCCCAAACTATGCAGCCTATTAATTTGGTTTTGGTGTTAAATTAAAGAGCTTACTCTCGGATTGGTACCACTTCCATTTCATAGAAATTGGTTCAGTAGTTTTTTAGTAATTAAGCAAAAACTATTAAAATTAGTGTTTTTTCGCTAATCAAAACTGTTGAATTAGTTCCAACAATAGAGCGAAGTCAGGATGGCCGAGCGGTTTAAAGCACCTGATTTAAGCTCTGGTTCTCGAAAGTGACAATGGGTTCGAACCCCACTCCTGACATACGTGTGTGCAATAATTTTCCGTATTATAATTTTTACATATATATTTTACAAATTAAATACTAATTATGCTATTAAAAATATTTTGTATTTAACCGTTAGTACAGAGTATCAAAGATCTTTTATCAATTCAACACTTTATCAGTGAAAGAGTGCTAAAATAATTGACTTGCAAAAAGTAACACGACATTGAATAAGTTTCCGAACCTATTCCGTATTATAATTTTTACAAATTAAATACTAATTATGCTATTAAGAATATTTTTAACCGACTTCAAGAAGGAGAGGTGGTTATCAATTCATCGCGTATGTATTTTTTTAATGTATGTTCACCGATTACGCCGAAACTATCCAACTGATTAATTTGGTTTTGGTGTTAAATTAAAGAGATTACTCTCGGATTGGTACCACTTCCATTTCATAGAAAATGGTTCAGTAATTTTTTAGTAAACAGGCAAAAACTAATAAAATTAGTGATTTTTCGCTAATCAAAACTGTTGAATGAGTTCCTACCATGGAGTGCAGTCAGGATGGCCGAGCGGTCTACGGCGCCTGATTTAAATTCTAGTTCTCGCAAGATAGCGTGGGTTCGAACTCCACTGCCGACATATTTGTATACAACAACCTATTCCGTATTATAATTTTTACACATATATTTTGCAAATTAAATACTAATTATGCTATTAAGAATATTTTGTATTTAACCGTTAGCACAGAGTATCAGAGATATTTTACCAACTCAATACTTTATCAGTGAAAGAGTGCTAAATTAATAGACTTGCGAAAAATAACATCAACTTGAATAAGTTCCTTGAGTTGATTGCAATCAGGATAGCCGAGCGGTCTAAAGCGCTTGGTTTAAGCTCTGGCTCTCGAAAGAGAACGTGGGTTCGAACCCCACTTCTGACATACATATATACAAAAACCTTTACCGTATTATTCTTTTTAGAAATTAAATACTAATTGTGCTATTAAGAATATTTTGTTTTTAACCGTTAGTACAGAGTATCAGAGATCTTTTACCAACTCAGTACTTTATCAGTGAAAGTGTGCTAAAATAATAGACTTGCGAAAAGTCACATGGCGTTGTTCACCGTTTAGATTGCAGTTAGGATAGCCGAGCGGTCTAAGGCGCCCGATTTAAGCTCTGGTTCTCGAAAGAGATCGTGGGTTCGAACCCCATTCCTGACATCCATGTATAACATACAGTATTTTTTCCGTATTATAATTTATTTAACTGACTTAAAAAAGGAGAGAAGGTTATCATCAATTCGACCGCGCATGTACTTTTTTTTTATATATATGTTCACCGATTACACCGCAACTATCCAACCGATTAAACTAGTATTGGTGTTAAATGAAAGAGGATAACGAAAGAAAACGTGGGTTCAAACTCCCCTCCTGACGTACGTGTGTACAATACTCTTTTTTACGTATTATAATTTGTATACATATATTTTACAAATTAAATACTAATAATTATTAACCGACTTCAAAAAACGAGGAGGAGATTATCAATTCGGCGCGTATGTATTTTTTTTTATATATGTTCACTGATTACTATGAAACTATCCCCCCAATTTATATTATTTTGATTTATTGAAAGATGTTGCTCTTGAATAGTTACCATTTCCGTTTCATCGAAATTGGTTCAGTACTTTTTAAGTAACGAAGCAAAAACTAAAAAATCAATGATTTCTCGAGAATTAATATTGATTTTTTCCGTTTTCTCAATCATAAGCTAATATAAATCTATGCATTTATATGCGTTACCGTCAAGTTGTTGCCAAGCGTGGCGCCATTTTTTAAAATAGTGCCAATTTTGGCGACTAAAGTTTCACCCTAAATAAGTATAATTTAATTTAAATGACTGTTACCGGCCGGCACCCAGATTGATTTTTTGCTGTCTCCATTAGTCAATAAACTGCAAAGAGCCATCATATATCAGTACACATAATTACGAGGCTAACGAAAAAGGCAGGTTACGGCGGTGCATCCCAAATGACTTTTTTAATAACCACTAGAATGACGTGAGGTTCTTTTTGGAGACCTTTTTTGAAGCATTCGAGCATCACGCACTTCAGCGGTCTGTAAAAAACATACTAGAAATGTACCGCGGTAGCCTGTCTTTTTCGTTAGCCTCGACATAATTCAGTATTACGGTATAAATAACTAAAAAGTAAGAAATAAAATAAACTTTTTCAAAAAAAAAATATAACCGACTTCAATCAACGCTCTAAAAAGAGTTAAATAATTCTTTAAAATACCCTAATGATGAATTGTTATCTAATAACCACACATCAGATATCATGTACCGACAAAAAAATGGTTATAAGTGTAACACATAGAATTTAATATCCAGCAAACATGGTTTTTCGACAGAATATTTTTTACAAGAGATTAATTTACTTATTTTTGATTTAATTTATGAATATATACATATAAAAAGTAATGAATTACTTTTTGAAGTTGGTGCCAAACAATCACAATCAATAATGATTTTTACCATTTTATTTATGGTATTAGGTATAATATAACCACAATTCTTACTATACTTACAATAGTTTGGCACCAACTTAAAAAAGTAATTCATTACTTTTTATATGTATATATTCATAAATTAAATCAAAAATATGTAAATTAATCTCTTGTAAAAAATATTCTGTCGAAAAACCATGTTTGCTGGATATTAAATTCTATGTGTTACACTTATAACCATTTTTTTGTCGGTACATGATATCTGATGTGTGGTTATTAGATAACAATTCATCATTAGGGTATTTTAAAGAATTATTAATAACTTAGTTCTGCTATCAGCGGATCTGAAAAACTCGTGGATGGCACTTTTCATTGATGTTTTTTGTTTTCTTTGCCTCTTCGAGATTTTATCTTTAATAGTGTTGCAGCGAGTATCATGAATGACTGGAGAATAGACTTCCTCTGTTTTTCCTTGGATCAGTTTTTATATGAATTTCTTTAATGATGAGACCGAAATCATCGCTAAATTAAGAATGATGACAAATATTACTATTTTTACCATCATAGTGTATGATATTAGTTACCTAATTATTCAAAAGTCACTATGATAGTTGTTTGTATGAAAAGCGCGTTTTTTCGTAATAAGGTTATAGAGGTTACATCATGTATAACTTTCTATTACCATATCAAAAAGCTTTGTGTTGTTTAGAGCGAATTTTTATTTATTTTTATTTATTTAGGATTTTTGGGTAGATGTTGTACGAAATACTACCTATTACATTACACCCTATGTCGAAATTTTTCAAATATTTTTGCAGATCTATGCCGATAGAACCCAAAATCGTCCTTAGAACCCAAAATCGTCCACAGATCAAAGTTTTATTTGTCTAATCTATCTATCTATCTATCTACCTGTCTGTCTATATAAATGATATATATATATATATATACAGGGTGTCCACTCTCAACAGTGGCCAATGGATAATTTGGATAATTCCTAAACCGTTATTCATAGACATATAATTCGAATTACAAAAATATTCTAAATGAGGTAAAGAAATATTTTAAAAGCAATTTCTATCAGTCAAAGTATTTCTTAAAAAAAAAAAAAAAAAAAAAAAAAAAAAAAAAAAATAAATTTGTATATATGGTCCTCCCGGTCCTATAACTTACATCGAATAAAATTTTCCTATTACACTAACATGAAAGACAATAAAAGCCCTGTTCATATAACACTAAAATTGACTAAGTTATGAAACTTTAAAAATGCATGATTTATATCACTTTCTTGCATTAGAACTCAAATGAGTTCTACTATACCTTGAGGGCCATATACTAAGTGCTTAAAGAGTTCGAAGAACGTATTTCACGTGTATCTGCGCTTTGAAAAAAAAATCCCATAACTAATACGATTGAATTAACTTTTATTAAGTTTCAGATCGGCTAAAATAATTGCATTTTAACATTTGTTTTCTTTTGTAAGGATTTGAAACTGTTTCTTTTATTTTAACAAAAATTATGCTGTTTTTATAAGATTTTATTTAATTTCAACGATTGTATGTATGTTTTTCCCGTTCAAAATGTGTACTCAAATTCTGTTTTTCTATCGGAAAAAATTCCAGAGGACTGATACCTATACCTTTGTTAAATGCAATTTGGTTATCCAAACTGGTTAACAAATCAGCGTGTACAGTAATTTTTTTTTAAATTAATGCTATGTGGAAAATTTTAATTAAATTCTGTAGATTTGGTTGATTAAAAGTAACTTCAAGTATGTTTTCGAAAAATACTATAAAATAAATTAGGAACTTTTAAAATTTACGGTGGATATTTCATTAACATCGGTATGTTTTCAACACTTTCCAACAAAGTTGAAAAGTGTTTATGCATTCGGTTTTGTCTCTATCCCTCTATCCGCGCTCGAACTCGCAGAAATATACTCGGATTTTCATGCAACTGGTAAACCTTTTTTAGGGTTCCTTAGGCCTGTTTGGTATTGCATATGAAGTAATTGGGATAAATAGTCCATTTACAGTCTCACCGGATCATCACGTAATGGAATACTTTTGGGATTCCCATTTTTCGATACAGGCAAAAAATCCATCAAAAAATACTGTCAAAGTTGGTATTTTGAATCAAATTTCACTAAGTGGTAGCACGGAAAAGGAAAAAAAACCTGTCGGCACATGTTAAGAATCGCTTATAACTCAATGAGTAATCTGTTTATCAAAATATGGAAATATATATTCGTTTCCAACCGTTTCAATAGTTACGACGTAGCAACCTTATACTTTTACAGTTAAAAATGAGTAAGAAAATATGCCAGAAAGTTTCACATTGTTGAGCAGGGAATTTGAGAATATCTTAAGGGTGTTCTTAAATCAAAAATTACAACTTTGTGACACATGCATTAATTTATTTTTGTTCGAAAATGCATATTTTCTGTTTTTTTTTTTTTTTTTTTTTTTTTTTTTTTTTTTTTTTTTTTAAACACAACAGATCATTTAGAACAAGTGGTCAAACATGACACGTTTTGAACCGCATTTCCCGAAGAAAGCAGAAAAACCGGTCGAAAAGCAGGATAAAAACGGATGATCACGTGATCGAAATAGCTTAGAACTGGATAGGTAGTTTAATGATCATAAAATGGAAACCCGAGTTCGATTCGAAATTGCTTTCATGGTCAGGCATTAAAATTTTATAACTTTCGGTTAAAAAATAAATTTGTAAATGTGTCAAAACGTTTTTCGCTTGTTGAGCGGATCAGTTAAGAACACCCTTAAACAGTGGCGTAGCCAGGATTTCGTTTCGGAGGGGGTCCAAAATTTTTTTTTCAGGTTATATATATATAATAAAACCTCTGAAAATAAAATAGCAAATGTTAAATGCAAATTTCCGTTTAACACAGGTTTTCGTGTTAGTAGGTGTAATTATGTAGTATTTTTTAAAACGTTATGAAACCTTTCCGTTTAAGAAGAATTCCGTTATAAACAGGTTCTGTTTTTGCAAGTTTAGTGAATTCATATAAATATATTTATTTTATATTATATGAATAGTAAAACCTATCCATATAGTAATTTTCTGTAACATAATCTTGCCATAAACAAAAGCGTTGCATAGTTTTAATATCAATTGCCATATAATTGCAAAAAATTGTCTGAAAGGAGATTTTCACCGTTCTTTAATTGAACACAGTAAAATCTGCGAAAAAGGAATGTTTTTAAAACAGAATTCTGTCTCAAACGGAAGAGTTTCAGGATCCCGACGAAACGAACAATACATTTTATTAAGTCTTAGAAGTATAATTAATCACACTTCTTTAAATAGAAGTCTGTCTGAAATGAAATGCGATCACCTCTTGGCAACAGGCCCTTATTACCGCATGGGCAAATCGGGACTTTGCCCATAGGCCCCGGACCTTAAGGGGCCCCTAATCCATACATTAAATTGCAAAATATTTCCTTTTTATTGTCAATTCCAACTATTCCGTATGTTGAACTTATTAAATTCATCTTAAAGTAATATAATAAAGTAGCTAAATTGATATAAATGAGTTTTATTCTGCACTAAAGGAAATAAAAAGTGTATTTTTATTAATAAAGATATTTAATTTAGAATTAATGGAATTATGGATTTTCTTCTATTAATATCAAAGGTGCGATGAATTGCACATAAACATATGAGTCACCTATTTGAATAATTTTACAATGATTCGAAAGGGGGCCCCCTTATTTATCTTTGCCCAAGGCCTCAGTTAGTCATAATCGGGGCCTGCTTGGCAATATTGACCGTGTACGTTTAATAGAAGTATTTTGAGTACTTTTAAGAATTTAGGTTTATCCTCATTTAATTTCTTAATTTAAAAAAAGCATTGATAAAAAAAAAGTAATCTTAATCTCTATGAATGCACCTAATAACAGGTTGAAGTTACATTAATCTTTACTTGCGAAAAAGATTTTATAAACATTGTGATGTAAAAAAAAATCCCTCTCGGCTTGGCCTATAGGCGGAGGTAGATTTGCTAAGTGCTCATTTTAACAACAGAAAATAAAATGTAATTAGAGAAAAACTCGGTTTAACAATTTTATTTGGCTGCTTTTGAAAAAATTTTAATTTCATTTTTCTATAAGAGCCGGTTTTATCAGCTTTTACCGGTTTTATAATCTTAAGCAATTTAGCTCAAATGCCAACTTTGACAGAATTTTTGAAATATATTCCGACTTTATAAAAAAAATGACCAATATGGTAAACTATATAGTTCCTAAATAAGAAAAACTGCCAACTGAATGCATCAGCAAAAATGGTTTTAAAAATGAGTCATAGAATAAGCAATTTGTATTTTGAATACAGCCTCAAATCTTCAATCACGATAGCTTCGGGAAGTTTTGTTCAAAATGACTTCTTTGACAGCATTTTTTTGAAATATATTCTGCCTTTATCGAAAAACTGACCAATACGGCACATTATATAATTTCTAAATAAGACAACCTGTCAATTAAATGCGTTTGAGAGTAAAAATGGTTTTAAAAATGAGTCATAAAAAAGCAATTTGTTATTTGAATACATCTTCAATCACGATCACTTCGGGAAATTTTGTTCAAAATAGCTACTTTGACAGCATTTTTTGATATATATTCTGCCTTTATCGAAAAACTGGCCAATACGTTACATTATATAGTTCCTAAATAAGAGAACCTCCCATTAGGATGCGTTTAAAATCAAAAATGGATTTAAAAAGGAATCATGATACAAGCAGTTTGGATTTGCAATTTTTTCTTCAACTCTTATTTTTCTTTAATTTATTTTTGCTATAAGAATTGGTCCTATAAAAACTTGTCAGTATAAATGTTGTAGATATTATTATGTAGATGTAAAATAAATTTAATCGGATTTGATAGCTTAAGAAATAACGAAGTTATGGATTTTTTTTTCTTTTTCCACCCCTCCCCCCTTTTTCTTTTCGTTTTTAACTTTTTTCGTCGGTGAAAGTTGTTCCTATCAAAAACTTGTAAATACAAAAGTTTTAGATAATTTTTAGAATATTTATAAAAAACTTACTTGGATTTGATATCTTAAGAACTCACGAATTTATGAAATTTTTTCTCCCAAAAACCCTGTTTTTTTTCACCTCTTGAGCCTATTTTTAATTTTTACAACATATCTGTCATGCATAAACTTTTGACATATTTCTTAGAAGTAGAACAAACTTTAAACTGATTCGATATGTATTTTATTTAAGAAGATATGGCGTTTTACCGGTTTTCACAAAAATCCTCCCTATTTCCACCCCCTTGGTCCGATTTTGCCTTTAACGAACTTGACCGAGATTTAATGGCCCTTGATTTTATGTTTTAGTTTGAAAGAGATTTAAGCATGATTAGCGAAGTTATCGTGTCCATTAAAAGTGATATAGACCGACAGATAGATAGATAAACTTTTTTAGTGATAGTAGTTTTGGGGTCTAGAGGTCATGATCGGTGTAGATCTGCAAAAATTTTTCAAAAATTCCAACATAGGAGCGACCGCAATAGGTAGTATTTCATACGAAAACTACCTAAAATGAGTGCGCACTGAAGAGTTAAATTTGTTTATATCAAGTTTCATAATACATAACATTTGCTTACAATAAAGCTATGATCAAGTGGTTAAGTTTAAAACAGCAATTTCCACGTATTTCTGGCCATTGAATTAAGAACTTGTACTCTAATAAATATTTTATAATAAAGTGGCCGAATTTTTTTATGATGGGTAAAGCGGAAAAGTTGCCACTGGTGGTATTAAGTTCACACAAACATTTTAAATTTTTTGATCAATTCCATTATTTACCCCAAATGGCTTGAACTTAGCTGGTTTAAAATAATTGATAATATTTCTTGTTTCAGAGTGAACAAAGATAAGGGCCACGAAACTCAACAAATGTGCGTTATTGCGTTCATCTAAACTCCTCTTTTCCCATAAGCGTCGGCAATATTTGGTCCCATCGAAATCCAAGATAAAGAGGATTAATCTGGTTAAAGTAAATTTGTGTAAATAGAAGGGCGATGTAGTTCCATAGTTAGCCTTCTATCTTGGAAGATTAAAATGTGTCCGTTTACGAGAGGATTCCGTGTTCACAGAAAACCTGCCAAGAAGGTATCACATTTTTGCAACAAGTTTGATTTCGGATGAGTTTCAAATGTTAGCAAGCATAAATATATACTGTTTTTAGCGCCTAATCTTGATTATTTTCCTTTGAGATAAATAATCTTCACAGATTAGCAGTAATTCATTAATGCAATAATCTTCTCTGGTGTACTATAAAGTAAACACGTTTTAGCAGTTTTAATGGATATTATGAAAAAGGAAAGTGCTTGTAACAGAAACCTGTTTAAAACGGAAAAGTTCATTGTACCAGTGAAAAATATACCTTCGAGTTATACCTTCTAAGATAAACACCTGTCTAAAACGTAATTTTCATAGGTTCTTTTTGATTCCGTTTTAGCCTTTTTTATAGTTGTATCCTTTTAGTAAATTATTTCTTCGCTCGGGTTTCGGGGGGGGGAGGGGGTACGGACCCCCTGGACCCACCCCTTGGCTACGCCACTGCCCTTAACGGGTGTTCTGATCTGCTCTGTTCAATTTCGTCGGGAAATGAAGTTCAAAACGTGTCATGTTTGACCGCTTGTTCTAAAATGTCTATTGCGTTAGTAAAAAAACAGAAAATTGAGTGCAATTAGACAGTTTCTGAATAACAACACCAGCAATTTTATGCAATTCCGAACAAAAATAAATTAAAATTCATGTCACAACGTTGGCCTTTTTTTTGGCCTACCCTTAATTTGGCCAGCGGTGCTAAACGTGTTGAAGGAGAAAGGGGGAACGCACTCCCTTCCTAAATGTTTTAAAAATATGAATTTTGCCAACCTTTCAACGAAATATGTTTTAGTCCCATGGGGCCGGGGGGGGGCTTAAAAATGAGCGGAGGGGCTCGAATCAGCTGCTCCTGCATTAGTCAGCACTGAAAATGCATACGTACACATAATAATTAATAAACGCTTATATAAGATAAGATCCAAGACAGTGCCGTGCAAAAGGGGGGGAGAAGGGGGGGGGGGTTGCCCCGGGCGCGGAAATTCAAGGGGCGCCAAATTTATACTACATCCTCATTTTTGGCCTGTTACAAGAAAAAGGTGGAGGAGCGGGGCGCCAAATTCTAACTTCACCCCGGGCGCAATTTTCCGTTCGCACTCCCCTGATCCAAGAAAATGTATACTATACATTTTAGTTGAGAATAATTTCGTCCCAGGACCTGCTTAGTGGTGTAGATTTCTTATTTTCATAAGAAACGCGGGCAAAAGATTCTACAAAAATAGTGCTGCCATCTAGTTCAATAACATCGTATTAACATTTGTAGTGCTGCCATCTAGTATCTTTCACGTATTTTAAAAACTAAGGAAAATTTTAATAATAAACTTTTTCTATCAAAAATATAGCCGACTTCAAAAACTACTTTAAAGTAAATAATAATTTCTTTTTGCATAATAGTTGATTGGAAGTTAAACTAAGAACATTATATATGGACTTTCCTACACTTCTTGAAATCGCTAACAAAACTTCGTCATCAGAGAAATAACATATTATTATCCATAACCAAATATGAATTCCAATACTTTTGTAAAGCCCTGTATTTGATCTGTCAGTTAATATATGGACTATATAATGGTAAAATTTAGTTTAGCAAGAAAACGCCTAACTATTTGAAATTTTCCATTCATCAATTTATATTAATAGATGGAAACATACTAGAATACTTTTGTTTAGCCCTGTAAAATACATAGTAAATTTAATGCACAAAAGTATTTTGCTAAAATTTAGTTTTTAAAAAATTATTTGTTAAGTACTTAAATCAAATTTCCAGAAATTATCATCCAAAGACGACCATGTTTCCAGTTCTTTGTGTGACCATGTATATCATTTTATCTATATTCGATAAACATTTCTTATAAATTAAATGCAGGTCTACGTAAAAAGGCACGGCATATTTAAAACCATCTGTAAGTAAATTACTCTCATATTCAGTAACCTTTCCGAGATCTTTTGTGTAACCCTGTTACCCTGTATATCTAAATTGTGAAACATTTAGCAATTATATAAATCATATAATATGCATACATCTAGTGAAACTTAAAAGCGTATATCATAATTAAAAAAATGCATTTCATCCATCTAACAGCCATCTTCTATAATATTCAGAACTTCGGATAGAAAATACCATTTGAAATCTTTTGTGTGTCCCTGTAAATGCTATGCACTACGTATTATGCATGAAATAACTCATATTATTCCTCAGAAAACGCGTATCAATTTGCTTATATATGAAATCGTTTACCATAGTTAAAATATGTCGCAAACAATCTCTTTCTTTATTAATGTGTTGGAATTCTTTTGTGTGGCCCTGTAAATGAATAATAACTATTCTTTTCGCCGCATACTTTACAAAATACATATATTAATGCACTTCTGCGATGCATATAAATTTTAATATGTTTGACAGGGTGTAACACCTTTAAAATTCATTTGAAACGATTTTCCCCCATAGGCCGTAATGTAATGGAAAACTTTTGACTGTCCCTGTAAATAAACTAAACATGGTAGATACTTCATTTTCAATAGGGTTCGTGCTCGGGTAAACGTCATTAACGTCCAAACATTTCATGACAATCCGAGTATATTTACGGGAGTTAGAGCGCGGACAGACGGCCATACGGCCAGACAAACCGAATGCATAAGCACTTTTCAACTTTGTTGGAAAGTGCTAAAAAAATGATCCAGAAAGGATTACAGCGTAAAAGACTCAAATGAATTTCTATCAAACAGCTCGTTATTAACAAAATTTCTATAGTATCAAAAGAGTAATTCAATTGTGTCTGTGTCTTAGAGAATTTAAAAACAATCTATTTTTTGCGGTTGTAAAAAAAACTGTTCAGTCCTTGTGCGCATGCCGAACGAGCTCCGCTGTTCTGAGGTCATGTGACCGAGTTAAGTTTTCCGTTAGCTGTCATTCTGGCACGCTGTGTTTTTTCAGCGGGTCTTATTCCCAACGTTCTATAATCTAACAGCGAGTTGAATCCCCAAGTGTTCATACATTTAAATAGCGGGAATATTCCCCATATAATGTTTACGAACGTCATCTAAATAGCGGGTTAATACCCCAAAAAATCAATCTACATCTCATCTACATCTTTGTTCTCATTCGTGTTGTGACTGTAATTTATGTGTATTGTACTGTGATATAAACCATATGAAAAGAAAGCAATGTCGTCTTCAATTATAATTATACAAACACAGTCTTCACATCCAAAAACAGAAAAATGAGTAATATTAGACTGTTTCTGAATAACAACACCTGCTATTTTCATGCATTTCCGAACAACAACAAAAAATTAAAGCTTATGTCACAAAGTTTCCCATTTTGATTTGAGATAGTTTCATTATCGTTACAATAGTCAAAAAACACGTGGGTTCGACTTGAAGTCGAACATTCATTCAGCATTGTATTTTCCTGCACCCAGTTTTCCTTGTTTTAATACTTTTGATTGGAGGACAAACACAATGGTAAGCCTACGAGTCAACCACTAGGGGCATCAATTTTTGGCTTATGCACCACTTCGCTTCTGTCAGACATGGATCATTCGATTCCCCTATCACTACTGTTCCATAATATAAAGATATTTTTCCTTGTGCTCGATGACATAGGGTTTTGTGCGGTAGGCTCTTGGACTAGTAGACAAGCCCCCCGGCCTAATTGCAGATGGAGAGCCTGTTATTTGATCGTTGCTCTGTTATATCGGTTGCTTAATGGTGTTCTTAAATCAAATAGGGCAAATTTGTGACACATGCATTAATTTATTTTTGTTCGGAAATGCATGAAAATAGCAGGTGTTGCTATTCTGAAACTGTCTAATGGCACTCATTCTTTTGTTTTTTTAAAAAACACAATAGATTTTGCCTAACAAGCCTTCAAAGTGGACACTTTTGAGCCTATTTCCCGACGAAAGCAGAAAAACCGGTCGAAAAGGAGGAGAAAAACTTGTGATTGCTTCATCGAAATAGCTTATAACTCGATAAGTAACTTAATTGTCATAAAATGGAAAAATAAGTTCTATTCGAAATCGCTTTCCTAGTCAGGCATTCAAATTTTATAACTTTCTCTTAAAAAATGAATTTGTAAATGTGTCAAAATGTTTTTCGCTTGTTGAGCGTATCACTTAAAAACACCCTTAACTGATTCTGTTGATATTGCTCCTTCACACTACACACTCATATCTGGCCTGGGGAGTAGGGAAACCAGGAATTTAGATGTCTAATTGATGATGGTTACTTGTCATCAAAAGCAGTTCATGATCCAATTTGGAGAAAGAGATAAAAAGGAAAAAAAAAAATTGGGTGCCGCTCAAGACAAGTATCACTACAGGAAATTTTAAAGCCGAAATGCAAAACAAGTTTACGCTTCTGAGGGAACGAGGCTCCACTTCTATTGCAGCCAATAGGGTAAAGATTGGCTCCACAGGGTGACTCATAGGAGAGGATCCGGTAGCTCGTGCAGGTTGCAGCCTATGTGCACCCCTATAATCGAGACAGCAGCCCAAAAACAAGAAAAATAAATAAAAATAACACCTGAAAGAGAAGGGGATTAGTTGGACTTGTTAACTAAATTTTAAGATTAGTTTCCAATCTGATTAAACTTTCATTTCTAGATACATTTCAGATGTTTTCATAAATGCACAAGTCACTGATTTTGGCAATTAATGTTTATGACTACTAAAGTTTAAAATCTACGATATATAAATACATCGCACCAAAATTGTCACCCGTAATACTAATTACAGTAACCGTTTTTTCCTTTCAATGTTGAAAAAGTTGCTCGTGTCAATGAGACAGTGAATAGGTTGTCTGAAAATTTGATTTTTTCTCTAAGACTCCTATGCTGGAAAATTACCGTTAACGTTACCTATAGTGAAAATATTCAAGCAAACGAAAAGTATTCATACATAGGGTAACATCCATAGTAATTGGCAGGCACCAGTGATTGGCACATCCTACAAAAATGTCCTAAAATAAGATTTATGTCCAGTCTTTTAAAAATGCAAGACCATATACCAGTTAAATGCTCATTTACTTCATAGTTTATAACTTTCATTTATGCTACTAGATGACAATAGTGCCTAGGAAAGAGAAAAAATTATGGCTTGCATCAAATTAGCAATTTTAGTTGCAAATGTTTCTTCTCTGGCTTAAGAAAAGCATGCATTTCAATTTATTATTATCTGATTTATAGTACATTTTAAATTTTAATTGACAACAGTTTTGTTTAGTTGAAAAGGGTTACTTTAATTGTGTAATTGTCAACGTGCCAATTACTGGTGATTACAGCAACTTTTTACAAATATATTTTTATAAAAATACTTTTTCGAATATTTTTGCTTTTATTGGGCAAAATAGATGCACAGATATGCACTCTTTGATTTAAAAATATTTGCAAGTAAACATTTTATTTCTTGGCAATGAAAATAGAAGTAAATTTAAAGACAAATCCTTAATGTGCCAATTACTGGGGATCTTACCCTATAACTTTTTAATATAATATAATACAGATATAGATATGTATAGAATATTGGGTACTACTTATTTATCCCGTCGACCAAAAAACCATCGCCAAATTATAAGATTAAATGCCAACTGAGTCAAATTTATACAGGACACGGAGCTTTCCCAAAATATTTAAAAAGATTTAAGCGCAAAAACACGCCACATTGTGCCAGCGGGGAATTGGCAACCTCCAAACACTACCTAACGGCTTGCACGCTAACACAAGCATACCTTTTGGCAAAAATCACGCCAAACAATAAAGAACTCTGGCTTAAGCAACTAGCAAACAATAAATACATTACAAAACAAAAACAAAATAGTCACAAGATGGTAAACAGAAAACATAGATAAAATATCACAATGCATGACGAATAAAGTTAAAAGCACACCACCCCAGTGGACAGCACCATCCCAACTAATTAAGGGCGTATTCGAAAAAACGCTTTTCCACCTTCAACAGCTCGAAATTTTCCGACACAATTTCAGACACATTTTTTAAAGTAGAAACATGAAACTTGCTGAGGGGATTCTTGAAGGGACGTATGAGGTGCTGTGTGATGTCTTTTTACGCTCAATTCATTAGAATTTGAGTTATAAACAATTACCTTATCAGTATGACCCTTCTTTCGTTCAAAGATCTCCCACTTGGGGAGAACCGGTTCGAAATGCCGTTTTTGATGGCTTTTTTTGCAATATTTTCTACCTTTATCAAAGAATCGACAATTACAGCACCTTGTGTACTTTCTAAATAAGAGATTTTGAAAGTTTGGTGCATTTGAGATCAAAAATGAATTCAAAAATAAATCGGGAAAATAGCAGTTTGAATCGAAATACACCCTTAACTGCCAAGTACTGCAGATATGATAATGTGAGAAGCGAAGTTAACTGATTTATAGCCGCTACGCGGCGATTAGGCGGTCACGCGCCTCGATACCAGATATCTAGCCCGTTAAGCTGAGGTAACTCGGCAGGTAGGGGCCTGGTCATCGGTTAGAAAGAAAGATTAAATGCCAATAATGGATGATCGTGAATGTCTCATTCAATGACATTATATACGATACAGGTGCTTAAAACGCCATTAAGTGATTTTTATTTCGACTTTTTATTTGTATTTTTATTAAAATTCTACTAATTATTTGCTTTTTCGTTATTTAAAATGAAAATTATATCAATATGTATGATTTGGCTATGATTTTGGCGATTTGTATAATTTGGTAAAATTGGTCGACGGGATAACCAAGTAGTACCGGATATTGTTATACATATTATAATATGAGCCGCTAGTCTGATATTATGTGTTTAATCAAATTATGATTTTTTTGGACGTGATTGCTGCTTATAAATATGACTGGCGATTAACAGTTTTGAAGAAACAGATTGGAGGAGATCCATTACTGAATTTGAATTGGAATGTCGCCATATCAGTCAGTTACAGCCAACTTGGCCTCGTTTATGGCGACTTATTTTATTCACCAATTTTGGCGATACTTCACCAAACGTGCCAAGTTTGACGACAAAGTATAAGAATACGTAGTTTCATGCTTATGATTGGAAAAACGGTTATAACAATGAAAAATAATTTGCGAGGAACCATTAATGTTAATATTTTTATTTATTTATTTATTTATTTATTTCTTAAGAAGTACTGAATCAATTTTTATGAAACGGGTCTGGTACCAATTCGAGAGTATACTCTTTCATTTAAAACAAAAATCCCGAAAATCGATTGCGTAGTTTCGGAGAAATCGATGAACATATATTAAAAAACGGCACAGATGTATATTAACTTAATTTTTCATATGACAGTTACGTATATAGTTTTTAGTTATTTTCTATTATTTTAAAAAGAAAATGAAAAGAAATTAAAAGAAAGTTTATTTAATAACTATAGAAACAAGTTGGAAATTGCACGTGAAGCGTAGCAAATGAGGTGCGTTCGTACGATAACGAAGTTTTAAAATATTGAGATCTTGCTGGTATAGTAGAGCGTACTTTGGATACAGTATAGTGGTCGAAATCTTTGTGTTCCTGTAAATATGCAGGGAGTAAATTTTATTATGCTTCATTAACGTATATATTATTCATAAAATGTGAAGTAGTTTAATATAATTAAAACACGCCCCAAACAATGTTTCCCCGTATAACATTATTTAGTGGAATATATTTGCGTGGCCCTGTAATTTAATAATAAATATTCTTTGCATCCCAGGTTGTACAGAAAGTATATTTTAGTACATACTTCATAGATTCATGTCAATTCTATTATGTTCAAATGAGTGTAACACTATTAAAATGCATTTGAAACTTTTTTTTTTCCCATTGATCGTAATGTAACGGAATAATTTTGATTGTCCCTGTAATTGATTTTTGGCAAACCGTGAAGGGCGCCATTATTAACATGGCTCAAAACACGCAACAAAATTATCTAAGGGTACTAAGACCGATGCATATAAGCAAATTTATTTAGCTATAGAACACATAAGACCCCTAAAGATGTGAAATATTACCATATAGAAAATCTCTTCGAAATAACTATAAATCGTTGTAAATTTTGAATTATACGTTTTTCTTCGAGGGGTATATAAAAAAAATATTTGAAAGAGCCAGAAAACTAAATCTCGCCTATTTGTTAAGATAAAAATCGTATATTTAAATAAAATGGTAACCAGCGATAATGTTAGATTTTTTGGGGACGCAAAAATATAGATTTATTTTGAAGGTGTAAATTTGTCGGTATGAAAAGTAAAGAAAGAAAGACGGGCATTATATAGTGATCAAATCTAAGGGAGGTTCTAAAGAGACCGTGGAAGAGAATGGAAATAATTTCGCATGATTTTATAGATAAAAAGAAAATTACCTAAAATTTCAAAGTTCTGAGAAAGAAAATGGCAAGCCCTTTCTCGTCTTTAAAACAGATAAGGGGCCAGCGAAACAACGATGATTTTTTATGCGTGAAATACATTTGAATAGGTTTTAAAAATATCTCAAGCAAATATAAAGGATTTTTAATAAAGTTTGCTTTAAAAAAAGAATTTTATTCTGAAAAAATGCTAGTAACGTGCAATCTTCAAAAGGGCGCCAAGAAAACTTGCAAAGGGCGCCATGGCGCCCGCGGTCCCCGGGTTGGTCAGCTCTGCTTAAACCATATAATTTTATACCATGTAAATTGACTTCATTTGCATATTCTGAAAAATTCCGCATTTACGATCCAGTTTTTAAACATCATCTACATAAAAGAATGCAGATGACTTTGCATGATTGCAGGTGATTATTGCATAATAATACACAAATTCAACAAAATAATAAGAAGAAAGTTGGAAAAAAAAATTAAAAATCGACTATCTAACACGTCTTCATTTGTTTGTAACATTAATATGGATACTTAAATTTAAACATAGTTATCAATTGATCCATTATTGTATAAAAAAACATTCATTTACCTATAATTTTTCAAAATAACACGAATTTTAATTACATTTTTTTTACTATAGAAAAACAGAAGCAAAATGATCAAAAGATTGGGAAAAAAATGACGTCATATCAATTAACTTTTCAACACGCTTGAAATTGTTTAACTCTATTCTTATTACTATCCCTGTTTTTGTCATAATTTAGTTTCATGGTATGGCAACAAAATTAAACCTGTGTGAAATGTTTGTAAACATTCAAAATTTAACACTCAAATAATTAAGCATTCAACAATATAGATTTACACGGTAAGCCAAAATTTAAAAGTATTGTTATGCAACAATGTTTAATTGTTTGAATCATCGTCGCGTGCGATAATAAATCAAATAAAGAATAGAATTAGGTTACAAATTCATTTCCAAAAAAATTTCAAGCTTGGTGGTTGCTTATTTAACTGCTCTTGGAATAATGGAAACTACTCAAGTAATGTCTTTTGATTCTTTTTTTTCAGGTCGAGGTAAGGAAGTTGGGAGCATTGACGGATGGCTGGCTTGCTCAAATGGTAATTTTTACCTGGGCATTGCCGCATCGTTGGACGGAGGGCGCAAGATCTGGAAGGCCGTCGATGTTCCAGTCGAAGATGGAGCTGTGGAACAAGTAAGTAGGGCTTCTTCTCCCCAACCTCACCAGAGTTGGTGGAAGAAGTCCAAGGTGAGTTGGTGGCAGAAGATTCTGGCCTTCTGCTGCATATGCTATGAGGCCGATTTTTAATACAGTAAAATTTAAAGATTGCAATCATTATCCATTACTCATATCAAAGGTTGCAATTTTTTTATCAACTGTATTAACGGGAGGAATCGGCTTTAAAGCATTTTTAAATTTTCAATCTTAAAAGTATTATGCATTTATTTTAAATTACAGATATAGTTACACGCTAGTCCACTAGTCGCTTGACAGATGTTTCTTGGTAATGATTTTGTAAGCTGTTCCCCTCAGTAATAAAACATTTTACATTGACATGGCAAAAATTTTATAATTATATGTATACAGCATAACATCTTTAATCTGAACATCTCTAAACATGATACTTCTGTAGTCCGGCTATTTCACTACGTCTATTAGTTTTTATTTTTAATTAAACATCATAGATGGCGTCATTATACATGGCAATAGCACATTTATGTAAGAATTTCAGAAACTGATAACGAAAAATGAAAAGACTATCTAATCTACTACTTTTTATTTGTAATTTATTTTTAATTATTTATTTATTTTAATATATATATTTAAATATTTTATACTGTTTATTTATTAATTGTAAGTCTTATATAAATTTCTCGCTATTTACAGTATATACATACATTTTTTGTTTTAGAAAAATTAATTTCATCATTTTTCATAGTATGTTATTATTCTTGTCATTTCTATCATTTACAGTCTATTTATAAAACAGAAAACGTAATTAGATCATCATTATCTGATTTTTATTTCGATTTTTTATTCGTATTTTTATTAATATTCTACGGTATTTGGTTATCCAGTCGACCAAAAAAACCATCGCCAAAATATAAGATTAAATGCCAATAATGGATGATTGTGAATGTCCCATTCAATGACATTAAATACGATACACATGTTTAAAACACCATAAAGCGACTTTTATTTCTACTTTTAATTTGTTTTTTATTAATATTCTACTTATTATTTGTTTTTTCGGTTATTTAAATTGAAAATATTATCAACATGTATAATTTGGTTATGAGTTTGGCGATTTGCATAATTTGGCGAAATTGGTCGACGGGATAACCAAGTAGTACCTATTCTACTATTTATTTGTTTTTTCGTTTTTTAAATTAAAAAGTGTGTCCATATGTATAATTTGGCTGTTAGTTTGGCGATTTCTATAATTTGGCGAAACGTGTCGACGGGATAACCAACTAGTACCAATTATTGTTTTATTAAAAAAAAAAAAAAAAAAAAAATCCGATATCTGTTTCTGAAGTGTCTTTTTCTGCTGCATTATTCGCAATTTTTTTTTGATCATCTATTGTTTTATTCATATCTCCAGTCAAATGCACATCTAAATAACTGCTTTTGCTTTTAAGGTTGTTCTGAAATCAAAAAGGATAGCTTTATGACTTAAGTTTTATTTATTTTTGCTCGGAAATGCATGTAACTAACGGATGTTGTTGTTCAGAAACTATCAAATCAAACTCATTTTGCCATTTTTTTTAAATACATTTTTAAGCAATTGGTGTTAAATTGGGCGTTTTGAACCGACTTTCCGCGCGAGAGATGAAAACGCAGTCGGAAGAGATAAAACGATTTGTCAAGTGATCAAAAAAGCTTATAAATTTATGGTACTAATCTGTTATCCCGTCGACCAAAATATTATCGCCAAATTATAAGATTAAATGCCAATAATGGATGATCGTGAATGTCAATTCAATGACATTAAATACGATACATGTGTTTAAAACGACGTTAAAGTGATTTTTATTATTATTCTACTAATTATTTGTTTTTTTTTATTATTATTATTTAAAATAAAAATCACATCAATATCTATAATTTGGCTATTAGTTTGGCGATTTGTATAATTTGGCAAAATCGGTCGACGGTATAACAGAGTAGTGCGAAATTTATTGATCAAAAATAGAAAATTCAGTTAGATTCCAAATCACTTCCATATTCCAGTCTTTGCAATTTTTTTGAGCAGAGCAATTGAGAACAGCCTTTTGTGATGTAGAACGAACTGGAACTGCTTTATTGATTCTATTTTCAGATTCGTCACAAGATCAACATAGGTAGAACCCAGGGTTCTCACTGGCTTTTGATTAACATTAGTGATTTGGCGAATAGAAAATGAAAAACATTAGCCAAATGAAAAGAAATGTTAGCAAAACAGATTCGGTATGAAACACTGAAAAATTTAACTTTAGCCTCCTAGTGTGTCAGTAGTTTTTCCTCAATATGTTCTAAAATATCATATTTTTTTGCTATTGCTTATAAAATAGGAATTCGATCATCCGCTAAGTAAATTATTTATAATAAATATATTCTAAATGTCTCCTAAATGTGATAATGCTTCATACATTCTTTCAGCCGTCTAAATAATTAAAAATCTTTGTCTTGACTTACATTTGTGAAAATATGCACTAAAAATTGCTCTGAGATTTCGACTGAGATAGAAAAAAAAATGACCGGCCAGTGATACTGTGGATAAAATTAATAAACAGTATTTTAAATGGTTAAATTAAACACAGCATTCCAGGAAAAATTTTCTCTACTTGGCGCTTCATGCGTGTTATAGTATTTGGGTTCTTACCAGCGCGAATCCGGCGGTTTGGCACATAACTGACAATAGAAAAATACCAATTGCAAAATCCTTTCTGTGTCTTTAACTATTGCTAAACTGGATTGGTGTTGAGTGAGTATGCTTATTAATAGAATAATGTAAACGTATCGGTGGGATTGAATATGTAAAGCGACATCAATCTTTCAGTAACGCGGATAGTTTTGACTGTGCTTTCTACAGACACAATAAGAGCAGAAATTGAGCGATCGAAATTTGGCGAATTCCATTGTTCGTTCACTCGCCAGATGAAGCAGTTTTGTCGCAATTTGGCGCAATGGCGAGCGACAGCAACAACCCTGGTGGAACCATTTGGATTATGAATGATTTTTAAAATCTCTTTGTGTGTCAGAACTAATGCTGTACAGAAATCGCCATCAAATACAGCTTGTTCATTTAATGGTGTTGTAATACAGTCTAGTAATATCAAGACTTTCTTAAATATTTCATTAAATGTCTGATCAGTCTCAATTTCAGTATATTCTTCAGATCAAAAGAATTTGTTATTTTGAAGATCCCGCACCGCGAAAATAATTTTCAACTCTCATAGTTTTCACTAGTAAATTCCATTCTGAGCGTAATGCATAACAATAAATTAATAGAAAAATTCTCTTTTGCTTCGAATTTTTTTCGTGTTAAAAGAAACAAAATGTATCAAATTGCATAGTATATTGTTCAGGCCACAATGCCATTTCGTGTTAACCGATTTTTCATGCCAAGAATTTTCGTGGTATTTCTTTGTATATATATGAGTGTCATAGAGCGTTTTGATTTAATTTTTCTCAATATTTTTTCATTTTCTTTAAATGATGAGCTTCCTAGCACTTTTGAATTGACATACTTTTGACAGAAATTATTATTATTACTGTTTATCTAAATGCATTTCAGTAGCAAACCTTCTGTAATCCGGAATTTTTTCTAATGCACATTAGCCATAATCGCGATGATTCGGGATTAAAGACGTTGTACTGTATACATATACATATATTTTTTATAAAAAAAAAAATATATAAAAAAAAAAAAAAAAAAGATTGGCTATAGAAATGGAAGTTATTAGGAAGTCAAAATGGTGCTTTTCCTTTATAAGGATACTTTATAAGGAATATTACCTTTGCTTAAATTATTAATTTAAAAAAAATTCTATGGCCAAATGTGGGGGATTTATTTATCCCCCCCCCCTAAATATTGTATTTTGACATTTCTAATACATCATCTTTTTAAGAATTTATTTCATAAGAAAAATCTAATACAACCTTCAGTTTTTAGACAATAATGTAAAGACAGCTTAATGTAATAGTGGTAAAAAATATTGAAAGATCATGATTTTTCAGAAGATATATTTAAATGTTTGTTAGTGGGCTAGCATGTAACTTTCTAACACTACTCTTTTTCACGGTTAATAATTTTTTTCGGCCTCATAGCATCATTTTTTCTTATTTATATTATTATCTTGTTATTTAGTTTATATATATGTTTCATTACTTGAGCGGCCTTTTCTGTAAATATTTAAATTTTTTGTGACAGTAGTGTTTTGAAATTTGCATTTTAAACTTATTTGGCCATTATACATATATATAAATTACTTTTCTTAGTACACAAGTAGCATTTTAAGTGTAGTATTTTAAGTATGCATATTAAATTACCTATTCGGCGGCTTAATACTAAATCACAAATATATAAACATATACATAACCATACATAAATATAACAAATATATAAAAATAACAAATATAAAAAGGAAATAAAAAATACACATATTTATTAAAACTTAAAAATTAAAAACAAAATAAAACAAATTTAAACCAAATACAATAAAAATACAAATAAAAAACAAACAAAAAAGCAAAACTGATAAAAACAAAAAGTAAAACAATATGGGTTCGTAGCTCCGCGTAAATAACTTACAAAATAAATTTTAAAACAAATAAAACAAAAATACAAATAAAAAATAAACAAACAAAAAAAACTGAAAAAAACTAAAAGAAAACTATATGGGTTCGTAACTCCGCGTAAATAATTTGCGTTACCACGACAGGCTTCTGATAATAACGCGAATATTCCCAATTCCACTTGCACAACTTCTCCCTTATTATCAACAAATGCGATGCAGACTTCTCAGGTATGAATCAGCCTCTTCTTCAATAGCTTTTTCATCGTCCCTCAACATCTAACAGTTCATCAAGGTGTGGCGATCGTGGCTTCCTCATATTGGCACTTTCCTTCGTTCCTTGGCAGCACAGCCCAATGACATCACATCGGGCTAGAAATACAGCAGCATTCTTTCATCTACCTTTATGATAGCCCATTAACACCGGGCAACTCAGAGGCATCACCAGTCTTTCTCTTCTTTGCCCATTGTCATCGGGCTTGAAAGTGGCAGCAATGATCTTCCATCATTTTCGTGTTCCATATGTGAGTAATTTTTTTTTTCTTTTGCAATATTATATATATATATTTCTTTTTTTAGGGGGGAGGGGTACATTAAATCGATTTTTCATAGTTCACTTGTATTTATGAAAAATCGATTGCCATAATAATTTTTTTTAAATAAGGCAATTCCGGTGTTTTTTTTTTTTTTTTTGCTTTAATTGTTAAGGGGTATAGGGAAAAAATATAAAGCTATATTTAGTTTCGTGCGCGCGTAAAAAGCAGAGATGGTCAGTTCATTGACTTTTCTCAATAGGAGTCCATTTTTAAGGATAACAAAAAAATTCAAGGTCAATTCAAATTAACTGCTTTTTAAGATAGAGAGATAAAAAAAACCATAAAGTTAGTATCAAATAAATAGAAATGTTACAATTGCATATTAAGTGGAAATATATTAATAATCTCATTCTCTAGCTTTGAACTTTCAATTTGCATTGAAATTAAGAACAAATGTGCGATACTGATGAAATTATACAGCAAATAGATTAAAAGTAAACTAAAATAAAATAACATTTTTCAGATAATTTTTTTTCATGATTTCTGATTTAATATTTTTTGTTATGAACATGTGTGACATTTGTCAGACAGTGAGTCAGTTATAACAGTTTGTTGATACAATCAATTGATCATCTCTGCTGTAGGGGGGTGGGGGGCCCCCTCGACGAGGCTCCGCCTTACCGTTGGCGAGGGGGTTTAAGTGTGCCACTTCAACTTATATGTATATGACATAATTTTGAAAAGACAAAATAGTGAAAAAAAATTATTACATTCCTGTATTGCTCATGTCAAAGGAAAATGTATAGCATATAATGAATTGTCTTGCTATTCATTGTATAATTCTACAGAAAAATTAGAAATGAACCTGCAATAGAAAACAGTTGGTTATGAAATAGACTTTTATCAATAGATGATGTAATAAATTTTGCTGAGTGTAGATTGTCAAACGATACAGAACAGTAAAAACAATAGTTTCAATTCCCACCAATTGGCTCAATAGAAAGGAAGTGGCACATGAACTAAGAGAGCCTCAAAAACTAAAATTAATTGAGTATAGTTTTTAACTTAAATGCTAGAGATAGACAGTATTTAAAATATTTTTGTTTACATAGAAATGTTATTGTTTATAGGTTTTTCAGGGGTGATTCTGGATGAGTTTTTTTTTTCGGAAATTCGCATCACATTTTCGGAAATCGGGGGGAGGGAGGTCGTGAGTCCCCCCCCTCCAGTGATCTTCGGACAAAATCGGCGTTTTCCCGCTATCTTCAGACGAAATCAACAATATTTCAGCGAATCGGCGATCTTTTGCCAGAATCGGCGGTTTTCCCGCGATCTTTTGACGAAATCGGCGTTTTTCCATGTTTTTTAAGTGACATCGGCGTTTTTTTGACGATCTTTAGACAAAATTTGCTTTTTTACGCGTTTTTTTTCTCAAAAACGGCGCTTTATTCCCGCGATCTTTTGACGAAATTGGCATTTTCCCCGTGATTTGATGAAATCGGCGTATTTTTTCAAATACTTTTAAGCGATCTTTTATCGAAAACGGCTTTTTTCCCGCGATCTTTTATCGAAAACGGCGTTTTTTCCCGCGATCTTTTAACGAAATCAGCGTTTTCCCGCCGTCTTCAGAAGAAATCAGCGTTTTATCTGCGATATTTGGTGAAATTCCCGTTTTTTCCGCGATCCGCACAGGAAATTCGCGTTTTTCATCGATCTTTTGACGAAGTTCGTTTACAAAAACATTGACGGAATCGTCATTTTTCCACGAAATATTGACGAAATGTATGTTATTTCGGCGATCCTATCAGGAAATTTGCATTTCTCCGTAATTGCTTTTTCCGCGCGCAAAACCGTACAAATTGGCAACTATGCGGAACTGATAACCCAATTTCAAATTTTCGGAAATTTCGGACGAGAATCACCCCTGAGGTTTTTGGTTAACAGTAGATTAACAGAAAGCCTTTGTAATTTTGAAATGTATCACTTTTTAGTTTTCTAAAAGCTGAAAAAATATCATTTATGAATGCATATTCAAATGGCAATACAAATAACTTCCTCATTCCTGAGATAAATATTACTAGGGACCACAAAAACCGGTTTAAAATTGCTACACATTTCCAAAGATTTATCATTTTATATATCGGTGTTATGATATGCATGCATTCATTTAAAAGGTCTAGAAGTAATTTCAATAATTCTAAAAGCATTAAATTGAGTTTAAAGAGTGTTATTTAGGATCTCCTCCAGGCTACATCAGGACTGAGGAGGATAAAATTACTAAAATTTTCTTTAGAAAAAAGAAACATTTAAAAAAATTGAATTTTTGGAAAAATATATGAGAGAATGGAAAGGTAATTCTAAATGTGTTGCAGGTTGGGGTGGGAGTATTTTTCTGCTGTTTCCTGCTTATTATTTATTCATTTGCACATCTCTTTCTTTTTTTCGCCTTTTTATTTCTATTCACAGCAATTTCCGTCATTTTAAATGCAAAATTATCTTTTTTAAAATTTCCAGCAAGCATGAGTTTCACTTTCAGGAAAGTATATTCTGTTTTGATTAAAAAAAAAAAAAAAATACTTCAATTAAATTTGGGGAATGGATTAAGATTTGCCTTGTTATTCATCAGTCGTGAGCTTCATAATTTAAAAAATATTTAAGTACAGTGGAGCATCGTTTATACGACGCCGAAGGGACTACCGAAAAACGTCGTATAAACGATAACAACGTATAATCGATTTTCACTTCCAAAACTAGAATTAATTTTGTTTTCACTTAATTTTAATGTTTAACGTGATGATTTGAATGAATTTGTAAATAAAACAAACCAAAATAAACAAATAACCAAAAAAAAATAAATAAATAAATAAAAAAATATATAAATAACGGTGGGGGGGGGGGGAGTTAGTAAGCAATTTAAATATGCATACCTTTATTTATGTTTCACCGAAAGGTTCCTCATTTGCAGTACATCATTTCCTGTCTATTTAAAATCAAAGATCAAAAACCCCGCATGGCCAATCTAAAAGTCACCAATACTGTTAGGAGTTAGAAGGATAGTCTATTTGCAACTTAAAACAGGTCGGGAAAGCTGGCCATCCCCGAAAAAAGAATGACCCCTCCCAGTGTAATCTGTTACACGTAAGCTGATTTTTCAGACTAATCGAACACCAGTCCACATTTTTATTATGTGCAGTGCATTTAAACACGCTCTTTGGTGTCATTCATATCTGCCAACCTCCGCTCATTCGTAAAATACACAAGAAAAATAAACAAAAATAAACCTATTCAAAATCGAAAAATCGACATATAAACGATATTGGGCGTCGTATAAAATATATTTTTTTACATTAAAATGAATAGGAATGAATCGGGACCACATTAAAACGTCGTATAAATGTAAACGTCGTATAAGTGATCGTCGTATAAACGATGCTTTACTGTATTAAGTTTTACGTTTAATTTATTTTCGATTCATACATTTCTGTAAATTTATTTAGATTAGTAAGCTAATTTTTGATTAAACATGTATAAATAATCTTTTCATGTTCTTGTAAAAGAAAAGGATTTGCTTCGGAAATAATGGTGAGGATAAGGGGAGGGAGGACGTTAAAAATGTGTGTAAACCTTTAAGAATTGACATACCCAATTGTGTAGATAATCCTAAAGAAAAATTAAAAGTAATCTCTTCTTTTTGTGTGATTTAAAGCCGAGCCTCCACCACGCAAATGTGTGGATCTTTTCTTGAGGTAACCTGACATTGGAATTTTTTTAAATATTGTTTTTTAATCAAAACTTACCCTATCAATTAAGATTAAAACAAAAAAAAAGAAAAAAAAAAAAAAAAAAAAAACAAGAATTTTAATTTCTACGAAAACTTTTCCAGTTTTTAGGGTATTCTTAAATCAAAAAGGTCACCTTATGTTTTAAGTTTTAATTTATGAACAAGAATGCATGAAACTAACCAGTGTTGTTGTTCGGAAACTTTGTAATCACCCTCATTTTACCATTTTATTTGAAACACTATAGATCCTTCAGAAAATAGTGTCAAAGAGGGCATTATGAATCGCAATTCTTGATGGAAGTAGAAAAATCAGTCAACGAAGAGAGAAAAACGCTTATAATTCGATCGTTAATTTATTGATCAAAAAATTGAAAATGCAGTTCGATTTCAAATCCCTTCCATAGTCAGGTTTTTCAAATTTTATACCTTTCCGTAAAAAAATGAATTTGTAAATGTGTCAAAATGTTTTGCACTTGTTGAGCAAAGCAGTTGAGAACAGCCTCAAAAGGAACTTAAAATGGAAAAAAAATGTGTTTTTAACACTTGATAACATGAAAATTCATGAAATTTAAAGTATCATAACTAGGAAACGATTTATCAAGCAAAGATTGAATTTTCAATGTGGAAATATTTTAATAATATAGAATCATTTTAGCAAAATGCAACAACAATACTTCCCCTCCAAAAAAATTAATGCTGTTCTCAACTGCTCTGCGCAAGAAACGCAAAACATTTTGACACATTTACATTACAAATTCATTTTTTAATGAAGAGATAAAAATTAGCCTGACTATTGAAGAGATTTGTAATCGAACTGTGTTTTCCTTTTTTAATCAATAAATTACCTATAAAAAAAAATAAATAAATACTAGGCATGATAGAACATATTGATCTTTATTTAGTCAGGCAACATAAGTAGAAACACAAATATAGAACAATAATAAATAAATTTATAAAATGTACATAAAATTTCCACAAATTGTTAAAATTAATTATAAAAATGCATGTATACCAAAAAGCTCTAATGCCATTGTAAATAACAATAAAATAGGCATCATTTTTATGAATTTTGTACCGCATACACTCCAAGAACTTTACATGTCAGGTGAATCACAATATGAATACATTTTTGAAAGAGTTGTTTGATTAAAATCATTCAATTTAAATGCTGATTTAAATGGATTGGTTTAAGATAAAATGATTTAAATAAGATACGAGTGCAAACTGGTGCTTGACGTTAATAATAGCAAAACTCAATGTAATTTAATTAATTTTTCAATTAGTATCAGCAGTGAAATTATGCATGAAATTATTGATAAGTGAATTTTTAAAAAGTGAATTATCACAAAGCTAGCTAAGCGTAGAACAAAAAGAGTGAAAAATGTTCAAACGTCAAAGTTCAGTGTAAAGAATATGAAACAATTGCATATTTAAATTTTAACTGACGTATTAGCAAATCTGACTATAAATCACTAGTAGCACCATGTATGTCTGTTATTCTAATATCGATTCCTGCAAAATTATGCTATTTTTTAAATTTAACCAAAAAATGTCTTTGTAATTAGTTTAATAGACACTTAAAAATGCACAATTTGATTAAGATGCTTTGCTGTAATAAAATAAAATTTTAGCCAAAGAAAGTTGATTAAAAAAACAATAAAAAATGGCAATGTTTTAATTTTAAGCCACTCTGAAATTTGCTGATTTTATTCAAAATACCATTTGTCATTTCTGTACCAGACTGCACAATTTTGCTATAACTAAATTTCTTACAAAGCTATAACTGTGCTTTTCTCCTGGAGTTTCAAGAAATTTTTTATTCAATAAAGAATGTATCAGATTGATTTAGGATCTAGTCATCAAAATTGTTATTTTGTTCAAAAGCAGTGTTATAACACTGATCACATATCATGCATGCATGTTCTAAACAGAAGAAAATTGAATTGCACTTTTTACAGTTGTACTTTGAAAAACGAGTTCTCTTAAATTCCCTACACTTAAAACACCTTTTCCTTTTACCTTCATGGCAATCAGGAGATTGATCTTCAGGATGAAGTGCTGGTTGGAATGAAGTTCCGTTGGTAATCCAGTCTTGTGAACACTTCTCCTCTGAAGTTGTGGCAAGCATAATTCATTTGACAAAGCTTTCAAATAATTTCTCCTTCTGTTCTTAATGTTTACATTGAATTTGCTGTTGGTTATCGCAATAATTTTCGAATTGACCCCTGCAATGTTTAATAAGGTGAAGAACACTATCATTGTCCACCTATGAGTATTTCTTGTGACATTATAAGCACTACACAGCTTGTCCAAAATGTCAACTCCAGATTTTGTTGCATTGTAGTCCAATATTGCTTTTGCTTTTCCTGTCTCTTCATCCACCTGATCGTCCTGATGTGAGCTTGAAAGCAGTAGAACATGTTTACCTTTTCTTGGCACATAGGAAACGAGAGAGCAATTTTTGTTAAAACAGAACTCATTACTCTTTGCTGTCCTGAAATTGGTATTGATGAATTTTGGAGGGAGTTGCTGTTTGTTCTTATGAATTATTCCCAGCAGCGATAGCTTTTTCTCTTTCAGATATTGCATTGACTCAAAAGTAGTAAACCATTTATCACAGGTGATGTTTCTTCCCGTTCCAAACAAAGGTTCTGCAAGCCTTGCAAGGACATGTTCTGGTTTGTCGCTGATATCAAAAGCACCCTTTGGCTGTTCACCTGCATATAATTCCAAATTATATGTATAGTATATTTTTGCATCGACTAAAACATAAAACTTCAATCCGATTTTGTAAAGTTTCGATGGTATGTATTGTTTAAAAGCACACCTCCCTCGAAATCCTTCCAGCTTTTCATCCACAACAACATCTTGTCCTAAGGAATACGATTTTTGACAGTTTGCAATGAACATAGTTAATATTTCACGAACAGCTGTCAGTTTGTCCTTCAATTTTCTTACCTTTCTAGTGTTCAGATCATCAAAACGGGTACACCTGAGGAGAAATTTAAACCTTTTCAAACTCATCACAAGACGAAAACGTTCAACTCCAAAACCATCCTCACTCCACATTTCTTCTAATAACTGCCTGTTACTCTTTAGGATTCCTGCAAGATACAGCAATCCAATAAAGGCTTTAAATTCGATGACATCAGTTGGCTTTGCATCTCTTCCCCTTTCAAACTGATGTTGTATACTGAAAATGTACATATTTGTATACTCAACAATTTTTTCAATCATATCTTCCGATATAATGCATTTCCAACATTCATAAGGCGTAATAGCATTTTGGGCATCTCCGAGTGTTTCTGGAAAATGCATCGCATCAGCATGTTTCTTATCAAAGTCATTAGGCTTAGTTTTTGACCAGAGAGTCATTTCATCTTTACCTAGATACATGTCTCCATCGTTTTCTGATTCGTCACCACTATTGGCGTCTTGTTCAGTGTCTGAATCTCCTT
Organism: Maratus speculifer; assembly: GCA_964019185.1. Classification (NCBI taxonomy): domain Eukaryota; kingdom Metazoa; phylum Arthropoda; class Arachnida; order Araneae; family Salticidae; genus Maratus; species Maratus speculifer. The sequence goes on along the minus strand of OZ025292.1, from coordinate 450,355,916 downwards.
CCCTTTCATGAACAAAATCTTCCTCATCTGTATCCGATTCATCTCCACAATGTTCTTCTTCAAAATTTTCTTCATAGTCATTCAGAAGTATGCTCCGAAGAGTCGCAAGACCATCTAGGCTGTTCAAATCAAACTTCTTTATTTCTTCAACCATTTTTTTGTAATTTTCAGAAAAGTTATTGTAGAGCACGATTGGGTGCATGGTATATGTAAAATCATTAACTTTTAAATTTATAAAAAAGGAGAATGGATCACAATAACAGTAAAATTAAAAACAAAGTAAAATTATGTTAAAGTTTTAAAACATGAACAGGGTTCATACATAGTTGGGAAGAAAAAATCCAAGGAGTACATAAAAAATCCAAGGAGTTCAAAAAAATTTAAAGACTTGCCACTTTTGTTGTTATTTATGTGGCATGGCACTTGCACAGCTCCAATTCCACAGGAATTCTGAGAGTTGCCGTCCTGCAAGAAGGGTTGGGGGGGGGGTATTCACGATCTTCAGACGAAATCGGTGCTTTCCCGCGATCTACAGATAAAATCAGTGATTTATCTGCGATATTTTAGCAAAATTGGCGATTGTTTGCGATCTTTTGTCGAAATCGGTGGTTTTTCTGCGATCTTTTGATAAAATCTGTGTTTTCCTGTTTCTCTTATTTATGAAATCTATTTTTTTTCGAGGATTTTTAGTCAAATTTTTTCATTTTTATACGATCTTTTCTCGAAAACGCCTTTTTATTCCCGCAATCTTTTGACGAAATCGTCATTTTCCCGCAGTCTTCAGACGAAATTAGCATTTATTCCACGATATTTCGTGACACTTTGGTGGCTATTAGTATGATCCCAACCAATCCAGGGATGCCGCTGGACTTGAAAAATCCTGGGTCCCTTTTTAACAAAAGCCCCACTAATGAGTCATATTTTTAGATGCAAAAATTGAACTTGTTCATTTGCATTAGAAAAATGAAATTCAATAATTATTGTTTCAATAATAAATAAAAATATAAAACCAATATTAGTTGTTTTTAAAATTATGAGAAATTTTCTTTACTTGTTTAAAAATAAATTTGCAAGATACAAATTTAACTATAAAATATTGAACATTTGAAAGTAGAAGATAACAAGTATCACTATTGTTTGCATTTCTTTTTTTTAAAAAAGGGGGCAAGTGATGAGACTTTTTGTTTAATGAATGGGTGTTTTCCTGAGTCACATTTACCCAGAAAGACTTGGAGCAGTCAAAAAGGGATAGTGAATCACGAAAATCCGTTTTTAGAGCAGCAAAATAAATAAATAAATAAATAAATAATTTTGAAGCTAGAAAATTAGCTTTTGGAAAACAGGAAAATTCACTTCAGGCATTAACTTTTTTTTTTCCCCTTTTGACAAAAGTTGAGTCTTTTCACGATCTTTTGACGAAATTTGCCGTTTATTCGGGATTTTTTTCACGAAATTTACGTTTTTCGAGAATTGGTTAACGAAATTTGCCGATGTTTCACAAATATTTTGACTAAATTTGCCGTTTTTTCTCGATTTTGTGACGAAATTTGCCGTTTTTTCGCGATTTTTTGAGGAAATTTGCCATTTTTCTAGATTTTGTAACGAAATTAGCCATTTTTTCGCGAATCTTTTGAATAAATGTGTTTTTTTTTCGCAATTTTTTTATGAAATCTTGTTTTATTATGAAGTTTTAGTAAAATGTGTTGTTTATTCGCACTTTTTTGAGGAAATTTGCCTTTTTTTTCGAGATTTGTGACAAAGTTAGCCATTTTTTCGCGAATCTTTGGAAGAAATTTGCCTTTTTTCGCAATTTGTGAAAAAATTAGCCATTTTTCGCTATTTTAACGAAATCTTCCGTTTTATCGAAAATGTTTTACAAAATTTGCTGCTTTTCCCAAATTTTTTGACAAAATTTGCCGGTTTATCACGATTTTTTGACGAAATCCGTCGTTTTTCGCAAATTCTTTGACAAAATTTGCCGTTTTATCGCGATTTTTAGACGAAATTTGTCGTTTTTTTCGCGATTTTTTGAGGAAATCTCTGCATTTTTTCGAAATTTTTAGAGAAAATTAGCCATTTTTTCGTGAATCTTTGACGAAATTTGCCAGAAAAAGTCCTTATTTCGCAATTTTTTAACGAAATTGCGTGTCTCACGGGACGCGTAAGAGCTATTTTACTGCGTCCCATCGCCTATTTTTTTGCGTATTTTACGAGCTATAGCGCGTCCGTGGGATCCCTGCAATCACTGCTGTACTTCTGATGAATGACGTGCATAAAGGGTTTACCGTGCGTTTTACAATAGCGATTTTTTTTTCTTTTTCGGGAGCAATATCGCTCGCGTGCAAAAACGCAATACAATTTAAGGAGTTTCTAAGGAGTATTTTGTTTATCTAAGTAGTTCTAAGTACTACTTGGGAACGTTTTCATTTCTAAGTAGTTCTAAGTACTACTTGGGAACGTTTTCATTTTTAAGTAGTTTCTAAGGAGTCTGTGCGAACCCTGGATGAATCACCAAAAAATTTTGAGATTTCAATTATGTACAAGAAAGCTTTATATAACTAGATGTTGATTTGTTGTAGCAATTAAATATTAATATTTTGAAGATCTGAAAATGTTAAAGGTGTGATTGAAGAATGCCCAGAATGACGATATAGTGACAAAACCAGAGAACGGACTACCAACTAGTAAAAAACACTCAGGTGTTCTTAAATCCAAACAAATTATTTCTCATACATCAAAAATGATGTCCGATTTGCATTTTTATTCTGAAATTCATGAAATTGTCACAAGTTCTTATATAGAAATTAAACAAATAGCATTAATTTTTTTAAATCAAAATTTTTTAGCAAAATACCACCAAAAATAAAATAAAATCATGCAGGGGTAGAGATGTAAATTTTCCGGAAAAATATAAGTGGTGGAAAAAAACTGGTTTTTTACCGGTTTTTTCGAAAAAACCCGGAAAAATTGATTTTTCATGACTGTTTCTCCCAAATAAATTATATTTTCTTAGAGAATATTAAATAACAAACATTTTTTCCCATTTATATGTATTAAATGAAATTATTTGCACTTTATATTACAAAATAAAAAGAAAGTAGCAAAGCCTGCTTTTAATAATTTAGTTTTTTTTTTCCACAGCCTAAGAATTTTTATTAAACGTTATTGTTTGTTATATCATATCTCTGTTGAAATGATCTTTCAGTTACATGTTTAGCTACCAATTGACCTAATGTAAAAACCTGAGCCAATATGTCTGTAGTTTGGAATGAAATAAATTATGCATTCCATTTATATAAGTATTGTTTTTAAGTAAATGATATTAGTTTAAAGAAATTATTGCAGTTTTGTCATTATTATGAGTATCAGTATTCAAAAATTCCATTGTTTGTTTAAAAAATGTATATTTTTACATTATTACTTTTTTTTTCTTAGAATTATAATTTTATTTCCTTTATAAAATATGTTTAGTTTTGTAATAGCTTTCCAATCTCAACTCAAAAAAGTTTTGATTTAGTTTTATAATCTAAATTCAAACAAAACTAAGTTTTAGTTTGGTTTACTCAGGTCTGCAACTAAAAAATAGCCTAGGATTTATTGACTGTTAGATTTTTACTCACTGAAACCAGAAAATTATTAGTACTATTATTTAAGTTTAATTAAATGCATTTTTTTCTTTTTACCCTGAAATATCGTATTCTATTCTTGAGTAAGAAACCATATTCAATGTTTCCACATGGTAATTTTATATTTCTAAGAGTGAAACTCAAAAGTTATGAAAACAGAACACTACAAATAGAAAATGCTCACCATTTGAGGAATTAACAAAAGCAGTTACATACAGAGATAAACTTCTACTGTGCTTTAGAAAACTACAAAAATTCAAAGTTTAATCAAGAGGGAAAGTATAATTTGGAACATAGTTACTTGTAATAAAATATGGGGTTTTTTTTTTCATCGCAGTTGTACTTTTCTAATGCAAACTGCCCATGTTTTTGCAACATTACTGTACATTATGGTGGTAAAACGGAGGTCATTTTTTAGATTCAACACCTTGAAAAAACATTCAATTAATCAGCTATAACGGAATCTTGAAAAATGCAGCATAGTAGTGCCATCTATAGAACAATTTACACCAAAAACTAAACAACATTAATATATATCAGAAACTGTCTGAAGCTGTAATTTGATTAAAAAAAAAAAAAATCGCCCTTGAGGTAAAGCTATTGCAATAATCATGAATAATGCAGCATAGCAGCGTCATCTGTTCAGCAATTTACACCAAAAAGTAATGAGCACGAAGTTATGTCAAAGATTAACTTAATCTGAAATTTTATAAAAATACATACATTGGTTTGAGATAGAACTATTGTGGACATTATGAATAACGCAGCATAGCAGCGCCATCAGTTTGGCGATATACTAATAACTAAACATCTCGAGTTTATACACTATATTGCCATTGATTATTGGACACTTGCGATTTTAGACATTTTACTAAATATCTAGAAAAATACATGAGGAATCATCTCGAAACTCTTAGTGTATAAATATAATTGTATACGCCATACATCGCCGTAAAGATTTTTTACCGAAACTCCATAGGGGACCGTCAACAAATTAAAAAAGAATGAATATCTTTTGAATAACCCTGTCAACACTAATGTAGCAAAAGTGCTCAAACTCTAGATTATGATTGAATGCCTTATTGTAATACACTGTGTTCATTTTTATGCAAATAGCATGCATACTCGCAGAGTAATTAAGGTTTTTATAAAAATGGTCCCAAATTTTTCCAAGTTTTTTTCTTATAATTTTCAGAATTCTTAATATAAAATAATATTTTTTTTCAGAAAATAGGACAAACAACATTGCAGACAGTACTCTGTAATCAGAATTAAAAAATAATAAAAATTGTATGAAAAATGAGTAGGTTTACTAAATAATTTTTTACTGAGCATGCGTCAAAGATATCAAAATTCCATTTGCATATTATGTTAGCTAAATGTATAGAGCAACTTTTGTAAAAGTCTCAAAATCACAGCTTGAAAATTCTGAAAGTAATCGTCTATAGAAAAAGGACAAAATCCGTTGTTTCCAAAATGAAGCAAAAAAATGAGGGATTTTATCCAAATGTAGTAGTACATCCCGTATTGTGTATTCTATATTGACACTAATCAATGAATATATGGATACAACAGTAGTAGGAAAATAACAGTTTAAGGACAGCCGCAGGCGGCACTGCGGCACCGTGCCGCCTGCGGTGCCTCCGTGCCTCTGGCTGTCCCTCCTGCGCCCACCGTGCCACCGCCACTCTCCTGCGCCCACCATGCATCCCCCTCCACGAACGCCCCCTAGTGGAAAAAAGGAACATTCTATTATAACAGGAGAAGTGAACAACCTTCCCTAATTAAAAATATTATCAATCACATCTCAACATTGAATCATACTATAAAATGAAGATTAAATTTATATTTGAATTTTGAACAACCGTAATATTAATGAGTATTATTAATTAAGCGAAACAATTAAAATCTCAGTTTTTAGCCATTTTATTTAGATTTCTTCAACTACATGATGAGATTATCAATTTAACACAAAAGAAAAGAAAGTTAAACATATATTTGAATTTTGCTTGATAGACATCTTAATGAGTATCGTTAATTAAGTAAAAACAATAGAAAATATCGAGTTTTATAGAAAAAGACTGATTTCTTACGATTTTTATCAACTTAAGAGAGAAAACTTAAACGTACATTTCAGTTTTCAACAGCTATAATCTTAATGAGTATTGATAATTAAGTAAAAAACAATGGAAAATATCAAGTTTTATAGAAAAAGACTGATTTCTTACGATTTTTAGCTCACAGGCTATCATAGCCTGAGAGCTTATGTGCCCGTCCGTTCTGTATGTACGTTCGTATGTTCGTGCGTAACGCGATAACTCATGATAAAAATATCCGATCCACTTGAAATTTTGTATGTAGATATATCCTGACAAGGCGCTTCCCTGATTAGTTTTTGGAGTTCATTCGATATGTATAAGAGGGGGAACGGGGGCTCATGCCCCCCGTTAGTTGATATAAATGGGATTTTCATGCAGAATTAAGTTTTCGTTCAAAATTTAGATTAGGATCATTCTGATGAGGCGATTCCGTGACTGTTATTAGGTATTCATTGAATAAGTATAAATAGGGGGAACAGGGGTTCTATTGCCCCCCCACCCATTAGTTGATATAAATGGGATTTTCATGCAGAATTAAGTTTTCGTTCAAAATTTAGATTAGGATCATTCTGATGAGGCGATTCCGTGACTGTTATTTGGTGTTCATTGAATAAGTATAAATAGCGGGAACAGGGGTTCTAATGCCCCCCCCCCGTTAGTTGATATAAATGGGATTTTCATGCAGAATTAAGTTTTTGTTCAAAATTTAGATTAGGATCATTCTGATGAGGCGATTCCGTGACTGTTATTAGGTGTTCATTGAATAAGTATAAATAGGGGGGACAGGGGTTCTAATCCCCCCCGTTATTAGATATAAATGGGATTTTCATGCAGAATTAAGTTTTCGTTCAAAATTTAGATTAGGATCATTCTGATGAGGCGATTCCGTGACTGTTATTAGGTGTTCATTGAATAAGTATAAATAGGGGGAACATTGGCTCTAATGCCCCCCCCCCGTTAGTTCATATAAATGGGATTTTCATGCAGAATTAAGTTTTCGTTCAAAATTTAGATTAGGATCATTCTGATGAGGCGATTTCGTGACTGTTATTAGGTGTTCATTGAATAAGTATAAATAGGGGGAACAGGGGTTCTAATGCCCCCCTTAATTTATATAAATGAGTTTTTCAAGCAGAATTTTCAGATTTCGTTCAAATCTCTGAATAGTTTTCGAACTTTAATGGTTAAGTATAAAAGAGGGGGATAACTCCTTTTAAATTATATAAATGCTAAATAGGTTTTTATTATGAATTATCTAATTTGCTCTGAATTTTGGATATAGATTTTTTTATATGATAAAGCATGTCTTTGATAGTATAGGAGGTTCAATGATTAAGTATAAAAAAAAGAGGAAAGGGGAGAGCTGTTTCCCCTTCTTATTTTTTTTTCGAACGGAATTAACCCTTGAAAATATAAGGCTTTAATGTACAATTAGTATTTGTAGCCTGTGAGCTCAATGCCATCAGTTTAACTGGGCAGAATTCTTTATTATCAACTGCAACATCAGTGTATCGACTTACAAGTTGAAAGTTAAACATGCATTCTAGTTTTTCAATAGCTATAATCTTAATGAGTATCGTTAATTAAGTAAAACACAATGGAAAATATCAAGTTTTATAGAAAAAGACTGATTTCTTACGATTTTTTCTACTCAAACTTAAGAATATCAATTTGAGAGAAAGAAATTTAAGCATGCATTCCAGTTTTGGGCAACCATTTCCTTCATGAACATTATTAATTAAACAAAACAACGGAAAATATTAAATTTTTAACCGATTTCTTCATATTTTTTTTTATTTAATATAAAATCAGAATACACAACTTAAAATAGAAATTTAAACGTATTTTTTAGTTTTTGAACAGTCGTTACCTCAAAGAATTTCGATAATTGAACAATTAACAAAGGAAACTAATGATTTTTTAACGAAAAAAGACGAATTAAACGAATTTGGTTAACTTTTACTCTAAATGGAAATTTCATCATACTTTTATATACTAACTAAGTAGAATTTTAATGCATAAACGAACACATTTCAATAAATACTCAACACACACACACACAGACAAATTTGAAAACAACACCTGCTTCTTGTGACGTCATATTGAAACCAAAACTTATTCCTTCGAAGTTCCTCACCATGCCTTTTCACCCCCATCTCCCCCCAATTTTTTACCTCAGGTAGGGAAATGTACAAAGCAATGACCCCTCATTCTTGTATATTTAGAAGTCTGGGAGAAAAAAAAAGAGACATTTTATGCACCCCAATTTCATAACAGCTACCGCAATATCCCAAAATTTAAATTTTGGAAGACATAATCAGTATAATTAATGAAGCAAAATAATAAAAATATTATTTTTTAAGGCGAAAAGGTGAATTTAAGCGAATATGATTAGTTTTACCATAGTCTTTTGAACCGCAACTGGGAAATGTGGATTTCTAACAGAAGAATTAAACGTATATTTTAATTTTAACAACAAAAACTTAACAAGTATCATTAATTAAACAAAAGTAAATATCAATTTTAAAGAAAAGACGAATTTGAATAATTTTACACTAGTATTTTCAAAAGCAAACATGGAAATATCAATACTTATTCACTATATTCAATACTATATTTAATAAATTTGGATACACTTTAAAAATTTTCTAATCATTAATTAAATATTAGCTGTATATTTAATGTTACCCATGTTTTCAACATTAGTTCATAATCGTGAATCTTGTATTTTAAATACCATGTATTCAGGTTCAGATTATTTTCACTTGAAATCATACAGAATTTTTTAACAGAGTTTGTTTTTGAAATCATTGAAGCAACTGTATTTAATATTTTTAACACCAATTTTCTAACATTTTCCGATTATACATTCTTCAGAAGTACATTTCTAAACGCTACAATCACTTTACATATCGAAAAGATATCATTGAAGCAACTGTATTTAATATTTTTAATACCAATTTTCTAAGATTTTTTAACATTTTCAGATTATACATTCCTCAAAAGTTATTATTACGTATTCTAAACAATAGAAAATATTAATTTTAAGAATAAAAAGACGAATTTAAACAAATTTTATTAGTTTTACACTATTTTTTCTCATCTCCAACACGGATATATCAATTTTAACAGAAGAATTAAACGTATATTTTAGTTTTTAACAACAAAAATGCAATAAGTATCAGTAAATAAACAAAAATAAATATCAATTTTCAAGAAAAGACAATTTTTACACAAATTTTCAACTTTGAAATATATTTGTTTACATATATTGTTACAGTATATTACTAAATTTAAACTTTTTAAAAAGTTTGAATGTCTTTACAAAGGGTTCATACTTATATTTTTCACGTCTTGACTGCATTCGAAATCTTACAACAAAAGTATACTTTTATTATTATTATTATTATTATTCTAGAAAACCTAAAAAATCATTTCTTGCTGCTTTAGACACTTGACATATTAAAATTACTCTGAGATATTCAACCCATATAATTAATCAAATTAGGACATGATTCATCTTACACTTCAAAATTTCTGAATTTTTACAATACTTATTTTCATCAAACTTTATTCTTGATCCTATATATTTTACTAGCACAGAATTTTAACATGTGTTTTTATCTACTTATCAGAAAATTATTAAAACACCCAACAACATTTTCCAAATATGAATATTATCTTTACAGTTTAATAATGCAAAACATACACGAATACAAAGTTTAGTTTTTACAAACATTTCATATTTCAAACCAAACTATTCGAAATTTTCACAACATAAGAGCAAACATTAGACGAACTTTTTAACATTAATATTGCTTAGATCTTTTCATCATAACTTTTAACTATGATAATTATCCATTTTTAGGTTGATTGTCGAAAAACTGTAACTGAAATTACATAAACTTAATGTAAAAAACCATGTTCTCGCACAATTTCTTGAAATTCAACAAAGAATTGACTATTACTCCAATACTTATCTTCATCAATCTCGACTCTCGATAGTATATAGATATTTCATCATTACATACTTACAACTCTTTTCAAACGCGTATCAGAAAATCAAGTCAATCAAAGTCTAGTAGTTATCACACCTGTTCCTCAGAAAAATTACTATCATATGAAACAGTAAAGAAAATTAATAGATATTTAATATTTAATAACCTCATACGTGAAATTACTGCCGAATGAGAATACTAATAATCAATAAAATCAACTGTTGGACAAAAAAATAGTACAGATTACCGAAAATTCAAATCATTTTTTCTACAAAAATTACAAAAATTAACAAATGAATGACAAGTTAGAGAAATAACTAAAAAATTAATGAACATATTTACAAATTTATTAAAATCACACCTTTTTCTGGATTACAAACCACAATTTCTTGAAAAATTTAACACCGAATTCGTAAGATTTTAATCCTAGTATTACATACACTCAATAAATATTCAAAATTAACAAAAAAAAAATAATTTTTTAGTCTCATCAATAAGCAGAAATTCTATATTAAAAGAATATTTTCATAGTAGTACTTATAAAAATAAGAGTTTACAAACTGATTTTCATAATTTTATCACATTTAAACTTAATTTTTATACATAAAACATTATATAATCAAATTTTATACTTTCTAATTCAGTAAAATTCAATACTTTTTTTGGTTTTTAAACCAATACCACAATATTTATTTACATCAAACTTGATTCTTTACCTTTTATATTTCCACATTACACAAGTGAGATAAATACTAACTTGGAACGGGAGTTGAAGTCAATTGATTCTATTCGATTTTCATCGTATACGCATTGCTCCTACACGAAATTTCTTACTTCTATAATCATCTAATGTATTAAAACTAATCTACTCATATTTTTAATTAATTCATGAGATGTTTCATCTCGCACTTCTGAATTATCATCTATCAAGTTGCTTAAAATATAAATACTATCTTTATAGTTTTAATGTAGTATACATGACTAATCTTGAGTTTCCATCTATACTATTAATCGAATTATCACATGTTTCATCTTACAGTTCAACGATTTCTGAATTATCGTCCATCTAGTTGTTTAAAATATTAATAAAAAGTTTATAGTTTTTGATTATACATAGTAAGTATGAATACAATCTTTAATTTTTAACAGTTCATATTTCAAATAACCTATTTTCGAAACCAAACTATGTGAATTTTACAACAATGCTTATCATCATACAGAGATTTGTGTTTCATGCTTTTTCTAAAAATTATCAGATATGTACTCCTCAGAGGAATTTCTATCATATGAATAAACGAAAAAAAATTAATTTTTATTAAACGTACAACGGAATTTGATTTCAATATACACGTATTTAATAAAAATAAGTAAATAAGCGATTATTTATACATTAAACCTTTACTAAATATATATTTCTTACGTTATACAGATGTTTCAACAAGATGAACCAAAACAGCAGCAAACTTCAGAAATTAATGATCTGAATGATTCATCCCTAGCACATGTAGCGTTAAGGAATAATACATATGTAAGTACTCATATGGAAAATACTAGAATTCGTATATGTAACGTAATTAGAGTAATATAAAATGATTTGTCTTACTGCCTACACTTTAACAAATATCTATTTACTTATATTGTTGAAGATAATCCTAATTGTTTGCATTTATTTCTATTACAGATGTGTTCTATTTGCTACAAACACTTCTTTAGTAAATGGAATTTAACAGAACATACAAAAATCCATACAGGTGAAAAACCTTACACTTGGGAAGATTACCAAATGCGGTATTCAAGAAGACGTGAATCAAAAATGCACATATCATCATATAAAGCACCGTCAGTTACATGTAAACTTAGTGAAGATATTCAAAAATTAGTCAGACGTTTGAAGAATTTAGAAATAAAGGAAGATATTTAGACTATTTATCCATCATATTTTCATAACAGTTACCACAATATCTCAAACTTAAAATTTGGAAGCTGAACACAGCTGAAAAGAAATTTTGTTACCCGTGATTTTTCTAACCAACGTGAATGCATGGATATTATTTTGCAATGTATTCTTTAAAGTTCACATTAAATATTCTTTTATATACATTTATCGCTGTGTTTATTTTTCTAAAACCTATTACACTATCGGAATACATAACATTTTAAGTGAAACAACACTTTCACAACATAAAAAATGCATAAGAACATACAAAATAAGCAGATGTATGAAAAAATATACAAGTTTACAGAATAATTTCAAAGTTTTCTAGAAATACTAACAAAAAATATTTACAATATAAAAAAATTACAAAAGTGAAAGAAAAAACACAAATGTAAAACAAAAAAATCACAAAGTGAAAAACTCAAAACAAAGTTTTTGAAAAAAGAAAATTTACAACAATTTTTTTTTTTTTTACAAAAACCAAAACTTCAAAAAATATTTAAAAAAAAAAAATTTTTTTTCAAAAACAAAATTTTTTTTCTCCTTGGTGAGGTTCTTTTGGATTGGCAGCAATGGTGGGACCGATCTGAGGACGGCCGGTCGACGTATGCGATCTTCCCGAAGGTCTCCACTCGGAGAATACAGGGTGATTTCTTTCTCAACCAAGTCCTAACGGGACATGGTGCCTTTGGCGACCATCAAGCCCGTTTCTTTAAAGGCAACCCTGCGTGCTTTTGCGGGAACGGGGTGAGTACGATTAGACATTGTGTCTATGAGTGCCCCCTGTGGAAGTCCATCAGGGAAAAGTGCTTCCCGTCCAACTTCCACACTCGAACGCTGACCGATCTTGTCCTTGACAATTACAGCAGGAAAGGTATTGTCGACATCGTTGGCGACCTTCTGACAAGGACATTGGATCGGGTTGGTCGTCGGGCCAATTGAGCTCTCGACTGTCTCGACCGAAGTCTTCGAACGCAACACTCGTTTAAGAGGAGTCCGAGGCCTCTCGTAGGCGCGATTCGGACGAAGCGACTATACAAGGTTTTTCCGGGTTTTCCTTGTACGTAACGAGAATTCGAGTCGCTTTCCTGTAAGTCCTCCCGGAAGGCTGGGCCTCTGGATCAGCGGTTGTTCAGGCAGCTTGTGCTACGGTGCCTGCATGGTTGCTCCAATCGGCGTGTTGGGCGCGGGCGGTGCCGTGTCGTGTCTGTGGCTGCGGATGGTGAGCGGCCGAGGCCGCGACGCTGAGTCCATGTTCCGTGGGCCGGGTGTCCTCGCTTGTCTTCCTGGCCGGCAGCGGGCGCTGTCGTGAGGCCGGACGTCACTTGGTTCCTCCTCATTGGAGGTCTCGTGACCTCCCTGCGTGGACCGCATGGAGCCACTCGGCTCTGGATCGGGAAACTCACTGTTTTACCTCACTAAAAATTAACCAATGGAAAAAATAGAATTGAGATTAAAAGTGGTTTATACGCTTTGTAAGGAGAGGGAGAGGGGAAAAGTCTATTTTAGTGGAGTTAGAGTAAAATGATATGATTCATTATTTATTATTGCAATTAAGTAACAGGTAGAGTAGAAGTAGTTTTAGAAAAAAACAATGACATTTACAGTTTAAATTTTGTGATCTGAGGAGAAAAAAGAAATAAGCAGATTTATTATTTATTTATTCATCTTTATTTTTATTTATTTATTTATTCTCTTGGGGGGGGGGGGTTGTTAGATAACTTATTATTTATTTTACAAAATATTTACAAATGGGTTAAAAACTAATAAATGGAAAACTTTTAATGATTTTAAAGTTTAAATGCTTAATAATGCTGGTATTCACCATTTAACTCAATCTAGAAAACCTAAATCGTACTTTAAAATTCTATTAACCCTTAATCTGATCGGACTTTCGCTGCTATTCAACCAGGTTATCATACATATCATTTGAGCGCTTAACCCAGGTTTTTCTAGATTGAGGTAGATGTTGAATTCGAAATAAACTGGGAGAGAGAGGGAAATCTCAATTTCAGTTAGAAGGGGAGATCTTTCTGTTTATTGTTACAGTACAGAAACAAATTGTGCAGAGCAGCTTTCAAAAGTCAAAGATCTTTTACTTCAAAGTATGTGAGAATGAATGTGCAGACAGGATATGCATATGACAGGTATAAATAGCCGGTAACAAACTAGCTGAAATTTACATACAGGCCATTTAGCTGATCAATAATTGGCCGAATATGATATTAGACGACAAGAAGATTAGCTGACATAATGATTAACCTACAATGCATTTAGTCAAAAAGATGATTACACGATAGGGCGATTAGCCGACCTTTTTCTAACTTTTTCCGTCACTTCTCATGAGCTATATCATTGGAAAGTCCTTTGACCATTCTTTGACATTATGAACATCCCGTCCAATTAGCTCTATGGGAAACTTTTTTCTCCACCAGTCACGTGGCATATCCTTTTAGTGCCCTTTCATCCCATTTTTATATTATGCACCTCACATTAGGTTAGTGTTAAGTTGCAATTAACTTACAGATAGTACAGTAGGTTACAACTACAATTAGTTACTCTTAGGTTAGGAGACTGTTTATTAGGACTATTGTTATTAGGAAACTGTTAGGTTATATTTACACTAATGTTAGATGAGAATAAGATTACGGTTGTTTTCCAATTAGGTCTTGGTAAAGTTAAGGTTGCATTACAGTTAGCTTGCGATTATGTTATATTTAGGTTAAAGTTATACAATTAGATCACGATTAGGTTACAGTTAGATTACAGTTAGCTTGCTGTTAAGTTCTGCTAACATGGTTAGTTTACAGTTAAATTACGGTTAGGCTATATTTAGGTCACAGATAGGTCGCAACAGGGTTACGGATAGCTTACACTTGCGTTACAGTTCTGTTTAAGTTAGACACAGATATGCTACAGTTATATTACAGTATGTTAGGTAAAGTTAATGTTATGTTAAGGTTCGGTTACTTTACAGATAGGTTATAGTTAAATCACAGTTAGGTTATTGATAGAATATGGATAGGTGATGTGATAATTATGTTAGCTTACAATCAGATTACAGTTATGCTACATTAGGTGACAATTTAGATTAAGGTTACATTACAGTTAGGTTATTTCAAGGTTATGGTTATTTTATAACATTACTGTTAGGTTACAATTAATTTATATTTATGTTACATTAAGGTTGCAGTTAGGTCACGGTCTGTTAGGTTACAGGTAAATTATGGTTATCTTTTCAGTTACGATTAGGTTATACTTAAACAGGTCGCACATTCATGTGAGTCATCGAAAATATTACTCGACATCAGAGAAAAAACAGGTTTAACCCTTAACCATCGCGACAAAAATTGTCACATAACTACTGTGAGCGGTCTGTCTGACCGCTTAATTTAAAAATGAATGAAATGTTAAATTAACTCTCAGACTACTATTTCCGTATTAAACTTTATATACAGGACTGTTATAAATAAAATTCAGCTGTTCAAAAGTCTCTAAAGATAGTAATAGGGCTCCAAACGAAACAAAATTTGACCATTATCTATAGTTAAACTAAAAATTATGATTTAAACTCTAAAATTTGAAAAACTTAGCAGTCTGTGAAAACCGCTAACAGCAGTTAAGTGTTAAAATGTAAAGTTTACCTTACATTCGTTAGTCTAGCTCTTAAAAAAAAATGTTAGTTTAACCTGAAGCTGTCAAAATACTATTTCCGTGAGTATAAGTTGTTCGCACTCTTCAAAAGTTAAAATGATGAAATAATCAATGTATAATTTACTTTATTAAAAATACCAATTATAGGCATTAGTTTTAGATCCTTTTAAAAAAGTCTCGAAAATAATTTTATATATCATATAACACAATTGTCAATATCACAATAAAAGTTTATATAATCTAAAATTTTAAAAAACTGATAACGTTTTCATCCTATCCAGGACATCTTCAGTCAGCGTACGTGGAAATCATTTTCTTTTGAGCTTTATATATCGTTCAAATCCCCCGGTTTTCCCTCTTTCTCTCTGTTTTTCCCTTCCTTTTCACCAAGCATCTTAACCCATCTGCATCTTCATCCACGTACGCTGACTGAAGATGTCCTGGATAGGATGAAAACGTTATCAGTTTTTAAAAATTTTAGATTATATAAACTTTTATTGTGATATTGACAATTGTGTTATTAGGATGAGCGAAGCGAATCCTCTACTAGTCCACTCAAATTACAATTTGTCGTACGCTTTACAAAAAAACTATTCAATATTTTAACTTCAAATTAAACACAAAAATAAATTATGATCTGTAGATTTGCAGAATATAATTTTTTTTACAGTAAAACGTTAAAAAAATTATTATTTTAATTAATTTATTTTATTAGGATGAGCGAAGCGAATCCTCTACTAGTCCACTCAAATTACAATTTGTCGTACGCTTTACAAAAAAACTATTCAATATTTTAACTTCAAATTAAACACAAAAATAAATTATGATCTGTAGATTTGCAGAATATAATTTTTTTTACAGTAAAACGTTAAAAAAATTATTATTTTAATTAATTTATTTTACATGCATTTCCAATACGGACGCATTTCAGCAAATAAATAAAAAATGAAACGCGTATATTTTCAGAAAAAAAAGTTTAAATCATGGAGTAAATAATTATAGATAGAATCATGATTAATTTATTAAATAAAACATGTTTTCATTATCCCGCAAAATTGTTTGCACAGATGACACTTAAACATTTTAAAAAAATTGTATTATAGATTTTTTTTTTTTTTTTTTTTTTTGTAAACTGGCAACAAAATAATTGTAAATAAATAAAATTAATTCTTAAATTTGTTATATAAATAAAAAATTAAAAGATCTGCGTGAAGTTGTTGGTTCAAGCTCTTTATAAATATTTTTGCGAAGGTCGTATTGTGGCTAAATAATATCGACTCATTAATCAGAAGGATTTTATAGAAAAATAAGACTTTAATAAGTTCGCAAACACAACAATAGTTATTCGTGAAAACGTCACTGCGAGAATGAGAGAGCGCTTCGTTAAAAGGTAATTCCATTAATTGAGTTGCCATTCGCAGAAAGTAAAAAGTTCTCCCACGCGGAGAGAATTACAGTAATTCTCATACGCTAACATGTATAAAAACGAAGAAATTAAAATAAAATGTTTTACAGTTAAAAATTCATAGTATCAACGAAAGCAGATTTCAAATGTTTTTTCCAGAAAATAGGATTTTGAAGAAGTAACTTTCTTCAAGCTTTCTTCAAATATATTATTCTAAAATAGCTATCAAAGATTATCGGATGTTGATTACAAAGATTGGAAACATGCATATTTCAAACAATTAAAAAACACCAGTGGCTACTTGAAATTGTAAAAACATCTTTAAAAGAGCTTTTAGTTGAAAATTTAAAAAAAAATTGTAAAAGTTTGCTTCGAAAATATCTTATTATGCCAGTTTTACATCATAAATAAAAAAATTAAAATGCGCCAAAACATAAAATAACGTTTTTGTTTAATAAAGATGCAAAAATAATAATAAAAAAAAATATTGTTACTTTCAAATATCTGTTTTATAAAATAATGCTTCGCGAATCCAAACAAAGCATGGCTTTTGCTAGTATGATATATAAAATTATTTTCGAGACTTTTTTAAAAGGATCTAAAACTAATGCCTATAATTGGTATTTTTAATAAAGTAAATTATATATGAAGGCATTATACTTGTTATTGTGGTTATCTACAATTTCTGAATAATCAATGTATTTTCTTATGCTGGTTTTAACGGCATGAAAAATCAGCTAAAATTTAATATTGCAGAAAACATATAATGCAGTTGAAAATTAACCTTCAGCAATTTCTGCAAATTAGTGGAAATATACTATTTCTTTTTTTCTTTTTTTTTTCGGGGGGGGGGGGGGGTAATATAAATTTTTATACATGCCACATATTAAAATGAATTAAATTCCTCCAAAAACACTCCTAAAACTAATGCAGTGGTGCTTTCAGAAATAATCATTAACTGGGAGGCATTTATCTTATTGAATAAACTTACATAAAATTACATTTATATTTTACTAGCGGCCCGCCCTCGCTTTGCTTCGGGTAGTCCCGTGTCACTACTGACACCGCAAATTGTTACTACCACTTCATCCCATTAAATTCAACTACTAAAACCATTACTCACCTTTTAAGTAGTCGGGTAAAAAGTAGCCTGTATGTTAATCTAAGGTGCCAGATAACTCCATACAAAGTTTCATGAAAATCGATCCATCCGTTCTTAAGTTATAGATGGTGTAACTAACACGACTTTGTTTTATGGATATAGATTATAGCAGCCCGCCCAGGGTTTGTACGGGTATTAAAAAAAAATTCAAGTTTTAAATTTTTACACACATACTCATACTCTCTTCTTTGTGGGTGGAGTTATTAAAAAAGTGTAAACTTATAAAAGAAAATTCGGATATTAGTATTGTTTTTTATTTATTTGTAATTCATACACTACATTTTTACTTATTTACTTTTTACTTATTTACCTATTTATTTTATTTTTACAACAATTACAGGATGTCTTTATACACAACGTTCACAGCTTTCTTGTCATTAGACAATACAAACATGTTTTCTCTAGAGGTTACTCTTGAAAGAGCGACATACAGTTGTCCATGTGAAAAACAGTCAACGCTCAAATCTAAGCCTGCAACGTTGAAGGTTTGACCCTGCGATTTATTAATGGTCATTGCAAAAGATGTTTTTACCGGAAACTGTAAACGTTTAAACTGGAAGGGTAAATCCGATGGTATCAGAGGGATTCGGGGAATCAATACATCTTCTCCGGTACCACATCCTGTGAGTATTGTGCACTCTATTATGAAAGTTTTCAGTGATTTTACCAGCAAACGCGTGCCATTGCAAAGTTTAGGTGGATTCAGGTTTCTTAATAAAATAACAGGATAACCTACTTTCAACACCATTTTGTGAGGAGGAAGTCCAGACGGGTTCAAAGAGTTTAGAAATTCTGTAGGAAAATGAACAGCTTCTTCCAAATCGAGAACAGTATCGACCGAGTAGTATATTTTCGTCGGCGCATCAATCTTTGAAAGAATCAAGTTATTTACCTTATCTACTTGTTCGTTAGTTGGTGACAGAATCGCTCTTTCTTTAAACTAAGATATTGTCTTATAACTTATATTATCAATGTCAGGATAGACATTGTTGACTAACTCTTGAATGTTGTCTATCAAAACACAAAGGTTTTCAAGGTTAATCCTTCCCTCACTTTGTGTTAATTCTCCATTGCCAACTTTTAGCAGCATCTCTGAAAATAGCCTGTTCTCACGTGAAGATGACGAAACCCTCATATTAGTTTTAAGCTCTAATTTGTTGACATTATTGACATTGTGGCCAAAGGTTGGATCTTTTTAGGGAAGCATTTATTTCTTCAGCACGTGTTCCTCGAGTCACAACTGGTAGGATTTGACGAAAATCTCCAGAGAACAGAATTGTACATCCACCCATAGGTGAATTTGCGCATATCGCGCATTGTCCTATCCAGTGTTCCACAGACGTCTTGTGTGACATGGTAGCTTCGTCTCAGACTATTAATGAGCAGTCACGCATCAATTTTCCTGTATTGCTCTGGTTAGAAACACTACAGACGCTGTTATTGTCATCGGTGGCGATTTTCAGCGGGAACTTGAATGTAGAGTGTGCAGTTCGACCTCCTTCTAAAAGCGTAGCGGCAATGCCGGATGACGCAACAGCTAACGCAATTTTTCCGGTAGATCTCACTTTTTTTAAAAGCAGATTGATTAGAAATGTTTTTCCTGTACCTCCTGGGGCATCAAAGACAAACAATTTCCCTTCATTGTTATCAATTATTGATAGTAATGCAGTGAATACTTTTTTCTGATCGATGTTTAATCGTAGCTCATCTTGAGCTATATTTTGTAAAAGTCTCATTTGATCATATGATGTTTCTCTTGTGTATTCGGCACTGTTAGTTAAATCTGAGTTAGTAGTATTAGTTGGCATCGGCAGCCCAAAATCCTTGATTGATTTACAAGAAAGTAATTGCAGTACTTTATTCAATTCAAATAATGCTTCGTCAAATATGTTTTGATCATATTGTATATCATCCGAGTTTAACTCTCGCCGTCGCCGATTCAGAATATCACTGGCCATGTTTTGTTGAAATTTATTCCATAGATTAACAGAATCAGTTACTTGACAAAACGCTACTATGACGGCAAATAAATATCTTAATGATGTAGCTGAACTACAAACAGCTGCTTCTGATAATGTGTTTTCCCAGTGAGAATCGTCTTCCAAGAGCCCCATACTTTTGAATGCTGCTTGATAAGTATTGTAAACAACACCTTGTACAGTTCTTAGGTGCGCAAAGGATGTCGGGCCTTTTACAATATGCAGTAACATTCTCAGATAAAAGCATTCGCTGTTGCTGGAATGAATCACGTAGACTCTGCCAAGAGCATCCGTTTTTTTTTACTCCGGGGAAACCATCAACCGCAGTACCTTGTTTTCTCCGTTGAAAAGTTTTAGAACTCTGGTTCCATGTATAGTAACTTGGAACTCTGTCATATGTCAGTGTTTTCGCGAAATCATCTTGAGCACATAACTTGAAGAATGCTGTCAATGTTGTATCCCGCGGGTTATTAACAACTTCTTGTATATTGTTCTCCATGAAATATACTCTTTGTCTATTTTCTAAATGAACTGCAAGGTGGACAATTGTGGGAGCCCGGTCGTACACTTCGAATGATAAAATCCTCCATACAGCTTCAGAGCTGCAGATGTAACGTCCTTCCACTTCATTTGGTGATTGTATGCTGAAAGTGGCTTGATCACTACCTTTATTGATGTACTTAGTAACATATTGGATTGACTTTATCGAATTGCACAACTCTACGTTGATTTGGGCATCAAAAATTTTCAATAGGAGCGGATTATAGGGAACGATCCATCGGTTATCAATATCATAGTTTCGGACGGTAGCATTTTGCCCACCCTGTTCTGGCGATCGTCGACGATATTTGGGATATCCGTCATCGCTAGTAATTGTTTGAGTTTGGAACGACTTCGGAAATTTTTTGCTGCATTTAGAATCTCTCATACATGGAGAATTCGGGTTTAAAGTTCCGCAAGGGCCGTGTACCATATGATTCTTTACGATTTCGTACAGGATAGGATCTTCATCTTTATCCGGTAATTCAGCTGAAATGACCCTGTCAATTTGGTTTGGTCTAATTTTGTTCACTAACCACACCAGCAGGTGTACATGTGGCAAGCCACGTTTCTGCCATTCTATTGTGTACATATGACAGCGCGGGGGACCGAATATATGAGACTTGTTAATGAGGTGCAGGAGTTTCTGTACTTTTAAATGGAAGACTCTGTTAACTATATCGTATTTGTCTTGTGGAGTTAAATTGGTGTTAATATTTTCTTTGATTTCCGGCCAATTTAGGTTACATGTTGCAGTTACAAATAAATCAGGTTTGCCGTAATTTCTGACGTAAGTCATGGCGTCTTGCGATTTTTCGTGTAAATATCGAGGTCCACCTGTGAATGATGAAGGTAGTATAACCAACTGCCCAATGCCGTTGTCGTGTTCATTCGTCTGTAAAGCATCCTGAAGATGAACGTAATTTTCGGCTCTCAATTTAGTTTGATTATTACGGATGTAGGCCAATCTCTCAGATTCAATTTTTGCATATTGATCTACCAAGTATTGGTTTGTTAACATTCCATATCTAAGCAAAGTGTTGAAATTGTTACGTCTTGTCATTATACGGTATCAATAGTAGTTCATACATGACACTGTTTTACGCAGAGGTGTACCATCGATTGGGTCAACTTGAGAAATAATAATGGCATAACCATTTTCTTCACGACATAGCATCAAAGGATATTGTAAGCTGTCATAAGATCTGTGTAACTCTGAAATTTTTTGCAAATTATCATCACTATTATGCAATACAATATTTCTTTTGTCAAATTGCTGTCCAGCTATCACCACTGCTACTTCACTCGTGGACGGCGCATTATATCGTCCTCTGTGTTCTCCAACAGGAACTTTATTTGCATGGATTACGACATTAAAGTCAGGAGTATCTGCTGGAATACTCTCAATCGCAGTTTTCAAAGACTGTATATAGCAATTATGAGAATATAATATATCTTGGAGAGATCTAATTAAATCTCTATCAACTGGCTGTGCAAAACTTGAACACCGCGTAGATGCTTGTTTATCTGGATCTGCAATAAAATATATTTGAAGAAATTTGTGATCATCGGGTCGAAGTGGTAGCAAGCTCCCAGCTAAGTGGTACACTTGCCCATCGCGGGGTTTTCTGTAGACCTTTTTAATGTGTACAATAATTAGTACATTATTTTGATAAATCTTGTAGGGTTCAGCCTGCGTTTGCAATGTATAATCGGAAAAAATGAAATTATTTACGACATCACATTAAAAATCTTAAAAATAACAATATTTCTCCACTATTTAATGGATGTTATTATACATATAAACCTTCCTCTTGAATCACTCTATCTATTAAAAAAAAAACCATCAAAATCTGTTGCGTAGTTTTAAAGATTTAAGCGCACGTAGAATTTAATACATTAAAAAATTAACAAATCACGTTCATTTTTAGCAATTTGTCTGAATTCTTTTGTGATTCCTGTAAATGGTCTATAGAATTTCCATACTCAATGCAGCTTGCAAAAAGTTAAATAAAAAAAAAATGGGTACAATATCTGACAACTCAATTTTAACAATCATCCCTAATAGACAATACTTCATTTACAGTATAGTATTCAACACCTTTTATGTGTTGCTGTAATGAAATAAAATGCAATGAATATCATATTCTAATTTAAGCATATTGCAGTAAATCTTTGTAATGTACAGTCGAATCTCTATATAATGAAATCCACCGTTCTAGTAAAAAAATAAGTTATATAGAGAAATTCAATGTATAGAGAATGATGTTAAAAATCGTATTTAATGTGTGAAATTTGAACAAACATTATTTTTTATCTTTTGAATTAAGAATTTGAAGTGTTTAAATTTCATTTCTTAATTATTTAAGCTGTTTCAAAAAATAGAACAGGCATTTATTTGAAAGCTTAATGAAAATCAAATGAGGAAGACTTGCATTAATTTCAGACGAAGAAATTTGTAATTTTTTGTTGTTTTGATTTTAAAATTGTTACACTCTTTCTCAAAAAAAAAAAAAAAAAAGGCTCGAATTTTAGCAAGGAATGAAAAATTGTAGTTAACACTGTAATGTTTGAGCTGACGCTTTGGTCAGGGTATCAAAGAAAATATAATGTTATGTTTATTTGAAAGTGGAAAAAAACACTTTTTATTTGCCTCTACCCACAATTAGGCCAAAGTGATCGTGATAATGATAGCACATCACGGAGAATGGGGGCCTGCAAACGACCCTAATTACTCTCTTCATTATTTCATTTAAATAATAAAAATATTCTTTATCCAATGATGAAGAAAAATCAAGTATAAAGTTATAAAAATATAAAATTAAAAAGGTAAAAAGTTACCTGTTGAATCCTTGGCTTTTGATGACAAATAAATCCAGACAATAGGCACAAGAAATTAATATACGAACAATTTTCGAAGAAAAAAAAATATATTTTATTTCATGAAGAACTTGTTGTTTTTTTTCATGAATAAATATTTCTTCACAAATTTATATTTTTGGTGACTCGTACATATTAATTTCTCACTTGATAAACAACCATTTCATAACATATGTTAATCACAACTATTGCTATCTCCAAGCAATAAAAATTCTTTTCATAACATATTCTAGATATCTCAACAACATGTAATTAAACAATTTTCTTCATGACATAAAAGGAGAATAAATTATTATTTCCTTTTGAAAAAGAACACCTCTCATAATATGAACTTTCAAAACAAAATACATCATACTTCATATTGTATAGATACATGCCAATATTTTCTTTATAACGCCCCGTAAATATTAAGAAAAAATTATATATATATTGGGCCAGATAATGAAGTAAAAAGGACTTATGCAAATAAAATTTCTTCACCTGACGAAAGAAAAATCTTCACCAAGACGTCATGTAAACTATAATATTATTTCTTGAAAACAAAACAGTTCTTCACCTCTGCCTACTTCTCAGAGGATGGAGAATAAAAAGATTATCGAAGAATTGGGCACATTAGATTTGTAGAAGAAAACTCGTTGATGAAGAGATGATGAGAAAATGAATGAATATTTATAAAATACGTGACGACATTTTTACAACACTTGTGAAGATAACACGAGAGCATAAACTGAAGACGTATAATGAGACCTTATATAATTTCCGTAATCCAAGAAGAGAATGCACAAACAAAACAATTTTCGGGATGCTATTGCAGTGAGAAGTGCCTTGCTACTAGCCGCCTTGAAAACTCAACATCATTTCCAAAAAGAGAAGGCACAAACGAATACATTCAGGAATGCATTAAACCACTTCATTGCTCCTCGCAGCACAGAGGGACTTGGCTTAACAGAAATCAACATCACTTTCCTAGATGAATTTTGAGGGCAGCACTTTTTCTTTGCCGCACTTAAAAAAAATCAGCATCGTAATAATCTCAACATAACAAAAAAAAACCGTTCCATCCATCGTTAACGGGGGAGCACCTCTGCCCCGAACTTTCACTCATGCGACTGCATCCATCACAGCAGGTGTCTATCGGCGCAACTGACTCAGGTGGCCGCGAGCCCAGGGGAAAAAGAGAAAGGGTTATTGTAAATGCAAAATACGCCAATTTGGCAGTTAGCAACAGAGGGGGTGAGGAAAAACTAAGCCAAATTACAATATACAGTATGAAAAGATATGTAACTAATAAGAATAAAATTGATAACCATCTTAAGAAGGAAGGCCAAAGCTGGTGGCCATGTACTTAACGGCTTGAAATACGTCACCTGTGGAATTTAATTTGATAGGTTAGGGGTGTGTCCGAATAAACGGAAGTTCCACCCAAAAGAACTAGCGAGAAAGTTCTCGAACAAATTTAAAACCGGAAGGAATGATTTCAAACAGAATTTTTACCGGCTTGGAACATTCGAAAGCTAAGTAAGAAAGAAAACATTACAGGCGACGATAAGAAAATAAGCGAAAACGAAATAAAATTTAAATTGAGAACATTAATAAAAAAGAGGTAATAGGAAATAAAATGGCTAATAAAAATGAATTAAATTAAACATATGGGGGGGTTATGGAGTAACCACCACAAACACTTTCCTCCATTTGAAGGCCTCCCTTATGTGCCTCTCATTGATCTCTTACGTGTGTATCAATCCAATTGACACTGTTTTGAGACGGATGTGGAAATGTGTGTGGGAGGTGGGATGAATTCGTTGGATTTAAAGAACAAGGAGAGAAGTTATATTAAAAAAAAAAACTCAGCACTGACAATAAATCAAAAATAAGAGATGGAAAATTGATTCCATATGATTTTGAAGCTTTTTTAAAACTGAATAAATTAAGACCAATTTATGAAAAAATTCGTTATATGGAGATAGACATTTCGCTACATAGAGACTGTTTTTAATGTAATCATGCAAAAAGGAGACCGTTCCTACTAAAAATTCGTTATACAGAGAAATTCGATGTATGGAGTTTTGTTATAGAGAGACTCGACTGTATATGAATTTCATCTTGTTTGAATTATTGAAACATATTTAAAATATAATGTGCACGCAATTTTCTCCTTAGACTATAATAAAACAGAACTTCTTTCTGTGATCCTGTAAATTAATAATAAATTTTTTGCAGCCTCCTCGGAAAGAATATTTTATTGCATGTCATAAATTCACATTAACTTCACTACATTTGAAATTGAGAAAAATCATTCAAAATATGCTGCAAGTGATTTTTTTTCGTTGTCATTAATATAATAACGGAATATTTCAATTTCCCTTTATATATCTACTCTAAGTGCTAGACATAAAACACTCTGAAGAAATCATCTAATGCGCCTTAATGGGTTACATAAAGATCTTTTTGTTGAAATTGGGTCCATAAAACCTGTAGGAAGAATGCATCCAAAGCAGTTGAAGAATATTAACACAGTCTTTGGATAGGTCCCGAAAGAGCCAGGATCTTAACTAGAATGTAGAAATGGGGGTATAAGTAAATGGAAAAAGATTCCCCAAAATAAAGATTGGATTAAAAAGAAGCAATTTAGTAGCAATTTAAGGCTCAAAAATTCCAAGCGACATTATACCTGAGGGTCCAGGGTCTTAACTAAAATGTAGTTTAGTATAAGACGATTTTTTACTAGTTTTTAAAGTAACTGCAGAATATTAGAACTATGATAAAGAAAATTGGATAATTTTTTAAGAAGCTATACTAAAAACCCTAAGGTTATTAATATTTTAGATTCATAGTAGCTAAAGTCTCAGATTTTTTTTTTATTGCTTATATAGTAGCTAATAGATCTACAAGATTGTTAGGAAAAAAAAAAGTGCTAGCAAATCTCGCCATTTTTAAGGGATCTATAATAAGGAATCGAAAAGGCGCCAACTGATAGCTGACAGTAGCATCCTAACACGAGAACAAATTAAATGGTCTTCCTACTTAGCACTTTATATCTCCAATTAGTCCAAATTAAGCATCAGATATGAATTAATCATTTAAAAAAAAGCTTAAAGAATAAAGGCAAAAAATGGAAGAAAATACTTGAAAAAAGGCCCTGGGGCCCCAACAAAAAACCCCGAGGGTGTTGATCTGGGTGAGAGGTCCAAGATTGAACTTTTAAAATTACATATTGAGAGGGTTATAAAATTAGTCGGTGAAAAATTGATTGTGCACAAAATGACTAACGGGCTGTGCGATCAAGCCTTAGGGTCTTAACTGGAATGTAGAAAAGGAGAGATAACTGAAAGGAAAATGGGATCAAAAAACAAAAATAGATTTTAAAAGGGGGCAATCTATTAACAATTTAGAGTGCAAAAGCTTCAAAGATCCTGTACCAGGCCCAGAAGTCTTACTGAAAACCAGAAATGGGAGAATAAATGAATGGAGAATGGGCCCCCGAAATGAAGGGGATTGGATAAAAAGGAAAGCATTTATTAAAAATTTAGGGCATAGAAACTCAAAGATCCTCGGCCTTACAAAAATTAAAATCTGAGCCACTGGTGCATCAGGACCTCTCTTGAACTATCTTCAACCAAATCTTCTGACTTCTATAAGCGATAGATTTCACTAGCCTTCGAAGACAGACAGACACATAAACAGAGCAAAACTTTCTTTAATTACCACTGATATATTCTGCTTATTGTACTCTAACATTTTTTAAATCATTATTCAGAATTTTGAATGTATTTTTTAAATTGTTTTTGCACAGTTAAAAACAATTTTGGCTATGTTTTCTAAAAGAAAAATCTAGTCAACAAAAATTTTGAAATAGCAATCCAATTCATGAATTTTTCCATTTCGAGCTCTCAACATTGACATTCTAGGAGTACATAAAATAATTGAGTTTTATCATATGCATATCATGTATGCTTTAAAACCTTCAAATAGTTTTTTATCAATAAAACAAAATTAAAAGAATAAATGTTTTTTAAAAAATATTTTATTAAAAAAATACTGGATAAAAGTACAAAACATTTTAGAAGTACATAAAATAAATGGGCTTTATCATATGTACACATATACACTCACAGATATATCTTCAAAACTATTTCTTATTTACAGCTTTCTAAAAACTGTTCTAATGTAGCAGTATCTACAGGGATATACCACAGTTCAATACCATCACTATTCTAAAATAAAGCAGAACAGAAGAAATAAATAAGATATTATCTACATATAATTTTCATGATATTTACAATTTTTCAGAATATTTACATCTGAACTATGTTTAAAGATTAAGAATGTTTACAGAAAGATTAAATGCAGGAAACCTAGCAAACAAGTCTCATTAGCATTTAAGATAAAATGCCTAAAAAGAATTTTGTTAATGATGTCTTTTGGGGATTGGGAGGGGGGAGCAAGAGCAAATTATAACAATTTTAGTCTTAAATAATTTGAGAAAACCTTAAATCTAAATTAGATTAATTTTTAAACACAATTACTCAATCGGTAAATTAATTATAACAGAGTAATTTATTCCATTTTTCAATATTGGGTAAAAAAAGTCCGGGCCAGGATTCGAACCAGGGATGTATTGGCTGAAGCTGCCAATGCTTTACCAACTGAGCTATCCCGGACACGAACACTGGAGGACTATTTCACCCAAATTAACCTCAACGATTAGGTTAATTGGGTGAAATAGTCCTCTTGTGTTTGTGTCCGTTGGCTCAGTATAGCTCAGTTGGTAGAGCATTGGTGGCTTTAGCCAATACATCCCTGGTTCGAATCCTGGCCCGGACTTTTTTCACCCAATATTGAAAAATGGAATAAATTACTCTGTTATATTTAAATCTAAAGTTTCAAATTAACGTTAATTTTATTTTGTCATACAACAAATTTTGATTTAAGCAAGGGGTAGAAAGAGATTGTAACCTTTAGAGTGTATTGTAATCTTTATACTTGTACTTTCAATGCTATTAGTTCTAAAATTTTTCACAGTAATTTTTCAATGAGAATGAGGCAAATATGATATAGTTGCACATCAAATTCAGCTAATATAAAAAGTCTGTCATTTAGACACATAACATAATATGTAAAAATTTAGATAAAATTAAAAACTTATACCACAACTAAAAATGCACTTTTGTCAATCATCTCTAATATAAAGTATTTCAAGTATTTTTTATGTCATCTTTAAATTTAGAAACATTCCACCTAAAAAGAGTGCTGTAATAGTGATTTTTTTATTTTTATTTATTTATTTATTTTACAAATTTCTCAATATTTTGTAGTTTTATAGTCCATCAGCATCAGTGGCTCATGCAATGGGAATTTGAGTCCTGCCAGCTATTTGCATGCAGCTGATGTACAATAGAATAACAAAAAACAATTGATTTTAATAAATATCATGATCGAGGTTAACTCATTCTCCAATTAATTCACTCAAGTGGAAATTTAAGTTGAAAATTAAAGTTGATATAGTAATGAGCTAATAATATTGAAATATTAACATCTGTAACTACTTTTTGAAATAATAAGATGTATGAGATAAAAGAGAGTTTTGGGATTGGCACATCCAACTAGTTTAATTATACTACCTCTAACAATAAAGTTCGGTGAATGAATTCAGAACGGCCGATCTAGCTACAATAGGGAACAAAAAGCTGCACTTGCATAGAGGCAAGTGTTGATCATCTTCCCCCACCATTGTTCAGTTGAGCACTGTTTATGTTCTGCGTAAGACGTATTTTAGAAAGTGCTTGTTCAGTGAGTTGATTCTTAACTGAGAACAGAAAAATAAAAGAACAAAAGATCAGTTTAAAGTTTGGTTTTAAGATTTGCAAGATACTGAAAGAAATTCATGAGGGGTGGTGCAAATTAAACATCCACCATACTCCCCAGATCTCAATCCTCCAGACTTCTTCCTATTTCCACAACTCAAACTCTCTTTGAAAGAGTTTTCACCTTATTGCTGACATCCAATGAAACATGATGAAGCTTTTGAACGCCATCCCAAAGGAAAACTTCTTGCGAATTTTCCAGGACATGTGTAGCAGATCTCAGAGGTGCATAGTTATGGGAGGTGACTATTTCGAAGGATGGTATGGTAACTTTCATTAATATTTCATCTACATTAATGTTACAAGACTATTCACCAAACTTTATTGTCAGAGGTAGTATGTAACAATACTTTCCTTTAATAAAAATAGGTACACAAATACAACTTGGTATATTTCAACAATTAAGTGAACAAAGTCACAGGTTTTGCAAATAACATATACACATCCAAATAAAAAAATCAAAACTTACTTTATGGGATGTTAACAACTTATGGTTTTTAAATTCGGATAATTGTGCTTGCATAGTGATTTCACTATTGACTAAAAATGCTTCTCTGCATTCTTGGTACCACTCATGAAAGGTAATACCTGAAATTGAAACTTAAAATTAATCAATGTGAAGTATTAAGTAAGATGTAAATTATTTATATATATATATATATTTTTTTTTTTTTTTTTTTTTTTTTAATGAATTGCAATTATCAATTTAAAAGAAGGTAAAACTGGCAAAAGAGACAATTATGAGAAAGTAAGCATTTAAGTTTTAAATTTTTATCATTTAATTCTTTAAATTATAAAATTCACTAAACACAAATTGATAAAATCCAGAATCTATGAATGAAGTAAAAATCTTTAGATCAAGAATTTTGAAATTTGCAGAAAAGTTTAAAAAAATGAAATGAAGTAACTTTTTTTCCCCATTTACTTGTTGTGAAAGAACACTAGATATTAAAAGTACACCAAACACAGATAATTTTAAAATCCATATATATATATTTTTTAAAATTGACTCACAGTACAGTCAAACCTCATTAACATGAGCATGCTTAGTGTGAATTACTTTTAACATGAATTGTTTTCACAGTCCCCTATAAAAACGAATGCAAAGAATTGATACTGATAAAACATGAACAAAATTTTGATTCTCCTTGAGGTTCATGTTAATGAAGTTCGACTGTATAATAAAAGTAGATTGTAATATTAAGAACTCAGCTAATTGTGAATATCAATAATTAACACTATGAACTCGTTTTTTTTTTTTTTTTTTTTTTTTTTTTTTTAACACACGATTCCATACACACAATAAACAATTTTTGAATAGGAAAGTAGGATTGCAAACTATTCATTTAGTCAAAAATAGAGGATGTTTTGTTTTAATTTGAATGTGAATTTTAGTTTTTAACTTTGAAGATATATGACTGAAACTTGCAACAGATTTATCTTACTTTGTTTTAAATATAACTGCATTATTAGAAGTGGCAGAAGTAACCACCATCCACACCACCCTGAAATAAGGTAAAAGTTCCTTACTTCAAAATGTAACTGATGTAATGTACAGTGTCACTGACTAAATAGCTGTGCACATTGAACACTTTTCATATAAGCATATTGTGTTGAATTCTGGAGTTAAGAACAGAAATCTTGATATTCTGTATTTTTTATTAAATAAATGGATTCTGATCTATGCTCCCCTTGCAAAAATTATTTGTTGTAGCGTACTCTTCTACCTCTTACAGTTTGTAACCATAGTAACTGAAACATTCTGTATATATGACATAGTAGATTTTTGGAAAAATACTTGTGTTTGCAATTTTTATTTTATTACTCACATGGTGGGGTTTATTAGTAATGGGACCTCATTATTTTCAGTTTATTTGAGAAACCAAAAATCGCCTGTCACTTTCAAATTCCATAGACGCAAAAAAAAAAAAAAAAAAAAAAAAAAAAAAAGCTTTTTTAATTTTAAAGATAAATGATTAAGTGTTATAAACAAAAAACAAGGGAAATTATGTCAAAATCTTTACACATAAATATTAAAAAAGTATGAAAATCTTAAAATAACAAAATTATTACATGTGAAACATACTTAAAGATGATAATTACACCTTCGCTTAAAATGTCTAAACATTAAATATCATAATATTCAAAGTGCCTAAAATTTTTACATATGAAAAACTGTTAAATTAACTTATGTGCATATTAATCTCAAAAGATGAAAAAAATTTAAATAGATAAATTATTACATGACAAATGCTTTTTTATTAAATAAATACTGTTTGTTGGAATACTGTTTTGGAATGTTTATAAAATAGTACATTTACAACAGTTTTCATTCCAGAGAGTTAATTTGACATCACATGATGTAAAAGTAGCAAATTAGTTTATAATAGAATGCTTGATGCAACACAAAAATAGGCAAATGTATGTACAAAATAGGGCAGACTGGTACACAGTGGATAACTTTTGCAGTTTATTATTATTTTTTAATGAATAGTCCAATCTGTCTAAAAATATTCTTGAGCATTCCTTAAGCATTTTTACATGTCTCAGAATTTTTTCAGAGCATAATTTCAAATACATTTTTTTTTAAATTTAGTTGTAGATGCTCATAAAGTGGACCAATGTGCCCCAGATGCAGGGGACACTGGTCCATGCACTATGGCATAGTGGTCCACTATTAAGCATTATTTAAAATCTATACATATATAAAAGAGTTTATCTTGATTGACTAATAATCAATGCACAGCCCAAACTATTGAACATACAAACGTGGAAATTGGGGAAAATATACTTCTTATGATGTAAGTACACATTAAGTGGAGATTTTTGTAAATTCTCCCCCTAAGGAGGCAAATGAGGGGGGGGGGTCAAAAATTCTGAAACATCTTCTTATATCTTAGCAGCCCTTTAAAGTAACAGCATAAAATTAAAAAAAAAATCTACTAAAAAAATTATTAAATACATATTTCAGTGATTTTAGAAATTGCCTCTTCATGGGGTTAAAAGGGGGATCAAACAATTTAGAGCATCTCAGCACTCCTTTTTAGTAGAAACGTGAAGCTGAAAAAAAGAAAACCATTAGAAAAATAGTTAAAGATGTGTTTCAGCGATTTAAAAATTTCCACCCCTGAAAAAGGTTAAAGTGTGGGAAAAAAATTAAACTTTTTTTGGACCTGTCTTGTGACATATCATCGGAAAAAAGGAAGGGGGCATTTTTCAAATTTTTTTTTTTATTGTAATGCGTTATCCTTACAAATTGAATTTTTTACAGAGCCCTCCGATAAATACTATTTATAATTTATGAAGTTTTTATACTGAGGATGTATAATAATTGCAAATGTGGGGGACCATTTTCTGAATTTGGCCCACACCCCTCATGTAATATATCATTTAAAGGGCTCATTGACCATTATTTCAAATTATATACCTCCAGCGCCTCTCCCCTTACTTTGTCCCCATAGATAGGGGCACTTTTCTAAATTTAGCTGACATCCCTCATATGATATATTGTTGGAAGGCCCTGTGACCACTTATTCATGTTATGCACTTCCTGTGCCCTATCCCTAAATTTGCCCCCCCCCCCTCAGGAAGGGGGAGAGGGTGTAGTTATTGTATTTCATCAGCAGGTTTACTAATAATGTTAAAGTCATTGAATTGATCTCAATGACATAAAATACATCAAAAAAAAAATTTTTTTTGATCTCACTTACCATTTTGTTACCAGATGTGCCTTCATCTTTTTATATTTACATGTGTCTTTTCAGCTTTTTGCAACCAAAAGATACCGTCACTTGACTTTTTGACTATTGCAGTTCTTTTTTAACCTTTTTTGGTGTGTTGTTATTTAATTACATCTGTTTTTTTTGTTGCCATGTATTTTTTACTAAAATCCTTTATAAGCATGTAAAAACAATTATTTTTATAATTTTGAGAATTGCCTATCACTAGCCATATCCTAGCAGCAGTTTTAGATGGAAGAGTGAAAGTGAAGTTAGTGAACTTATTGAAAAATTATTAAACATTTATTCGTGCAATTTTAGAAGTTAGTAAACTCATTGAAAAAATTTTAAATATTTTTTCCTATGATTTTAGAAATTCTCACCGTCCAAAAGGATTAACAAGAGGTATGAAAATTTAGACTACTCCGCCATACCTCAACAGAAGCTTTAAGATAGAGACATGAATTTGAGGTTATCTAATCAAGTATGTTGCGACATTTGTCATACTGCAAAAAGTCCTAAAGGAAAACATCAGGGCTTTGCAAATTCATTAAATGCCTTTTCCATATGCAAAGCCCTGAGATGTCCTAGAGGGATTTTTGATGTTTATCAAGTGGTATGACAAATGTCTCAATGTACTTGGTAATTATGTAGAAAAATAAATATATGTATTATCCTTAATGCCTCATTCTATTTTTTGACTTTCATACACAACCCTGATCACAGTCAACAGCAGAAACTTATTTTTGGATTATCCCTCGTATATTCTTTCTTCCATTGTAATATATCAATAAGCCAAATTTTGTGTCAACACAGTGAATAGTTCATCATTTTCCACAGATTTTATGTTTGTGACCTTAATTTTGCACATGAGTGTAGAAATAGAGGAATCAAATGTTAGATGTCTGCCGGAAGTGAGGTGGTGCATCAGCCGAAAATTAATACCAACAGTGGTTGACTTGTAGGTTTATCTTTCAATCAAAGGTATGAATATATGGACAACTGGGAAGAAGAAAACTCAATGATAAACCTAGAGGTCAAACACTGGTGGTATTAATTTTTGGCTTAAGCATTATTTCACTTCTGGCAGATATGGATCATTAGATTCCTTATTTGTATTCTGCCATAAAATAAAGAGTTTTATTCTTGTGCTTGATAACATAGGTTTTTGTGTTGTTGGCTATTGGACTATTTTGCTTAAATGTGTAATTTGTAATTTATGGCTTGGGATTGATTTCCGAGGACACTCACTCTTACAAATTTGTTTATGATTAAGGACACACACTCTCCACAATAAAATTTACTTGATTAAAGTTATTTTAGAAAACATCTCATGAGCTATGAGAGAGAGTGTGTAAGAATATTATTGATTTTGAATGCAAGAAAGGATAGAAAATATCATTTGACGGTAAAATTAAGGTAAATTTTTTATATTTTAATGGAAATAACTTTGTATCCAGACTTTCTGAAAATCAGTTTGCTATATATTTGAATGAAAAGATAAAATGCAATTGCATAATTTTTTGTGGTAAAATAAGTTTTTCAAATTTAAAAATAATTTTAAAACGAACATTTATGAGCAGCAGTGATTGATGAGTTCTTTGTTCAGGTAAAATGATTATAAATTACTTTACTGTAGATAAAATTATTAAGCTATAAATTAGCTAGCTATTATAATTTAAATATAGTAAAAAGTTCTTTTATTATCAGTATAACGGAAGTTGAGATATTACAGCAACAAGAAATACATCAAATTATTAAAAAATGAAAATAGATTAATAATAGAGCATAAATTTGTTTCTAATTCTTTTTCCACTTTGAAATTTTAAATTCAAAAGTTATTTTCTTTATTGAAAGAAAAAAGTTGATATTCAGCTGCCAAAGGTTTGTTATTTGGTCCAAAATTTGGCCAAATATTCAGTATTCACATATTCAGTCAAATCGCTATTTGTCCCTTTCCTACTAATTATGTGTTTTTTCATGCTTTTTGATGAAATTCGTGTTTTTTTTTGCGATTCTTTAATGAAATTTGCATTTTTTTTCATGAGCCTTTGATGAGATTCCCGTTTTTTCCTCGATCTATTGATGAGGTATGCATTTTTCTTATGATCTTTTGATATTTGCTTTTTACCATGATTCTTTGGCAAAATATGGATCTTTTAGGAATCTGTTGACAAATTTCGGGTTTGTTCATAATCACTTGATGAATTTTGTGCTTCATCTGCAATCCTTAGACAAAATTCTCTCTCTCTCTCTCTTTTCTTTTCTTTTTTTTTTTTTTTTTGACAATCTTTTGACGAAATTCTCAGGTTTTTTTTTTTTTACATTTCTTTGATTAAACTTGCATGCTTTTTATGTTTTTTGACAAACTTGTGTTTTTTTGTGATTTATTGGTGACATTTGTAATTTTTCTGTGATCCTTTAACAAAATTCTAGTTTTTTATTGATTTTTTGATATATGGGATTTTCTGCACTACTTCGCTGATATTTGCACTTTTTTCGTGATCTTTTAACAAAATCCACATTTTTTTTTTTCCCAGAGTTTTTTGACGAAATACTTTTGAAACATTCTGTATTTCGACAGTTCTTTTCATATTTTTATCCACCATTTTTTTATGTTTAATAGCTGAACGGCAATTGGCGAATGTTTATTTTCCTCATTAATTCTAAGCATACTTGTTGAGTCAAAAATTCTTCTTACATCTTCCTTACAGTGATATACATTTTTTAGTCTTAGAACATTTAATTTTTTAACTTTAAGTTGAAACAATATTTAAAATGAATTACATTTGTACTACATATTTTTACACATTAAAAAATTAAATGGATTAAGAGTCTGATTTCTGAAAGAATCAATTGTGTTTTTATCTTATTTTAGAAATTAGAAATGCCACATTATTGTATTACAATTTGTATTTATTATATAACTGATTATAATAATTTTGCTACATTGGTTTGTTGTACTATTATGTTATCTTATTGTTTTTTTTACATTATTGCATAAACATAGTGTGTTGTGAATCACCTAACATGGCAAACATATGTTTCTGGCTCATGAAAAGAAAAAAGTTATGCATGACTGTTACAGATAACGACCATTATATGAATAAATAAGGGGGGGGGGGAGGACAAACTTTACTTACTTTTTATTTTAAACATCAATAAATTAACAATTTAAAAATCTTCTAAAAATACTTGGTAACTTAATATTTTTTTTATTTGTCCCATAAATATGTAAGAAAATTCAATTTTTTATAGCTCAGAATATTTTCAACACCAAAAAGTCTTATTCTTAGCATCTTCTAGATTAAAATATTTTCACCTGCATTGCTGCTTTTCTTCTGTTCTTCTTTTTGATGCTTGGCAAGAATAAGAAAAATTCCACGACTATTTGGAGTCAAGCTGTTATACACATGAAGAAGTGAACTAAGCAAAAGATGAGATGATTGGTCCCGCAGTAAAGTGTTTTCATATGATGTTTCCAAGACATAAGGTTCAAATGTGGTAGTATCAAACCACACCCATTTAAAATGGCTCATCATGATTTGATCCCAAACTGAAAATTTAAATAAATTTATAAAGGATTAGCAATTATTTTGAAAGAGAACAAAATATCACACTGAAGAAAACAATTTAAATACATTTTTTTGGGAAAAGAAAGAGGTTAAGTTAGATGCAATTGATTCTTAGTTTAGCTTTTATTATGTTCATTTCCTCCAGCTTCAAAAACACAGACATAATTGTAACTCTAGGGTCCATTGAAACATGAGCACATGAATCCTCAAAGGAAATTGAAGAAATAATTAAAAAAATTAAAATAAAACAATTAAAGAAACAATTTTCAACACCGAGCATCCCCTTCTTTTCTTGATAGCATGTGTGAATGGATTAATGCTCTTCAAAATAACCTAATGGAAACAGGAACGCGACAGATGAAAACCAGGGAGACATCTCGCTTAGAGCGTTCCATTTGCATAGCCTTCAATGTGTGGTAGCATTGAATTTTCAACAGTAATTTTCTTATACGTTTTGATTTCTCTTATGATTTGAATATTAAGTTGAATATTTATTTAACAATTCTTAATCTGTTTGTTTCTATTGTTCTTAGTTTTATTACTACAGTAGAGAACCATTTATCTGGAATCTTTGGGATCAGATGTATGCCAGATAATTGGTTTTTCTGGATAACTGGTTGGGGTTTTAATTCAATATCTGTTTGGTTAGATTTGTAGAATGTATTATGACTATGAAAGTGTTTTTACTTCAAATTAATTATAAGATTTTTCAGAAAAAATCAGATCTATACAAGATCTAAATGTTTAAAAGAAAACAGTTTATAGAAAAATCTTGGAAACAAAAAAATTTCCACATTTTTTCTTATGCATATAAAAATCAAAATGCAATCTCTATATAGAACTAAATATGCATAAATTTCAGATCTTACTTGCTGGAATAAAATTATATCATGCATGTTGTAATATTTAAAGTAATTTACATAACAAACTAGGGCTGTATTATTAATTTTTCTGAAATAATAAATGTTGAAAATAACATTCCGGATAACTGGTTTTCCGGTTAACTGGATTCCAGATAAATGATTCCATACTGTATATGTAAGAAGTAGTTACAAACAGTTAACATGGAAATTAGAAAAATTAATAGTTTGAAATTAAAGATATTGCTTACACTTAAATAGCAAAAATTATATTGAATAACATTCAAAGGTAAATTGTAAGCAATATTGTAGTTCCAAATTCTTTTGTAGAAAATAAAATGGTACCAGTTTTCAATCCAGTTTTAGTTGCAAATTTTTAAACTTAAGAAAACAAAAATTCAGTAATGAATTCAGTAGATATCAAGGGAGAAACCTGCTGGGAAAGCAGAATTCACTATTAAAAACTCCCCTCTCCCTTGAAATGTGCATTGTCTTTCTCAGAATAGCAAAATTTCATTCAGAGAAATAAAACTCTGAATTCAATATAACACAAATGTATTTTAACATTTAAGTTACATCTTTTCTACATCTTTACCTTATGTTACATCTTTAGTATATTTTCATATTTTTTTTTTTAATATTTTGATTGTGCCAATTAAATGTAAGCCATGAGCTGCCACTGTCTAGACACTGTTCTTCATTTTAAACAAGTAAGAAAAATCATGCGTTAAGCATAGACTATGAAGCACTTTCCAACACTTAATGGAATCTTTAACAAAACTTTGTTATTTAGGGAATAAGAGTGTATAGCCAAATATACCCAAATATTTATTCCAGTACATTAGAACAGCCCTGTATTTCATATGTCAGTTCATATAATGGGAAAATTTAACTTAGCAAGAAAATACCCAGCAGCTTGAAATTGCTTTTTCAGCAATTCATACTATTAGATGGAAACATACTTGGATACTTTTGTTCAGCCCTGTAGTTTACATTCTACCTTTATTACACATCAGCATTAGGCTAAAATTTATTGTAAACTAAAACACTTTTAAAACAACTGAAATCACATTCTCATAAATCATCATTCATAGGCGTCTATGTACCGAATTCTTTGTGTGGCCCTGTATATCTCTTTATCTATATTCTGCAAAATTTCTCAGTAAATTGAATGCGGCTCAGCGTAAAAATACATAGCCTATTTAAGAACCACGTTTAAATAATTTACGCTCATATTCAGTAACTTTGGTGAGCTCTTTTGGATAGCCCTGTATATCAACTATAACATTTATACACACCATATAATGTGCAGATATTTAGCGAAATATAAACGCAAATATCATAATTAAAATGCATTTCATCCCTCCATCAGCCATCATCGGACACATATACGGTACTTCGGAAAGAATATACTATTTGAAAACTTTTGTGTGGCCCTGTAAATGCTATGTA
Source organism: Maratus speculifer (assembly GCA_964019185.1). Taxonomy (NCBI): domain Eukaryota; kingdom Metazoa; phylum Arthropoda; class Arachnida; order Araneae; family Salticidae; genus Maratus; species Maratus speculifer. Next base: position 450,317,167 of record OZ025292.1, on the reverse strand, counting down.
CTTCATATTATGCAAGACAGTAGTGTATAATTTATATTAAGCTTCAGTGACATACATCAATTTTATTATGCATGAAAAAGCTTAATATATTTAAAATATGTCACACACAATTCCCCCTTTTACCATTATCTAATGGAATTCTTTTGTGTGGCCCTGTAAATGAATAATAGCTACATTTTCACCTTATATTTTATAGAATGCATATTTTAATATGTTTGACAGGGTATAACATCTTTAAAATTCCTTTGAAACAATTTTCCTCCATAGGCCGTAATGTAATGGAAGACTTTTGATTTGCCCTGTAGATAAACTAATCATAATAGAAACTTCATTTTCAATAGGGTTCGTGCTAGGGTAAACGTCAATAACGTCTTAAAATTTCATGGCAATCTGAGTATATTAACGATTTTTCCCCATAGGCCTTAATGTAATGGGAAACTTTTGATTCTCTCTGTAGATAAACCAATCATGGTAGCTACTTCATTTTCAGTAGGGTTTGTGCTAGGGTAAACCTCAATAACGTCCTAAAATTTCATGGCAATCCGAGTATATTAAAGATTTTTCCCCATAGGCCGTAATGTAATGGGAAACTTTTGATTCGCCCTGTAGATAAACTAATCATGGTAGGTACTTCATTTTCAATAGGGTTCGTGCTAGGGTAAACTTCAATAATGTATAAAAATTTCATAACAATCCGAGTATATTTACAGGAGTTAGAGCGCGGACAGACAAACCGAATGCATAAGCACTTTTCAACTTTGTTGGAAAGTGCTAAAAACACAGACATAGTTGTAAATTGTAATCATAGGCAAGTCTGTTCCGAAATTTTATTCTTCCCTGTACATTCGGCTAATGTCCGTGTAGAGTTGACAATTTTCAAAATTTTTAGTTTGCACTTAAATTTCAAGCAGGCAAGTTTTACTTTAATATTGGAATTCTTATTTTTAATATTTAATCAAGCGATTTTCATTGAATATGCAGTCAAGTCCTCTTATAATAATGTTGCTCTAGGACGAATACTACATATATCTATAACCAATTATTTAATACAGTGGAGCCTGTATAATACAGTCCCTGGCCAAATTATTAGATGCACTCCCTTTTCCTTGTGTCGAATCATATTACTAGCATCATAGAAATATTACTCTGTGAATAACTGCAATTAATTATATACATAATTTGTAGGATTATAATAAATAAAAAACATGCCTATGACTTTAAAACTCTTTCTTTTTACAAATTAAATTAAAAATGGCTGAAATTGCAAAATTTATAACTTGAAGCTCAAAAAAATGTCAATATTTTTTGGAGCCTCTTTTGGCGGCTATCAGTGTCTCTATTCTTCGCGGCATGCTGTTAATACAAAATTGAAGAGTTTCTTGTATGCGTGGGTGACGATTCCAGATATGGATAAGATTTTCTATGAGCTAGGTTTTGTTTGTTATGACTTCTTAGTCAATTCTCCAGACCAATATAAAGAGATTTTCAAAATCGGTTTATTCTAAAGCTAAAATGATGGTTTCCAAATGAAGAACCATTTGTGTTTTTGCAAGTTAAAGCTTTTTGTTACATAGCACGGTCCGTCAATGTCTACTTTCAATAAAAAAATCCCTGTGTTGAACTGCTCCCGGTAATTCATCAGACATGAATACCATTGAAAATGTTTGGGAGCTAATGAAGAAAAAATTGGACAAAGAGCTCATAACGAGAGCAACACAGCTCATAGAAAAACTTATCCTTGTTTGGAAACATCACTCACACATGCAAGAAACATTTCAATTTTGTACTAATAGCATGCCATGAAGAATAGAGGGACTGATTGCCACCAAAGGAGACTCCAAAAAATATTAACATTTTTTTAAAATTTCATGTTTTAAGTTTTACAAATTTAGCAATTGTTAATTTAATTTACAAAAATAAATAATTTTAAAGTCATTGGCATGCTTTTAATTTATTATAATCCTACAGATGATGTATATAATCAATTGTAACTATTGGCATAGTAATATCTCTATGAAACTTGTAATATGATTCGACACAAGAAAATATGAGTGCGTCTAATAATTTGGCCAGGGACTGTATAACCTCTTTTGAGACTGACTAACAAAAGTAGTCTCATAACAGGACAAAGTTAGCTTTTTCCATTTAAAGCATAAATAATAAATGTTAGAAATTTTTTGTAAGGTAAGGATTTGTTAGAAGCCCATTTTATAACAAAGTTGCTTGGGGACAGATATTATATTGTTAAAACTAATAATATTTATTATAAGTGATTGCAGTCTTATATAGAACTATTTATTTAATACATACTGTAAAATACTAATTAGTTTTAATCAAGCCATTTTAAATGTTTTTAAAAATTTTATTAAAAATATTTAAATTAAAAGAAATAAAGTTATTATATTTATTCTGAAACATGATTAAGAATTTAAGAATCTCCTTTATAATTTATTTTATTTCAATATACAGCACAGAGGACAAAATTAATGCATAACTGCAAAAAATGACACTTTATATACTGTATTCAGTTAAATAGGGAAGAAAATATTCATTATAATCTTTTGTATGTTACAATTTAAAATGTACACATTCAAATTCCTTTCCAGTTTGTCTAAATTATTCCTACAGTCAACATATTGGGTAAAAATATATATTTGGCACAGGGAAATTGTAAACTAAAATAAAGAATCAAATTATTATTTGAAACTGCCATATACTTTGTATGCAAACGTTATAACCATTTTTGACAATTGATCCACTGGTGAAATGTGCACAATATGGAAATCTATAATACAAACGATTTTTTTACTCATGTAATAATTTATAAATAAATGTAATAATTTTGAAATTAATGATACATATATTGAAAAAAGCACTGCACTTTGCTAAGTGAATTTAATACAAACATATTAGGTCATTACAGATAACATAGTAGATTTTGGTTGAGATTGAGACACATTAGTTCTGCACAGTGTAGTCCAGCTGTAAAAACAGCTACTTCAATTATCAGAAGTAAATTTATAATAATTAATTTCTCCTATTCTTGACACGTTATTATAATTAAACAATATCCCCTCTCAAAAAAAAAAAAATTATATATATATATATATATATGATAATAAATAATAATACTGTAGTAAAAACAAACATTTAAAATTTCTTACGCAATGGTGCATTGATGTGATCTATACTGCAGATGAAATGGATGTTAGGAATAGTGGCTAGAGATGACAAAACAGACTGGGTTTTTACAGAACGCAAAGCCATTCCATCAATACTGTTAATTATTATGTAAAGATCTTCATCAGCTATACATGAAAGAAAAACATCAGTAAATAAAAAATACATGCCTACACAAGGGATGTACCGAATATTCAGTTAGGCGAATAATAAAGTATTCAGCCTGCTAAATATCAAAGTCAAATGAAACATTAAAAAAAAAAAACTTTTAAAACACTGTTTTATAAATTTCACAATTTCTATTTTTAACTGTCAACTTATAAATATATTTAAAATAGTTAGAAGTAAACTTATATTTAATTAAAAAAGTATGTTTTTAGACAATTTATTTGCTGTTTGTAAAGTATAACTTAAAAATTAACCATGAGGTGGATAAAAATGATGATTAATTAGGATTTAATGATGCACAAATGAAAGTTTCTAAATTTTGTTTAGTAAATTATCTGTTTCTTGTGTTTTCCCATTGAAAGTTTGTTGTAAGATTTTAGGAACAACCTGTTTACAATCTCTGAAAATGATCGCCCACTCCTGATATTGATCTAGTATGCATTTAGATTGCAACGCCCCCTTCCAGCGGAATATTTCAAAACGGAAGGAGGATTTGCTTGCCACAGCTAAAAACATTCGCAAAAAATTTGGTTCAATTTTATGCATAACTTCATACACTTTTTGATGGTAGAATGGCGGCGTACACACAGACGCACACAAACACACACACACAGACAGACATTTTGTAAAAACATGTTTTTTGGAATCTCTGACCTCTAAAACATGTAAATCCATCGAAAACTGGAAGTTGAAAAAAATTTCGATTACAATACTTTCTTCTATTGAAGATAGAAGAAAGTAATAATTATGAAATGAAAGTTAAAAGTACAGATTTTGAGGCATTGAAAACATAAGATATTGCTCAATCATTAAAGAGCCAATCACACGCTACAGCATGATGAGGAGTGATGTCTCAATAGCCAGTCATGCGTTTGGCACCTGAGATCAGATTTTTAAAAATGGCACCAGCCACCATGTTAATACTCAATGACAAAAAAATCTAAATATAGTGAATAGTTTTAAATTAACATATTCCAGATGATTAAGATTGAGATGCGATGTGTCCGAGAGATTGTAAAGTAACGAAAGAACTTTGAAAAGAAGATCAAACAATATTTATAAAAAGGAAAAACTAAAAAGATTTTAATGTATATTTAAAAAAAAACATTTAGACATAGAAAGTAAATATTTCAGAAATATATTTATGGGAATTACTTTAATATTTAAATGACTTAAGGTTTAAATAAAAAAAATAATTATGAAATTAAAGTTAAAAGTACAGATGTTGTGGTATTGAGGATATGTGGTATTGTTCTATCACTAATGAGTCAATCGCACACCAGAGCATGCCGCAGAGTGATGTCTCAGTAGCCAGTCATACATTTGGCACCCGAGATCAGATTTTAAAAAATGGGTGATAGCTAACATGTTACTATTCAATGGCAAAAAACATCTAAATATAGTGAATAGTTTAAAATTAACATATCCCAGATATCTTAAGAACTTGTTCATGAATAAGTTATTCATCACAACAGCAGATATAGATAAAATTTTACTAGTCATGTCTAGATTTTTAAATACCATTTGAGGGAGTGACAAATATCATTTGCAAATCTTGACCTAAACACTCAACTGAAAAAAAAAAAAAAAAAAAAAAAAGCTTATAAAATACTTTCTATATACAACATGTAAGTACATCCATTTAATCTTTCTGTGACAAAAATATGTACACTGATATTATGGAAAATTAAACAAACAAAAATGTATAAAATAAAATGAGATCATTTTTAAAAACTGCAATAGATTTATTAAGAATCTTTAAATACTAACTTTCAGAAAAATAATTCTTTATGAATTCACAATGGTCCTGCACACTTGAAAATTTTCCATTATAATCAAAGGCCTCTTCAGTAATTGTACATAAAATCTGAAAATAACAAATTGAAAGTGAATTATTTCTAAAATAATAGATATTAGCATGGAAAAATCCCACAAATGATAATGACAGCTAAATGATAATTTCTTCTGTTTAAAACAATGTTTGTTGAGCAAATTTCTCTATAAAACATGGGCATCATATCCAATTACAATATATTAAGTTCTAATTTAAAAGTAAGCTTTATATTATTAGTATTATAAACAAAATAAACGATTGACGGTTTCACAAAAAGAAATGAAGGACTCTAAGCGATTCTTTAAAATATTAATAATAATAAAAATAAAAATATCTAATTATGATTTTAAAATATTTGTATAATCATATTAAAGCTCTTAAATATATTTTAAATTACATTTTTCACTTTCGTTTACATTTATTATAGGCAGTAAGTTTACAACATAAAAAATAATAATAATAATAATAATAAATAAATAAATGATTTGCTCAAGCTAATGTTTTTTTCATGGCTTATGTTCTGGGCCATTCCATGTCAAATCCAACCAGACCATTTCAGATTTCAATGAAATTGCCAGGGATCATTCTCTATGATGATATAAATTTGAGCAAATTTTTATTTTTTATTTATCGCTTTAAATTTTCATACAATTATTTAAATTTTGAATATCTCAAGTTCTATCAAACATAGAAAATTTTATGACCACTCATTTTAAAGTGGAATTTCTGAGGTTTAATTTGATATGCAAGTTGATTATGCATAGTTAAATTTTTTTTTTCAATTTAAAATTAAAAAAAATATATAGATAGTCATTTTTAAAAGTTTTGAAAAAATTGTACGTTTGTTGTAATATTATAAGCTTAAAATTCTGAAACTTTTAGAGTGGGATCTCAATGGGATCAGGAGTTATGAAATAAAAGCTGAAAATTACCATACAAATTTTAACAAAATAGATAGGATTAAATTGTTATTTTAATGGTAATCTTTAGCTTTTATTTCATAACTCCTGTTCTCAATGAGATCCCACTCTAAAAAATTCAGAATTTTAAGCTTATAATATTACAACAAACATACAATTTTTTCAAAACTTTTAAAAATGACTATCTAAAAATTTTTAAATTATTTTTTAATTTTATTTCTGACTATGCATAGTCAACTTGCATATCAAATTGCAAATTGACTTGTCCTCTTTAAAATGAGTAAAATTTTCATAAAATAAAAATTTTCATTTTCATAAAATTTTCTATATTTGATAGAATTTGAGAAATTCAAATTTAAAAACATGTAAACAAGCCAAAAAATGATGATTTTTCAAAATTGAAATATTTAACTATATGAAATTTTGATGCCAAAAACAAAATTATGAACATATATTCTCATTGATATCATCAGGCAGAACGATTCCTGAGAGTCATCAAAATCTAAAAGGGTCAGGTTGAGTCACTAGTTGATTTTGACCCTTCTGTGAACTGACTTCAACTTTTATTGTGCTGCTATCTATCGGCATCAATATAAATGAATAATTTTTTCCATTGAATTTATAGTAAAATAATAATACTAATAGTAATAAATAAAAATTGCAAGATACAATAATGTGTAAGAGACTTGAACGTTTCTGTTATATAAATTTAAAATACCATTCAATAAATATAAATAAATGGAATAATTTTATTATGACTTCTTTGATATAATTTAAATTTTGCTTCTTATTATTTTTTTAGGATATCAACATTTATCCACTTAATTTTTAAAAATTTTGTTTTCTATTATAAAGAAAATATTTTTTTTTTTCTCAAGATGTAATGGATATATGAGAAATTATCATGACTGCATTAATACGATTGAAAATTATTTTTCCACATTCTATTATAAAAGTATATTTTTTCTTACTTTTCAAAGTTATTGTATTAAAAAATTACTATGATAAAAATAAAAAAATTACCTGCTTTGTTTACTATTTACAACAAAGCCCTTCAATAAAACTCCTGCCCTTTAATTTAAAAACTAGCGGCCCTCTTGCCCCCCATAAAAAAAAAAAACAGCATCCTTCTTGCCTCACATTTTACGACAGACAAGTAGTTTTGTGTCAAAGGATTGCGAAAAAATGGCAAATTTCATTACAAAATCACAAAATAACAACTAATTTCTGGCAAGATTCGTAATAAAAGGCTAATTTCATCAGAAAATCCTCCAAAAGCAGTAGATTTCTCCAAAAGATTGTGAAAAAAATGACAAATTTAGTTCAAAAATCTCATTAAAATGAAAAATTTTGTCAAACAATTAGCGAAAAACGAAAAATTTCATCAAAAGATCCCGAAAAACAGCAACTTATGTCAAAAAATCATGATAAAACGGTAGATTTTGTAAAAATAGTTGCGAAAAAACGGCAAATTTCGTCCAAAAATGGCAATAAAACGGAAATTTCTGTCACAAAATTCGCAAACTACCGCAAATTTTGCCAAAAATTTGTGAAAGCACACAAATAGTTTGTTAACAAATAAAAAAAACGATAGCCGCATTACCATATGAGGCACGTTTAATTACTAATTTGTTGCAATCACACCAATGTCGTGCGTATATGACATCTGTGTCTATTTCTCTAGCAGAATCTTCTGATTTGGCAAAAAAGTGAGCAATTAAAATTAATTTTGAATAAAAACATTATGTTTTAATGCTTAATATTCATTCAAGGAATGCCAAATTAGTTGCCAAGGGCAGCTAGTAATATATACTCGCACATACATTGAGAAAGTTTGGGGGAAAAATATACCTAAGGTAATACAGAATTTATCTAAGCCTATAAATAACATATCGTAAAACTTTGGGGAATATTTTATATGGATTGGGAGAAATGTTTGGAGTAAAAACATTTTCTGCATCCCTGTGTACATGACTGTATATTTTTTACATTTTAATGATATTTCATAAGAAATGTAAATTTCATTTACAACGTAAACACATTTCAAATAAATATAAGCCAAGCTTTTAAAAATTCGTGTAGTAAAATTAAAATTTTATGGAGAAAATAATAACGATTTTGGTTTTCATTAATAAGAAATGTATTTTTGAAGTCAGATAGTTAGTTTTTAAAAATTGATTTTTATCTAAATTAATGCATCTTGGTTCTGCATATTTTTTATAAAAAACAACAATTTTACGATAACTTTTTTTGTTTGTTTATATTAACTGCTACTAGATGGCACCAAATCCATATTTAAAAACAAAAGCTTAAAGCTTCATTAATTGATGATCTTGGAATCTACTTTATATCTTTCCTATATATATGACTAAAATCGCTACAGAATCATTGCTTTTTATAAAATAATGCATTTAAAAAAAATCAATATTTAATTTTAATGTTTAGTGAAATTTTCAGAAATTGTGTTTTACTTTGCTAATTATTTTTATTTGTCAACATAAATACTGCTGTATGTTTTGCCCAATTGTAGAACTATTTTAGAAATATAATATCAAAAAAAACCTTATTTGTATTGTTATTTTTAAAATATGCTTCTCTACAATACAAACTCTTTAATAATAAAATCTTCATTCTGTTTGTTTGTATGAAGTCTTACAAAAATGAAATACAGGTCAAAATTCTATCATTTTTTATGGAGGTTATATACTAGTATTAATATAAAATAATAGCTTATGAACAAATTTTATTTGATAAAATCACAATAAATATACAAAGATTAATGCAACTTTTACCTGTTTTAAAGTTAAAGAAGGGAAAAATCCATACAAAACAATATATAAAGCATCTTCCAAGAAATCTTTACAAAACTGCTTTAAAACTTTTAATTTAGAACCAACACCATACAGCAAAATGTTAAAACCAGATCTAAAAATTTGAAATAAAATGATCTTATATTCATTTTTAAGTATAATTCTTTACAAAATTATACAATATACAAATCGTAGGGAAAAAAAAGAAAAAAAAAAAAAAGAAAGAAGAATTTTACAGTTTGAAAAGTCTGAAATTATTTATTAGCAATAACAACAAATTTAGTTTGGACAATTAGGAAATAAATAAAATCAAAATAAATGTAAAATAATTAATTGTATTATTTATAGGCCTGATCCATACAAGATGAATCAGAATCGCCTTTATGAGATGGAAAAAAACATGACAGTCAAGTTACGTTGCCTTCAAGATATCTAAAACAATACATAATATTTTATTATCAAGAAAAATAGGTTTTAATGAGTTTTATACATATATCCAACCAATTGTTCAATTTCTTTCAAGCATAATCAATACAGTGTGCCCATAAAGTCATAGTGCATTTTTGATTGGTCACAGGAAATCACCGAAAGAAGATGGAAATGTGAAATCTTCACCAAATAAAAGATAAATTCTCCAAGTTTTCTACTTGTTAAGCACACTTTGATGCTGTTTCCATTTATTGCTTTTCGCATATCTAAACAATATTCAAGCTTTTCCCACATACAGTTAAAAAGTCATTAATAATTAAAAGTAAATAAAATTAATAATTAAAGTAAATAATATTGATAATCCTGTTTCAAACGGCAGCCATACTGAAAAGCACTGAACAAGTATGAAGCTTGGAGAGTTTTTCTTTTATTTAGTGAAGGTTTCACATTTTCACCTTGTTTTGTTGATTTCCTGTAACTGGTTAAAAGTGCACCACGACTTTATGGACACACTGTATATCTAAGTGAATGCGTCCAACTGAAATAGGGGTTCTTCTCTTCAAATTATTGATATAAGCCACCAGAGTGCATGCGAGATAATTAATATATTCTCTTGTCAAAGTAAATGATCACTATGACCAATCCATCAGTCTCGGAATGACTTTTTGCTTACAAATTAAAAAATCTGTCTTTAAAATTTTTTCTTAATTTTTAACTTTTTTTTAAATTAAAGACAAAAACAGGCATTGTATCTGTTAACAGAGGCTGTTTTGGCTTTAAAAATCTCCAATCAAAGGAAAATGAATGGAAATTTGTTTACTGGGAGATCACTTTTTTTTTTTTTTTTTTTTCTAATTATAATTCAATTTTTGTAAAGCCAATAAAATTAATATGCTTTTAGAACTGATTTGGGGTTGGCAAGCATAGCTCGTAGACGGCAGAGCTTCCTAAATACACTATATTGCCATTGATTATTGGACACTTGCGATTTTAGACATTTTGTTAAATATCTATAAAACTACAAGAGGAATCATCTTGAAACTCTTAGTGTATAAATATAATAGTATAAGTCATACATCTCCGTGAAGATTTTTTCCCGAAACTGCATAGGGAACCGTCAACAAATTAAAAAAGAATGAATATCTTTTGAATAACCCTGTCAAAACTAATGTAGCAAAAGCGCTCAAACTCTAGATTATGACTGAATGCCTTATTGTAATACACTGTGTTTAATTTTATGCAAATAGCATGCATACTCGCAGAGTAATTAAGGTTTTTGTAAAAATGGTCCCAAATTTTTCCAAGTTTTTTCCTTATAATTTTCAGAGTTCTTAATATAAAATAATATTTTTTTCAGAAAATATGACAAACAACATTGCACACAATATTCTGTAATCAGAATTAAAAAATAATGAAAATTGTATACAAAATGAGTTGGTTTACTAAATAATTTTTTACTGCGCATGCGTCAATGATATCAAAATTTCATTTGCATATTATATTAGCTAAATGTATAAAGCAACTTTTGTGAAAGTCACAAAATCATAACTTGAAAATTCTGAAAATGATCGTCAATTTAATAAGTTGAAAATCCGTTATTCTCAAAATGAAGCAAAAACAAGAGGGGTTGTATCCATATATTCATTGATTAGTTACAATATAGCATACACAGTACGGGATGTACTACTACATTTAGATAAAATCCCTCATTTTTTTGTTTCATTTTGGAAACAATGGATTTTGTCCTTTTTCTATAAGACAATTACTTTCAGAATTTTCAAGCTATGATTTTGAGACTTTTACAAAAGTTGCTCTATAGATTTAGCTAACATAATATGCAAATGAAATTTTGATATCTTTGACGCATGCGCAGTAAAAAATTATTTAGTAAACCTACTCATTTTTCATACAATTTTTATTATTTTTCAATTCTGATTACAGGGTACTGTGTGCAATGTTGTTTGTCATATTTTCTGAAAAAAATATTATTTTATATTAAGAACTCTGAAAATTATAAGGGAAAAACTTGGAAAAATTTGGGACCATTTTTATAAAAACCTTAATTACTCTGCGAGTATGCATGCTATTTGCATAAAAATGAACACAGTGTATTACAATAAGGCATTCAATCATAATCTAGAGTTTGAGCGCTTTTGCTGCATTAGTTTTGACAGGGTTATTCAAAAGATATTCATTCTTTTTTAATTTTTTGACAGTCCCCAATGAAGTTTCGGTAAAAAATCTTCACAGAATTGTATGACGTATACTATTATATTTATGCACTAAGAGTTTCGAGATGATTCCTCATGTATTTTTCTAGATATTTAGTAAAATGTCTAAAATCGCAAGTGTCCAATAATCAATGGCAATATAGTGTATACAAAAAAATTCATTGCTTACTTTCTTTAATAATTAATTAAATAAAAAAAAAACTTTTTTCCCCATCCTTATTTTTATGATAGGAAGTGAGAGAATTTTAAGTTTGTAATTTATACTCAATTATGCTTTTTATCAGAAGTTTAACTAAAAATATTCAGTAGAACATTTATTTTTTCTTAATATTTATCATTTAAGAAACAAAAACTTTCTGAATATCGATTTCATGTTTGTTTTTCCTTTATTTAAAAAGGTTCTAATGATGTCTTTATTTTAAAAAATTGAATGTGCCTTCTAAATCAAAATACAAATCTCCCACTAATTAGTGAAACATTGTCAGTTCTAATGATGTTTTTGGGTTTAAAAAGAAATATTAATGTTTTCTATTCCAAGAGAATTTTTTTTTTTTTTTTTTTTTTTTTTTTAAATAATAAATCACAGTTTTTCCCTTTGATATTGTTTTAAATTTCTAGGAAAAGTGAGTTTTGGAATTTCCTAATTTACATTAAGAAATAAAGAGAAGGGGGGGGGGAAGGATCAATTTAAATTGGCAATCATTATATCAGAGAACACCTTATTTCATTGCAAGAATTTTAAGAACTTTTTAAAAAAATTTCAGGAAGGTTTTAGAAACAATTATTAGGTGCATTTTTTGTATGTATTACACATTGAAAATATATATATCAGTGTACTCTACTGAAAGCAGCCAGTCTTCGAATTCCAGATTCATTTGAAAAAATCGACCTGCAAAAAAGACAAAAAAGACCTGCAAAGTCTGCTAGTTTTAATCTATCAATTTTAGAATTTACTTACATATTAACTCTCAGATTACGAAAAAAGAAAAACAGCGTACAAAAATTACAATAATTCATCCAACTGTAGTTAGGATTCATCAGTTTTTTGATATTTTTAAAGAATGCTTTTTATGAGCTTAGATCTAAAATTACAAATTTATACACCAATTCATTAATTTTGTCACATTCAGCTGGATTTTACTATATTTGAACTAATTCTGTTTAATTTGTTGGTTCAATTGGACTCTTCTGCTAGGTAGAGGATTAATTTGTTATTAAATTTCTAAGCTTTTTCCATCTCCTTTGTAGCAAAAAGTTCATGTATCAAAAATATTTTCTTTTTAATAAAAATTTACATTGTAATAGAAACACTGAGAAAACAAGTTACAATAACAAAAAAAAAAAAAAAAAAAAAAAAAAAAAAACAGTTTTTAGAACAAAATAATAGCTTAGATGCATTTTTTCTTCTACATCAAACATCAAGTTATTTTTTTCTTTTAGAAACTTGCATTCGTTAATAAGACAATATAAGTGCTAATTATAAACAGAGGGAGAGGGGGGAAAATTCTCTAATTTTTAAAAAGTTATTATTATATTCAAACAGATAGAACAGAGTAATTACATAGTAATTACTAGAATCATTAACAAAAGAAACTTGAAATCCTAACATTAATTTTGAAAAAAAAAAAAAAAAAAAAAATAGTAGACACATTAAAGTAGCAGAATCATTAATAACAAGGTTGTTTGGTTTAAACCAGATTTTTATTTTATTTTATTTATAATTATTATTATTATTATTTAACATGTTGTTGTTTTTAATCCTTTTTTTATTTATTCTTTTTTCCTAATGTTTTGATTTATTTTATACATTCTTGAAAAATGCAAAATCCAAGTTATGCAGAAGTTACAAGCAAAGCTTTAAAAAAAACGATGAATTAATAAATTTCTAAAATGGCAAATAATTTTAATTAACAGACTTGCCAAGTTCTGAAAGCTAACAATCAGGAGATTTTGTTTCAGAAATCAGGAGATATTTTTGTCTATAAAAACTTAAGCATTTAAGTAGATGATGTTTTCACATATTTTTAATTTGACTAAATACTATAAAAAAGGGAGTGTTTTGTTACTCAAACTTATATAAAGCTGAATTAAAAATCATAAAAGTAAGTCTTAATCAAGACAAATTATTGACAATGCAACAGATGACCAAAGTAACAGTAACAAATCTTAAAGATTCATCATTTATAATGAATCCGAATGTAGTTTATCACATAAAGTACTACTGATCAATCATACTAAAGAACAATTATGCCTGTACTAGAGTTTTCGTCACTGAATCACAACATATTTGATTGTAAAATAACAGAGAATTTTAATAATGTGAAAAACCAGGAGAAAAATGTAAAAAATCAGGAGTATGGAGAAACATCTGAAAATCAGGAGTCTGCTGCCGAAATCAGGAGACTTGGCGAGTCTGAATCAACTTATTTTTTTTTTTTTGTGCAAGCTCTAAATCTACATGGCAGAATAACTAATTTATCTAAAATTATCTAATTTAGAAGAAAAAAAAAGTAGCCAGAATGGCAGACTTGAGCTAAAAATAAACTTTTGCTACTTAAATTGTTTGATTATGATTAATTAAATTAAGATTTACTTAGGATTGCATCATTCCACAAAGTCCCACTGATGTCATAATCTTGCCTAATTTTCTTAATTGATTACTTTTTCTTATCTACGTCAATAAATAATTGGCTATGAATTTTTTTTTTCTTTTTCTCTACGAATATTGGGTTTAGTAAGCCTTTGTTGTTCTTGCGTTCGTACATTGGGATTTTTGCATTTTTTATTCTATAATCAACAAGGTAAACACAGTTTAACTTTTTTTTCTTTTAATAACAAATTTAAAATAATATTTTCCCATTTTTGTAATTGAAGTGTTTCAAATTATTGATGTAAGTAATTTAGTAATTTCTACTTTTAACAGTCTTATATCAGCAGTCACCATGAGACATGTAGAATGCTATGAGACATGTATGCATGTAGAATGCAAATTTCATTTATTGATGAACATATCCGATGCTCTGAAGAAAGTACTTAAATTATGTAAATTTAGCAAAGATAAAATAGATTAAAAACATGTAATATTTAGAAAAAAAAAAACTTTTTTTTTTTTTTTTTTTTTTTTGAGAAAATTAGATTTACAGTTAATAAATATAATATGACCTTTAAGATTTTAGTCAACCTGTAAAAGAAAATTTTCTTGATTGAGAGGATCAACTTTTAAGAATGAAAAAGAAACTCAAGATATGAAATCGAATAAGAAGACATTGAAAAATTATGTGATATTAAAACACCTGCTTACATTTAATTAAACTATGCAATAAGATATATTTAAATTTTCTATTGCATAACTAAACTCACTACTTAGATCAGCCAAGAAAATTGGGAAAAAGGGGAATCAAGACAAGGTTTGCTTAAGACATAATAAAAAAAAGTCCCATAAAAATGCTTAAAAAGATATAATTCTTAGTTTAGACATTTAAAATTACTAAACGTTCTAATATAGATAAGAAAAAAAAAAAAAAAAAAACCTGTGGTCTGATGGTTGTTTAAATGCTGTAGGTGACAGCATTTATAAAGCTACTTTCTATTTTAAGATCAATGTTTTCAGCAGTCTAAAAAGCTGTTAAATAAGCATTTTTGTTTATTTTACTGTTGCTTTATTTATTTTTACTTTTAACCTGGCAATTCCTGAGGAGAAGTGTCAAATAGCAATACACAATACTACTTGAAGTGTATAAAGATTCTACAGTTAAATTCAAATCATTCCAAGAATTCTTAATAAAAAGCTTTATTTTCAATGAAAAACAATTGTTCATATAGTCTTCAAACAGAAAAACCACACATCTCATATAACAAGTATTTCGAAGAAATTATTTTGAATAGCAATGTGAAAGTAAATTTTATTTATGAAACTATATCATATATTTACTTATATAACTAATAATAAAAAGAGATTTTCAAGGTATTAGTGTTTCATTATGTAGAGCATTTATTTATAAAACATATGCCATAGCTTTTATTAAATTTTTTTAAATTTTAAATGATTTCAATTTTTTACATAACTGATTGTACATTAAATAACAAAATTGATTAGAATTACTTTTAAACCAAGTTATATAACTTATATATTCAAAAATATTTATTTTTATTGAAAAATATCCATGTGTATGTAATAGAAAAACATATTTACCAAAAAAAAAAAAAAAAAAAAGTTTAAACCAGAAAACCTAATTTAAACCAAATAAACAGTTTTTTAACTTGGTTGTTTACCAATCCTGATTAATAAGGTTATTATTCATAAAATAAACAAAGAATAATTGGTTCTATATACCAGATGCATTTTGCAGACATTTTTGCATCACTTGCATTTGAAAAGAGGTTTCATTGACAGGGTTGCCAATCTAATCTTTAAAAAAAATTCCCTGTATTTTCCCTGTACTGCAATGCATTTATTCCATGTTGAGTGCGAAAAAATATATGCGTGTATGAAGGCTAATTAGAAATTTTATAATTTGCCATTATTAAATTCCCTGTGTTTTCCAGATTTTTTAGGATTTTTTAAAATATTCCCTGGATTTTCCCTGTTTTGGGAGGAGTTTTAAAATTCCCTGTGTTTTCCAGGTTCTCCAGGTGGCGTGGCAACCCTGATTGAAAAAATATGAATTATTATCAGTAGTTTAGTAGATTTACAGTAACCCCCCCCCCAAAAAAAAAATAATAAAAATAAAAATAAAGACCCTCTTTATTTAAAGCCAAAAAGAGAAAGAGAAAATGAAGAAAAACCCAGCTACACAGATGGGAGAAATGAAAGAATATACAAAAGACTGTTCTGTCATTTTTTTCTAATTCATGGCATGCTTATAAAAACTTACTAACTTAAATGCTACCAGTATTGGAAACATCATTATACTTTTATAGATCCAGATACTGATCTACATATATATATAACACTAAATGCCTTAGTGGATTAGCTAAACGATGAAATAAAAAACATCACAGCAGCTCTTAGTTTCATTTTTAACTTAGTTTATATGGTATTGAATTCATAAAAAAAATTATTATTTCATTGTTATTTTTAATAACATTACAGATTTTTGGCATGAAGAATAATTACTGTATTTATTTTTTTCTTTCTATAATTTCAAGGTTAATGTCATTAACATTTTTTCTAATAAGACTAAAATGTGATTAAAATATAATTTCTGAGTATCTATCTTTTTTAGTATCTATTTTTAAATTTATTATATTAAATATATGAAATAAAATATTTATATTTCATTCATAAATGCAACACCAACAAACTATCATAATTTTGTTTAATTTAATAATTCAACATTTTAAATCTTACATTAATTAATCTTCAGATCATTTTCAAAATTATAAACTGGTAAAGTAAAATCATACATTTTTTGAGCATATGCACAAAATGGCACAAAATATAAAAAATTGCAAAACATCAAAGAGATTATTGAAAAAATTTCAAACAAATTTGATTAATTCAAGGCATAGTATAGTAAAAACTTAGCATTCATAATGTAACACCTCTATTCTAAACATTATTTTTGTCCAAAATTGTCTGAATTAAAGAAATTTTACAACTTGTATGTTGCTACTCTCTTATAAAAATACTCTAGTGTCTAGTGAGGTTTTTAATTCTAATTTCCTTAATACTCTTATGAACAGAAATTTAAAATGACAACATTCTTCCTTTTGTTTATTTGGGCATTATAATTTGCCATTCAGCTTTTTTAAATGGAAAATGGTCGGCAATTATCTTACCGACAAGTACAGTATAATTAATTGAAATAATTTTTGCTTCGCCTAGTCAAATGTATAAAAAAAAATAGAAATGGGAAATATACACACTAATTGATTCAATTTGCATTTGCTTAGTTTTAAAAATAAGGATTTCCATTAATAAGTTTGAAAAATTTGGGACAAGCCTTTTTTTCAGCATTAACATTTACAACTTTATTTATTTTATTTTTTTTTAGATGGCTATCAAATTTTATCAATTATAGATTTATGCTAGAAACATACAGTCATTCATTTTTATCCTAGAAATAAGCCCCCCCCACTGAGACTGAAAATACACACAGCATTTGTTAAGAACATTTTAAAGTTGTTTCAAGATTAATATTTCCATTTAAAAGCCTAGATTTTCATCTCACTGAAAATCATTTTATGATAGAAAGTTTGTTTTATTATATGTAACTACTAGCAAAAATCTGTAAAAGTCACTATTTTCATTCTTGATCATATTATTGATTATTGTTCAGCTATGGTAGAAACATATGAGTTCTGTTTTACAGTAAATAGAAGACTTCAAAATGAAAGAGAGGATAGATAAGATATATCTCACAGTTTTTTTTTTTATGTTACTAACACTTCTAGATTATCACCATTATAATGGAAATTAATATTTATTTGAATGAATTTCCATGTCTAGTTTAAATTTCACTAATATTTCCAAGTCTGTGACCACCCGCATAAACATTTGAAATACTGTAAAGAAAGATTATGCATACAATTTTAAATCAATAAAACTGAGATTTAAAAATTGCTATAGAATGTATAATGTTTTTGAAATTCTTGAGAAACACCAGCAATCATTTCAAAATATGAAATTTTTTAAAAAACCATACTGATACTTTTGAGACTTTAATACAAACAGTAATTAAGTTATCAGAATAATCAACTTCAACACTTATGCTGGGCACTTTTTATGAAAAGTTAAAATAAACATTTGTGAAAATTTCTTAACGTTCTTAACAAGATATGTCTTTTAATAAAATAATTCATAATCATGTTGATTTAAAATATGTACAGTCTTTTTAATTAATAAGTATATTTGTATCATTTGTACAATGTTTCAAGACATTTAATGCATAACTTTTCATTGTAGTAGTAGATGGCAAAATACTTTTGAGATGAACTGTATAAACTAAATATTCTGAGTTTTTCCACTCATTTCACTATCACGATTTTTACAAAGTTCTGGATAAATGAAAAAGTTTACATTGAATGCAAGACCTTTGCTGATTCTTGTTGATCTGCAGGCTACATTTTAAGCATTACTAGTCAAGAACTAATTGATAAATATTACAGGACTTAAATTTTTTGGAATGAGTTATATTAAAAATGTCTTACGTCACATTTCTTTTTTAACTAAAAAATACAACAAAGGTTAAGAAAAATAAGCACTTTAAAACAGCAAAATATCATTAACATCTTATAAACAGTGCCAATGAAAACAACTGATAGCATATGCAATACATATTTGTAATACAGTAGACTCCCTCAAATCCGCAAACCAGAAAACCGCAACTCTCTAAAATCCGCACATATTTTATGGATGTAAACAATGAAATTTTCAGTTCAGATATTCGGACAAAATTTGATTTTTTTTTTAGTTTTCTATCAATTCCATATATTTTTTAATTTATAATTTTCTTAATAATACTCTATTCATGTTATTTTCATGAAGGAAGAATAAATTTTTTGGGGAAAAATTCAAGATATTGCTGATATCACTGGTAATCACAATCTTCTTACCAAATATGTTTATGCATTAATCAAGATTTTTTTGGTCATTCAGCCTGGCTAAACTTGAAAAAATAATCCTTATTTTATGATTTTGATGTGAATTAGTAATGTACTTCTATGAGGCAAGTTTTGTTGAATAATTTTGGAAAAATACTTTTATTTTTTATAATGAATATTTAATCATACACTATTGATTATTAACTTGACTTTTGCTGTTAGTACTTTAATCATTTAAAAAACTATCTAAATTTTTATTATTTTAGTTCATTACTTATTTTAATATTTTATTATATTGTAAGCATTCATTATAGTTCTGATTGCGGTATTAATTGCATTGAAACTACTGGTTAAAAAATATAAACAAAGCAGTGACCAGAAATCTGCAAAATTCTAAAATCCGCACAACCTCTGGTCCCAAGCTTTGCGGATTTGAGGGAGTCTACTGTATATATTAAATAAATAAACCATCTCTTTTAAAAGTCGACATGCTCTAAGAAGAGAAACTCATTGCTCATATTTAAATTAAATTTAAGAAAACCAACCTACTCGAGCAAAGAATCCCAATACTCAAACTGTGAACAATATTTCTTAAATAAGGCTTCTTTCTCTTTTTTATGATTTTCAGGAATATTTTCTAAAATTTCTGCTAATTCTTGAACAGTGGTGTGTTCTAATTTTACATTAGATAACGTCTTGTTTGAAGTCGCAGTCTTTTTTTGCTTGTGAGCCATGAAATAGGCTTCAGAGAATGATGGCTGTAATTGAAATGAGAAATTACAATTAAACAAAACTATAATTAAAATAATGATTGTAATAAACAACCAATTGAAACACTTTATATATAAAAATAACAGAAGTAACAATTATATACAGTAGATAATACTTAATTTTTTTCTTTTTTTTACCTTTGCAATAAATATTCTTAAACTCATTAAATTATTCTTAATATATCTTTTCACGATTTGGGTTACTTGCAATTAAAAAATATAAAATAAAACTAATTTCAAGAGGTCATTATTTATTTTATTGTCTTGAGATTTATGTAATGCATACTTATTGGCATACTTTATTGAGGGGTTTAGAACAACAGAGTGTTTTTATACTAATCCATTATTGCTATCCCACTTTACTTTAAATCCCATAGTATTGCTCATTTTGAAAAACAATACTGTAGACTCCGTCAAATCCGCAACTCTCTAAAATCTGCTCATAATTTACAAATGTAAACAATAAAACATTCAATTCAGATATAGGGACAAAATTTTACTTTTTTAGGTTTACATCAACTCCATATGTATTTTAACTTGTAATTTTTGTTAATTTTACTGAATCCATGTTTTTTCAAGGAAGAATAAATTTATTTATGAAAAAATCAAGATGTTGGTGCTATCACTGTTTAGGTGCAATGCCTTAAATAAAGAAATCATATTTATTGACATTATAATGGATTTGACCTTGACAAAAATTAATTAGTGTCAAAATAAAGTTCTTGATTAATATTTATGAGTAAAATAATAATTTAAAACTACTTAATACTGGTTTATTTGTTTTATAATTAAATGTTTGATTTCTTGATTGATTTATTATTAAATTAATGTTTTATTTGACAACTTAAGTGATTTTGAAATCATTAAAAGAGATTTATTGGTTTTATAATTATTTCATGTCAAATCAATGAAATTTTTTTTAATTTATGATCATTTAAATCTATTTTTATGCTTTTTCTTATTATATTTTCCTTAAAAAAGGTTCAGTCTTGACTCTGCAATCAGGCAGGGTACATGTAAAAATTTGACTAAGAGTATGCAAGTTTAATATCATGAAATTTCATGACTCTGTATAAGAGGAATATGTTGTTTTGGCTCTGCATATCAGAGAATATAGTGTAATCCTGGCTACTTATTTTAATAATCCAATGTGGTGATTATATTAAACTGATTAATAAACTATTTAAATCTTAATTGCTCTCCCAACTGAAAGACTGTCATTATTTAAACATTTTTGTGAGTGACACAATCAATCACTGTAATCACAATCTTCTTGCCAAATATATTTATGTATTAATCAAGCTTTTTTGGTAATTGAATCTGGCTAAACTTGAAATAAAACTTTCTTCTTTTATAATTTTGATGTGAATTAGTAATGTAACTATATCAGGCAAGTTTCATTGAATAATTTAGGAAAATTAAATTTCATCTTTATCGTGAATATTTAACCATGCATTATTGATTTTTAACTTGACAATTAACTTAATAATTTAATCATTTAAAAAAATATCTTAATTTTTATTATTTTAGTTTATCACTTATTTTAATATTTTATTATATTGTAAGCATTCATTATAGTTTTGACTGCATTATTAATTATATCCAAATCACTGTTTAAAAAATGTAAACAAAGCAATGACCAACAATCTGCAAAATTCTAAAATCTGCACAACCTCTGGTCTCAAGATGTGCAGATTTGAGGGAGTCTACTGTATAAGATCTTATTAAAACTTCTGGTGACTTCCTGTAAGAAAATATCACACACAATATAACAACTACTTTTAAAACAACTGTGTACCTTAAAAACATATTCAAATATCATGATTAACATTACTAGGCATATGACTTTTTATTTACTGTATTACAATGACACATCAATGACACAAAATTTTTGTGTCTGCTCTATCTCAAGAACTAATGCACGCAATTTCACAAAATTTTAGATTCAGTAAGATAATTATAATGTGCAGCTGATTTGGTTTTGGTGCTTATCACCTAATAGATGGTGCTGCTATGCTGCTTTTTTTTGTGATTTCCGCAATAGCTATATCTCAAGAACTAATGAGAGAATTTTCAAAATACTTCAAATTCCTTAATTTTTTGATATAGTATAATGCTGATTACCTTTTGGTGTAAATCTTCCAACAGGTGGCACTGCTGCAGTATTCATAATTATCACAATAGCTCTATCTCAGAAACTAATACACAATTTTTTTTCAAACATCAGATTCAGTTAGTATAAACATAATTGGTGTAAATTAGTATTGTTTAGTTTTTAGAGCAAATTGTTAAACAGGTTAATGCTTTGATCTAGATTTATTAATAATTTTTGCAATAATTTAATTTCAAAAACTAATGGGCAGTTTTCCCTCAAACTTCAGTTTCAGTTAGAATTTGATATAAGCTGTTGCTGATTAGATTTTGGTGTAAATTACCTAACTGATGATGCTGTTACGCTTAATTTTTCTGTAAGTATTAATATATTTATGAGATAGAAGAAAGTTTTGGGATTTCTACATCTGACTTGTTTATGATGGAAGCTACCTAAAATATCAAAATGCTCAATACTTTAGTTATACAATCAAAAATAGATTATCTTACGCCTTTATTTTTTTTCCCTTTACCAGGGTCAGATACTGCTGTAGATATGATTTCTTCTCCACTATCACTATTGGTATCATCATTATCATCATCTGAAGCATTATCACTATCTTCAGGATCAGAATCAATAGTGGCAATTCTCAAACCAGCTAATTCTAAATAAATATTACATTAGTTGATGAAACATATATTAAAAAAAAATATATATAAACTGAAATGTAAACCAGTAAAGTTATTTTATACATACGGCAAAAAGAATATATATATACATATATGAAGAATGTAAGTGCTTTTTGACAAAATAGCAAAATATTAATCGAAATCCATCATAAGATTCTAATAAAATTTCTTTTAAGTAACAATACTCAATCAAAAAGTCTAATACCAGAAGACTGTTTATACAAGATAAGATAGGAATGATTGTTAATATATGTATTTTTGTAAGGATGTATAAATCTGTGTACAAATACACATTTCACAAGATATAAAGATATTTTTCCATTAGTTGAGAAGGTCGATAAAGCATCAAATATTGTTTTAATTCCCATCCAGAGCTTAATCATTTTCCTAGGATTTCAGTACACTTAATCATAAAGAAAGTTATAATCTTGTCTACAACAAACAAACAAACCATTTTAAAATACACTTTTTCTCCCCTATTAATACAATTTGTTTTAAATGATAATTATGATATTCAGCGTTCAAAATCCTTAGTGGTCCACTGGTACAAGACCACGGATAATTCAATCATCTTGTATATTACTTAATGTAATATACAAAATATTTAAAGATTTGCAGAGCAGCTTTTACAGCAGAAACACGCATGCTGGTTCCCGAACCACAATTACACGAGGAGTTTAAAAGTTAAAAATTAAACTGCAAAAGAAAAAGCAAATTAATGTGTGGTGATATAAAAGATAACCAACGAAATTTAAAATCTAACAAAATATTTATTGAAATCTTAAAACGTAACAAAATTGAAGATAAAATTAAAAATTAAAAGGAGATTTATCAATTAACTTTATAACAATAACAACATAACTTATCTGCGTCTTCATTACTTAAACTGTGACTTCTTGACATGAAAAACATAACATTTGCAGAAAAACCAAAATGTCCAGAAGCTCATGGTACAACGTATCTTCAAAATAAATGATACCACTATCAGGAAAAACATTCGCCAATTCATTTACTGCAATCTCCCCGTGAAACAC
Source organism: Maratus speculifer (assembly GCA_964019185.1). NCBI lineage: Eukaryota > Metazoa > Arthropoda > Arachnida > Araneae > Salticidae > Maratus > Maratus speculifer. Next base: position 450,293,465 of record OZ025292.1, on the reverse strand, counting down.
CAACAACGAAGTCAATGACCTTTGCCAATTCGGAAAACACATCTGGCCAAAAGACTGATGACTCATTTTCCCTTTCAATCGACTTGACACTAGGCACATTAGAGACATCGGAAAAAAAGTACACTTCAAAGTTCAAGACGAAAACGCAAGCTATCAATAACAAAATGTTTCATTGAAACACTACAATGCAAACTTAACAGAAAATTATTTAACCACCGCCCAACATGATCAGTCGTAATCTATCACTTCACACACATGTTGTAAAAATAGACACGGTGGCCAAGCCTACCGACACATCTCAAAGGAATAATCGAAACTGATTAACACAGCAACTTGCGATCTTTAAATACGCTTATCATTAACATGGGTAACAGTTAACTACTAAAACAGTGATTCGAAATCCATTTACTTTATGAATCTCATTAAGAGAAAGAATGACGTAAGAGTATCAGAATGATGTAACTTCTGATCGATGACGTCAAAGATTGGACACTTCGTTATCTCGTAACGGCAGTGTGAATTACGATCAGATAATGAAAGGAAGTGAAACTAGATTCCGAAAGGCCTATAAACAGAATAGCGTGGATGAAATACGGCAGCTGTAAAGTAATATATTCTAGAGAACTATTTAGGAGATTTAGAAGAATAAAGATTAAAGTTAAAGGTATAATTTATTTCAATTAAAGATAAACTATTTTTAATAAAAACTGCATTTTAATTTAACTTTAATTTCAGCAAAATAAACTTTATTTTTATTTAATAAATTTTAGGGAATTTTAGTACTTTAGGAATAAGATTTAAAAAGGAAATTATGGAAGAGATGACAGTTGCATTTGAACAGTGACAAGAACTAAAATTGAGGGAATAGACAACAAAGCCCCCCTTCTTTTCACCTGTGCAATAACAGGGCAAATGCCCAAAAGAACACCACTAAAAATTAATCCGAAAGTAGGATCAAAAACTAACACTAATGGCATCTTCAAGGCTAACACCAATGCTTACAACACCAAAAAAAAAAAAAAAAACTTACTCAAAGCACTGTTAAAAAGAAATCAGCCTTATACCTAAAAAAAAACTTGTAACCAGAAAATGGTAAACTGAGGAAAGCTAAAAATTTAAAAACCATGAGCTCCAAAACATTTTTACATTAACACATTTACATATAAATATTAAATATATATATATTAAAAAATACAACAGTAAAATGAATCATTTATGTAAATTGTGTAAGATTGTTAATAGGTAATACTTATAACATGTATGTCTATGTATGTAAAATCTATGTTTTTTAAATTAAACAAAAAATCATATACAATAATGATAATGTGTGACATTTAAAAAAATAAATTAAAAAAAAATCCAATTTAAATAAAAAAAATCTGATTTAAATAAAAAAAATCCAATTGTTTTGATTTATACAGAGTTTCCCCCAGAGAGTTTCAGGGGGGGCGCTCCGCCCCTCCTGCCCTTTAGTTAAAAAAATAGCCCCCTTCTTGCCCACATTTGAAAAAAGGCAGCCCTGCAGAGATGATCCGAACACGCTATAGCGCGTGCTGAAAATCGGCAGCAAAACGCTCAAAATAGCTTCATACGCGTCCCGTGGGACAAGTAATTTCGTCAAAAAATCGCTAAAAAAAGGGCAAGATTCGCAATAAAATTACTAATTTCGTCACAAAATTTCACAAAACGGCAAATTTCCTCAAAAGATAGTGTAAATACGACGAATTTCTTCCAAAAATCGCGATAAAACGGAAAGTTTTATCAAATGAGTCGCAAAAAACGGCAACTTTCGTCAAAAAATAGGGATAAAAAGGCAGATTTTGCCAAAAGATTTGCGAAAAAAACGGCAAATTTCGTCCAAAAATCGCAATAAAACAGAAAATTGTGAGAAAAGTTCTGTTTTTTTCGCGATATTTTCACGAGATTTGTCATTTTTTCGCGATCTTTTAAAAAAATTTCCCTTTTTTCATGATTTTTTCACGAAGTTTGACTTTTTTCGTGATTTTTTTGCAAAATATGCCGTTATTTGCGATCTTTTAATAAAGATCGCAAATTTAAAAAATCTGCTGTTTTTTGCAATCTTTTAAAAAAATCGGCAGTTTTTTCGTGATCTTTTAACAATAGTTACTGTTTTTTCGCGATCTTTTAACAAAATTTACCCTTTTAAATTTTTTTTTTCAATTTTTTGATGAAATTTCTGTTTTTTCACGACTTTTTGAACAGCTAGATTCTAGATTTAACTCTGAAAAAGTGCCCTCAAAAATGAAAAAGTGCCCTCAAAAATGTAAAAAGTGCCCTTTTAAGAACAGTAGCGCCCTGCCCTTTTTTAAACCTGGGGGAAACTCTGATTTATATATATATATATATAAAATAAATAAATAAATAAAAATAAAAAAATCACAAACCCTGAAGATTAGTCAAATTTAGTAGTGGAATGACAGTAAAAAGTCTGTAAAAATATAAAATACTTTCAAATATTTGGCGTGAAAAGACGAAAGCGTCACTCGATTTGGCTAGCAGCACATTTCCTCAACAAAAGCAAACAATTTTAATGCAACTGAAAATTGTTTATCAGCAGATTTTAAGAACATGTGTAAATGGTTTTTAATGAATTTAAATTTAAATAATGAAGGAGTTATACATATATTTTCTTTTTGCATTACATATTTATGTTGCTTGTTGCAGCAATTATTTAATTTTATCATTTTATATACATTATAACAAATAATTAATAATATAAAAAATGTTTTCATATAAGTGTATACCAAAATAAAGACCAGATGAAGAATGCTGCAGCAATACATTTCATTCAATATAATTGCAGCAATACATTTCAACGAAATTTTCATTATTTTTTTTATGAACGTTCTATCAGGATTCCGCCAAATTTCTTTTTATAAGCATATATATCCACATGAGAAGAACAATTTTTCAAATTTTTTCTGAGTATGACCGTATGGAGACCTTCCTTGTAAGTATGCAGTAAGCTTAAAGTCTCGTTAAACTTTACCTTGCTTCATTTTAAGCCGCAAAGAACGAATTTGTTTTTCTTCTGATTTCTCAGATGTTTTAGAAGTATCTGTTAAAAAAAGAAAAAAAATATTAAACCAGAAAATTTTTTAAATATTGTAATTCTAGCAATATTTAAAAATTAAACAATAAATTTAATGACATATAAAAATCATTTCAGCAGTAAAAACAGAAATTGAAGAATTAAGCCTATAACTTAAACGAATATTATATCAGAAAAAATTCCACAGCCAACAATATTCCCTATACTGGAGCCATCTGTGTAAACAGCAATATAATTCTGATAATTTGTACGGTGTGTTGCAGTTAATTATTGAAAAACAGGAGAAGTTAAATTGTTTTTATTATATTCTTTTAAAAAAAATGGAGGGAAGTAATACTAGGATTCCAAGGAGGGAGAACATGCGAGTGACATGAACTCACCTCTATATTATTCAGAGATCTATTGTCAATAATGTTTCTCATTCTAGCACCAAAAGATGGGATGCAAGATGGTCAATGTTGATAAAGGGTATCATTGTCTGTATTTAAGATGTAGGTAAGAAGTGGATGACCATGATGTGAAAGGATATGGTGGTAATAAAGATTCAACAAGTTTTTCTCGAATGTTATACAGAGATGGTTTATGTATAATGAGAAGGTGATGTATGAAATGCACCAGAGCAAACATAAAGTATGCAATGATGCAAAGTTTCAAGTTTTTTAAGAACAGACTTACATGCAGAACTGTAGACCTGGCAGGTATATTTTTTGAGTGGATCACAGCATGATAAATCTTAAGATGAGAGATTCGGTCTGCTTTCTAAGAAGTATTTTAAAGTACCTTAAATAAATTCAGCCATTTTTCCCATTTTGTCTATAATTGTAAAATGATGTAAAAAAAGTAAATTTCTTGTCAAAAAGTAGCCCTAGATAACACATATTGTCTAAAACAGGATTTTGGGTTGAACCAATAAAAATTTCAAGATATGGATGCAGATCACAGAAATGTAAGCAAGAGGTTTTGTCATGAAAGATTATACAAACATTTTTATTAGTCCACATAAGAATATGTTCGATAGCAATTTGCAACTGTCTTTCAGTAAAACAAATATCCTGTCTCATACACATAATCTGAAAGTCGTCGACAAAGAGATCTTTCACTGAAGGAGGAAGTTGTTTAAGGATATCATTTATTTTAATAGCAAAGAGGGTTACACACAGGACGCTGTTCTGGGGTACACCCTCTTCTTGTACATAAAATATAGAAAGAATTCCCGCAATAGGAACTTGGAACAGTCACACTGAAAGGAAGTTTTTAATAAAAGTAGGAAGGTTCTCTTGAAAGTTGAAGTAAAAAACACTACAAAAATTCCCATAACATTATATTTTCTCATAGGCTTCCGTCATGTCAAAAAATATTTAGACCAAATGTCTGCATGTAAGAAAAGCTGTTCTACTGTAATATTCGAGATGATTAGATTATTGATAGTTGATCTACCATGCTGAAAACCAATTTGAAAAGCAGAAGGCAATTGTTCATTTCTAAAACATGTATGAGATGGCACTTGACCATCTTTTCAAAAAGTTTGTTAAAGCAGCTAGAAAGTGCGATTGATCTGTAATTATTAGGATTGGTAGCATCTTTTCCTGGTTCAGGAGAAGAAATAACGACAGCTCTGCACCAAGCATTAGGAAAAATCTGTTCTGTCCATATTCTATATAAAAAATAAATAAATAAATAAATAAATAAATAAATAAAAAATAAAAGAAAACAGATTGTTGACTGGAGACGGAGAGAGGTGCTTGAGCAAGATATAAGTGATGCCATCATGACGAGTAGCTGATAAGTGATTGTCTTGCAAACATTTTGAAAGCTCTGATATAATACATGGTTGATTGTAATAAAATGAGTTATAACAATTAAAATTAATCCTGGACATTTCAGTTTATTTTTTGTAAGATAAAAATGGTTCTGGATATGAGTGATTTATATGATATATGATTGATTATTAATATTATTGATATGATGATAAAATATTCCTTATTGTCTCAATTATGTTTTTAGGAGAAGTGGTGGTTTGACCATTATGTTTTAAAATGAAAATATGATTTTTAAAGTACAAGTCCATGCAGTTTTTCACTTTTTTCCAAAGTTCTTTACTTGAAATGTTGGAACTTATGCTTGAAAAATAGTTAATGCAGGATTCATGCTGGCTTTTACGTTACACCTGTCTAGTTTCTGCCTTTGCTTTTTTATAGGCTATATAGTTAGTGTTACTTTGGTAAAAACGAAATACACCCTCAAGCCTTTTGTTATTTTTCATTTGCTACTTGGCAATCATTATTCCACTATGGTTTTCAGTGTTTATGAGCAGATGAGGTTTTAGGGATGCTAGTATCAGCAGCATTGATAATACAATGAGTTATATTATCAAGTGTTTTGTAAATATTCCCTTGTATCATGTTAACTGTGATATTTGAAAGTGCTGTGAAAGTTGGTCAATTGGCTCTGTCATATACATATCTTTTAGACATAATTATTGGAATCTCCACTAGAAGTAATCAATGAAATAAAAGTAGAAAAGTAGTTACTGGCATGTAGATCATTTGAGATCTAAAAGCTCCAAAATGGATAAGATTGATGGAGAGCATATAGTAAGATCTATAGTATGAAAGGTGTGTGTTAAATCGTGAAAGTATGTATGATCACCATTAGTGAACAGGTATAGGCCATTGTCAGATATGATTTTTTTTTTTTTTTAATGTCACCATGTTGATTAGAGTCATGGTTATTCCACAGTTGATTAAGCAAGCATTGAAGTCTCCAAGAATGATATAAGGAGTGGAGAATTGCAGAAGGAGGTTATCAAGGTTTCCTGACTGAAGAGATTGATTTGGTTGATTAAGCAAGCATTGAAGTCTCCAAGAATGATATAAGGAGTGGAGAATTGCAGAAGGAGGTTATCAAGGTTTCCTGACTGAAGAGATTGATTTGGTGGCAAGTAAATCATACAGATAGTAATAAGTTGGTTTATATTTACACAGATTGCAACAGCTTGTAAGTTTGTGTTTAAAGGAATATAAGAATGGGGTAAATTGCGAGAGATGATGAGAGTCGCTCAACCAGTGGCCCTATCACTACCAATAGACTTTTCTATAAGTAACATAGTTGTGTAATCTTGCTTTGTCATTTGGTTTCAAATGGGTTTCTTGGAGAGCTAAGAATAGTGATTGATGGTCAGATAGAATATTATGGATTTTGTCATGTTTATTATGGTAGCCACGGCAGTACTAAGATATATTAGTCATGAATGTGTTTGTAATACAAATACATTTAACGTCTTAATTTAAAAAGCTATTAAAAGATTGAATAAATTAAACTAAGACTTGAATACATTAAATAAACTTTAATATTTATTAATAAATTTTAATGTTTATTAATATTTTTATTTTTTGTATATAAATTTTAATTTTTTAAATGTATTCGAGTGAATCTTAATTTATTTTATTCAATCTTTTAATGAATGAGTTTGTTAGATATCTATGTCATTTTGTTTGGAGGTAGTAGTAGACATGCTACATCTCCATCGTCTAGTTCTGCATCCGGTTCTGAGTAAAGAGCTAAAGAATCTTTGTCCACCACACACATTTCATTTATTTTATTATTCTATTTTTGACGTGTTTCATTTTTAGATGTTATAATTTTTTCTTTCAGGTGCTTCTGATCTATGGTTTGGTTTTAAAAGTGCTGATTTAGCTATATTTTGAGAACTTCTTTTATGGAGTGAAAGTTTAGAAATAAGAGTGTGTGATGAAATTGAAGAGGCATTTTGTGGCAAGTTAGGAGGAACAGGATTTAGAGATTTAGTTGAAGTTGACTGTGTTGATCTTGTAGCTCTTCAGAATTATTAGAAAAGCTGGTTTCTTTTTACTTTGTTTGGCATTTGGTTTCAGTAGGGAAGTCAGTCTGAGTTGCAGTTGTTAGTTAAGTTATTTGGATTGTTTAAGATAATGCAGCAGAATATGATATAACTTTGGGTATCCTGGACTCAATTTTTTTCTTGCTTCAGCGTACGGTATATTTTCTTTTGTGAATATTGTCTGTTTTTCTTTTCTCCATTGTTTATAGGATTTAGCATAGGATGAGCGGTCTTTTTTCATAGTTTACACAAGAAGGTGGTGCTTGATATTGTACACTTTCATGGTCAACTGCGCTTTACCGACCACATCCGAGTTACAATTTACGATAATGTGTTATGAAGAACCATTCAAGATGTGATAGCTCTTTTGCAGTTTATCTGCAGTGCTGTCAATTTTTTTAATGTGGGGTTATCTCAAAAAGGTTTTCCTGAGAAGTCCTGCAAGCATCCAGGAATTTTAAAAAATCATAACTGAAGAAATTTTATCAATAATACCAACAATGTTGCAAAATGTGCCAAAAAAATTAGGTTCTGTGTCCATGTTTGCATTCAAAATGCTGGCCATTTTCAACATTTGCTACAAGGAAGGATAATTAAAAAAAAGAATTAAATTACATTTTTTAAAAATAAAATTATCACAGGATTAAGTAATATTGTGCATCTCCATTTCTGTATTACCTCACAAATAAAGTTGTAACAGTCCAAAATTTTAGAAATGTCTCCCACACTTAAACAAAATTTAAATAATCATACTTCAGCATTAGAATAGTTGCCACATTTGTCAAATTTAAGGGTAATAAGAAAAATCAATGGGTATTTTTTTAAATTGATCACCATGTACTTTCTAAATAAGAAAACCTGTAACTGGATGTATTTGAGAGCAAAAATGAATCTGAAAATAAGCAGTTTGAATTTAAGTACATCCTTAATTTTTTTGGCAATCTCTATTATTGTTTAATTTGTTTTCGCAATAGGAGTTAGCCCTATCAAGAATTTGTCCTTATGACAGTCATAGATAATATTACAGAGTTTCCCCCAGAGGGTTTCAGGAGGGTGCACTGCCCCTCCTGCCCTTTAGTTTAAAAACTAGCACCCCTCTTGCCCCTCATCTAAAACTAGCGCCCCTCTTGTTGCTCATTCAAAGAAAATAGCACCTTTCTGGCCCCAAATTTGAGAAAAATGCAGCCATCCAACGATAATGTGAATGCGTTATAACGCATAAATTAAGCAAAAAATTGGAGACGGAAAGCAAAAAATAGCTGTTACGCGTCTCACGGAACACGTAATTTCATCAAAAAATTGCTTAAAAACGACAAATTTCGTTAAAAATTGTGAAATAATGACTAATTTCCAGCAAGATTCACGAAGAAATGGATAATTTTGTCACAAAATCTTGAAAAAACTTTAGATTTCCTCAACAAATCGTGAAAAAACAACAAATTTTTTCCAAAAATCACGATAAAACGGAAAATTTTATCAAACGATTCGCGAAAAACAACAGATTTTGTCAAAAGATTTGCGAAGAAATGGCAAATTTCGTCCAAAATTCATAATAAAATGTAAAATTCTATGAAAATTTTCATGAAAAAAGACAAATTTCGCCAAAAATTCGCGTAAAAACGCAAGATTCGTTAAAATGTGCTTTTTTCGCTCTCCTTTTTAGAAAATTGTGTTTTTTCATGACGAAATTGGTGGTTTTTCGCGATCTTTTGACAAATTTTGCCATTTTTGTGATATTTTTAAAAAATTTGCCGTTTTTTTGCGATTTTTTCACAAGATTTGTTGTTTTTTGCTTTTTTTTTTTTTAAAGCAAAATATGCCATTTTTAGCAATCTTTTAACAAAATTGGCCATTTTTTTGCAATCTTTTAAAAATATTTGCCCTTTTTTCGTGATCTTTTAACAAAATTTACCTTTTTTTAAATCTTTTTTTTCAATTTTTTGATGAAATTTGTTTTTTCCACGACTTTTTGAACTGCTAGATTCTAGATTCAACTCTATAAAAGTGCCCTTAAAAATCAAAAAAGTGCCCTAAAGAATGTAAAAAGTGCCCTTATCAGAACAGTAGTGTCCTGCCCCTTTTTAAACCTGTGTAATAACTTAGCCCTCAATAGATTATCTGCTAAAGAGGTAAGTAGCGTGTGTGCCGCTCGGCGAATAATCAAGGCAAGGATATTTAAAGGAGAATCTATTTATTATTCGTAGAACACAAAAGATCCTCTGGATAAATATTTACAGCATTTTAATTATAATAAAGCACCTAGGCTCTTTGACCAACCAGATTCAAACTTATTTCAGTTTAGATTTCTTTAAACACAGAGTTTGTTAGCTTACACACAACGTAGAAGTTTGGAACTTCCTCTCTCAAGCTATTTGCTGCTCACTAAAAGTCACAGATAACTGCGTTATCTAATCTCTCAAAATGAGAGTTACCATTGTCTCTCCTAGCGAGAGTACCCTCAGCGCTTCTGCACAGGGCTCTGCGATCAGATCACCCTCTAAGATCCTCTGGTGGGATCTGCTCTTCTTCCAGCTCTCAATCAGAGCTGCTTCACTGTATCTGAGAGAACACTCTGAGCTCACTGCTCTGCTCTGCTCTCCGAGAACACTCTCTGGCTTCCTCCTTTTTCTTCCAATCCAGGTTTCTCTCTAGACCCCCCCCCCCCCCCCTTAGAGGTCAGAAACCAATCATGAACATTAATGTTCTTTTTCTCATTAAATAAATAGTAAAATCGTGCTCTCATTGGCACCTGAGTTTTCACTCCTGACTGCCCAGTATGGTGCCAGGTTGTCTGGCCTCCCGGTCGTCTGGTACTTTCACTTCGCGTCGGAGTGTCAAAGGGGAAATGCCAGTGTTCGACCCATTCTCCCGACCGTCGGTTCCGTTGATCGATAATGATGTAGCGATCCTTTATAATATCGCCGCCAAGTTCAATTTGAGAATAAGAGTCACTTTAAGTTAACAGTTTTATGGCGAAGCCCGTTTCAGAAATAAATGCATATTTCTGCTATTTTGCTTTAAAAATCTGTGATAATTCTGAATTATCACACCTGGGGGGAAACTCTGATATTAAGATGTCTAATAAATGTAAGCAGATTGGATATATTGTGAATTGACAAAGTTATGAATTTTTTTTCTTCCTGTCAAGCCCCCCCCCTTTTTATTTTTTTTTATTTTTGGGGGGATAATAATAGGTCCTATCAAAAACTTGTTAACATAAAAGGTGTAGATAGTATTAAGAAAATTTATATGTTTAAGTAAATTTGATATGTTGAGAATTAAAGAAATTATGACATTTTTTTCTCACTAAAACCTTATTTTTTTCACTTTTTGAGCCATTTTAATTTTATCAAAATTCTGCGATACATAAATATTTCGTCCTTTTCCTATTAGTATTAACTTTAAATTGATTTAATATGTATTATAATTAGAAAGTTATGAGTTTTTTTTCAGTTTTCACAAATTTTTCTTCTTATTTCCACCTCTATGGTCCAATTTTGCCGATTATCAAACTATACTAAACCGAGATTTTCTGCCCCTTGATTCTATGTGTTCAGTTAGGAAGAGATTTGTGCAGAATTATGCAAGTTATCGTATCTGTAAAAAAGTAATAGATAAATAGTTTTGAACTGGTGGAGGATTTGTGTTTTAGGTATAGAACAAAATTGGGAAATTTCATCAGCGGCCACTGGCCGGTAAGACTAGTTTTCCAAGTGGCCACTTTGTTTAAACTAGTGGCCACTTTTTTATTTAAAAATACTAAACAGTCAAATTTCTATAAGTATTAATCAAAAAACAGAATAACCCAAATAAATATGTTAATAAAATGTATTGGAACCTAAAAAAGTAGAATCTTTAATGAAATGTAAGTAAATTGTATCCTCTCTTTGTAAAAAAGTGGCCAGAAGGTGGCCACTGATAGACAATTTTTCATTGGCCACTTTTTCTCGTGTACTGGCCCTGTGGCTGGTGGCTAGTGCTAATTTTGCCCTTTAGTTTTAGGTGTCATGATCAGCATAGATGTGAAAAAAATTTCCAGAAATTCCAACATAGGTGAGAATGCAATAGATAGTATTTCTTATGTAATCTACCTAAAAATTGAAGAAGAAATACATTAAAAAATTGCGATGGATCCTTCAGGATGTATTTTTTCCTTAAAAGAATGCAAAAGAGAGATATTTTGCATTAAAAACATTAGATATGCCTTAAAAAAAAAAAAAAAATAAATAAATAAAAAAAAAAATAAAGAGCAGCAGTGCATTTTTTTTGGCGGGGGGCGGGGTGGTTACCAGCAAGCCAAAATTAAAAAGGCTTTAAAGCATCCACTGAATGTTATTAAATATCAAAGATTCAGGATATAATAAAAATGTTAAATGTAAAATGGGCTTGCAATGTATACCCCACAAATTTTCTAATTAAATGTTCAGAGCTTCCTCATTCAGTTGAAAACAAGGGCATAATGCTTAGGGGTGATTTCTTCTTAAAACATAGATCTATATTGGTGTTCTTGGAGATATGCTATAGTGTATCATTTGGGGAGATTGACATTTAAAAAAAGAAAATATAATAAATTCTTAAGTTTACATTTTTTTTTTTTTTTTTTTTTTTTTTTTTTAAATTTTGAAAGAATTTTTTTTAACCTCAAAAGAGGGATATTTTTATTAAATACAGTACTGGTCAAAAAATAGGAATTTTCGTGACATTTTTGTTTATGGCACCTTTATGTTTATATATCGAACATTGATGATTTAAGATGAATGTCAATGCAAAAATGTCATACATTAACTTAAACTATCTTAAAATGAACAAAAGCAAACGTATATATTAAAAAATGTCACAAAAATTTTAACTTTTTGGTCACTACTGTACATTGAATCTCTTTTGTTCATAAAGAGAATAAAAAAAAGCTATTGTAAAAGAATCTAGATTTTGGAAATATTTGGGTCCCATGAACCCAGGATACTAAAAGCATAGAGACTCATAGCATACATAGTTATAAAACTAAAAATTATCTAACATAATAAATTTCTTTCGTACCTTTACAAATTTTAGGAGAATTTATCTGGTTATTTGCAGTTTTCTTAGATTTAGGTGTTGATAGTTGAATACCTCTTTCAAATTTCTCAAGGAAACTTTTTCTATTAGCTAAAAATGAAAATATGTAATAAGATACACAATAAGTATATACTTTTTAGATAGTTATTAAAATTTTAATCCATGATCACAATCAAACACAAAGCACATAAACAATATTCTTGTTGATTTAAAATATACAATTCAAAATATCTAATCTGCAATTTACGCACAGGGACCATTCAAGTATTACGTAAGCATATTTTTAGTCATTTTGTACCAGGGTTTGAAAAAACCCGGGTTTTTTTGAAAAAGCCCAACCCACTGGGCCCAGTAGTCTAAAACCCGGGTTTTTTCGGGCTTTTTTGAAAAAAACCCGGGTTTTTTCGGGTTTTATCAATTTTTTAGAGAACTTCACATTTCTAATTTTCACATGCATAGTACCTAAATTTTTCATTTATCAGTGAAACAAAGGTATAATTTTGCATTAAGTATACATTAACAATAAAAATAAATATATAAAAAGAAAATATAAATATATTTAAAAAGGTTATTTTGTATCTCATAGAACTAGATTACTGGAAGAATGATATATTAAATCAAGTGCAACTGAATTTCTTTATATAAATCTTAAGTTAAACAGACTAATTTATGCAATTTCTTTCATTTACTTCAATAGAAATCAGTTTAAAGCAGCAACATTTATGTAAATATTTTTATTTTTGTAAAGAAAAAATAGAATTCACACATATATATGCATATATATATATATATATACTACAATTTAAGCAACATCTATATTGCAATAGTATTAAATTGGATTATCTAAAAGTCAATGTCAGTTATATCTATAAAGTTAGATCGTAAATGGCAATACACTTTTACTAGTTTAGTTCTGCTTTTGTATGCCATTTGTAAGCAATCTTTTAAAGTATCTGGATACATTTTAGATTGGATTTTATTAGGGTTTTTTGGATATTATCAAGGTTATTTATGTTAAAGAAATATGGTTCAGAATGTTTGAAAACAAGGTACTTATACTATTAAATACAATTTAAAATAACTAATTGATTACAAAAAGTTTATTGAGGTTAAAGCTTAAAAGGTTATGACAATAATAAACATTATAATTTGCTTTTACAAAAATTAATTATTAGTAATAATTTTAACAATGAAATTATTAAAGTAAAAACTAAAACTTTTTCACTCTTTTTTTTTTTTTTTTTTTTTTTTTTTTTGTTATAACAGGATTCTCAGCAAAACATGACTGGCAAATTCCTTGACTTTTCATGACCGAATCTCAAAACTCCCTGACTTTCCCAAACCAAATTTAGAAAAATTCTCTGACCAAACGAGCATACAGCAAAATTTGATACTTATTTTCACAATCTTTTGCCAAAATTGGCAATTTTTTTCTGCAATCAATCATACTTCAATCTTTTTTTTTTTTTTTTTTTTTTCCAATTGTTTAATGAATTTTGTGTCCTTTTTCATTTTTTCACTCAAATGTTTTCCATGACTTTTTTAGAAATTATTTGTAAATTCCCTGACTTTTCCTGTATATTTTGAGATTTTCCTGACTTTCCATGATGCTGGGCACCCTGTATAATCTGTCATGATTTTTGTGTTGAAAATTACTGTATAAACTTTCATTGAACATTGAAGCAGGATAATAAATGTTGCGATTAACCTTAAAAGCTATAACAATACAAGCAATCAGGATGGGGATCACATTTCAAGCGCCATCATTAGGTATACATTAAGATTTAAAAGCACTTGGATGCATTTTAAAATATATAGCCATGAAAATCTTCCTTATTTACAAACTAATTTATTTTATGGTCATTTTATCAATACTTAGAAATTCTTTTAAATATGGTTAGTTTGAAATATATTTAAATTGGCATTTATCTTTCCATTCTCATATCTTAGATTAAATAATGATACAGTTGTGAAAACACGAGAAAATTTGAAAAAACCCACAAATGGGTTTTTGATGGGTTTTTTCAAGTGGGCCCGCCCGAAAAAACCCGCCCGGGTTTTTTCGGGCTGGGCCCACTTTGGCGAACCCTGTTTTGTACCCCCTCCACCCCCTTGTAAGAAAATATAAACAATTGCTATACCCCTCCCCCCTTTGCTTACGTAAGATTTTATGACAGTTTATACATTAATACTTCTTGACTTATAAAAAGTTACCAATCAATTACATTACTAATCCTACAAATTTATATAGGCATATAGGAATTGTGATATCAAAATATATAAAATGGTTTTAATATATTGTTCCTTATTGCATTAAACAAACCACAGAATACAAAATGGTTTAAATATATTGTTATTTATCACATTGAACAATAAAACAAGATATACAAGAAGTCTTAACTTACTTAGGTATCATAACTAAAATTTTTTACATGAATCATATAAATGTTGGAGTTGAATTTGGTGTTCATATTTTAATCTGATGTCCAGGATCCTTGAACCCATGTTTCAACATTGTCTACTATAAAGGCCTGAGATATTGCAGGTTTCCGGTCCTTGTTCTTCGTCAATGTTAGTATCCATAATTATATCCAACTAAATTCACTATGCAACTAAAAGGAATACTCTTTCACTAAAAATTCACTATGTAAATTCACTATGCAACTGAACTAAAACAATAAATATCTGTGCTATATATCCAAAACAAGAAAAACCCCAAGTAGGTTTTCTGCTTTCTAAAGTTCCAAAACCTGTAGAGAAGGAAGTTTGACAATAGGAGAGAAAAGACGAAAATTTCCAGAAATTCTGCAAAAATATGTGTGTCACGTGACTGCTGGATGGATAAGCAAAGAATAAAATTGAAAATAAACGACAAATTTCGAACGGACTGTAGAACGCTCTTTCCCCCATCATACTTTGTTTGCTTGTTGAACTTGAACTGCAGTTGCTTCGTTGTTTAATGCTTACGTAAGAATTATCGTGACTCCCCCCTCCCCCTTGTCAGAAAAAATAAGCAGACTCTAGATCCCCCCCTCCCCCTTTAGTGCTTACGTAATACTTGAATGGTCCCACAGATTGATCCTTTAAAAGACCATTCTCTGAAAAAGAGGTTATTTCATAAGTTAATATTACAATTTTATAAAATACTAATCCACGTCTAGCCAGATGTGATCCATGGACTACATGTCAAACATGAATGTTCCAGAGTAATTGTGATATTAGAATGCTTTCTGCTGATTTCATCCTTTTAAATTTCAGATACCTTTTGTTTAAAAAAAAAAACTGTGAGAGCATTTATGTTTTAAAAGCATCATTTCAAATTTCTAGTCAATAATTTAACTAAAAAATGAAATGTAATAATAGATTTTTATTATTTCTTCTTCCAACCCCTGGAAAACAGAGATCTCCAGACAAAAGATAACTTAATGTCTAAGCAGAAATAGTCACAATCTTAATGCTGCAATGATCATTTGTTTGATAGTGTTTGAATGATTGCCCATATTCTGCATCTTTCATTTTTTCAAATTTTGCATTTTTAAAAAGTGTTGTTAATAAGCATTTACCATTTAAAAATAATTACCCTGCCAATTTTCAAATTTTAAGTGGTAATAGTTTCAAGGAAATTGTTATTTTAGAATATTTTTTCACACTGTCATCTTCTTGGGATCATGAATAATGACATAAAAGATAGCCTAAGTTGGAGCAAACATTGTCACCATTATTTTGTTTACAAAGATCTCGTTACCAGAGGGAGTGCACTATAAAATATGCATAACAATACTATATCATTTTATCTTGAATTATTCAGTGAAACTTGGCTCAAAAAGGTAAGCTACTAATTCACATCAAAATCATAAAATAAAGAAACTTCATTTCATGTTTAGCCAACCAAAAAAGCTTGAATATTACATAAGCATATTTTTTATAAAAAAATTGTGATCTACAGTGATATCAGCAATATCTTGAATTTTTTCAAAAATGTTTATACTTCTTTAATGAGAAAGCATGAATTTAGTCGCATTAACAAGAATTAAATATTAATGTAAAATAAATGACATAAAAATTATAAAATCTTGAATTTTTTTCCTATATCTGGACTGAAAATGCTACTGATTACATCTGCAGTTATATAAGAATTTTAAGCATTTGTGGATTTGCAAGGAATTGGGGGGGGGGGGGGGTATACATTTTTAATCTAATTTAGTCAAGGTGGCTGGATTTTAACTGGGCTGGTTAAAATTGGCCAGTTTATTCTGGTTTAAACTGCTTACAAAAGGCCGGCTTTTTTTTTTTTTCCTTAGGAAAAGCCAACTTTTACGAAAACTTTTTTTTTTTTTCACTTTTTTTACAAAAACTATTCTTAAAATGAAATGTATTATTAATTAGTAACTTTTTAATTACTGTTGTCATAAAAATGAACTGCCTAATAAATTGTCAATTAAAATATAAGTGAATTGATAGTAGAAATGTTCTTGTGATCAAAAGATGGAAAAAATGTTTATTAGAAAATTTGTGAAATTTTTTTTTTTTTTGAAGTACAGTAAAGCATCATTTATACGACGATCACTTATACGACATTTACATTTATATAACATTTTAATGCGGTCCCGACTCATTCCTATTCATTTTAATGTAAAAATATATCTTTTATACGATGCCCAAAATCGTTTATACGTTGATTTTTCGATTTTGCATAGGTTTATTTTTGTTTATTTTTCTTGTGTACTTTACGAACGAGCGGAATTTGGCAGCTATGAATGACACTAAAGAGCGTGTTTAAATGCACTCTACATTATAAAAATGTGGGCTGTGCTCGATTAGTCTGAAAAATCAGCTTACGTGTAACAGATTACATTTGGAGGGGGTCATTCTTTTTTCAGGGATGGTCAGCTTTCCCGACCTGTTAGTTGCAAATAGACTATCCTTCTAACTGTTATCAGTATTGGCAACTTTTAGCTGATCATGCGGGTTTTTTGAGCTTTGACTTTAAGTGGAAAGGAAATTATGTACTGCAAATGAGGAGCCTTTCGGTGAAACATAAATAAAGGTAAGCATATTTAAATTGCTTTCTAATCCCCTCCCCGTTTTTTTTTATTTTGGTTTCTTTATCTCACAAATTCATGCAAATAATCACATTAAACATTAAAATTAAATGAAAACAAAATTAGTTCTAGTTTTGGAAGTGAAAATCGATTATACGTCGTTATCATTTATACGACGTTTTTCTGTAGTCTCTTCGATGTCGTATAAACAATACTCCACTGTACTTCAAATGAATTTTACCAAATAAAATACCAGTCATTTGACTTAGATTTTAAATATCAGTACTACATTAATTTCATTTCAAACAAAATCATATGTTGAATTTTTTCTCTCAATTCCCCTTCCTATATCTATACTCTTTTAAGCATAAATGTGTTAGTTCTTGAAATCTTGCTAATCCAGTAAACTATTAGACTAAATACTAAACCTTTCCTAATATGAGGATTTTGAGATTGGGAAAGTTTGCAAATTGACCAAAATAATTCTCCCCTTTTAATGTATGGGAAGATTTCTGAAAGAGCAAGAACAACATATTAAGTTAATATATGTAAATAAGGTAGTCTAGGGGATGTAGTTAATAATATTTAAATATATCTTGATTAGATGATATAGAGACTATTTACAGTATGAAAAAAAACTCAAATAAAACGAAAATATCACGAAAAACCGGCAAATTTCATCAAAAAATTACAAAAAATGGTGAATTTCCTCAAAATATTGAGGGAAAATGACTCAATTTGTCAAAAGATTGCAAAAAAACAAATTTTGACCAAGTATTATGAAAAATAAGAAAAAGAACACGAATTTTTCAAAGGATCATAAGAGATTGTCATAAGATTTTCGTTTGAATGTTCTTGGAGACTGCAATTTTATAAACAGCACAAAAAATAATAAAAGTCGTACTATCTGTATAATACATGTACTGAGTAAACATAAGATGTGCAGTGAACCTGGCCACGTACCAGCACTTGCCCTTTCTTTTACATGCAACAACCTCAAGTAACTGTTGCTAATTTCAAAGCCAAAGGGAAAGGGGGGAAATGTCCATTTCGCACCAGGCTATACAGAGACTCTAGTATATTGAGAAGTCGCTGTATAAGTTTGTCGAGGGTTGGAACTACCAAAATTGCCTGGCAACTGAGGAAATATATTCTTGTAGTTACCCAAGTAACACATATAAAATTCAGCTTTTATAAAATGATGAAAGTAGAATTTCAATGGTACTACTCTGTTATCCCGTCCACCAATTTTGCCAAATTATACAAATCGCCAAACTAATAGCCAAATTATACACAATGACATAACTTTTATTTTAAATAACAAAAAAACAAATAATTAGAAGAATATAAATAAAAATACAAATAAAAAGTCGAATTAATGGCATTTTAAACACGTGAATAATATGTGTAAAATCCGCAAAAAATCTATGATGGGACGCAAAAAAATGGAGCTTATGTGTCCCGCGAGATGCGTAACTTTCGTAAAAAAAAACCAAAAAGGCAAATTTCATTAAAAACTCGCGAAATAACGAATAATTTCAGGCAAATTTCATCAAAAAATTCGCAAAAAAAATGGCTCATTTTGTTACAAAATCCCCCCCAAAAAGGCAGATTTCCTCAAAAAAAAAAACCACGAAAAAAGACAAATTTCATCCAAAAATAGTGATAAAATCAAAAGGGCACATTTTGTCAAAAGATTAGCTAAATACGGCAATTTTCATTAAAAAATCGTGATAAAACGATAACTTTAGACAAAAGATAGAAAAAAACTGGCACAGTTCGTCAAAAAATCGCGAAAAACTGGCAAATTTCGTCAAAAGATTAGTGAAAAAATGACTAATTTTGTTACAAAATCCCAAAAGGCAGATTTCCTCATAAAATCACAAAAAAACTGACAAATTTCGTCCAAAAATCGCGATAAAACGACAAATTTTATCAAAAGAGTCGCGAAAAACGACAGTTTTCATAAAAAAAATCTTTTTAAACTGGCACATTTCATCAAAAGATCGCGAAAAACAGGCACATTACGTCAAAAAATCACGAAAAAACGGCAAATTTTTGTCTAAAAATCACTTTAAAACACAATTTTCGTCAAAGGGGCATGAAAAAAAAAGTTAATGCCAGGATAGAATTTTTCTGTTCCAAAAACTAACTTTCTTGCTTCCAATTTTTTTTTTCCCTGCTCCCAAAACAGATTTTTCTGCATCACAATCTATTTTTGATTGAAATCACCCATTCATGAAACAAAAAGTACCCCTTTACTCAAAAGTATTCTTTTTTCAGGAAAAATGTCTTTTTCAAAAAATCGGTTTTGACCCTTTTTAAAAGAAATGTGAACAAAAGTGGTATTTGTTATCTTCTACACTCAAATAAGCATTTTTTTATAATTTAATTTATATTTTGCACATTTATTTTTAAAAAAAGAAGTAAAGAAAATTTCTTTTAAAAATATTAATATTGGCTTTAATTATTTATACATTATTATTAAAACAATAAATATTGCATTCAATTTTTCTTTTGCAAATGAAGAAGTTCAATTTTTGCGTCTAAAAATATGATTTATTATTAGTGGGGACCCGCTTTTATAAAACAGGGACCCAGAATTTTAGAAGCCTGGGTCCCTGGGACCCAGGACACCAGCGACATCATTGGTCCAGCGACATCATTGGTATTTAATGTCATTGAATTTGACATTCTCGATCATCCATTATTGGCACTTAATCTTACAGTTTGGCGATATTTTTTTGGTTGCCGGGTTAACCTAGTAGTACCATTTCAATTTATTAAAGTTTAGTGGAGTCCGGCAAGAGGTTGCCACAATAGGAAGTGTCTGGCAATGGAAGACGTGATTTCTAATATTATTAAAAAAGAAATATAAAAAAATTATGCTTTCTAAAAGGACAAAAGTAAGTTGGTATTTTTTACATCTTTGCTACCTGTTAACTGCCAAAGCCACCATGATCCAAATTTCATAATAATCCATTGTTACTATGTGTGTTGGAAGATTGTGCTGAGAAAGTTTCAGTCTTTATAGAATAACGAAGGTCTGGCATTTATTGGCTCTTAGACTATTAAGATTTTAATTGATAAAGAAGCATTTGACAATAAATGGAAATAGATATTTGAAACTTTACAGCTCATTTTTACAAAATGATGTTGAGTCACTTACCTAATTTATCTTTTGAGCTCGTCATATATATATAGATAGATTAAATTTCTTAATAGAACTAATTTATATTTATTATATTAAACCATATTTATTACAGCTAAATGAAATCAATTATATATTGTCTTGCTGTTTGTGAATTTCTCACTTTATTTTGTTCTTTTATTAGTAGGGTAACATCTCCAGTAATTGGCACTTTAAGAATTTGTCTTTAAACCGACTTCAATTTTCATTAAAAAGAAATAAGATATTTGATTGGAAATATTTTTAAATCAAGGAATGCATATCTGTGCATATATTTTGCCCACTAAAAGCAGGGGTGATTCTGGATTAAAAAAAAATTTCGGAAATTCGCGTCGCATTTTCAGAAATCGGCGGGGGGAGGGGGGTCGTGAGTTCCCCCCTCCAGTGATCTTCGGACAAAATCGGCGTTTTCTCGCTATCTTCAGACGAAATCAGCAATATTTTAGCAAAATCGGCGATTTATTGTGATCTTTTGCCAAAATCGGCGGTTTTTTCGCGATCTTTTGACAAAATCGGCGTTTTTCCATGTTTTTTTTAAGTGAAATCGGCATTTTTTCGACGATGTTAGACAAAATTTGCTTTTTTACGCGATTTTTTCTCGAAAACGGCGTTTTATTCCCGCGATCTTTTGACGAAATCGGCATTTTTTCCGTGATCTTTTGATGAAATCGGCCAAATATTCGGCTTTTATATCGCTTAAATATTCGGCTTCGGCATAATATATCAGCTTTTTAAATATTCTTTTGACAAAATACTTTTAAGCGATCTTTTATCGAAAACAGTGTTTTTTCCTCGCGATCTTTAAATGAAATCTGCGTTATATCTGCAATCTTTAGACGAAATCGACGTTTTCCCGTCGTCTTTAGAAGAAATCAGCGATATTTGGTGTTGCATTATTCATCGCAGGTCGCATCGCAGATATTTGGTGAAATTGCCGTTTTTTCCACGATCCGCACAGGAAATTCACGTTTTTCATCGATCTTTTGACAAAGCTCGTTTACAAAAACATTGACGAAATCATCGTCTTTCCACGAAATATTGACGAAATGTATGCTATTTCGGCGATCCTATCACGAAATTTGCATTTCCACGCAATTGTTTTTTCCGCACGCAAAACCGTACAAGTTGGCAACTATGCAGAACTAATAACCCAATTTCAAATTTTCCGAAGAGGATGCCTTAAATTTTCGGAAATTTTGGACGAGAATCACCCCTGACTAAAAGCAAAAAAAAAAAAATTGAAAAGTATTTTTATAAAAAATATTTATAAAATTTTGCTGAAATCACCAGTAATTGGCACCTAGAGCACCAATGTATGACACCTTGTGATCCAGTAATTGGCACAAGTTTATATTAAAAAAAAAACTACATTTTGCATTGGGTTTAAACGCTTTAAAAGAATTTACTGTAGATGAAGATGCCATATTTCAGGTTTTTGAGAGTAAGAAATCAGCATATTAGTCTGAAATGTGAACACTTTAAAACAATACAATTTACTTACATTAATACCCAGTAATTGTCATGCTGTCCCCAGTAATTGTCATATGAAACTTTAATGGATTCCAATTAGTGATAATATTTCATATTTTCAAATAAAAACAAATGATAAACAAAATTAGTCTATAACTCTAAAAGTACTTCCAAAATAAGTGGTTTAATCTCAAGTTCCTTGTAATTGGAATAGGTGCCAATTACTTGGAACTAGCAAAATTGAAGCACCATTAATTGGCATCTATCATTAATTCAGAAATCCAAATATTTGTGTCAAAAATACTTTTATACAATTAAGGTAACACTTTTTAACTAAACAAAACTGTTATCAATTGAAATTTAAAATATATTATAAATCATATAATAATGAATTGAAAAGCATGCCTTCCTTAAACCAAAGAAGAAGCATTTGCAACAAAAATGGCTAATTTCATGCAAGCCATAATTGTTTCTCTTTCCTAGGCACTGTTGTCATCTAGTAGCACAAATCAAAGTTATAATTTTTAACGTAAATGAGCATATTACTGGTACATGGCCTTACATTTCTAAAAGACTGGATATAAATCTTATTTTAGGACATGTTTGTAGGATGTGCCAATCACTGGTGCATGCCAATTACTGGGGATAATACCCTATAGATTTAGCATAATAGTTATTAGCTCACAGGCTATCATAGCCTGAGAGCTTATGTGCCCGTCCATTCTGTATGTACGTGCGTAACGCGATAACTCATGATGAAAATATCGGATCCACTTGAAATTTTGTATATAGGTATATCCTGATAAAGCGCTTCTCTGATTAGTTTCTGGAGTGCATTCGATACGTATAAGAGGGGGAATGGGGGCTCATGCCCCTCCCCCCTTAATTGATAGAAACGGGATTTTCATGCAGAATTAACAGTTTTCGTTCAAAATTTAGATATAGGATCATTCTGATGAGGCGATACCGTGGCTGTTATTAGGTGTTCATTGAATAAGTATAAACAGGGGGAACGGGGGGCTCATGCCCGTCCCCTTAATTGATTTAAACGGGATTTTCATACAGAATTAACAGTTTTCCTTCAAAATTTAGATATAGGATCATTCTGATGAGGCGATACCGTGGCTGTTATTAGGTGTTCATTGAATAAGTATAAACAGGGGGGACGGGGGGCTCATGCCCCTCCCCTTAATTGATATAAGCGGGATTTTCATGCAGAATTAACAGTTTTCGTTCAAAATTTAGATATAGGATCATTCTGATGAGGCAAGTCCGTGGCTGTTATTAGGTGTTCATTGAATAAGTATAAACAGGGGGAACGGGGGTACTAATGCCCCTCCCCTTAACTTGTATAAATGGATTTTTCAATCAGAATTGTCAGATTTCGTTCAAATCTCTGAATAGTTTTGGAAGTTTAATGGTTAAGTATAAAAGAGGGGGATAACTCCTCTTAAATTATACAAATGCTAAATGGGTTTTTATTAAGAATTATCCGATTTGCTCTGAATTTTGGATATAGATCTTTTATATGATAAAGCATGTCCTTGATAATTTAGGAGGTTCAATGATTAAGTATAAAAAAGGCGAAAGGGGAGAGCTGTTTCCCCTTCTTAATTTTTTTTTTTTTTTTCCGAACAGAATTAACAAAAATACAAGGCTGTAATGTAGAATTAGTATGCATAGCCTGTGAGCTCAATGCCATCAGTTTAACTGGGCAATATTCTTTTTATATTTTTCATTCTGCCACATCAAAGGTGGAATTAAAATTATTAAAATTACCATTCTTATTTTTTACTCAAATTAACTGTTATGTATAGTTTTTTGCAATATTTGCAAATGAACACTTTGTACACTTATGTACCAATATTAGCACATGATTCAAACTGTTGCTTGTATATTTAATAGAAAAACACCCTCTCCCCAGTAAATTAGTTATCATACTATTAATAATTTTTTTTTTTTTTTTTTTTTTTTTAAGAGGGAGAAGGGAAATATTTTCTAAATTCAAACACTGGAGTTACACTTAATTAGGCTACTTTCTACTTAATGTTTATACTTGTCATTGACTACTCAACTAATAAAAACAAGTCTGGTAATTAATATATTCAACAGCTAACCTTTGGGGGTATTCCTGACTTGAAATACATCTTTTCCTTCAATATCTTTATCTTCTTCAAAGAGACCTAAAAAGTGAAATTGGTAATTGTTATTTACTAATCAAACTTCATTTAATTATTTATAAATATGCAAATTATAGGTTGCAAAATTAATGTAAATAGTCAGAACAATTGGATACATGAGGCACACATATTACTACATTTTTAGGGTTTTATACTAAACATTAAAAATGTAACCATTATAAGATCCATGGAACTAAGAAAGATAAGGAAAGAGTACTGGTCAATGTATCAGCTCCAAAGAAAGCCGAGAATTTTGGGATAGGATCTCTGAAACTGATGGCAACCCGGCTGGTATTGACGATAACTTGGTAGTTGGCATGTGTTTTACCTTCGTGCTATAGCAGCATCTATGACTTCACTTTGCTATCAACTGGGCCAAATAAGCGATAAAGCACACCAAACTATTGCCATGCACACAGTATTTCTCACGGAATGCTGGGATATAGGTGAACCTCACAGAAATCAGGTAGCATCAACTCTCTCTCTGCTTCTAATGGGAAACAGGCTTCATTTTACTTCGTTATCTTTCTTAATTCCATGATAAGATCATTCCTGTGTCTGTCTGTCACAGCCTATAGAATGGGAAAAGTTCAAATGGACTAAAGCAATAAATGCTACTGACCCACATTTTTATTATATATTGTTAACCATTCAAAAACATAATTAAAGAAAATGTAAAGAGCTAATTAAGTTATTTAATTTTTTTAAAATTCTTCATAGATCGTGTGAAAGCTTTTGTTATGCTGAATATAGGTGTAAATTAACGGTCGCTCGCCACTTGCCACGTGGCGATTAAAGTTGTAAAAGTGGCAATTAAGAATCGGCCATCGATCGCCACCCTAATCGCTAATTTATACAAACTTTTGATTTAATTTTCATTTATTTATGTGATCTTTTGATGAAATTTGCATTTATTTTCTGCTTGACCATTTTCGGTGACTGTTTGTTGAAATTCACTAAATTTTATGGCTAAATTTTGAGACATAACCTTTTTTTTTTTTCAAGAACTAAATGCCATTTTGAAAATTTGAAACAGAATCACCTCTATGCCCATGCATGTGTACATGGACATACTTATACACAATGTTTTTGTAATTTTTAAAATATCTTAACATAAATGACAAATACATATTGGACTAAATAAAAGTGCCTTAAAAGAAAGTTAAAAAAAAAAAATTCCCAAAGAATACTAAAATACAGTTTACATTGATGATAGAAGTATAAATTGCAGCAAATGAAATTATTAAAATTTTTTTATATTTTCATTTTATTTCTGAGCATTAACAATTTTTTTGCAGGTTAAAATTACCATCAGTTTGACAAAATCCACCGAAGATATGCAATTAACTGCAATTGAAAATTAAAACATTCATTTGCATTTTCCCTTGAACCAGGGTCTGAGGCGCTATGGGCAACTCAGCCCCTCCCCTAAAAGATTTTGCGCCCCCCCTCCCCCCCTGGAAAAAATTCGAAGGTCACTAAATGTCCGAAAATTCAAATGAAATTCTGTTCAAAAATCTAATTTAGCTTTGAGACTCTTTCACAATTTTGCAAAGTTACCAAATTGTATATAAAATAAGCATTTCAGCACTACCTCATCCTATTTGTACATATGAAGCTAAAATGATGTTTAATTTTTCACCAGTTATAGACTCAAAATTTTCATCATCATATACTTTCTTAGCATAAAATGAAGTTACTACAACAGTTTAATGAGAAACATGGTACCTACAATGTGAATATGCAGTAATTTATCTTTCTGCATCAGAGAGAGAGAAAAAAAAAACTATGAGCCCCCCCCCCCCCCCCCCCCCCCATCGTTCACTTCTAGCTACGGCCCTGCCTTGTTCATTTGATGAAAATCGCATTTTTCTGCGATCCTTTGATAAAATTTGCATTTTTTCCAAGACCCTTTGACAATTTTGAGTTTTTCTATGATTTTTTGATGAAATTCATATATTTTCCATGAAATGCTCTTATATTAAAAGATCTTTTGACAAAAATCGCATTTTCCCAATATCTTTTGATGAAATTCACATTTTTTTGCAATCCTTTGATGAATCCTTTTCTTTCCTTTTTTTTTTTTAAAACAATCTTTTAACAAAAATCGTGTCTATTTCAAGATATTTCAATGAAAATCCTGTCTTTTTTGTAATCGTTTTATGAAGATTGCATGTACCAAATCCTTTCCTGTAATCCTCCAAAAAAAAAAAAAAAAAAAAAAAAAAAAAAAAAAAAAAAAAAAATCGTGATTATTTTTTATTATTTTTTGACAGAAATGAAGTTTTTTTCATGATCTTTTAATTAGAAATAGTGCTTTTCTCCCCAATCATTTAATAAAAATAATGCTTTTTCTGCAGCTCTTTGATTAAAATCTTGTATTGAATAATAAAAGTTATTGTTCATTTATCCATTTTCATTTTGAATGTGATTTACTCAAGAATATGCTGTGAAAGCATTAGAAATTCGTAATAAAATATGAAATAACTAAAAGTTAATGAACTGACTTATAAAACATACATAACTCTGAGAGTGTAAAACAGAAATAAAAAGAGGACAGAGGAGTTTACCTACATATTTGAAAAATAGATTTATAGAATTGAGGGAGTTTAATCTTACCTCGAGCATGATGGTATTCTTCAAATGATGAATTAGATGTAATATCAGGCTTTATTTGAGAACATATAATATCCTTTTTTGTTTTCACTAAAAAAAGTAACAGAAGAATTATCATACATAAACAGAAAATAATATGCAAAACAAAATACAGTAGATTTCCTCAAATCTGCAAGGAGTGGGATCAGAGGTCATGCAGATTTTAGAATTTTGTGTATTTCTGGTCAGTGCTTTGTTTACATTTTTTAAATAGTAATTTGGATGTAATAATGGAATCAAAATCATAATGAATGCTAGCAATAAATTTAAAATATTAAAATAATTTCGTAAATAATAAAGTAAAATGATAAAAAGATAATTTTAAAAATGATTAAATCATCAAAAGTAAAGGTCAAGAAAATAATGCATAAATAAATGTTTATTATAAAGATGAGATACATTTTTATTGAATTATCTAATGAAACTTTCTTAGAGGTACCCTATTAATTCAATTAAAAATCATAAAGGAAGGATATATTATTTAGTCTTGATAACCAAAAAAGCTTGATTAATACATAAATATATTTGGTAAAAAGAGTGTGATCATCAGCAATATCTTGGTATTTTTCAGAAATAAATTTATACTCCTTTCATAACTTCCCTCCCCCCCCCCCCCACACACACACAAATTCAGTATACATATGAATTGAAATTAAAAAAAAAAAAAAAAAAGAATATGAAAAAAACTGAACTAAAAGTTCCATTGTTTACATCTGCGATGATGAGTAGATTTTAGACATACAGATTTTAGGGTCGCAGATTTGAGGGAGTCTATTGTATAAATATTTGACCATATATTTCAGTTTATAAGTCCAATGTACGACTTTTCAGTGAAAAATCGTCCAAAATCAAAAACTGTATAAAAGCTGATGTTAAAAAAAAAAAAAAAAATGATGAAAAATTCAGGACTAAAAACTAGTAGAAACAATAAATAAAGAAAAATAGGTCCTACTCTATTATATCCGTCGACCAATTTCGCCAAATCATGCAAATCGCCAAATTATACATTTTGACATAATTTTTATTTTAAATAACAAAAAAAAAAAATAAATAATTAGTAGAATATTAATAAAAATACAAATAAAAAGTTGAAATAAAAATTACTTAATGACACTTTAAACACTTGAATCATATTTAATGTCATTGAATGTGACATTCATGATCATCCATTATTGGCATTTAATCTTAAAATTTGTTGATAATTTTTTGGTCGACGGGATAACCTATTAGTACCGAAAAATACTCCAAAGATATTTATCTCTCTTATTCTGTTTTAACATGCTGCCAAACAGGGCCATAGCTAAGGGGGTGCTATGGGCGGCTCAGTCATCGTAAGGTTAATCAACCCTTCATCAGCATAATGCTTCGAAGCAATGATTTAATTATTCTTATTGCCAAAACAGACCTTTCTGTCTGATTGTTGTTACCAGGATTGGTATCCAAGACAGTCAGCAAGTGTTTGATCATTCTACAATACCTTACATTTACATTAGAGCAGGGTTGGTATAAAAACCGGTTTTTTTTTTTTAAAACCAAAAAACCGGGTTTTTTTGGTTTAAACCAGGTTTTTTTGGTTTAAACCGGGTTTTTTTCCCATCATTACTTAAAAAGCATTTGCAAGAAAAAAAATTCAGTTTTAGAAAGTCATGATTTTTTTTTTGTAATTAATGTTAAACATTCACATTGGTACTTAATTTTTTTATATAATTAAATAATTAAAGCAGATAAAAATTATAATTAAATTACCTATAAGTTTAGCTTTCTTTAGGGAAATATTTATTGTTTAAAAATGTTGAACTACTAATTTATTAGTATACTCATATAAGCCTTTAGATAATAATTAAAGAAATAATTATTATGTAGAACATAATGAGGGATAAACAAATATATTTCACTAAATCAACAAATAATAAGCAAAAATAGAAAACATTTTCCTGTGCTTAGTTTAGAAATCATTTACTGTATCAATAATATCAACATCAACAAATGATTATTAATCTTTTACTATATATATATTTATTTAAATAAAAAACATCAATATGCATTTTTTTAATGCTAAAATAAATCACATGTGTATCGACATACTTGATTTATCAATGAGTGTAATATTTATACATATTGAGACATATGCTTTGAAAAATTACTATTTTTTTTCTTTTTTTAATACAAACTTTATTTTCCCTAGTTAAATATATTTAGGTAAACAATTTCTTTATAAAAATAATTCTATTTATTTAATTTTAATTAAAAGCTTTAAATAAAAAGACAAGTTTTGAGGCCTTTTCTAATCCCAATTTATTTCGTATATTTGTCTATGCCAGTCCAAATGTTGAAAATATTCTTTCAATACTCGCTGAATAGGCTTTTGCTGTTATTAGTTGTACAACTTCAGTAAAGACGGAGCTATTAAATTTCTTGATTTGAATTTGCTGACTCTTCCTTATTTTATATGGGGTAACTTCCTTTACTGCATTCTGCTCAAAAAATGTTTTTCAAAAGGTAAGATTGGCATAAAATTTACTATCAGTGCAAGCTAAAGTTACATTGGATATTCTAGTTTTGCAAAATTTAATGCATCCTTTTTTTTTTCTTGGTCAGACAGTTCACTTTGACTGTTGTACCACGATATCAAGCATGCATGGGTGTTAGAGCCATTTTATACCTGGACTCAAAACACTGCGGGACTTCTTTACTTATCTTTTTTCTCTTAAAATTTTTTGAGGATTTTTCCAAATATAAACTACGTCAACAATGGAACAATTATTACTTTAGATATTATCCAGGGCAACTGCAATAGGCTTTAACAATTCAAACATATCTTCAACATTTCTTTTTAGATTAAAATTAGACATAGATAGAAACTTTTGAATATTTTTATCATTAACATTACTATTTTCATCACAAATTTTAAGTGGGGTAATTTTTAAGGCAAACATCTAAGGCATCTTGAAAAACAATTCCACCAAATATAATAAGGGAGAACTAATTTGACAGCATTTGCATTGCATGCAATTTATACATTTGGCTCTCGAGCCTGTTCTTGGTGTATTTCTATTTTCCTACCAGATTATATCTTTCTTTTTTCTAGTTTTAGACATCCTTTTACTTCAATATATATAAGTAGCTTTCTTAAAGTAAAATATAGTACAAATAGAATAAAATCATAAAGTAAAACTCCAATGCAAGAAAAGCATTAGGGTAATTAAAACCAATAGCTACAGAACAGAGAAAATTTACAATCATTCACTCATTAACATAGAGAACAAAGAGTAACCAATGGGGAGAATGACTTATGTTATTTCATCATTAATGCTTTGATATATGATGCAATTTAAATGATAAAATTGTATCTTTGGCTATTTTTAAAAAATAAAAGGCTTAATGAAGAAGCAAAACAAACAACTTTTTTTTTCCTCCATAGCTCACATTAAAAAAATTAGTTTGCCATGTAGATTTATAGCTAGTAAGAAAAGTTGGGCGGATTAAAAGTGTTTGTCACTTTAAAAATTTATTGTCTTTTAAAAAAAGCAAAAAAAAAAAAAAAAAAAAATGCTGTGCTTGTAGCTTCCGCATAACTTGGATTTTGGATATTTTAATAATGCGTAAAATAAATAAAAAACCTTAAAAAAAAAGAAAAAAACCAAATGAAAAAAAAACCAGCATGGTTTTTTTAAAAAAACCACTTGGTTTAAACCATGGTTTAAACCAGCATGGTTTTAACCAAACAACCCTGCATTAGAGTACTCTAAAATTTTTAGGACCTCTCTTTTTTTGCCACTCGCATCATAATTCATATTCATCTTTCACTTACAACATCATTTTATCTTTAAAATATTGAGAGAGGTTCTCTAATATTCTTTCCGAGGAAGAAAATCCTGGAAGAAGTACTTAGAAATCTGTTAGAATGTCATTTCATTTCATTTTAAAAGAATCTTTCATTCAAACTTTGAAAAACACTTTCTACACAGAGAATAAAGACCCTGTAACATTCTTCTGTGGATGTAGCATGAGGGTTTGCAAATGTGGTCTGCATAAATTTTACTCTTAAGATCTTTATTTTAATTTGGAAGAAGTCATCAACAGTTCCAAAGCAGTTTCGGATTGTAGGAATCAGCATGTTTTGTAGTCTGCAAAATTTAACCGGTGGCTTGTACAATAGACGTATCTAATTTTTGGATACTTCTGATGAATTCTAGAATGGACTCCACTAGCATAACTAGTCACTGATCGCACCCTTATACACCTGTGCGACGCATTTAGGCATGCAAGATGTAGTTCAGCACGATGTTGTAATATTACTTCTGTTCAGTTTTCGGCAGAAAGGTCCTATCCTTTACTTGGATGAAATTTAAAAAACGTCCCAAAATATGGGTTTTATGAATTTTATTAATATCCACCACTCATAACACAAAGGGCAAATTGAAATGCTTGAAATGTTTACAGTTTCATCAGCTATGAAGCAGAAACAGATCCCGTTATCTATTTTGATAGTTAATACTTCGGTAATTATATCCGAGCATATTTGAATCATTTCATTCTGAATGTCTGCGCTGAAATAAGTAGTATTTCTACAACTGTTTATAATATGTCTTTTCAATTCATCATCTCCAGATTTTGCTCTAAATCTTAAAAGCATCCTTAGCTTACAATATTTTTTGATTGGTTTCTCTGATGTTAGATGGTCGCTATTATGATCACCTCTTAGTGGCATTTCTTGCTCTGCACAAAACATGATTGTTAGAATTTTAGATGTCATCCTCTAGAAAACACTCTAGGGAATGCTGTAAAAAACTGTCAAAAATAAGTTCTCTACAAAGGGTATCCATCCCTAAAGTTGATAATTCTTAAAAAAAACAAAGAAAATTTTCCAAAAAACAAACCATTTTGTGCACATTTTCTTTCTATTATAGGTTCATACATAAACAGTTTAAAGCAAAATGAAGAACCTGGATGA
Source organism: Maratus speculifer (assembly GCA_964019185.1). Lineage (NCBI taxonomy): Eukaryota > Metazoa > Arthropoda > Arachnida > Araneae > Salticidae > Maratus > Maratus speculifer. The sequence goes on along the minus strand of OZ025292.1, from coordinate 450,261,987 downwards.
TGACGAACATAGTGTTGCTTTTAACCTTTTCCGGTACACTGACCCAGTCCGGGATACCTAAATTTAATTCCAAACTTGCAAACGGCATCCATAATATTTTAATAAATTTTTGCTTTGGCAATGAAAGCTTAAATTAAGGGATTTTTAATTTCTAAAAAAGTCGTTTGTGAATTCCGGCATCAGTGTATAATTTCTCATTTTACTAACAGAATTTGCTCATGCTGGAAAGGGTATAAAGTTTTCTCAATACCCTGTCATCATTTTTCTTTAAACCATCCCTTTTCAAAATTTCCTGCTGCTATTTTTTTAAATAAAAAATCTTTTACAGTTATAACACCAGTTTCAAAAATACTTTCTTTGAAATCGTTAATTTCCATATAATTTTACATTAAAGGCTGGTATTAAAGTTTTCGGCCCCTTTAGATACAAAACAGTCTAACATTGATTTCTCTAAGTTTTCATTATATGCGCGATATGAGGATAATGAAAATTTAGGAAAGTCATGTAACAAGTAAGCAAATGTTTTATTTTCGACTCCTAAAATCAATTTATACACCATACGTGTATTACAATTACTTTTTCTTAGACAAATTAATGATATTTAATTACTTTTATAAAATGATGCTGTGCATAAAAATAATTAAAATTGAGTTTTAAAAAGAACTTTTTTAAATGTTAGATATGAATAAAAAACATTATATAACCGAATGAGCGATATAAGAAGGATGTCTATAACAATAATTGAATAAATATTTATACAGATTTTTTTTTTTTCAATTAAATATGTAAGTAATTTTATTGAAATGGAAGATAAAAAAAGAAGAAAAACATTGTCAACTTTTATTATTATTAGAAATAATTTTTAAAAGTCTTTTAAACTTTCGGCAGGGGCTTTAGCCCCCTTCCTGGCTACGTGCTTGCTTTAAACTTCTAATTTTTATACATAATACCGAAATTCGTGTCATTTATTAGCGAAACCTCGGTATAATTTGGAAATTAAGTATGACTTAACAAAATACATACATAAAAAAAAATTCGGTTTATTTAACAGGTAGATTTGTGTATTATAGGACTAGTTTATTGCCTTAAGAATATATTAAGCCAACTATAAATAGATTTTTTTTTTTTTTTATAAAAACCAAAAGCCAGATAAGAAACTTTAAGTCAGGGTTTTTTCAGAAAAAAACCAATCCACTGTGTTTTATCAGGGTTTTTTAAATTAACGAAGGTTTGAAAAAAAATGTACTTATAACTATATACAATTTAAAGTAATTACAAATATTGTTAACAATTACCGGCCTTCTTCCGATTTTTCGTGGATATCTTTGGGAATTTTGGGCTATACATATTTTAAAATAAAAATAATAGAGATACAACAGAAGAAAAATATAAAACGGAGACAAAAACAAGCAGACCGCCTTTTGAGCTACTGCCATTTATTTTTCTTTTGTATAAAAAAATTGGAATGGAATACAAGGTGTAAAAGAAGAATGTAGTAGAAACTGCCATATCTGGCAAGGAACAGCAACTAGCGTCACCTAGAGACACTGATTGCAGCCATCGGTACAGGAAAATTCTCCTTAAAAAAAATAATGGAAGTACCAAAAAAAGGGAAGGAAAACGAGAGTGTCTGTGTTGATTCGGTTGAGTCTGGAATCTAAAATGTTTTCCATGGTTGAACCAAAATTGTTTTTTTAATATCTATAACTGTGATTGTGATCACAAACGCATCCTGTTAGAATTTTGAGAACATAAGCGGTATACCGCGTCAGGTTTATTCTTCTGTGAAAGTCTGTTATTAAAAATCGTAGCGTTTTATCTATTGTGTAAATATGATGAGTTTGATGAAGGGGGTGTTTGGCCCCTCAATAAACTACCAGGATAAATTAATGTATATGACGTCTTTGGGACTCAATCATTCAATCGGCTCTGTAAGTATCACCATTCTTTGGTTACTAATGTTTTGTTATGATTTCTTTTTTCTTTAAGAAATCGTCATCATCATTATTTTGTTATAAAATTGTGATTAGTTCATTCTTCTCATTTCTTTTTCTTCAAAATTTTAGTTTGTATCAATTACTGAATGTTTTAATTTCAATGTTTCAATATTTGTACTATATATTTCTATCATAAATTTTTATTTGTATATCGGATGCATCATACCATTTAAAAAAAAAATTTTTGTTTTTTTTTTCTAAACAGTGAATTCATATACTTTGTTGTGATTTGGCATAAGCTATCAGTTATACTTACTTTAAATCATGATCTTATAATTTGCGCAAACTGATTATTCCTACAATTTATGTTATATCATTTCCTTTAAAGGGGTAAATTTCATTTTAAAATAACTCGGTTTCTAGAACCTGATAAATGATTATTTTAGGATATTTGTTGTTTTGCAACAATTTAATACTTCATCAATCTGAAAATAAAATCTAAATCAAACACAAAGTTTTAGATACATAATCAAACCGTTTTAAAACACTGAAATTCTTACAATAAAAGAAGTAAGCAACTCAGAATCTTTCATTATTTTTATTAGTTATATTATTATTGTAAAGTTTCCCTTACTTAGTTTAAGCATTTTTGTGATTCAGTTAAAGAAAGTTTTCAGTATTGAAAAACTGGTGGTATTAATAATCAAGCAAAAACCTCTCATCACGAAAGGATTAATTCTGAAAGGAGTTATTTTCTTTAACCCCTTCGCGACGGGGGCCTTTTGCGAAATTTTTAATGTTTTGTCACTGGTTTAAAAAACAGAAATTTATTTCTTAAATGGAGAAAATGCTCAGATTGAATAAGACAAATTTTACAGATATAATTTTACCGTTGAGAATAAACAAGGATTCTTAAGCCTTTTTGCAGCACGTATACGTGTTGCTCGTCCCCAAGGAGTTAAGGATCCTGTTCCCGGCAGACGAAGCGATTGCGAGCTAATGCTTTTGGGAAGGTTATTTTCTAATACAGTCGAGTCTCTATATAACGAAATCCATCATTCAAGTAAAAAATTCGATGTATAGAAAATGATGTTAAAAATCATATTTAATGTGTAAATTTTGAACAAATATTATTTTTGATCTTTTTAATTACCAATTTGAAATGTTTAAAAACAAATATTAACCTAACATTTTATTTCTTAATTATTTAAGCAGTTTCAAAAAGGAGAACAGACATTTATTTGAAAGCTTAATGAAAATCAAATAAGGAAGACTTGCATTAATTTTTCAGACGAAGAAATCTGTAAGTTTTTGTTGTTTTGATTTTAAAACTGTTACGCTCTCAAAAAAAAAAAAAAAAAAAAAAAAAAGAAGAAGAAGAAAAGAAATGCTCAAATTTTAGCAAGGAATGAAAAATTGTAGTTGACATTTTCTTCCATTTGAAGGCCTCTCTTATGTTCTTTCTCATTGATTCCTCTCTTATATTTGTAACAATATAATTGACTGTTTTGAGAAGGATGTTGAAAGGTGTGTGGGAGGTGGGATGAATTCGTTGGATTTAAAGAACAAGGAGAGAAGTAATAAAAATTTTTTTTTTAACAAAAGTCAGCACTGAACGATAAATCAAAAATAAGCGATGGAAAATTGATTCCATATGAATTCGAAATTTTTTTAAAACTGAATAAATTAAAACCAATTTATGAAAAAATTCGTTATATGGAGATAGATATTTCGCTATATAGAGACTATTTTCAATGTAATCATGCAAAAAGGGGACCATTCCTAGAAAAAATTTGTTATATAGAGTAGGGGTGCACAACCTTTTCAAGTGAAGGGCCACTTACATATATGTCTGAGTGGTCGAGGGCCACATCATGATTTGTGGCCTATAATCGGATAAAAAATATAATTTCAGAGGGGACTGGCGAGGGGTGGGGGTGTTACCTTTTTTAATTTTCTTACCCAGTCAAAATATCCAATTCACATGGTAGGGATATATCAGCAGATGTTAATTTATATATAGCAGATGTAGCAAAGATTATTTTCAAGATGTAAACATATTCCTTGAATTTTTTCAGGAGATTAAGTTTTGTTTTATTAAAAGTGCTAAAAAACAGGCATAAATTGCTGGTACCGAAAAAAATGTAAACTTTATGAACGAAAGAGAGAGAAGGATAGGCGATCAACAAGATTTTCATGCCTGATCAACAAAATTCCCGATTTTCTGTGCTCGATCAATGAAATTTGTAATACTTCCACGCTTGATCGAACAAATTTGCTCTTTTTATAAAAATAATCGACAAAATTTGCAATTATGAAGCTGATCAAGAAAATTTGCATCATTTCCTCGCCTGATCAACAAAATTTGAATTTCTTATGAAACCGATTGAGAAAATGCAGGATTTTTCTGCACCTAGTGAACAAAAATTCTCTATTTTTACAATGCTGATTGACAAAATTAGTGACTTTTCCTCACATAATCAACGAAATTCGCGATTTTATCCGTTCATGATCGACGAGATTTGCGATTTTTCCACACCAGAACAACGAAATTCGCAATTTTTATGAGCTTGATCAACCAAATTCATTATTAAAACAAATCTATGAAATTCTCGATTTTTCTTCACATAATCGGTGAAATTTGCGATTTTTATGCAACTGATTGACGAAATTCGCAATTTTGCCGCACCTGCTCAACGAAATTCGCAATTTTTCGAACCTCGTCACTAAAATTCATGATTTTTACGAAGTCGATCGACGGAATTCGTGATTTTTACAAAACCGATTGATGAAATTCATGATTTTTCTTCGCGTGATCGACAAAATTCGGGATTTAGATTCAAAGGAGCGTCGAAATAGGCGACTTTTCTTTGCATGTTCGGCAAAATTAGCAATTTTTCTGAGCCTGATAGGCAAAATTAGCAATTTTTCCGACCTGATCGACAAAATTCGCAATTTTTACGAAGCCGATCGAAAAAATTCAGCATCTTTCCGCTCAAGATCAACAAAATTCGAAATTTTTACGAAGCTGATCGAGAAAATTTACGATTTTTCCTCACCCGTTCAACAAAATTTGTTTTTAATACAAAGCTGATCAATAATATTTGCGATTTTTCAAAGTTCATTGACGAAATTCGCAATTTTCCTCTCATGATCAATAAAATTCAAATTTTTTTTGAGTCTAATCAACAAATTTCTTGAATGCCCGCACTTCACCGATGAAATTCAAAATTTTTCTGCAGATGATGATGAAATTCTCGATTTTTCCGTTCCAGATCGGCGAAATTCTCGCTTTTTCCGCGCCTGAATGACGAAATTCATGATTTTTGCAAAGCCATTCGACGATTTTTCTCGCTTGATCGGCAAATTTCGTAATTTTCCACAGCTGATCGAGGAAATTCACGATTTTATTAGTTGCCTGATCGACTTAATTAGTAATTTTACGTGTGGTGATCAAGAAAATTCGCAAGATTTCTGCCTCCGATCAACAAAATTTGCGATTTTTCAGAATCTGTCTATGACACACCGCTGTTCAAACGATGAAATGTGGATTTTTCACCACCCTTATTTCACGAAATACGCATTTTCTGTGCCAGATAAACGAAATTCGCTATTTTTGTACTAACTGTTGAAATTTGCTGCTTTTTTTTTTTTTTTTTTTTTTTTTTTTACGCGGTAAGATGAAACTTGCGATTTATTTCTCTTGATACACTGATAAAATTCACAATTTTTTCGCAGCCGATTAATGAAATTTTCATTTTTTCTCGCGTCATCGATAAATTCGTGATTTTTCCATGCCTTATCATCAACGAAATTTGCAATTTTTTCGTTTGTGCCCGATCAATGATATTCGTGGTTTTTTTTTTTTTTTTTTTTCATGCAATAAACGGAAAAAACGTGTTTTTTTCTTTTTTATTTGCAACCGATGAATTCAATTTGCAATTTTTTCGAGCATCATCTACAAAATTGAAGATTTTTTCTTGCCTGATGAGTGAAATGTGCGATTTTTTGCGTAAGACCGATAAAATTCACGATTTTTCTATGCCTGATCTACAAAACTCTGGATTTTCGTGTGCCCGATCGGGGAATTTCTTTTTTTATAATTTCATTGACAAAATTCGCAATTTTTCAATATCTGATGAGTGAAACTTGCGATTCTTGCACTCTTCTTTGACAAAATTCGCTTTTCCCACACTTAATCAATTAAATTCGCGATTTTTCAGTGATGATTAATGAAATTCATGATTCTTAAGTGACGGAATTTTATATTTTTCTGCAGAAAATTAATAAAATTTATGATTTTTTCCTGTCATGTATGCTCAAAATCTGCAATTTTTTCCAGTTGTAAATTGACAGAACTTGCGGGCCACTTTTGGCTCGCGGGCCATAGGTTGTGCATCCCTAATATAGAGAGATTCGATGTATGGAGTTTCGTTATAGAGAGACTTGACTGTGTTTGGCAGGGTTGGCTTTTTCCCATCCCAGTGGGAAAAACTGGTAAATACCGGGAAATATTGGGAAAAAGTGGTAAATACCGGGAAAAACTTCAGAAAGGCAATATATGTAAAATGTCTAAAATTAAAGTAAAAAATATATAGCTATTACAAATTTCCGTTAGATTTAAAATTATTCTGTAGGAAAGGAATATATATATAATATATATAAGTTAATCTGAATTATTGTGTGAAACATAAAATTTGCTCATATAAGTTTTTAAATAATAATGAATTTCTTATATGAATATTTTAGAACACAAAAAGAAATCTTAAAATTTAGTAAAATATCAGTGTCATCAAGATAAGCAATAAATAATTTGTGTTACATTTAAATAAAATTACTTTTTAAATAGATGAAGATTAAAATTGTGTTTAACAGATCTATCTTTACTAGATGAAAGTATTGGATTCATGAAATATTTAGACTTCTGGTTTTCGATACACTTATGTTTTAGAACGTCCTGAATATGACTTGGTGGTCTTTAGAAAATGTCTGTATGTGTTAAAATTTTTGTGGCAGGGTTCGTTGATTTAAATCGGCTTGATTTTAATCATGATTTAAATCAACTGATTTTTTTAAAAAATCATTGATTTAAATCAGTTTTTCTTTTAAGTTATTTTTTAATAAATTTCAGATGAAAGAAACTTAATAATGTGCTTTAATATAATTTAGTTTTATATACCATATATAATCAAACAACTTTCAGAAAGATAAAGCTTAAGCTTAGTAAAAAAGTAAAATAAATGTAAAGTTTAGAAAAAAAATGCTTTCAAATTTCATTTGAATCAAATGATAAAATATTCTTGCAACGGTAAAGAAATCTAAACAGAAATAAAGTATAGGATCCGTTATCCAGAATGCTTGGGACCCAGGGCATTCTGGATAAGGGGTTTTTCCGTAATTCGGAACACTTTATGGTAAGTATAAGAAATGCACAAAATAATTTCATAAATACTGAAATAAATAGGTAAATATGAATATTAATGCATGTAAATACCTTAATTTATTGATTAATTTACACAAAATAAAAAAAATAATTATAATAAATGAAAAAATATATATATGAAATTTAATTTTGAGATTTTGAAACAGAATCTTTTGATTGGGGTTTATGCAAACATTTCTAGGATAGTCTTTTGCTTATAAGCGCGTCTCTTACCCTAATTGTTCTTGTATTTTGTACAGAGACATGATTTTCTGCTCATGGAAGTAGCTCCTCTGTTGCATGCCTGAAATTAATTGTTCGGTATAAAATATTAATTTTTCATTTGATACCTTATTGTTTCATTCTGCTGGTTGTCCTTCTCATCATCACTTTCGTCAGATCTATTGTTTGTCATCATTTTATAAATCTCACTGTCAGTCATGTGATTAGTGACAGGAATGTTTTCATCGGCTTCTAAACAATTTAGCTTCTGGACAATTAAAGTCTTTGCATATGCCAACAGATCAGCAATAATTTGCTTCTCTTTCGAAATCTTTTGAAGCTCCAGCTCTTTTTCGTCATTGAAAAGTAATGCAGAGGACCACATGACACATGGCAGCATCTTTGATTGTGAAGCTTCTCTGGAAATTTTTTATCCCAATTCCTTTGTTGCACTCTGTGAGCATTTTTTTTTTTTTAAGAAGTCATTTTTGTAGTGAGTTTTTAAAGATTTCAGAATCCCTTGATCCAATGGTTGGATAAGTGATGTACAATTTGGAAACAAAAACACTGCAAACACATTATCCGTTTCTAAGAATTCTGCTTCAGGATGGGCCTTTTTTTCGTGATCTTTTGAAGGAATTTGCTATTTAATAGCGATTTTTTCATTAAATTTGCCGTTTTTCGCGAGCTTTTGTTGAAATTTGCCGTTTTTCGCGATTCTTTTGTCAAAATTTGCCGTTTTATCGCGATTCCTTGGACTATATTTGTTATTTTTTTGCAATCTTTTAGGGGAAATCTGCCTTCTTTGGGGATTTTGTGACGAAATTACCCATTTTCTCGCGAATCTTTTGACAAAAATTTGCCGAAAATTAGTCGTTATTATTTGATTTTTAACGAATTTTGCTGTTTTTCAAGGATCTTTTGACGAAATCTGTCGTTTTTCGGGATTTTTTGACAAAATTTGCTGTTATTTTTTCATGATCTTTTGAAGAAATTTGCCTTTAATCGTGATCTTTTGAAGAAAGTTAACATTTTTCGTGATCTTTTGTTGAAATTTGCCGTTTTTCGCGAATCTTTAGACAAAATTTGCCGTTTTATCGCGATTTTTTTTTACTATATTTGTTATTTTTTCGCGATCTTTTGGGGATTTTGTGACGAAATTACCCATTTTCTCCCAAATCTTTTGACAAAAATTGCCGAAAATTAGTCGTTATTTCGTGATTTTTAACGAAATTTGCCGTTTTTTCGCGATCCTTTGACGAAGTTACGTGTCCCTTGGGCAGGGTTGTTATGATTTTACCCAGCCCAAAAAACCCGGGTGGGTTTTTTCTGAAAAAACCCACTTGAAAAAACCCAGGAAAAAACCCAAGTGGGTTTTTTCAAAATTTCAACTTTAAATTACATATATAATGTATTTATATTACATATATAATGTATTGTAATATATTTCTTAATATCAGTACACAACTCGTAAAATTTATAACCATCATCCCCCAGCCCAAAGAAAAGAAATGTCCTAATTATACCATCACAATTTTTAAAAGAAATAATTGTTAGTTAATCTCTGTAGCATGTGTAAGAAACACAAACAATTTTTTTCCCATTAAAAAAATACTTTGATGTGTAACGTGTTCTATGTTATACAATAGAAACTCATAACAAAATACCATATATATGCTTAGAATCCTAATTGAATTATGTAGACATGTAGAATTACTTGGCTTATTCTATTATTTAGTAATAACAAAAAAAAAATAATTTATAAATTATTACTATTAATCAATTTATCAGCAAAGCATAATTTTGATTACTGTCATTGATTTATATATATTTGTAATCAATTAGCTGCTTTAAATTTAGTAATAAGTACTTTTTTTTTTTTTTTTTTTTTCAAGCATTCTGAACCACCTTCCATAATCCCCCAAAAAACCTCGAAAAGCCCTGAAAAAACCCGAAAAAACCCAAAAAACCCTGAAAAAACCCCAAAAACCCTGAAAAAACCCAGTGGGTTGGGTTTTTTCTGAAAAAACCTGGGTATTTAACAACCCTGCCCTTGGGACGCGTAAGAACTATTTTTTTGCATCCGTCGCCGATTTTTTGCATAAATTACGCGCTATAGCGCGTCCGCGGGATCTCTGAAAAAAAGTTACCGATTTGCATTCCGGTTTTCGGAGCGTTCCGGATACCGGGACGCCGGATAACGGATCCTATACTGTATACTAAATATTTGAATATTTACTCATTAGTATTTAGAAAAACTTTTGCAAGTTAAGGTAAAATAAAATTGTATGACTTTATGTGCTGTACTTTGGTGAAGCCTGTTATATAAGGATTTGGGCAAAATCTGAATCAGCAATTGATTTATTTATTTAATTTAATGTAATTGATTTCAGCCCCTTAGAATGGTGGAAGGTATTTTTGTTACAGTTATCGAAAAAGCTCATACTAAAAAGAGAATTAATGATCAATTAGCTTTTTACTGCAATAGATTTATCTGCTTCAATTGAACAAATGTTTTTTGCCTTTGGTTTGATGCTTTTAGAAATTAGAAATCAACAGATAAAACTGTTAAACTGCTGCCATCGAAATGCTCAAGGCCAGAGAACACAAATTGTGAGGTATTCACTAATTGACTTACTTCTCAATTATGTTGGAATTCACACTAGAAAATTTTGAATAACAATTTACTTTTATTTTATTTGTGGAATATCAATCATTGTATAAAACACTGAACATACTGATTAACTTATGATTAATTACTTCTTAAACTTAAACATACACATGAGAATTTGGAATCCCCCAATAAAAAAATATCCAGATGCGGCAACACTGTAGCATTCCTTCTCTGGCTGAATTTTTATTTAGGGATTCCAAGTTCTTATTAGTGAGTTTAAATAGTTATTGTTTTATAAGATGATAAATATTCCACAAATAAAATAAAATTGCTATTCAAAATTTTCTTGTGTAAATTCCAACACTACTGAGAAGTCAGTCGATTAGTGATGACATCTCAGTTTGTGTCCTCTGGCCTTAAGTATTTTGATGGCAGCAATTGAACTCATTTTTCTCAGTCAACACTTAAAGTTAAAAACTTAGATAAAAACTTCCAATTTTGTTTAAATTTTTTATGTGTTGCAGATGTTTTTTATTTTAATTAAAATATTGAAGGTTGAATTAATTTTTGACTTCTGATTTGTAGTTTTTCATGCATTTTGTGTAATCAAGATTTTTTTCATAGCCTAAAATTTTACCTTGAAATAATATGAATCATTTATGTAAATTGTGTAATATTAGTAGTAGATAATACTTATAATATGCAATGCATGTCTATGTATGTAAACTTTATATTATTTAAATTAAACAAAAAGTCATAAAATAATAATAATGTGTGGCAATTTAAAAAAAAAAAAAAAAAAATCTGATTTAAATAAAAAAAATCTGATTGTTTTGATTTTTATTAAAAAAATCAAAAAAATCACGAACCCTGTTTTGTGGGTACTCTATCTCAAGAACTAATGCACAGTTTTTTCAAAACTTTAGATTCAGTTAGATATAAATTGAAGCTGATTAGTTTTTGATATTGCTCAACAAATAAATGATGTTATGCTGTATTATTTATGATTCTTACAATAGCTCTATCTCAAGACCTAATATTTGGATTTTTATAAAACTTTAGATTCAGTTATATAATTTGGTGCTCATTACTTTAAGTGTAAATCGCTCAACAGTTGACGCTGCTATGCTGCATTATTCTTGATTATCGCAATAGCTCTATCTTAAGAACTAAAACACGAATTCTTATCAAACTTCAGATTCAGTTAGTCATTGATATAGATTTGCTTTGTTTCATTTTTGGTGTAAATTGTCCAACCTGTGGCATGGTTATGCTACATTTTTCAGAATTCACAATAGATGTATCTCAAAAACTAATGCATGGACTTTTATCAAACTTCAGATTAAAATAGCTCCTAATAAAAATTGGTCCTGATTTGTTTCTGGTGTACATTACCCAAACAAATAACAAGTGGTTCTGTTATGCAGAATTTAATATTTCTGCAATAGTTCTATCTCAGAAACTAATGCATGGATTTTCATACTTCAGAGTCAGTTAAAAACTGATATATGTTGTTGCTGGCTAGAGTTTGGTGTAAATTATCTAACTGGTGCTACTGCTATGCTGCATTTTCAGGATGTATTAACATGTTTGAGATAGTAGAAAGTTTCGGGACTGCCACATCCAACTAATTTTTTTTTTTTTTTTTTTTGCAATTTTGGTTAGGTGTAATATTTACAGAAAATATGTTTTATAAACAGAAATTCATCATATTTGTTTAAATTGTTTGTTGTTATCAGATCTTTGTCTAGTCTATAACAGAATGCTTGAAGAATCCTTTAAAGCTGTTTACTTAAGCTCTATTTTGACATTTTTAAAGATTGTGTTGAATTTATATTTGTTTTTAAAAATAGGTTTTTCCCATGTGGGAAAAACATAGTATTTCCCAGGACGGTAAATACCGGTTTTTACCATGGTATTTACCAGGGGTGGGAAAAACCTTGCCAACCCTGGTATATGGTTTGCATTTTGACTTTTTATTTTTTTTTCTTTTTACACTGGATAGTTAGTGGATGTTGACATTGCTCCTTTTTTACTTTTTTGATTTTGGTTGCAGATATTTTTTATAAAGGCATTTTCATTTTTGAAACAGGTTTTGAAAGTGAAACTAACTTAAAAAAAAAATGTCAGCATCCACCTCAGCTATCCAAAGAAATAAACAATAAATAAAAATGTCAAAATGCAAAACCAGATATTAGAAAATAAATTAATAAATAATGCGCGCATTTAATTGAACGATGTGCATTCTCAAAGCGTGACAAGCCTTTCGTAGGTCAATGTCGTGATAGACAGATTCCTTGTTGATGACAAGATGCCTTCTGATCCGAAACGAGCATGCACCAATTAGTAAAATTGATTAAAGAGAGGAAAATTATAAGAAAAATAGTTTTCTTTCTAAACAGGGGCAATTTTGTTCCGAAATTTCAAAAAACTGAAAGCATTCTGTGCATATTTTATTAAGATCATATACTATTAGAAAATTCAGGCACAAATTTCAACAAATGGTTGCCAGAAATTTTTCTCAATCTTTTTCATTCACAGAAAAAAAAGAAAAAGCAAATTTTATCAAGGAATTGTAGGGAAAAGCGCATTTCGTTCAAGAATTGCAAGAGAATCTGTAAATTAGACAAAATATCGCCGAAAAAGCATTTATTTCATCAAAATGCAGTAGACAGAAGTTTGAATTTTAGGAAGTTTGAAGACTAGAAAACATAAAATTTCATCAAGGACAAAGAGCCATTGAAAGGAAACAAATTTTCTCTGAGTATCGCCTCTAAAATACAAATTTTGTCAAAGAGTGTCGGAAAAAAAAGGTGAATTTTGTTAAATGATCGCCAAAAGAAGGCTAATTTCATCAAATGGCTGCAGGAAAAATGCTATTTTTCAAAGAGTCGTTGAAGAAAAGTAAATTTTATCAAAGTACAACTGACAGAAAGCGCAAATTTTACCAAAATGCCTCGGAAAAATGCTAATTATATCAAAGGACTGTAGAAGAAAACAGTCTTTTTTTTTTTTTTTTTCGATCTTTTGACGAAATTTGTCATTTTCAAAAGGTTTTTTTTTAAATGATTTTTTTTTTTTTTTTTTTTTTTTTTTTTGTGAGTTTTTGTGAAATTTATGATTTTTTATCATCATCCCTGAATGAAATTCACATCCTTTCACAATCCTTTGTCAAAAAATTTGTGAATTTCCTCCGATCCTATGATCATGGCGGGATTCATGCCCAAAATTTTGAAATTGTGTTTTTCAAAAAATCAGTCTTGCCCCTATTTAAAAGAAATGCAAACAATAGTGATGTTTGTTATATTCTACACTCAAATAACCATTTTTTCATAATTAAATTAGTATCTTGCACATTTATTTTTTAAAAAGTAAAAAAAAATGTAGCAAAATCTCCCCCTTTTTTTTTTTTTTTTTTTTTTTTTTTTTCCGCGATCTTTTAACAATTTGCTGTTTTTTTTTTTTTTTTTTTTTTTTTTTTTTTTTTTTTTTTTTTTTTTGCGATCTTTTAACAATATTTGCCATTTGTATTGCGATCTTTAAACAAAATTTACCTTTTTTTACTTTTATTTGATTTTTTGGCTTTTTTTTTTTTTTTTTCTCAGTTCTTTTGACGAAATTTCTGTTTTTCCATGATTTTTTGAACCGATAGTTACATTCTAAATTCAACTCTATAAACATGCCCTTAAAAATTAAAAAAGAGCCCTTTCTAAAACAGTAGCACCCTGTCCCTATTTAAATCAGGGGGAAACTGTCTTCATTATTGAAAAATAGGATAATAACTTAATTTCTCATAATTAATCATAATTAAAATCCCAATTTTTGATTTTAATAAATGCATTTATTCAAAAATCAATGTAAATTACACAACTAAAACTAGTTAAAAGACACTTAAAAATGTGTAGCTTATAATTAAAATGCTTCTCTGTATAAAAGCCAATTTCGGCCAAAAAAAAAGCTGGTTAAAACCAATAAAAGTCATCGGCCTGTCTTTTTTATAACCCTGGTTATCTATAGATATTTGATTTGCTACGTTCTGACGTACATATAATTGGGAAGTAAGATATCTGGTGATTGTGATTCGTACATCAGACAGTATATTTGGAGTATTGAAAAATAAGCCAGATATCCATTGCCTCCCTAGTTTAATAATTATGTAAGAAAAGTTAATTCATTATTATTTGAAAACAATTTCAAGAAAATGTTTTATCTTTTTCTTTCAGGATAGAAATGCTAAGAATCCTACATGTGTGGAACAGATTTTAAATCTGATAACTTCACCAAACACAAGGTCAGTTATTTCATTTTAAGTTATAATTAAAATGCTTACAATTTTTACAATGCAATTTTTTAAAATAAAAATAAAACCTATATATCTGCAGTGATTTAAAACTTCATAAACTATAAACCTGGATGTTTAAAATATTTCATATGAAATATAAACACTTAAACCTTTAATTGTTAACATAACCTATATTTTTACACTTTAATAAAATTTTGTTAATAGACAGAAATTATAAAAACTGAAAATTAGTGGTTTTATTAGCTAGTATATGAGTGTACAACCTTTTCAAGAGAAGAGTCACTTACAAATATGTCTGGATTATCGATAGCCACATCAATAACACAGAGATGATTCTATTTTGAGGAGCTGATTTGTGGCCTATAAGGAGATTTTTAAAAAATATGGTTTGTTTCAGTTTCAGAGGGTGGTACACTTTTAGGTTCACTTATCTACTCAAAGTTAATGCTGTAAAAGTAACGATTAAATGAGTACCCATATGAATTTGTTACTTTCAAGCTCACTACCGGTTAGAAAATACTTGTTACTGGGTCATTCCACGTGAAATCAACCAATTTAAAGAAAACTTGTTGCATCATAGTCACAGATTTTTTAAAATTTTTTATCATAGACAGACATAGTAGTGAAACCCTCAAATCTGAAATTTAAAAATAATATTCGCAATATTGGCTGAGATATAGCCATTTGAAAACTGACCATTTTTACTAAATGGCGGCCATCTTGGAATTTCATCACTGTCTAAAGGTGCCCATAACTTGACAACTAATGGCTCAAATTTTATATATCTGGTACCAATTTGAAGCTATTTGTACAAAGAATGCATATTTTACATCAAAATAATACTAAATTTTCATTTATTTACTTTTTATTAAGTGCAAACTGAAAATATCACCCAAAAAAAGGCCGATTGTAATTGCCCATAAAAAAAATGAATCATCATGAATTTTTCTGAAACTTGGTAAAAACATTGCTCCACGTGTGTGCTTTAATAAAAAAATTGGAGAGGTAAAATCTGTTGTTTAAAAATAAATGATTTTTTACACTTAAGGTGTCACTAACCAAAAAATGATTATTTTAGAATCTGTAAATACTCCTAATTTAAGAAATAATAGTTAAAATAAAATTTTCCAACATTTCAATTAATATATTGTGATTATATTATATAATTCAATAAAGAAATATGTTTGCAGCTATTTATGCTAAATATTCATATATTAAAATACAAGTAAATTTTCATTTCTACAATATTTTTTATTTCATTTAAAATATGAGAATATAATTCTCAAAACATATTTACATAAATACAGTAGAAGATCTATATAACGCAAACCTAAAAACACAAGGTTGTGCGTTATATAGAATTTTGCGTTATATGGATCACATATCACGCATCATCAAATTTACCTCATAAATATAGACAAATGTGTCTGAAACACATCAAAATACATTAGAATTACCTTTATACTGCATTCCTTAACCAGATTATAATTTTTTCTATTATTGCGATCATTCAACATTTTGTTAAATATACGTTTTAAAAATGGTCCAGATATACCTGGACCAAATTTATTCATTATATTGCTCATTTTCAAAAACATTTATTGTAATAATAATTTTTTTCCTTTAAAAGTTCTAAATTAAGGAGGTAAAATTGTACTACTGCATTAAATTTAGTTTTCAGACAGTAGCAGTTTTTTATAGTCTTAAAATTCAGGTGCTCCTACATGGCAAAATTCATTGTTTACATCTGAAAGGTTGTGCGTTATGTGGAGAATTGCGTTATATGGAATTGCGTTATAAAGATCTTCTACTGTATTAAATACCTTACTAGAATGGACTACATAAAAATAAATAAATAAATAAATAAATAAATAAATAAATTAGGCCACATAATATTTTTTCCTAAAATATTGGAGAAATACTAGCTGTAAGTCACAGTTGAATTCATTCACTTGTGTAATTTAAATAAAATAAAAAATATATAAATTATATATATATATATAAATTTGACCACATAAATTTCATTTTTTAAGTGAAAAAATGTCTTAAATAGGCTCTATGTATAGGGGAGAGTGGGAAGGAATGGGATACTTTTTCAAAAATTAGAAAATCATTTTTGTTTGGCACAAAAACAAAAATTTCGTTTTGAATACAAAATAAAACCCTTTTTAATGTTCTTGAGCAAAATAGCTAAACAATTTTATAATTAAAGAAATTGTAAATTTCAAAATGTGTCCCATACCTCCCCACTAACAGACAGGAATGAGACAACTATAAAACAATATATTATATGAAATAAATTATTCTAGTGTTGGCTATATTTCCAATCTAACAAAGATTATAGGTTGATAAAGTCTGTGCTAGAACATCAAATTCCAGTATCTTCATCAATGGAAGGATAATTCAGGATTGTTAGAGATTACAATCACTCGTTCTATTTATATATATTTTGAAGTAAATGAATATATTTTCAATGCTATAATTAATATACTACTCTTTAAAAGTATTTGCATATTAGCAATTTATAGTCATCTTATTAAAAAGTAAGAATTAGACATGTTCCTGTTTAGAGATGTAAATTTTCCGGAAAAATATAAGTGTTGGAAAAAAACCGGTTTTTTTCGGAAAAAAACGGAAAAATTGGAAAAATTGATTTTTCATGACTGTTTCTCCCAAATACATTATATTTTCTTAGAGAATATTAAATAATAAACATTTTTTTCCCATTTATATGTATTAAATGGAAATTATTTTCACTTTATATTACAAAATAAAAAGAAAGTAGCAAAGCCTGCTTTTAAAAGTTTAGTTTTTTTTCCACAGCCTAAGAATTTTTATTAAATTCTATTGTTTATTATATCATATCTCTGTTGAAATGATTTTTCAGTTACATGTTTAACTACCAATTGACCTAATGTAAAAACCTGAGCCAATATGTCTGCAGTTTGGAATGAAATAAATTATGCATTCCATTTACATAAGTATAGTTTTTAAGTAAATAATACTAGTTTAAAGAAATTATGGCAGTTTTGTCATTATTATGAATATCAGTATTCAAAAATTCCATTGTTTGTTTAAAAAATGTATATTTTTACATTATTACTTTTTTTCTTGGAATTCTAATTTTATTTCCTTTATAAAATATGTTTAGTTTTGGTATAGCTTTCCAATTTCAACTCAAAAAACTTTTGATTTAGTTTTATAATCTAAATTCAAACAAAACTAAGTTTTACTTTGGCTTACTCAGGTCTGCAACTAAAAAATAGCGTAGGATTTATTGACTGTTAAATTTTTACTCACTGAAATCAGAATTTTTTTTAAAAGTTTAATTAAATATATTTTTTTTCTTTTTACCCTGAAATCTGGTATTCTATTCTTGAGTAAGGAACCATATTCAATAATGTTTCCACATGGTAATTTTATTTTTCTAAGAGTGGAACTCAAAAGTTATGAAAACAGAACACTACAAATAGAAAATGCTCACTATTTGACAGGGTTCGGTGATATATATCAATGGATATATATCATGATATATATCATGATATATATCCGATATTTATTTTCAAAATATCAAGCTTTTTGATATTTTCGATATTTTCATATTTGATATTTATTTTCAAAATATCATGATTCTTGATATTTTCAAATATTTAATTTTTATTTTCAAAATATTTTTAGTCAACAAAAGTCTAAATGAGCTCTTCAATTGTTAATAAAAATTAACCCATCTGTAAATAACTAAAATATTAAAAACATGCTTACAAAATATCCCCCACCTCCAAAAACTATTTTTAGATTGCACCTGCTAGAATTGGAAAAAGGGGTGATGATTGGCTAATCTGAATTGCTCAATAGTCAATCAGGCAGTGTAATGTGTAGGCATAGAATAGACATGTTTTAAGAACAAAATTTTACATATGTTGCAAGTCTTTGCTGTGCTGTCATTATTTTGTCAAAGGTTTTGTCATTATTTTATCAAAGGAAATTCTCTCTGGAGAAACTGTAACTATGAGTCTTGATGGCTGGAGTAATATCCACAACGAGTCACTTATTTGCACCTCAGTGATCACAACATCTGGTGATACTTTCCTAACTTCGACTATAGATTCATCAGAACATTCACATACTGCAGAATATTTATGTGATGTGGCAAAACAATCTATCTTGGATTGTAAAGAAAAATTTGCTGTAGATGTTCGCAGTTTTGTTACAGATAATACTGGAAATGTTAAAAAAATGAGAGAAGAGCTTGCTAAGTCTGAAGATTTTGATATTATTTACTATGGTTGTTCTGCTCACATATTAAATCTTCTTGCCAAAGACATAGAATTTCCAAATATAAGTAAAAATGTCATCAAGATAATTAAATATTTTAAATATACTCATTTGCCAACTGCTTGGTATAAGAAAAATGGTGGAAAACTGCTAGTAATACCTCAAGCTGTAAGGTGGAACACAATGTTCGATACACTGAAGTCTTTTTTAGATAACAGAGGAAAACTGGTGCAAGTCTGTCAGGATCACAAACTTGAAATTGATAAAGAAATTTTCAATTTAGTGAATGATGTCAACTTAATGGTTAATTGCACAGATTACATAAATATTTTAACACCTATTGCAGATGCATTAGATGAAATGCAAAAAGATGACACTAAGATTGCACAATGTGTAGAAATTTGGTGCAAATTAAAGGAACAATTGGAAACATCTGGAAAGGATATCAAGAAAAAATTATTAGCAAGAGAAGAAATGGCATTGTCACCAGCACATTTAGCTGCTAATATGTTGGACCACAGATACTGTGGGAAAAAATTAACTGAAGATCAAAAAGCATAGTGCTTTTAATTTCTTGCGTTCAGTAGACAAAGAACTTTTGCCCCTGGCAATGACATTTTTAGCAAAGAAATCTCCTTTTCCAAGTTTTATGTTTGAAACTGAATATATAAAGGTTGAACCAATAATTTGGTGGGACAATATTAAATTGGAGCAGCCCATAAAAGAAAAAATGTCCAACTTAACTAATCAGTTGTTTACAGCTTCTCCTTCAACAGCTGGATTAGAAAGAATCTTTTCCAGTTTCGGTTTAGTTCAGTCTAAACTCCGGAATAGGTTAGGGAATGAAAAAGCTGACAAGCTTACATTCATGTTTAAATTCTTCAATAGAAAAAAATAATTTATTTTTTATTTATTAATATTATTATTATTATTATTATTTTGTATCTTGAAACTTGTTCTTTAAAAATAAATTTTTTTAAAACTTGAAACTGAATTCTGTATTTTGTGTTTTGATGAGTGAAAAGGTAATTTGTTGAACATCACAAAAAATTGTTTGTCTTCATTTATTTAATCATCAAATTTACAAAGGAAAAAAAAAAGATTTAGAATATTGGTTTATGTTTTCATGTTAACTGTAATATTATTAAAATTTTAATTTATATTAAATCAAAAAATATTTGTAATCAATAAGCTGAAAATTTTGAAAATATCGGATATATATCAAAAATATCAGATATATATCAAAATATCGGATATTTTCGATATTTTCGAAAATATCATGATATTTACGAACCCTGCTATTTGAGGAATTAACAAAAGCAGTTACATACAGAGATAAACTTCTACTGTGCTTTAGAAAACTACAAAATTTCAAATTTTAATCAAGAGGGAAAGTATAATTTGGAACATAGTTACTTGTAATAAAATATGGGGGGGGGGGGAGGGTTTCCATCACAGTTGTACTTTTCTAATGCAAACTGTCAATGTTTTTGCAACATTACTGTACATTATGGAGGTAAAATGGCGGTCAACTTTAGATTCAACACCTTGAAAAAACATTCAATTAATCAGCTATAACGAAATCTTGAAAAATGCAGCTAGTGCCACCTATAGGGGATTTACACCAAAAACTAAACAACATTAATATATATCAGAAACTGTAGTTTGATTTTTTTTTTTTTAAATCGTCCTTGAGGTAAAGCTATTGCGATAATCATGAATAATGCAGCATAGCAGCGTCATCTGCTGAGCAATTTACACCAAAAAGTAATGAGCACGAAGTTATGTCAAAGATTAACTTAATCTGAAATTTTATAAAAATACATACATTAGTTTGAGATAGAACTATTGTGGAAATTATGAACAATGCAGCATAGCAGCGCCATCGGTTTGGCGATATATACTAATAACTAAACATCTTGAGTTTATATCAAGGTGTAACTGAATCTAAAGTTTTGTGAAATTATGTGCATCAGTTCTTGAGATAGAGTGCCCATAAAATTTGTCACATACAGACTCGCAGAGTGACAGATATTTTCCAAAAACGTGTTCAGGACCTTCTAAAACGTTTAAATACACCAAAAACTGGAAGTCAAATTTTTCACGAATTCAATACTTATTTCTTGAAAATATAGATTAAAGTAATAAATGCATACTTCAAAATTTTGTGTTGAATTTTTAATTTTATGATTTCCATTAATCGGCATATTATTGCAATAATTTTACACATGAATTAATTTTTAAAAAGAGAAGTTGCATTTAATTACATACCTAGATTTTTTTTAAGTAATCACGTGTTTGTGAAATTGCAAACTTTTTGTATTTACTTGTACAAAATATATTCAGAATTTTTGAATAAGAAATTATTACTAATTATTACTAAGGTTATTTACATACATATATGCAACTTAATAAGATTCAGCTGCTGTATGGCATGAGATTTTTTTCTTCAATCACTGCACTTGCAAAAGATTCAATTTGTTGATTAAACTTTTTCTGAAAAGTCTATTTTCAAGAGAAATTTTGCAAAGGGTCTTGTGTTTCAAACAAGAAAAAAATGTGAAGAATCCTTTCAAGTCTTCTGAAACAGATTTTTGCTCAGAGATCAGATTACCCACATTAAAATTTTCGTGTGAGACACTCAACATAAAAATAAAATAAATAAAAAGTATGAGAATGTAGCTATTACAAAATTTTCACTATATTATTTCATAAATGAAATTTCAATTTTTCCAGTTCGGAAAAATTGAAAAATAAGCCTTCGGAAAAAAACTGAAAAAAACTGTTTTTTTTCCCAATTTTTCCGGGTTTTTTCCGAGCATTCCCATCTCTATTCCTATTCCATTCCCCCCTCCCCCCTTTCCTGGCATGTCCCATTATTCTCTCTAACTTCTTTTATTATAAACAGAAATACTGCTTTTAAGCATAATTTAAATTATAGTTAATATACAATATAATGTTCTATAAATAGGAGAACTATTACATCTATGCATAAATAAATCATTAATATACAGAAAGCACAAAAAGTATATGAAGTAAATTTACTACTTCTTGAAATAATTTTTTCTTTATACAACTGCACGCTTACGTCAACCAGCTACTTTTTTCAACTGAAGATTGGGATACTATTGCTTCATGTAATGTGTGATTGATGTATTTTCAGAATGATACATAAAGGGAAAAACCTACTGTTTCATTCCACCCCACTCTTCTCTATATGTAACGTAAATCCTCATTTATATGTATTACATTTACAAGTATTTTATAATTATACATTATATTCCTTAATTATTTCCTTATATTTTTCAGTGTAAAAGTTTTTCCAATAGTATACATTTTTTGTGGAGGAGGATGGGGTCGGGGTAGAATTCCTACAAAATTTGTGCAAAGGAATTTTTGAATATACATTTACCAGGGATGCCACTTTTCTGCCGAAAGGCGGATTTCCGCTTTTTTTAATTTTTAAGAATTGTCGATTTTCGTTAAGCGTCACGGAAAAAAATAGCGATTTTCGTCAAACGATTGCGAAATTACACAGCAATTTTCGTCAAGCGATCGAGAAATACAACAGCTTTTTTCGTCAAGTGATCGAGAAATATAGCAGCGATTTTCGTCAAGCGATCGAGAAATGTAATAGCAATTTTCGTTAAAAGATCGCGAAATATAACGGTGATTTTTGTCAAAAGATCGCAAAATAAAATGGTTATTTTCATCAAACGATCGCGAAATACAACAGCTTTTTTTTCGTCAAGTGATCGTGAAATATAGTAGCAATTTTCGTTAAAAGATTGTGAAATATAACAGCGGTTTTCGTTAAACGATCGCGAAATATAACGGTAATTTTTGTTAAAAGATCGCAAAATAAAACGGGTATTTTCATCAAACGGTTGCGATATAAAACGGCAATTTTCATCAAACAATCTCGAAACGAAACGGTGATTTTCGTGAAACGTTCGCAGTGTGAAACTGTGATTTTCGTCAAATGATCACGATGTAAAACGACGATTTTCGTCGAACGATCATGATGTAAACCGGCAATTTTCGACAAACGATCGCGATGTAAAATGGCGATTTGTGTCAACCGATTGTGATGTAAAACGGCGATTTGCATCAAACGATCGCGAAATAAAACGGCGATTTTTGTCAAACGATCGCGTTGTAAAACGTTGATTTGCGTCAAACGATCGCGAAATAAAATGGGCGAGTTTCGTCAAACAATCGCCATGTAAAACGGTGATTTTTGACAAACGATCGCGAAATAAAACTGCGATTTTCGTCAAACAATCGCCATGTAAAACGGCGATTTTCGTCAAATGATCGTGAAATAAAACGGCATTTTCCATCAAACGATCATGAAATAAAGCAGCTATTTTCGTCAAATGAAAAAAAATCGTGAAAAAAAAAAAAAAAAAAAAAAAAGAAAACTTGCAAATTTTTGCTATTTACTCCTGGAATAATCATCGAATCTATTGCTGGGTTACTTAAATTGATTTAAAATGATGCGATACATAAAATTCCTGACTGAATTTGTTGCTGGATTAAATTAATTCATGTAAAATACTGTAAACTAAAGAAAAATCATTTTTATTTACTCTTATAAATTAAAAGTAAAAAAAAAAAAACAGCTGCAATTCTTTTTTAATTTATTATAAACAATATAGTTTACAAAATTCATGCATAAATGTTATGAAAAATGTCGTAAATTTTACTTCACGCATAATTTCCTCTTTTTGGCTATTTTCTGAGTGGCATCCCTGATTTACATTAATTTAGATTTTAGAAAATTTTATTTTTACCATTATTTTTTAAATTAGGAATACTTACAGATTCTAAAATGATCATTATTTGTTTAGTGACACCTTAAATGTAAAAAATAATTTATTTTTAAACAACAGATTTTATCTCTCCAATTTTTTTTATAATTAAAGCACACACACAGAGCAATGTTTTTACCAAGTTTTAAAAAAAATTCATGATGATTCATTTTTTTATGGGCAATTACAATTGGCCCTTTTTTTTGGGGGGGGGGGTGATATTTTCAGTTTGTACGTAATAAAAAGTAAATAAATGAAATTTTACTATTATTTTGATGTAAAATATGCATTCTTTGTACAAATAGCTTCAAATTGGTACCAGATATATAAAATTTGAGCCATTAGTTGTCAAGTTATGGGCACTTTTAGACACTGATGAAATTCCAAGATGGCTGCCATTTAATAAAAATGGTCAGTTTTAAAATGTCTATCTCAGCCAGTATTGCGAATATTACTTTTAAATTTCAGATTTGAGGTTTTCGTTACTATGTCTGTCTATGATAAAAAATTTAAAAAAATCTGTGACTATGATGCAACACTCATTGGTTGAATTCATGTAGAATGACCCTACTCGGTGATTCCACAATATTTGTTTTCAGAGCTTTGAAAAATTATTTTTTAACAATAATAAAATACTGTACATCATTTTAAAGCTAGAAATCTCTTCTGTCAAAGTTTATTAATAAAATATTTTCACCATTAATAAATAAAATTTTACAGCATTTTGTTTGCTACATCACTAAAAAATGTCACGTACGGGACATTTTTTATCATTAACTTAGAACTTTGTTTAATTAAAAAATTTTTGAAGCATTGTATTTTTCTTAACCATTAACATTATATTAAACTCTAAAAAATTTTGAAAAATAAATTTCTTTTAAAAATGTTTGTCTTCTCCCGTACGTTACAATCAGGGTTGGGTTTCTTCCAGGAGAAACCTATTTCTTCCAGGACAGTGGAAGAAACTGGGAAAAACCGAAAGAAATGGAAGAAACCACCAAAAACCAAAACAAATGCTCAAAGTTAAGTATATTAACTATGTAAAAGAATTAAAGTATAATTACATGAAATCTAAAGTGGAAAATTCAATTATTTTTAAAAATATTATTTTTGCAAATGTTTTTTTTTTTTTTTAACAACAAACTTCAGGTTCAGCAGACATTTTCAGTTGAGCTAGATTTTTACTACTGTAGAGCATCAGATTTTTATTATTATTATTATTATTATGGAATTTTTTTTTTTTTTTTTTTTTTTTTTTTAATAAATTGCTCCATTTATTAAAAAATAAAAAGAAATTACCTAGAAATTGTTTATTTTTCACATAAAAATATCATTTTCATATAAATGTGCATTATTTTTAACTGTGCAACACAGTAAATAAATAAATTAGTACTTTTTTTATATTTTTGCAGGTTTTTTTGCCCACTTTGACGAAATGTGTGGTCGTTTAGAGATTTTTTGAAATAAAATTTGTGGTTGTTTTGCGATTGTTTGACAAAAGTTGCAGTTTTTTCGTCATTTTTAGGTAAAATTTGCAGGTTTTTTTAAAAATTTACTAACGAAATTTGCAGTTTTTAGCAATCTTATAATGAAATTTGTAGTTGTTTCGCAATGTTTTGATGGAATTTTGCGATTTTCTTTTTACTAAATTTGTGGTTGTTTTAAGTTTTTTTTTTTTTTTTTTGACTAAATTTGCAGTTTTTTTATAAACGATTTTTTGAAGAAATGGGCGTTTATTTTGCAGTCTTTTGACAAATCGAAATCAATTGTGTATATGTTTCTGTGAAATTTCCCCCGATCCTGGATCGCCAGATCGGACATATTCTGCACCCTTGCCATATTTTTGATCGATCTCTATTTAATGTAGTAATTATTATACATTATTTACATTAATAAAATTGATATAAATTAAAAGCCTTTATTTAAATGGGTTTCATTCTACCATTAGTAAAAATATCTACTATTTACTACTAGTTTCAGAAATTTAAATAATAAAAAAATATGTTGGTTAAATTGAAATGGATAACATTTAACTGATTTTGTGTATTTTGAAATAAATTTCTTTTTAGCCAATGGTTGAAGATCTCTAGATAAGTGTTGTGTATGATCTTGGCTAAAAAACTGATACAATTATTAATTTAGCATCAATCAGGGTTGGAAAAAAAATCATGATTTTTTTTTTTTTTAATCTAAAAAATTGGATTCATTTGATTTAAATCGGATTTATTTGATTTTTTTAGAATTCTATTTTTAATTATTGTGTTTTTATGTTTTTTACAATATATGGAGAAGTTTTTTATAATAAATAACTAAACTAGTCGTTGGAGGCCACCGTAATACTTACCCATCATACATATGCATAATATAAAATATGAAAATAAAACGTGTAACTTATTTATAAAATGCATTGCAATTCCAAAATAAAATTTTAATGCATATTTAAATAGTTTTAATGTACATAATAATGATTTATTAATGAATTGCTGATGAGCCAATTTCAACAAATTATATAAAACGTCAAAATACTCAAGTAATACCGGATTGCGTAAAAGAAACATCCTTATAACTCCAAAAATAATAATCATATTAACTAGCAATTTACTGTGTCGGATGAAGCGTCTCATTTCCAATTAAAATATATTTTTGAATTCAAATTTGAATAAAATACAGGTTCATTAAAAATCAAAGAATGTGAAAAACAGGATTACACGTATCTTAGCAACTAATAATTCGATCGACTTCGTTCCTTATGCAAAATTTGTATTATTTTATTGCCTTTTATATCCACTCCTTAAAATAAAAAATTTCAAAAATTTTTATATATGTTTCATCAGAATGAATTTTTTGAGAGTCCGAAAAAAATAGTTCCGGATAATCGAGGTTACTGATATTAAATAGGCTTCGTCCCATTCTTACATACTAAGTACATACAAAATTTCAAGTCTCTATCTCAATTTGTTCGGGAGATAGAGCGGTTACAGACAGACAGACAGACACACAGACGGATGGACAGCAAATTTTTTTTCTAAAAATATGTTTTTCGGAATCTCCAGTATCTGAATTGTGTAAATCCGTCAAAAATTTTTTTTCGATTTTCAAAACGATTGCAAGACTTACCCTATACTACGTATGATGGGTAAGTAAAAAGAATAAATAATATTTATAATTTATAAAAATAATATAAGAAATAATTATATAGTCGTCATTTCATCAATTCATATTCTAGTTACTGATTGGTACTAAAATTTAAAAATCTAGGATTTAATCTAAAGCCATTCTATTATTTTGTAATTGAATTGTGCATAATAAATAAAAAATAAACTTAAATATGTTGTAAATGAATAGAAAATGGTAACATTTAAAAAACAAATTAAATATTCATTTAATGCAAGCTATTTATCAAGGGATGAAAATCAAAATTTATTCAATATTTTTTAAGCAAATAGAAATAAATCGGGGTTTTAATTTTTTGAACAAAAACACTAATTTAGAAGCTTTATCCACTCCAAATTTATTACAAAGGCTTGAATAAACTAGTCCAAAAAAAAAAATTGTCTTTCTACTGCAACAGATGAAGCCATGGGCTGTTGTTATTTGATAAATAAATTCAATTTCAATTTCGCTGATTCTCTCTTTACCTCCCATTACATAAAAGGACTGTTGAACTATGTGTTCATGTGCAACCTGCCGTTAAATGTTCATTTTAATTTTATTATTTGGCAACTTCTACAAATTCTGTTTTTTAAGTAGTTTATATTTTTATGTCCTATATGTAGCTTGTTTTATTTTAGATCTATTTCATTAAATATATTTTTCCTATTCAAACTGCGTTTATTACTCTGCCCTGCTACAACATTTAAGTAGTATGCTTTACAATTTAGTTTCAACGAGGACTTTCACAAATCATAATCTTTCATCATATCTGAAACTTTTTCTCAAGCAATGGTAATTTTTGGAATGGGCCATTTTTTACTTGAAAATGTGCTACAGTGGTGAAAAGATTTGGACAATTTTCTTTAATGAATGCCAAACTTTCATTATTTTCCTCCACACTAGCTGAAATTTCATTTTGATTTAAAACAGAGGGACTTAATAAAACTTTAGCAAAATCCAGCGTGTAATTTATAATTTTTAAAAAAACTATATCTTAATTAAAAAAATAATAGCATATTATTAATAATAAGTTGAAAGTTAAAATTAATTTGTAAAAAACTATATAAAAAGTAAATGTTTTAAGATTTTAGGTTTTAAATTAAAACAACAAAAATGTATTACTAAACACTAAATGATATAAATCAGGCACATTTTTTTTTTTTTTTTTTTTTTTTTTTTTTTTGTTCTTTGCAACAGGATAGGGTACCAACTCCGAAAAGGAACAATTCCTCGGTTTCTATCTGAAATGAAATGACTCCGGAAAAGTTAGATTCCTTGAACTCGTTCCGAAATGAAACGACTCTGTGAAAGAACGATTCCTTGGAATCGCCTGTGCTGCAGCACCGATTCGCTGGCAAATTATTTTCTGATATTTTATTTATAGAATTTTTTTTTTTTTTTTTGTTCTCACGTATAAGTAGACCCCCCCCCCCCTTAACTTTAAAGTTCTTTTTTTTTTTTTTTTTTTTTTTTTTTTTTTGTCTAAAATTTCACGACTTATACGCGAGTATATAGGGTAGCTATTATAGATCTATCAGTGCAATACTTGGCGATAGTTGAGACAGTTCTTCCAAACCCAGAAATAACTGTATTAAAAAAAAAAAAAGCCTTTACAAACATGGGAGAACTCTCTAAATTTCGCGGCATAGCGAAAAAAATTACAAATTTTGATGTTTTTAATTTTTTGAGGTTTAATAGTTGTAAAAAAAAAATATCAAGATTTCCAATTTAAAAAAAAAAAAAAATCTTTGTATAAGCCGCAGTAGCTTTTTGGAAGGTTTTTTTTTTCTTGTATAAGCTGCGGACCGTACACCCAAAAATACGGTAAGCTAAATTCTTGGATGTTGTGGACGCGCTATCGAATGTAAAATACGCAGAAAATCAGCAACAGAACGCAAAAAGAAAAAAAATTTATTAAAAAAAAAATTGCGAACAAAAATGGCTAAATTTGTTACAAATACCAAAAAAGGCCTATTTTTCTTAAAAAATAGTGAAAAAACGACAAATTTCATCCATAAATCTCGATAAAACAACAAATTTTGTCAAAAGTTTCTGCAAAAAACAGCAATTTTTATCAAAAAATGGTGATAAAACTGTAACTTTCTTTAAAAAAAAAAGTGAAAAACAGGCACATTTCGTAAAAAACTCGCAAAATAGCGATTAATTTCCGGCAAATTTTGTCAAAAGATTAGCAAAAAAATGGCTGATTTTGTTACAAAAATTCCAATAAAAAGGCGGATTTCCTCAAAATATTGCAAAAAACGACAAATTCATACAAAAATTTCTATAAAATGGTAACTTTCGTCAAAAGATCAAGAAATCACTGGCACATTTCGTCAAACAATCGCGAAAAAGGCAAATTTCGTTAAAAAATCGCAAAATAACAAATAATTTCCGGCAAATTTTGTCAAAAGATTCACGAAAAAAGTACTAATTTTATTATAAAATCCCGAAAAAAAGGCAGATTTCCTCAAAAAAAATCAGCAAATTTTGTCAAAAGATTCATGAAAAAACGGCAAATTTAGTCTAAAATACACAACAAAAACAACAAATTTCATCAAAAAGAAATCGCAAAAAAGAAAATTTTTGTCAAAAGATCACTTTGAAAAGCAATTTTCGTCAAAGGGGCACAAAAAAAAAAGTTAATGCCAGGATAGAATTTTCTGTTCTAATAGCTAAATTTCCTGATTCCATTTTTTTTTTTTTTTTTTTTTTTCTGTTCCAAAAAGAGATTTTCCTGACTTCACAATCTGTTTTTGATTGTTCCAACCAAATCTTTCTGAGAGAATGTAACTTCTGAAAACAACCATTTATTATACAAAAAGTACAGTGAAATCCTGATAATTCGGATTAATTGGGACCAGAGGTGCAGAAAATGTTTTTACTCCCAACATTTCCCCAATCCATATAAAAATTTCCCAATGTTTATGATATGTTATACAAACATGGTTCATGCACTGCAAAGAAAAAGCTGAACTTTTATGGCCAAATGAACATTTGATGAAATTTGCATTTTTTTCTCGCGAATACAAGGTCTTTCCCACAATTTTTCACCAAATTCGAGTATTTTCTACAATTTTTTGATAGAACTTGCATATTTTCCATGATCTTTTGCCAAAATTTGCATATTTTACGCACGATCTTTTAATGAAATTCAAGTAAGTTTCCACAATCATTTGATAAAAATGGTATTTTTTCGTGATTATTTGTCAAAATTCGCATTTTTTTTTTTCAACCAAAATTTTATTATTAAAACAATAATTATTGCATTTAATTTTTCTTTTGCAAATGAACAAGTTCAATTTTTGCGTCTAAAAATATGACTTATTATTAGTGGGGACCCGCTTTTGTAAAAAAAGGGACCCAAATCCCCGGGAAGTCCAGCGGCATCACTGTAACTTAATTGAATAAAAATGTGTCACATACGGGACAAAATTCTGTATAATTACTTAAAACTGTATTTAAAAAAATTCCTTTTTAAGATAATACTTGGCCTTGTTTCCTCATAGATGGCACTGTTCAAAATATCAGTAAATATTTATGATTTAGTACAGTAAAAACAATCATTCCATAATTTGATGCTTAATGCCTCTGTGTCACTGCCTCGCGAGCTAATGCTATTTCTATGGGGAGGTATTTTTCTAATAACTCCATTGCATTTTGACCTTTTTAAATTTCTTTTGCATTGGATAGCTGAGGTCCCTCTCAAGATCGCTCCTTGATTACCTTTTCAATTTTTGTTGCAGATATTTTTTATAAAATTACTTTCAATTTTGGAATCGGTTTTGAAAGTGAAAGTAACTTTATAGAAAATTCTTACAATTAAAATCAAAAAAGTAATCAAAGAGCGATCTTGAGAGGGTCCTTCAGCTATTTAATAGAAAAAAAAAAAAAAATTAAAAATGTCAGTCAAAATGCGAAAGAGTTATTCGAAAAATGCCTCCCCATAGGAATAGCATTAGCTCGTGAGTGTCTTCGCGGGCAGGGAATGGGCCCTTAAAACATCTTGATTCATCTGTTATTTTTCATGCTGTAATTTTGAAAAGCATGTGTTTCATTATCGGAAAGTAAGAATTATGAATATATTTTGAATGTTTTAAAATAGTTACTTTGTTTTTTACTTTGCAAAATATTACAACTTAGTGCTTTTGTTCTTGAAATTTGTGTCATTGCATAGTTTGAAAAAGAAAAAAAAAAAAGCTCCAACTTCAGCAGAAAGAATGAAAAAACTTTGTGGGAAAAAGAAAACGAATGAAGAAATATGGAAAGCTAAAAACGCAAAAGAAAGAAATAGAATTAAAAACTATAGGCAGAAGAAAAATTAGCAATGACTGTTAGATTGATTAACAAAGAAAAAGGGCACAGAGAGCTAAGAAGAAGCAAAGGTTAAACAGCATAGAAATTCAAGAACTGCTCCCAACTGCATTGCAAGCATGATCCCCAAGTTTTGGGGAAACATGTAAAATCAATTTTGCCAACACCACCAAACAAATTCCCATTATAACAAATGTTATTCAAAGTTAGTAACCAAATAAGATTCAGATTCTTTCTAAGTAATTCCACTCAGGGTTGCAAAAAACCCAAGTTAAAAAAAAAAAAAAAAAAGGTAGATTTTTTTGGGTTTTATTGGATTTTTTCAGGTTTTTTGGGGTTTTTTCAGGTTTTTCGTTTTATTTTAAAGATGATGACAGGGAAAGTCTCTTTTATCTAAAAAGTATGTTTTTTTTTTTTTTTTTTTAATCATAGGATGTGGAATATAGATATGGAACTTCTTATTTATTTAAAAAGACTAAACTCATCACTGTCGGAGGGTGTAATGGCTTGGTTGAATTGACATGGAATGACCCTACATTCATAAATTGCATAAAAGTTTCATCAAAATCCATGACGGTGGGTGTCAAAATGTCATTTTTTGGTTGAATTGACATGGAATGACCCTGTAATTTGCATTTTTTGAGCGATTTATGGACATAATTCGCATTTTTAAAATGCGATTCATGAACATAATTTGCGTTTTTTATGCAATTCATGAAAGTAATTCGCATTTGTTACACGTTTTACGGACGTAATTTGCTATTTTTTAAATGCGATTCCTGATCATAATTTACATTTTTTTTTTTTTTTTTTAGCTTTCTGCCAACAAAATTTGTGTTTTTTGAGCGATTTATGGGTGTAATTCGAATTTTTTATGTGATTTATGGATGTAATTCGCATTTTTTACACGATTCATAGACGTAATTTGTGTTTTCTATTCATTTTATGAACATAATTTGTTTTTTTTGAATGATTTATGGATATAATTTGTGTTTTCTATTCAATTTATGAATGTAATTTGCATTTTTTTTAACGATTTATGGGCATAATTTGCTTTTTTATGAGATTCATGGATATAATTCGCATTTTTTTTTGCGATTTATGGAAGCAATTCATGTTTTATATGCTATCCATGCACGAAATTTATGTTTTTTATGCAATTCATGTATGAGATTTACGTTTTTAGTGGGGTCTTTGGACGAAATTCCTTTTTTTTTGTGGTAAATATTGTTTTTTTTACATGATTCTTTGTTGAAATGCAGGGTTTTTTTTACACAATTCTTTGTCGAAAATCAAAATGCAGGTTTTTTACCTGATCTTTTAATTCAAATTTTTTCGAGGTCTTTTGACGACATTCTTGTTAACAATAAAAAATTCTTTCATAAAATTGAGGATTATTTTTATTTTTTGGTATTAAAATAAAAATTGTTTCTTTATTAAAATTTTCGGTGCATGTGCATCTGTATTACACAACTCTGGCGATGGGTACAATATTTTATTTTATTATTTTTTTTTTTTTTTTCTCCTACAGCCATGCATATTGCAGGGGTGATTCTGTTCTAAATATTCTGTAAATTTAAAATCTGTCTTCGATATAAAAAAAAATTCAATTATGGCAAATGGTGGCTGAAAAGACTTTATCATTGTAAATCATTTGCTTACAAAACAGCTTATTTCATCAAAGGATTACGAAGTAGGTGTGAATTTAGTCGAATAGATATTGGGAAAAGCAAGAATTTCACCAAAGAATCATGAAAATAGCAAAAATTTCATAAAAGGATCTTAAAGAAAAAAAGAATGTGAATTTCATTAAAAGGCTGTGAAACATGAATTTAATCAAAAAACAGCTGTAATTTTTTTTTTTCAAAAGATAAAAAAAAAAAAAAAATGCAAATTATGAAAAAATACTGAAAAACCACAAATTATGTTGAAGGATTAATGGGAAAAAAATGAGAATTACATCTCAAATGATCATAGAAATAATGCTTTATCATTGGATAGAGGAATTAAAGCAAATTTTGTCAAAGTATCAAGGAAAAAATGCAAATTTTGTTAAAGGATCAAGGAAAAAATGCAAATTACCCCATAGAATTTTTTTATTTTGTGTAAATTTTTAAGTGTTGCGAAATGTAAAAATCCTATTGCATATTTTTTGTGTTTAATGCGAGAGGTAATGTTATTCTTTTTATTCATTTTCAGGTATCTAGGATTGCAACTGTTAGAATTAGCTCTTCAACAGAACTTGGATAATATCTACAATAAAGGTAGATGGGTATTGATTACCTATAATATCATAAAGGTATTTATTACTTATATATATATATATATATTTATAAATTTCAGACTTTAGTTAATCAAAATCAAGTGCATGAGCTTAAAATTTCAAATTGTGCAATAAATTACATTGATATTGAATGTACAGAAATTCATGTTAATTTGATATTATGAGAATTATTAACATTTTAATAAAAATAAATGACATTGACATGTTTCGGAACTGTCAAATAAGTTCCATAATCATAATATAAAGCATCATGATTTATATTATGATTATGGTACTTATTTGACGGTTTCGAAACATGTCAATGTCATTTATTTTTATTATAACACCTTTTGACAGTTCTGAAACATGTCAATGTCATTTACTTTTATTATAACACCTGTAATGTCTTAGCCCTCTTTAGATTATCACCTAAGAGGTAGAGATGCACCGGATGTGGATTTTTGCCGGATACCGAATAACGGATATCCGGCACAAAATTTTACCGAATATCCGGTATCCGGCCGAATAATTTCTCATTTTTAATTTTAATAATATTTCAATTTTATGCTTGTTTAAAGAAAAAAAAATTATTGTAATTTTATATTATGCAAGTATTAATAGATTTCAATTCACTTATTAAGTCAAAGTTACTTAAAAACATAGTAATAATTAAATATTGAAATGTAATAATATTTTGCCTTTTCAATATTACTTATAAAACTTCTAACTTTACATGCATATTTTTTTCTACCCTTTCTTTAGTCTCTATCACCAGATTTACATAGATGCCAACTTCTCCGGAAATTCCGGAGTTTCTCCGGAAAAGTACGTTAAAATACGGTAGTACGGTAATAAGGTAGAAAATACGGAAATTTGCGGCAAAAAAATTGCGATATTTTCGATCATTTTTTGGGACAAAAAAGTTGCTTACCAACTGATTTTTTTTCGATCAATCATTGCAAAAAATCGCGAAATTCTACAATAGGTCATTGAAATACATCGTAAATACATTTCCGTCAGTTGTTCGCCACAGAAGATCACGATTTTTTTCAGTTACTCTCAGGAAAAGATCGCGATTTTCGTCGG
The DNA here is from genome assembly GCA_964019185.1 of Maratus speculifer. Taxonomy (NCBI): domain Eukaryota; kingdom Metazoa; phylum Arthropoda; class Arachnida; order Araneae; family Salticidae; genus Maratus; species Maratus speculifer. The sequence goes on along the minus strand of OZ025292.1, from coordinate 450,227,584 downwards.
TAATTCGCGGTAAAAAAATCACGATTTTCGCCAGTAAGTCATGGCAAAACACCGCAATTTCCTCAGTCGCGGCAAAAGATCGCAATTTTCGTCAGTCATTCGCGTAATAAAACCACGATTTTCGTAATTCATGACACAAAATCGCGATTTTAGTCTATTAGTCTCTGGAAAAGATCGCGGTTTTCGTCAGTTAGTCTTCGAAAAAAAAAAAAAAAAAAACAGGGATCTTCGATAGTAGGTTTCGGCAAAAGATTGCAATTTTCGTCACTCAGTCTCGGAAAAAGATCGCCATTTTCGTGAGTCATTTGCGACAAAAGATCGCGGGTTTCGTATGTCAGTTTCGGAAAAAAAATCACAATTTTTGTCTGTCATTCCTGAAAAAAGATTGCAATGTTCGTAAGTCACTCTTTGGAAAAGATCGCGATTTTCGTCAGTCACTACAGGAAAAGACCGCAATTTTCGTCAGTTATTCGTGATAAAATACCGCGATTTTCGTCAGTCATTCGCGATAAAAGACAGCGATTTCGTCAGTTATTCGCGATAAAAGACCGCGATTTTCGTCTGTCATTTGCGATAAAATACCGCGATTTTCGTCTGTCATTTGCGATAAAATACCGCGATTTTCGTCAGTCATTCGCGATAAAAGACCGCGATTATCGTCAGTCATTCGCGATAAAAGACCGCGTTTTTCGTCAGTCATTCGCGGTAAATGACCGCGATTTTCGTCAATCATTCGCTTAAAAAGATCACGATTTTTGCCAATTATTCGCGTCAAAAGATCGCGATTTTCGTTAATTACTCTCGGGAAAAAATCGCGATTTTCATCAGTCAGTCTGTGGAAATTATCGCGATTTTCGGCAGTCAGTCTCTGGAAATGATCGCAATTTTCGTCACCTCTACAAAAGATCCTATTTTCATCTGTCAGTTGTGGTAGGAAATCACTTTGTTAGCAAAGCAGTTGTGAAGAAAAAAATATTTCATGAATTTCACAGCTAGTATAGAAATCATGGATTTTTTGCTCTGTAAGGATAAAAAATATTCCATTTGTATAAATTTATTAGATTTTTTTAATTACATAAAGTGACAACATTTATTTTAATTTTGTTTGTATGAATAAATACAAAAGCTGTCAGGGTTGAGGATTGAGAAAGTATGTGTAAAAAATATTTTAAAAATACCTCGAAAAAAATTATGTGCAACTCCTGAAACTACTCCTGAAAGGTGACTATTTTACTCCTGAAGAGTGTCCAAAACTCCTGAAATTTAACTAGTTCACTCCTGATATGGTATTCACAATGTTGGCATCTAATGGATTTAGGTAGTGTCTTGATGTTTTTAGATGCATTGTATCGATTAACTAACAGAAAAAAATATTTTTACCATGTTGACACATAATTAACAAAAATGGGATAGTTATGTATGTTACTCCTCTTGACTCTGAGTGAGCATTACAGTTTTCCTATTAAGCTCTTTTTGCATTGTAGAGCAAGTTTCAGAATGAACTTTATTTAAAATATCACTTGCAATTTTAACATGAGCGGGTGACTATATGAGCGGGTTCCATATATAACAAGGCGTAGTTCAATTGTTTTGGAAATTTTTACTAAAATATGTTTTATTTAAAAATGCAATTTGTATATTTAATGATTTTTTTTCTTTTGTTTTTACCACATTTTTTTTTCTATTGTTGACTGCTTAACTTGTGCAATTGATGTTCCAGCAAAAATTGAATGGTTTCTTTAATATCAGCACCATTTTGTTCTTCATTTTCTAAAGAAACACACTTTGAATCTGGAGTATGAATATTCATAAATAAACTCTTTAGTTTGTTGGAAACTTTAATTTTCTACATAGTTTTTAATCCTCAATACTTTAGCACTTATAAGATGGCCCCATTGTACACATTTCAGACTCGGATTTTTGACGTATTAACAGCAACTTCATAAAACTTTTAGATTAGATATTTATACCTTTCTCTTTTGTTGATATTAATAATTCAAATTAATAATAAAGTTATTAACAAAACACTTGAGAAGAACTATAAAAGTCTACTACTTCATTACAAAAAAAAAAAAAAAAAAAAAAAAAAAAATGAAAGCAAAACAAAGTTGAAATTGTAGTTGATATTCTAGTTTTGGTTTTACAATTACAGTTATGACAGAATTATTGAACACTGCAGTTAAATTTTGACTGGTGAAAATTACAATAAAACTTTTGAGAGGTGTAAAATTACTTCATTACTGAAATTTAAGAACAATTTTTAAGAGAAATAAAAAATGTGAAGTTGAAGTACATATTCTAGTTTTGTTTTTACAATTGCTGTTATAGGTTATGACAAAATATTGTCATACTTTAAATATATCTTCATTTACATATAAACATTATAATTTCATAATTGTGAAAATATACAAGTATTTATTTTTGTTAACATTGCTTTTTAATAAGATAAAGTTGGCAAGGAGCAAATTAGTTTTACATTTTTTTTTAAATATAAAAAACAGAATTTAAAAAATGTTTCACTATCCGGCAACCGGATATTAAAATATTCGGCCGGAACGAATATCCAGTTCGAGTGCCAAATAAGCAGGATATCTGGCAGGAGCCGGATATCCGGTGCATCCCTACTAAGAGGTTGGTAGCATAGTGTGGCTAATTCCACGCGAAGGTCAATCTGAGAACTGATTTTTAAATTTTAATGGAGTTTACTTTCTTTGGTACCAATTGATAGAAAAATATTCAAATCTTATGGAAATATGCTAATTATTATTATTATTTGATATAAATTGTCATTTTACAATTAATTTTATCAACTTCACTTACAAATCTAAAAAACATTAATTTTCACTCCAAGTTTGGTGGTCCTGTGAGTATTCAAGTTTGAATTTTTTTATTTTTTTTTTTATTATTTATTTATTTTTTTTTTTTTTTTGTACCATATATTAACAATCTTTTTCTTTCATACAAACATAAACTATCAGTTTATTAAAAAAAAAAAAAAAAAAAAATCTGTATCCTCATAAATGCAACCTCAGGTATGCTTGTCATGTCTGTCACATAAAAACATGAATTTTTTTATTTTGTATAAAATCTACTGGCACAAAAGAAACAAGTGGTCATTTTCTCTTTTGTTATACTACAAGTCAATGCTTCATGCAAAATTAGTTTTAAAAAAATTACATTTTAGTGATTAAATAAAAGTTCAAAAACTGTCATGTCTGTCACATTTGTCATGTCTGTCTCAAGGAGTAAGGACTGATTCATGCCTGGTCACAATTAACTTAACTAATAATGTTAAATAATATTATTTACAGTGCGAACTCCCTGTAATATTATTATTAATGCTAACCTCAACTTCACGACAAATATGATATAATATAAAATATTCAACAATTTAATATTGGAGAGTTTCATTGAAAATCATAAGGAGTTTAAAGTGCAAGAATTAGAATTCCAATTTGATGGAATTTCCCAGAATTTTAAACAGAAGTACACATTATATTTCATGACATTGAACAAACTTCCAACAGCTTGGTGTTTCTCAGCAACATCTCATAGGAAAGGCTGTGTTGAAGTAGGTGATACCATAAAGCGTTGAGTCAGGGAAGCTAGCCATGCCAGATGTACAGATCCAAGAACATCTGCCAAATTTGCAGAAGCTGCAAAGACCATTAGTCTAAATATCAACATACTTTATGCTTCAGAAACAGAATATTCAAGCAGTTAAAAGCAAGCTTGACAAAAGCTGGACGGTGGGAGGTGAAGAAATAAGATCAATTCCCGGAACAAAAAATGCTTATTGTTTTATTTCTTGCTCTCCTGGAATAATATTCAGCAATCTAACATTTGTATTGTGAAAAAGGTTTGGAATCCAATTTTAAAACTGGAGAATACATTGAGCAAAAACTTTCACCATCTGCGACTATAAGGCCAATTGTACAACGGAAGTGTGGCCAATGGGTGACAGTAAAACATGACAACCTTCAGTTCCTTGGACTTATGCTTGAAATAGTGGAAGGACAGTTATCACATAAAATGCCTAGAACCTATCACTACTAAAGGGCTGTATAAATTTGAATCGGACAATCAAGCTGTATGGTACTAAGGGACACAATATTAGCCTGTGCTGAAGCTCCCACATTAGACAAATTCTCATGACTTTTACAGGATTGAGAACTAATAAATTCTGAATAAGTACTTTATACTGCATAAAAAGTTGATCACAAACTAGAATTAAGAATAATAGAAATCAAAATTCTATTTATTGAACAACAGATAAAAAAATTTCAGACATGTCATGTCTGTCACAAAACAGTGTCATGCCTTCACATTATAAAATATTTTCTAAATATTAATTACTTTTTTAATTTATATTTTTCTTTTGATTTAATAAAAGCTAATAGTTATTTTTATTATATAAATTGTTTATGTGTTTATATTGTGATACGTTTCAGAGCTTTTGAGAGTTAATCCAAGTTCACTGCAAAATTTTGTCCATTTTACGTCATGTCTGTCACAGTTAGTTTTTGCACTCAAAATTATAATAAAAAAGTGTTAAATATATATTTTTTTTTGTGTATATTTATAGTTTAGGTCCATATATGTCAGTTCATTAAATTTTGTTGCAATAAAATAAAATTTAATATGAATTAATGGTCTAGAAACCTGTCCAATGTCATGTCTGTCACACATGGAATTTGCCAGTGTGCCGCTCGGCAAATAATCAGGCTAGGTTATTAAATAGAGAATCAATTTATTATCTGAAGAAACACAAAGGATCCTCTAAAATTAATATATACAGCATTTAAAATTATAATAAAGCACATAGGCTCTTTAACCAACCAGCTTCAACTTTAGTTCAGTAAGAGTTCCTTAAACCCAAAGTTCGTAATTAACGTAATGTCCGTTAGATGTTTCATTAATTTACACAAGATGCAGAAGTTAGAACTTCCACAACTGAGCTATTTACTGCTCCCTAAAAGTCAGACAATCACTTTGTCTAACCTCTCAAGACGAGAGCAATCACTGACCCTCCTTGGCGAGAGGACATTGAGTGATTCTAAACATGCCTCTGTGATCAGATCATCCTCTAAGATCCTCTTGTGGGATCCACTCTTCCAGCTCTCAATCCAAGTTGCTTCACTCTATCGAGAGAACACTCGATTCCTCTCTGGCTTCTTTCTCTTAGCCCGATCCAGGTTTTTCTCTAGACCTCCCCCCCCCTCCTCCACCTGGAGGTCACAAACATTAATGAGCTTTCTCTCATTAAATGATTAGTAAAATCGTGCTCCTATTGGCACCTGAGTTTCACTCCTGACTGCCCAGTAACGGAGCCAGGGTGTCTTGCTTTCCGGCCATCTCGTATTTTCACTTTGCGTCGGAGTGTCATCAAAGGGTGATGCTGGTGGTCGTCCTATTCATCCGACTGTCTCCGACCTGTTGGTTTCGTTGATCGATAATGATATAGCAATTCTTTATAATATTGTCGACAGTTTCACTTTGAGAATAAGAGTCACTTTAAGTGCACAGTTTCATGGCGAAGCATCTTTCAGAAATAAATGCAAATTTCTGATATTTTGCTTTAAAAACCTGTGATAATTCTGATTTATCCCACACCTTTCTTAAGTAAAATTTAAAAAAATTTATTAAAATGTTTATATAAAAGGTGAATGTTTTAAAATCTGGTGATTTAAAAAATCAATTGGATTTAATAAACTTTTTATCAGAGAATTATGTTTAAGAAGGAAACTCAGGTTACAAGTGCTGTGTATTTCTGTGCCAAAAGATACTTAATACCCAAATGAAATTTAGCATGATTCATTAAATAAAGAAAAATTCCATTTTTAACTTTTTCCAAATAACTAATTTGATATAAAAAATAAAAAAAAAATGTGGTTAAAAGATCTCGAAAACACATTGATTTCATCAAAAGATCGCAAAAACACATAGACTTTGTCAAAAGATCACAGAAAACATGCAACTTTCATCTAAAGATTGCAAAAAACTAGGGATGCACCAGATATCCGGCCAATATCCAATATCCAGCTGATTTTTTAATATTCGAATTGCAATCGCTGGATATCTAACATCTCTATCAGATATCTGGCAGAAAGCAGCAAAGCAAATATAGGTGAATGACAGTAATCGTTTGATCCCAAACAATGCTGAAAACTTTTGTTTATGATGCAAAAGATGAAGTAATAAGTTCTCTATCAATGAGTAAAAAATAATTCTCAAAAGCTTAAAGAATTGCAAGCTTGTAATAAATTCAAGAATTTACGTTTATATCTTTTAGAAAACTGTATCTTTACTTTCAGATTTAAAACAAAATTTAAAGTCAAAATAGCAAATAAAGCCTTTTTGCAAAAATGTATAAAGATAGAAAACCAAAGTTTAGAATTACACAAGTAATGTATGAAAAGTTTGCTAGCAGCCATTTTGAATCTACTATTGAGATTCTTCATCAGTACAAGACTCAGCATGCTAGAAAAAGCTAAGCTGAGCAAAACGATAGAGAAGTGCATGCTTATATACCAATTACAAAAGCGAATGATAGTAGATCTGAAGTGGCTATTTGCTACCTTTTACATGCATTATTTATGCATTTCTAAACGTTGATTTTCTGTTTTTAGTCTTTATAAAATTTGAAATTGTTTGTTAAACTATAATTTTAATAATTTTCTTTCTTTCTCTTAATTTAAACAATGGGTTAATTGGTTTCTAAGTTAAACAACTAAACAGGTATATTTTTATGTCTGTACATGAAAAAGTAATGTAATCAATTTTTTTCGACGAATTTAGGGATCCAGTATCCCAAAAAACATGTTTATTCAAAACCTCTGTCTGTCCCAGTGTCGCCATCATACCATCAAAAAGTGTATGAAGTTATACTTAGAATAAATCAAATATTTTGTGCATGTTTTTGGCTCTAGCCAGCAGGTCCGTTTTCAATATGGTAACATTTCACTGTAAGGGCGGTGCTGTAATCACAATTGTGCCATTTTCATTATTCTACATCAAACACTTGTATGAAGTTATGCATAGAATAGGACCAAATTTCTTTGGATATGTTTTTGGGAATGGTTATCAGGTCTTCCTTTAATTTGAAATTATTTAGCCTGAAGGTGGTACTGTGATGATTTTTAGCTCACAGGCTATCAAAGCCTGAGAGCTAAGTAGTAAGTATATATGTACATGTGTAACGTCGTAACTCATTATAAAAATATCCAATTCCCTTGAAATTTTGGATATAGATATATATTCTGATAAGGTGCTTCTCTGATTAGTTTTGGGAGTTCATTCAATAAATATAAGCGGGAGAACAAGGGTTAATCCTCCTCCTTTTAATTTATATCTTTAGGTATTTCATCCAGAATTATCAGTTTTTGTTCAAAATTTAGACATGGGATCATTCTGATGAGAACACCTCCATGATCAGTTTTGCGAGTTCATTGAATAAGTGTAAGAGGGGTAAAAATGGTTGGTAACTCTCCCCCCCCCCCTTAATTTAATTTAATGGATTTTTCACACAGATTTTACCAATTTGCTTCAAAAATTTGGATATAGGTTCATTCTGATAAGGCTCTTCCCTGATTTGTTTTGGGAGTTCATTTGATAAGTATAAATGGGGGATCGGTGGGATTACCCCTTTTAATTTAGGTAAATGATTTTTCTTGCAGAATTAACCAATTTGCTTTAACATTTGAATACAGGTTAATAGTGATAAGATGCTTTCCTAATTAGCTGTGGGGTTCTTTTGTTAAGCATAAAAGGGATACCAGCGATTACCCCTTAAATTTGACAAATGAGTTTTTGTGCAGAATGATCCCATTTGCTTTAAATTTTGGATGTACATTCTTTCTGATAAGGCTCTGAATAGTTTTGGAAGTTTAACAATTAAGTATAAAAAAGGGGGATGACTCCTCTTAATTATTTAAATGGGTTTTTATTAAGAATTGTTTGATTTGCTATGAATTTTGGATATAGGTTTTTTATGTAATAAAGCATATCTTTGGTTTATGTGATTCAATGATTAAGTATAAAAAGGGGAAATGGGGGGGAGCTATCTCCCCCCCCCTTAATTTGTTTTTCGAACAGCAGTAACCCTTGAAAATATAAGGCTGTTGTATACAATTAGTATGTGTAGCCTGTGTGCTCAATGTCACTGGTTTAATTGGGCAATATTCTTTTTATTGTAATTTTTTTTCATAATGTTTTTGAATTGGCGGTTCGTGCAGTGATAGGAATATCATATCTTGCTAAAACTGGCTATTCACAAACAGCTAATTTATAGCAGAATAATAAACAGTCAAAAAAAAAAAAATAATAATAATAATAAATATCATGAATGAGATTAACTCATTCTTAATCTAATTAATTGACTGCAGCAAAAATTTTAGATGAAAATCAATGTTAGTATAATACTCAACGAATAGTATTGAAGTACAGTAGAACCCCGATAATCCGGATCGGTTTTTTCATTTTTTTTTTTTTCAACTTTGAGAAGCGATTGGCGAAAAATTTTTTGTTTTATTATTCAAAATACGACGCTCCAACATGTTAATGTTAAAGAAATTAGCCAATCGCTTCTCAAACTTGAAAAAAAAGCAAAAAACCTGATCCGGATTATCAGGGTTCTACTATAGTATTAATATTTGCAAATATTTTTTGAAACATTGAGATCTATGAAATAGAAGAGAGTTTTGTGATTGGTGCAGCCAACTTATTATTTATGTGACTTTATTGTAAATATTTAAAATTAAAAGTAACTTTTTTTCTTATAAATTTCAAAATTATTTAACTTAAAATATAATCAAATGTAACTTAAGGTAAAACAGTATTAAATAATCAGAAAAAAGTGTAAAATTTGTCAGAAAATCACAAAAAATGGATGAATTTCATTCAAAGATCGTAAAAAGTCAGATTTTACTGCTCCAAAATCGAATTTTTTCTGCTTCAAAAATGGACTTTATTGCTCCAAATTCAGTTTTTTGCTGCTCCACTTTCATCACCACTTACAATATCTTAATAAAACAATCAATATCTTAACAAAACACACATTTTGTCGAAGGACAGCTGAAAATAATAACAAAAAATCGTCAAATGATTGTGAGAAATATGTAAATTTCGTCAAAAAACCTCAAAAAAAAAAAAAAAAAAAATCACAGATTTCAACAAAGAGTTGCATAAAAAAACACACATGGGTCAATCCGTGTGAAATCATCCAGAAAAAGAAAAAAAAATGTTGCTCAATATTTTTGATTTTTTAATTTCTTTACCAGTTAATTTATTGTACTTTTAGGAGTCTAAAACAAGAATTAAAATTTTTTTTAACCTTTTTGAATTTTTTTTGGCATCTATTTTTTTTGTCATGTCACAAGCAGTTTTTCATGAAAATAGTACTTTACGGAATCCTTTATAACTTTTTTATTTCTAAACATATCAAAATGATTTCAAAACCATTATATTTAGTAATGAATGAACTAAATTTTCATAGTAGGTATTTTTATGATAATGATTTAAAAAATTGCATAAAATAAGATTAAATGTATCCTTTTTACAGTGAAAAATTGTCTTTTTTGATGTAAAAATTTTAATAGAAGAAAGTAAAATTCACCTTTACATTTATTTTTCTGAATATATACCCTAATGAACTATTCTCAGAAGAAATATGAAACATTTAGAGATGCTCCTTCTTTTTCTATAATTAGTCAAAATTGGCATCTCAGCATCAAAATACTAAATTTGAAGTTCAATATCTACAAAAGGGCTGGCTGAAAAATTATGAAAATTTAACAGGATAACCTTCTTATGGATGTAAACATGTACCAAAAATATTATGAGTGATATGTATGTGGTTTTAAAAATATGGAACTTTAAAATTGGCTTGAAAATCACATTTGTTTACACATTAAAAAAAAAAAAAAATTACTCCTAAATGCAGAGGTTGGTTTAGAAAAAGAAAGTTGCATAGCAGTAACTGCTATACAAAGTCAGTTTTGAATAGCAGTCATAATAGCATCCACATACATATCACTCATAATATTTTTGGTACATGTTTACATCCATAAGATAAGAAGGTTATCCTGCTAAATTTTCATAATTTTTCAGCCAGTCCTTTTTTAGATATTGAACTTCAAATTTAGCGTTTTGATGCTGAGATGCCAACTTTGACTAATTATAGAAAAAGAAGGAGCATCTCTAAATGTTTCATATTTCTTCTGAGAATAGTTCATTAGGGTATATATTCAGAAAAATAAATGTAAAGGTGAGTTTTACTTTCTTCTATTAAAATTTCTATGTCAAAAAAGACAATTTTTCACTGTAAAAATGATACATTTAATCTTATTTCATGCAATTTTTTTTAATCATTATCATAAAAATACCTATTATGAAAATTTAGTTCATTTATTACTAAATATAATGGTTTTGAAATCATTTTGATATGTTTAGAAATAAAAAAGTTATAAAAGATTCTGTAAAGTACTATTTTCATGAAAAACTGCTTGTGACATGAATAAAATTGGATGCCAAAAAAAAAAAAAATTCAAAAGGTTTAAAATTTTTTAAATCCTTCTGGTAAAGATTTAAAAAATCAAAAACATTTAGCAACATGGTCTGGATGATTTCACATGAGGAGCCCAGAAGCCAAGAGGTACAAGTGACAAAATGTCGATTTGAAGTAAATTGAGTTTAAAGATAATTGATGTTAAATTCGAACATCAATAACAATTGACTAAATTGAAATAGGAAACATCTGCTTGTTGCATTCTAATCTTTGAACTCTCATTTCAATAACTGTTAAAAAAAATAGAGTACAATTTTCTTTAAATGTATAATTAATCAATATTGTTTGTTTTTCGAAAAAAGTGGTTTATCTCTATAACTCCCCAAATAATCAGAAAATGACCTGTATTTCTTTACCTGAAAGGAAAAAAGCATATTTCCAGATACCCTGTGCACTTAACTCAATTTTTTCAATTTTGTCACTTATACCCCTTGGCTTCTGGGGTCCTCACATAGATTGACCCACATTTCAACAAAAAACTGCATTAAAAAAAAAAAAAAAAAAAAAAAAAAAAAAAAAAAAAAATATGCAATTTTTGTCTACAGCCTGCACATAAAACAGGAAATTCCATCCTTGAATTGCATAAAAAAGGGGAGATCTGTCTGTGAATTGGGTAAAAAACAGGAAATCTGTCTCTAGATTGTGTAATATATGGGAATTTTGTCTGTGAATTGCACAAAATACACAAATTTCGTCCATGTCAAAATAATATAACACCTAATTTTATTAAACATTAAATTTTCTGAAAGTTTTACTCAGTATTTATGAGTGCAGAAAGTTTTTGGTTTTATATAAGTCTGCTCATTGCATCTGTTGCTGGATTTCCTCATTTGATATAAAATACTGTGAACTAAAGAAGAATGATGTTTATTACCTGTGTAAGTTTTTATTCTCAATAAGTTCACTGTATATTTCAAATTGTTTGGCCCCAACATGCATTAAAAAAGACGCAAATGTTATTTTTACAAAAAAAAAAAAAGTTTTTATTTTTTTAAGATAGTTAAAAAATAGCTTGTTATAAATTTATTATTTTACAATAAAATTGTCTTCTTTTTTTAATGTTTTTCTTTTTATTTAAGGATTCTCATGCAGCGAATCTTGAAAAAATACAAGCTTTCAAGATTCTGTCTATAATGATACCTTATATGGCTGATGATCCTTCCTTTGACACTGTGAAAGATGAATTCATTAAAGATATATTTCCAGTTTTATTGGAAAGAATTTGTCAACAAGTTGAGGTAGTGTTTTAATAAAACTATGTTTTCAGAATCTTAATTATTTCTTACATTATTCAAATGAGCTAATTATATTTATTTTTCTTTATTTCCATAGTGGGCTGAAGAAGCATCCATTTGTGTAAAAATGGCATTAAAAACCTTTCCCAGGGATTTGGCGTACTATCAAGTAAGTATGTATTAAAGATTACATAATAGTTCATGTACTATGCAAATCTGCATTATGTAAAGTTATTTTGTTCTAAGTGCTAGCAGAACTCTGTTTCATATGAAGTATGCTCAGCTGACACTGTTCTCTCGAAAAACATGCTATTTTGCACTGTTTCAAAAAGATTACCTATTTGTGAACATAAAATGATACAAGGGTTTATTGAAAAGAAATATACATATCAAATTTTAAGTAGGAAAATAATTTAAAAAATAATTTGCTAAACAGGGAATTGGTGAACACAATACATGAGTTTGTAATTCCATGTATCAATAGCATTTGTCAGTCACAGGTAAAATAACTTTAGTGATTACATTGTCAACTAGAGAGAAACTTTTGGGCTGTCATAAGATTTCTTTTGGCGAAAGAAAGGAAAGTTGAAGAGATACATTCAAATAGGCTTCAAGCTTAAAACTGCTCAACCAATGCTTATCTACATGTGCACAGTTTCCAATTTGTACAGTTTGGCCATTCAATGTACAGATTTTGCTCTAAGTATACGATTGTACAGATGAACAGTATGATTGTATGGTTTTGTGCACATAGCAAAAATCTCAAACAAATGCAAATTTCGTAAAAGAATCGCTGAAAAAAAAAAAAAAAAAAAAAAAAAAAAAAAAAAAAACAATTTCTTAGAAAAAAGTTGATTTTGCTAAAAGATCGCTTGTAAAATGCTGATTTCTTTTTAAAGCCACAGGAAAATACCAATTTCGTCAAAAGATCTTGGATATAACACAAATTTTGTCAAAAGATCACGAAAAGAAATGGTGTTTTCATGAAAAGATTACACAAATGCTAATTTTGTCGAAAGATTGCGACAGGAAAAAAAAAAAAAATTATCAAAAAATTGCAGAACAGTGCCATTTTCTCCAAAAAATCACGATAGTATGCAGATTTCACCAAAAAACAAATAAAATCCAAAGAATGTGAGAACATGCCAATTTTGTCTAAAGATCATGAGTGAAATGCAGGTTTTGTCAAGAAAATCATGGATAAAACACTGATTTAGTGAAAAGATCACACAAAAACACAAATTTCATGAAAAGTGTTGCATAAAAAAGTGAATTTAGCCAAAGGATTATGGGAAAATGCAGATTTTGTCGAAAGATCGTTGTGAAAATGCCATTTTCATCAAAAGATTGTTCAGGGTCAGAGTTGTCCTGTAATATATCCTGTATTTATAAAATTACCTTCAAAAATATCCAATATTGTCCTATAAAAATCTGTTTATCATTTCATCATACGAAGGTTTGTTGATTTCTGCATCAGAATCATTTCCATCTTCATTTTCTTTGCACTTTATTCTTTATTGCTTGATTTTTAAAATTTTTATACTGTCCAAAATATTCAATTCAGTTAGTGTTTCTGAGGTCTCAAATGAAAGAAAATCCTCAAACAGCACATCATCGTTAATTTCATCTCTTTCTCTTAGGTGTATCCACATTTTTTTTTTTTTTTTTTTTTAAGTTCTTCTAAGGGATATCGTCTTTGTCTTGCATACTTGCTGAATTTTCATTTTTGTTAAAAAATCCAGCTTTTGCAAAATTAAGTATATTATGATCTGCGATATCATAGTTCCAAGCATTTGAAGTTTCTGATATGTTTTCTGTAAGTCAGGGGTGATTCTCGTCCGAAAATTCCGAAATTTCCGAAAATTTAAGGCATCCTCTTCCGAAAATTTGAAATTGGGTTATCAGTTCCGCATAGTTGCTAACTTGTACGGTTTTGCGCACGGAAAAAACAGTTACGTAGAAATGCAAATTTCGTGAAAGGATCGCCGAAATAGCATACATTTCGTCAATATTTCGTGGAAAAACGGCGATTTCGTGAATGTTTATGTAAACGAACTGTCAAAAGATCGATAAAAAAATGCGAATTTCCTGTGCGGATCGCGGAAAAAACGGCAGTTTCACCAAATATCGCAGATAAAACGTTGATTTATTCTTAAGACCGCAGGAAAACGCCGATTTCGTCTAAAGATTGCGGATATAACGCTGATTTCGTTAAAGGATCGCTTGGAAAAAACGCCGTTTTCGATTAAAGATCACTTAAAAATATTTTGTCAAAAGAATATTTGAAAAAATACGCAGATTTCATCAAAAGATCACGGAAAAAACGCCGATTTCGACAGAAGATCGCGGGATTAAAACGTCGTTTTTGAGAAAAAATCGCGTAAAAATGTAAATTTTGTCTAAAGATCGTCGAAAAAACGGTGATTTCACTTTAAAAAAAACATGGGAAAACGCCGAATTCGTCAAAAGATCGCGGAAAAACTGCCGATTTCGGCAAAAGATCGCAATAAATCACTGATTTTGCTAAAATATTGCTGCTTTCGTCTGAAGATAGCGGGAAAACGCCGATTCTGTACGAAAATCGCTGGAGGGGGGGGGGGGGGCTCCCCCCACTCCGCCGATTTCCGAAAATGCGATGCGAATTTCCGAAAAAAAAATTTCATCCAGAATCACCCCTGCTGTAAGTTGATCTTTGGTATAGATTAATTGTTCTCAAGTGCCGTTATAGCTTTTTGCGTTATTGTCTTGCGATAGTGTACTTTGAAGCTTTTGATCACTCCTTGATCTATTGGCTGCAATTTTGATGTAGTGTTAGGTGGTAAATAAAAACTAACATTTTTCAGATGGTTGTTAGGATGGGCAGACAATTATCAGAAACAAGAGCAGTTTACAACACTCTAGAATCACAGGTTTGTTCAATTTTTTAATTTATTTTTCACAAATTTTCGACCTTTACCAAGACTTATTTAAAATCATCAATCTGCAATGATTTTATGCCTTTTAAACATCTTTGGTTCTTGCTTCTTCCAATAACTAATGGTTTTAATTTCTGATTTCCATCTCCATTGAATATCAGCACCTAACATGACTGTTATTCTTGCTTTACTTTTTCCCCACCAAAGCCTTTTTCTTTTTAAAATCTTAATGCTTTTTGAGGCAAACATTGAAAAAATAAAGCAGTCTCTCCATTATCCAATTTTCAGTATCATTATTAGCAACCTTTTTATTTTAACCAGATATTACTTTTGCCACAGTTCCGTGTCGTATCTTAAATTTTAAGCCACCTGCTGCTTCCTCTAATTTCCTTCACTATTTGGAGGATATTTTACAAAGAAATTCACAAAAAATAATTGGTTCCAAGAAAAATTTCACAAAATAGAGGTTTGACTGTATATTGTTGACCAAATATCGATACTTTTGCTATATGGATCAGTGGCGTAGCTAGGTTTTTTTGGCGCCCGGGGCAAAAAGAAATTTTGCCCCCCCCTCCCCCCCAGAAAAACAAACCACATTATTTTTTTCTTGAGAGAATAAAATGCCCTTTTTTTTGTCTTGTAACCTATGTATCAATTATATTTAATTTGACTTGAACTTTTATATGACGGAATTATTATTAGGAATTACGTATTAGGAAAACTGAAAAGTCCTATTTTCATTTTTATATGATTTAAGATGTGAAAATTTGGGGCTAGGTCGCCAACATTTTATTACAGTGTTGAAAAAAATTATAAAACTGATAAAAAATTAACAGAAGTCAAAAAGTAATAAAAAATTGTTGGTAACACAAATTCTACTTTCACTTACATGATCAACATGCAATGATCTTTCATTACAAGCAATAAATACACACAACTTTGTTTCGGAAAATGGAAAGGGAGGGGGGCAATAAATTATGCTAATTTCTTACAACTGATGAAAAACAACTTGGAAGAAATTATAAAGCCGATGGTTCTAGCCTCATTTGGCATAATGACAGACTTGTGAAAGCGAGCCGCCATGAAAGTTTATGTAAATGTAAACGTGTTATGTGCATTCATTTTTTTGGTGTGTTTAATCCAATGCCAAGAGGGAAAAAAGTTATCCTATGGTGAACAAATTAAAATATTAACTTTAAATAAAGTTGCAATGTCTAGTTCTAATATTGCAAGAAAAATAGGAAGGTCCAAGGGTGCAGTAAACAGTTTTCTGAGATATCCCGAAGACTATGGCAGTAAGAAACATACAGGAGACCAAAATCCATCAATTAAAATTACCCTATGGAAGCAGAGCGATAAGAAATCTTATAAGTAACAATTCCCTGTTCAAATTAAAAAAAAAAAAAAAATACAAGAAACAGACTCTTTCTATAAAGCACCACAAAAATACTCGCTCAGAGTGCACAAAAACATTTAACAGAAAGCACAAATTGGAGAGATATTGTCTTTTCCAATGAAAAGAAATTTTTTTAAATGTGTGATTTCTATGGACCTGACGGCTATAAATATTTTTGGCATGATTTACGACAGGAACCTCATATTTTATCAAAGCGTCAATTTTGAGGTGGCTCGATAATGGTTTGAGCTGCATTTGCTGCCTGTGAACCATGCTTAACAAAATGAATTCAGTTATGTAACATGTTATTTATGTTAAGAGATAATTTATGCCATTGTTCCTCTTATAACCACGGTAAATAGAACGGTTCTACTTACCATGCTTATAACTTTAGGAGACTGGAGATTTCAGCAAGACAACACTTCCTTTTATGTTTCGAAGTAAACTAAATGTTGGCTGGAAGCTAATCAGGTGAAATGCCTTCAATGGCCACCTCGCAGCGCTGATCTAAATGTAATTGAAAATCTTTGGGGAATTTTAACCTAGAATGATTACAAAAATGGATGACAATTCAAATCAAAGTTAGATTTGATGAATGCTATTAAAAACTGCTGAAACAATATTGATGCAAGTACTTTGTGTCGTCTGATAGATTTAATGAGCAAGAGATTAGTCAAATGCATCAATAAACACACATCGCACATTGATTGTTGATGAAACACATGTATTTTTTTAATTGTTTCCAACTTTCTTTGTACAGAAAATTTTCTTAAATCTATTAATCTTTTATAAATGTAGTTATTAATGAATTTATTTTTTTCTTTACTTTCTTGTAGAATATATGTATGAAAATTCATAAATGTTCCCTCTTTTGTTTTTTATATCATATTTTCAAGTGGCTTTATAATTTTTTCCAGCATTGCTTTTCTCAATGCCAGTTTGACAAAATGGAGTTTCTGATAAAAAAAAAAAAAAAGTAATAATAATATCTTTACTTATTGATCTTTCAGCTAAATTCATTTTCCATCGGTTCATAGAAGCTTTATTCATAGAAGTTTTATTACCTGAAAATATTCATATAGAAAAAAAAGCGTCGAAAGCAATCTGTGTGTGTGTGACGGAGATGGCTAGATATATTTACTGCACATGGTACAAGTGTGACAACTTGAGTGAGGATAGTCAAAAGCAAACCCTGATGCACACGAGGCTCAGATTTTTTTTCATTTTTGATAATTAGTAGAGAATATTGATAAAAACCTTATCAAAAACGCGATTTCTTTTCACAAAAACCGAGCGCTTATCTGAACTTGATTCCGCAGCCAAAACGAAAGAAATTAAAAATTTTCACTAGTTAGCGATAATTAAGAAAAATAATTAAGATATCAATTTTAAAATTTTAGAACACATATAGAAAAATATTTTTAACCTATCTATAAAATTTCTGAAAGTCGGACGATAGTTTTTTTTTTAAAGATTTTCAAAAAACTAACGGTTTTTGGCCTGCCTCGACTATAGAAAAACAGTGCATCCTGATCTCTGCCCGGCACGAGTCTCCTAAAAAATTATTATGCCCAGTTTAGTACTAACTCGGTACTAACTGTCCGATGTCAATCTCTATATTGTACAAGTTCATTTCTGTATTGATATTGCCAAACTAATATCGCTACGTGACGCACATTCAGGGGTGATTCTCGTCCGAAAATTCCAAATTTTCCGAAAATTTAAGGCATTCTCTTCCGAAAATTTGAAATTTGGTTATCAGTTCCGCATGATTGCCAACTTGTACGGTTTTACGCGCGGAAAAAACAACCGCGGAGAAATGCAAATTTCGTGAAAGGATCGCCGAAAAAGCACACATTTCGTCAATATTTCGAGGAAAAACGACAATTTCGTCAACATTTTTGTCAACGAACTTTATCAAAAGATCGCTGAAAAAGGCGAATTTCTTGTGTGGATCTCAGAGAAAACAGCAATTTCACCAAATATCGCAGATAAAATGCTGGTTTCGTCTGAAGACCACGGGAAAACGTAGATTTTGTCTAAAGATTGCGGATGTAACGCTGATTTCGTTAAAAGGTAGCTGGAAAAAACGCCGTTTTCGAAATAAAATCTTTTAAAAATATTTTGTTAAAAGATCATTGATAAAAAAGGCCGATTTTATCAAAAGATCACAGAAAAAACGCTGATTTCGGGAAAAAATCGCGGGGATAAAACGTCGTTTTCGAGAAAAGATCGCATAAAAATGCAAATTTTGTCTAAAGATCATCGAAAAAAAAACGTCGATTTCATAAAAAAAAAATTCCACCGAAAAACGCCGATTTCGTCAAAAGATCGTGGAAAAACGCCGATTTCATCAAAAGATCGCGGAAAAAACGCCGATTTTGCTAAAATATCGCAGATAAATCGCTGATTTTGTCTGACGATCGCGAACGATCGTTTGTGTTTTCACGGAAAAAATGACGATTTTGTCACAAGATCGCGGAAAAACTGCCGATTTCGGAAAGAGATCGCAATAAATCACCGATTTTGCTAAAATATCGTAGATAAATCGCTGATTTCGTATGAAGAGCGCGGAAAAACCCCGATTTCGTCAGAAGATCGCGGATAAAACCCGCCCTCGCGGGAGGGGGTGTAGTTTGCGGAATCCCCCCCCCACGTCACCTCTGATTTCCGAAAATGCGATGTGTATTTCCGAAAAAAAAATTTTCACCCAGAATCACCCCTGCGCACATTCTCGTTAAAGCTGCATTCATTGAAAATAGCTCATATTTTATAGTTTTTGGATAAATTTTTTAAACGAGCCTGTAAGCCTGCTAAATTTTTTTATCGGCCCGACCCCGTCCGTATGGCCCGTTCAATTTTTTTGCTGGTCCTGCCCTGCCCAGCTTTATTTTGATTGTCTGTCGGGTCCGTTAGAAAATTCTGAACCAATTCAGGGCCGGATCGGCCCAATGCATCTCTAGCTAGATTTCAATGGGAATTGATCATTCACATTAGCATATGATTTTTTCCAGTTTTTAACTCCTCCTTCCAGTGCCAAGGGCCTATTTTCAGACCCAATATCAACTAAGTTTTGTTCATCAAATTTGGTTTTCGAATGTCTTACAGTTTTTAACTCTACCTTTACCACTATTGCGTATTTTTATCTGAAGTTTCATGGACCCGATTTCTGAGCAGAGTTGCCAGTGGGCTATTTTTTTAAAAAATTCATATTTCTTGATTGACACCAATTTTTTCAACTGGTAAAATTCCTCTTGTTTTTCGCCTTAATAGATATGCCATCAAGATGAATTGTACAATACAATTTGAAAAAGTGGTGGCAATCAAGAAATCCGAATTAAACAAGTTGGAAATTGCACGTAAAGCATAGCAAATGAGGTGCGTTCGTTGATAACGAAGTTTTAAAATATTCAGATCTTGCTGATATAGTAGAGCATACTTTGGATACAGGATAGTGGTCGAAATCTTTGTGTTCCTGTAAATATGCAGGGAGTAATTTTTATTATACTTCATTAACGTATATCTTATTCATAAAATGTGAAGTAGTTTAATGTAATTAAAACAACCCCCAAACAATGTTTCCCTGTATAACATTATTTAGTGGAATACATTTGTCTGGCCCTGTAATTTAATAATAAATATTCTTTGCATCACAGATTGTACAAAATGTATTTTCTAGTACATATTTCATAGATTCATGTCAATTCTGTTATATTCAAATGAGTGTAACACCCTTAAAATGCATTTGAAACTTTTTTCCCCATTGACCGTAATGTAACGGAATACTTTTGATTGTCCCTGTAATTGATCAATGCATCCGATTTTCATAACATTTGAAATGACTCGACAAAATTATGTAATAATTATATGTTTTAAATTTCAAACGATTAAAATGCATTTGAAACTTTTTTCCCCATTGGCTGTAATGTAACGGAATCCTTTTGATTGTCCCTGTAATTGATCTATCCATACGATTTTCATAAAATTTGAAATGACTCGACAAAATTATGACATAAATATACCTTTTAAATTTTAAACGATTAAAATGCATTTGAAACTTTTTTCCCCATTGACCGTAATGTAATGGAATCCCTTTGATTGTCCCTGTAATTGATCTATCCATCCGATTTTCATAAATTTTGAAATGACTCGACAATTATGTAATAATTATCTATTTTAAATTTCAAACAATTCGGTTGGGTAGTTTTTGCATTGTTATATGCAGACGGACGGACTGAGCGACAACAATAGGTGCTACATATTTACATAATTACGAACGCACCTAAAAATGTAGCCCACTGTCAATGCTGTTTCTGCGGAATTTTAATCTGTCAACGGGGCGAGGACCCGAGCAAGAGATTCATTTTGAACGAGATAAATTTGAATGGAGGTTTTTTAGGGGTTACAGATGCGTGCGTAGCACGCCAAGTCAAGGGGAAAAAGAAACACAATTTTATGGAAATTGTACTGGTAATCGGGATGCCAGTGCAATTTACTGTTTTTTAACTGAAAAATTCCCGTACATTTCATAAAGAAATGGAAAAATTTCTAGAATTTACAGAATTTTTCCCGTTAAAAAGTAGTAAATTGTACTGGCATTCCGAACACCAGTACAAGTTCCGTAAAATCATCAGATTTTTTTTTCACAGTGTACACTGTGGAAGGCAGTGGAGATACATACCAGAGATTCATTTCTGAGAGGTTATTTTTGTTTCTTTTCAATTTTAATATGAATAGAGGTATAGAGGTTTTAAACATTCGCGGTTCGTCTGGAAAAATTGTCGGGTAGATGAGCAGTAAACAAATGAAAAATGTTCTTTTCATATCAAAAATATGATTACAAGTCAGCAACAAGCCTTTTGATTTATAAACTGGAGGCTAGCCAATTAAGAATCTCCATCAGCGATTAATAGTTATGGACCTCTCCATTTCCCCCATCTTCACCGAATTCCTCCAAACATTTATACACACACGTACACGCACAAGAAAGAAGGAAAAAAAAAAAAAGCCAACACTTCTTATTTATCATAAAAAAGTGTGAAATATTTTCCGTTTAAAGCTCCTATCTATTTGGCGCCCTCTTAATCCTTTTTCACTTCAATTTAGGTATATATCTTAGGTAAAAAATGCGTTGAGCTATTCCCAGAAACATTTCTTTCTTCATAATTTAGATATAACAAAGTATCTTACTAAAGAAAACATTCATATGCATGACACACATACGAAAAGAAAAAAAAATTAAATGTTTTATTTATTGTCAAAATATGTGAGATAATTTCAATTTAAACCTCTCTCAATTTGGCGCCCCTTGGCCTCGGCGCCCGGGGCGACCCCCCCCCCCCCCCCCTTAGCTACGCCACTGATATGGATATATTTTAATTAGGAACTGTGCAGGTATATTATAAATTTCAAGGTAATTTTGGACCCCTCTTCCTCCTTTTGATATTGTAGGTTATCATCCTTTGAACCCCTTCCCGCCCCGGTATTAATATCATTATCAAAGTGTAATTTTTTAAGAATTTAGTTTTTGTGTTTAGAGTAGCATACAAAAAACTGGTTAAATTTATGTTTCGTATACTTTATTGATTCAAATGAAAAGAAGTCACTAAAATATCGCTTTCTTCAAATAATACTTAAAAGGATGACATTTTGGTTTCGCTGTTTAAATGTTTTGACAGTAGAAATAGTAAAGTTAATGATAAATGGTTTTATTTATGGGTTGCCATGTTTCTCACATATAGTTTTTGCACAGAGGTTGGTTAAGATATGTTTTGAGCTCCAGGGTAAATATACTTAATCTATTTTTTTATGAAGTGCTTTTTTTCTCCTTTTTATTAAGTAATGGTATATTGTTAGAAATGGTTAATGGTATATAATTAGATGGTTTAAGTCATCTAGTTTAAAATGAAATGATTAATTAACAAAATGTTTATAATTGTATTTTTATATATCTATATTAAGTTGTTGATTATATACATATATTTTATTTTTACTTTTTAAATAAAATATCTTTGTTTATTTTAACTTGTTGTTTCTCTTTTTCCACCACTATTTTTTTTCTTTTATCGGTTTAATTAATAAATTAATGCTTTAATACAGCTTTTATTTTACAGTTGCTATTATTTTAGATCAAGGTTATTTGTGTTAGTCTATTTCGGAAGGTCAGCGTATTTTTAATCTCTTCACTGTGTAAACTCTGCTCATATTTTTGATATTACTGTCTGACAGAAATAGTATTTTTTCTTAAGTTAATGCCAAAACTGTGCCATAATGTGTTTAGTATTAAAATGAAATTTAGCACAATTTTGCCGAGCCGAAAAACAAAAGAAATTTCTATATTTAACTTTTTCAAAACTGCTAATATCATCAAAAATTGAAAAAGTCAAAGTCAAAAGATTGTAAAAATATCATGTGTCATAAAAAAATCATGGAAAACCAAATTGCCCAAATCTTGGAAAAAATGTGTGCATTTCATCCAAAAAATCTCGAAAAACACATGGATTTTGTCAAAATCGCGAAATACATTCGAATTTTATCAACAGAGCATGAAACACATGTTATGTTCATCAAAGGATCAGGATAAACACACCATGTTTAGATAAGAAACACGAAAAAACAAAACAAAAAGACACCAATCACGAAAAGACACCAATTTTGTCAAAAAATCAGAATAAAAAACCCAAATTTCTTCGAAATAATGTAAAAAATAGAAAATTTCCTTGAAAGATTGCTGGAGGAGAAAACTACATTTTGTCAATGAATTACAAGTTTGTGAAAAAACAAACAAAACATGGGCAAAAAATCCTTTAAAAAAAAAAAAAAAAAAAAACTACTCTTAATTTTTACAAAAAAGCACAAATTTTGTCAGATCGCAAAAAATGAAAATTTCGTCTAAAGATCACGAGAAAGACATTAGTTTCATTGAGATACAGTCGTCCCCGCTTATACAAATATTGACGGTTCCAGAAAAATTATTCGATTAAGCGGGGTATTTGATTATGCAGGGAAACATATAAGTGTGATATTTAATGATTAATAAAAAAGATAAAATTACCAACTACATTATAATTTAAAAAAGTGCAATAAAATCGTTATAAACTTTATAATACAAACTAAAATAAATACAAATGCAAATATAAAAAAAAGACGCAATTACTTAATGTAAGTAAATTAATGTATTTGGTTTAGATTATAGATTGCACTTAATACAGGCTAATAATTAACAAGCTAATAATGTTAGGCTTGTTGAAGGTATGATAGGTGAAACTGGCGCGAAAATATAACCCCGCCCACAGACAAATAGAGCCAATGAAATAAGTTTTATGCCAATAATTTGTGCTGAGAACTGCTAAGTCAGGTATGATTGACAGGTATTTTTTGTAAAAAATAAATAATACTTTTTCTACATAAAACCACGCAGGAAGAACTGGGAATTTGTTTTTGGTGTAATGGAACTGAAAATGACAACATGTGGTGTGTGTTAGAGAGGAAAACTCCAGTTGAGATCGGTTTTCAGCACCCATTTTTAACCATCGGCGACTCGGATATTATTTCATTAAGCGGGGACGTTTGCGAAAAATATTCCGTTAAAGCGGAGAAAAATAACATTGACCCAATAGGGATAAATTCGGTTCCGGAGGATTCTATTCGATTAAGCGTGGTATTCGAATATCCGTTACCCGATTAAGTGGGGACGACTGTATTGTGAAAAATATGCAAATTTTGTCAAATGATCACAAAAAATATTAGAATTACATCGAATAATTGCAACATACATACATATTTTGTTTGAAAATGGCATATTTATTTCTACCAAAAAATCCAAAAACAAAATTGAAAAAATAAAGACTATCCCAGTTGTAGATTGTCCTCAATTATTTGATCTAAAAAAAAACATGTGAAAATATTAAAATTTGAGCGACTTAACATTATATTTGGATCTTTTTGAACGAGTTGAGTGGCCTTTTAAGAGTTAGACTTACGTATAAAAGGTTCATTTTTATTGTAACTGATTTTGCAGGCTTATTATAAATCGATGAAACAATTTCTTATTTTTTTTTTATTTTGTTGAAATTTGATGGTTTCAAACTTGTATGTATATATATAGAAAAAAAATAGAAAGAAAAAAAATCCAATTTTGGCTCACATCTGAACTAAAAATTTCACAGTTAACATTTTTGATGTGCAAATTTTATGCATTTACAGATTTTAGGATTGCAGATTTAAGGGAGCATACTGTATATATATGTAGATTTTAGAAGTCTGTATTTTCTTTAAATATATAAAAAAAACTTCAATGAAATACTCTTACTTGAATGAAATTAGTGGAAATACAGCACTATCTTGCAGCTGAAATATGAAGATCAAATTCTGCCAAAAAATTATTGTACATAAGTTCCTTTCTTATTGTGCCTATTATCTATTGTAAATGTATTTATTATGGTTTTACAAACAAATGTATGTATGTTTCTTTGAAATGAATTCTTATATTTAATTTGTATAGATTAAAAAAAAATTCAGTTTAAAGCAGGCTTTTGTTTTACACATTCTTCTAATAGGTTTTACAGTACTTTATCTCCATCTGCATAAATCTAAATGTACTATTCTCTAAAGAAAATTTTAATTATAGAATAATGGTTTCTTAAAAATATATGTATTTTTGATAGAATTGCTGATTCAAGAAAGTTGTTCATTTAACAGATTTTTCCACAGGTGTCACAGGCACGGTTCAATGATTTTCACAAGATACAAGGTTGTGATTAAACAAGAAGGACAAGGCATAGATCAGAAATAAGTGCCATTCGGTCCAGCTTGATGTAGAGAAAGCAATATTCGGGCACAACTGAAAATTGATTATCAGACTGCCCATCCTGAGTCCTTATAGGCCTGCCTCTAAATGACATTTGAATGGGAAAAAACATATGTGTTCTTAACGGCTGAATTTTTTAAAATATAAATTATGAAAAAATTCAGTTTGAGTTGTAAATTTCTTTTTAATTTACGAAGCTTTCGTTCAGCTCACGTTCTTTTATCAAAAAGTGGGGAAAGCTCAACATGGCTCATAGGAAGTGAGCAACACTTGTAAGTTTTTGTGGAACCTTGTGCAAAATAGTGTTACTCTGTGTAAAATATTCTATTTGTGGATAGTAGGATATCGTCTGTTATCTTTCCCGTTTCATCATCATTTGGTAGTTTCTTAAATATGTAAAAAATATTTCTTGAAATGCTGAAATTTTGAATTAAAATGCAAATAAGATTTTTAAAAATAAATCTAGTCCCGTTGTACTTTTGAGGTTATACTGTTCCTAGTTAATCAATTCTGCAAGTTCTTTCTCTCCTAAATTTTATCGTAACCTTCTACCCCATTCTTTGGTTCTCCTGCACACAGTTAATTTGTCATATTGAATATATTTTGTAACTATCATTGGTGGTGAAATGGAAAATGTAGGGGTACAGTACAGTATCCGACTTCCTATCGAGTTAAAGATATTATACAAGGGTGATGGCAATATTATTTTGAACAAGTTTGGTGCTGAAGTAGCAGTTGAAATCAATAAAAACACATTAAATTACATTGGCTTAGGAAAAACTAGAAGGTTGGCTCCAAGGCAGTCTTTGTGATCAATAAAATCCCACCAAAGTGTGTTGTCCTAGGATAAACTAGTTCAGACCATCAAATAGCAGGCTAAACTAATTTATCTTATGAGTGTTAGGCAAAGGAATTTTTTTGTAGGAAAAATTAGTTTATCCTATGACCTATGTGCATTAAAATAAACTAGTTTGGCCTAAAATCGGGTTTCAACATGTCTGTTGAATTGGATAACTGAAGTCAGTCTCTACAAAGTTTCTTTTTATTTTGATTACAATTTCTTTTATGAGAGCACTTTTATTTTTTAAACCTGTTCTAAAATTGAAATTATCTTTTATATATATAATGCAACCTTAATCGAAAAGGGAAAAAACGAGTCTTTAGCAATGGATGTACGCTATCTTATGGAAACAAAAGCAAACAAGCAAGAACAACAAAAGTTTTATGTGTACTGAAATGAAAAAAGTTATTTTAAAAGAATTCTCCAATAGGTTTAATATTAGCTTGGATCTTCGTATGACTGAAGTTGTCTCTTAAACTATTTTACTGGTATTATGAATTTTCAAAACACTTTTTTATAATAGCTTAAATAGTTTTTTTTAGCTTTCATTTTTTGATGTTAAGCATTTATATGTTAATGTTTATTTTTCAGAGTGGTTTGTTAGATACTATCCTTTCACAAGCCTCATCTAATGTATCATCTAAGTCCTTTGAGGTAAATACCTTTCCTTAGTTTTAAAATATTTCACGTATTTTCTTAAGACAGACTTTTTTAATATCTCAATTTGTTAATTCTCCACATTCTCATTTTTTTTCATTCTTAAAGTGTGTAGTCAAAATACATCAATTATTCTGATATATTGTTTCTTTTATAATTTTAATATAAAAGTACTCATTTGAATTTCATCGCTCCTTTACAAAACATTGTGGTCTAAATAGATTTCAAAATTACACTAGGAAACTGAAGATCATTATCGCCTTTATATTGAAATATCCTGGTCTGTATTTCACAGCTACTTTCTTTTGACTGCTGTAGTTGGGAAAAAACATTTGTGTGAACTCTCTTTTTTTTCCTTGGAATAGACGTTGATGCTACTGAGCTTAAGCTGAGGCCAGCTTAAAATATTCAGCTAAAATAATTTTAAAAATTAACTGTTACAATTGTTATATTTTAGTTTTTATGGTATCGTGTTTGTGTTGCAGGGATGAGATTCTTCCGCGGATCCGCGGTTTTCAGCTTTTTTGTTATTTTAAAATTTCAAATTTTCTGATTTACCAAAAAAATACAAAATTCGTAATTTCATCAAAAAATCACGAAAAAACCACGAATTTCCTTAAAAGATCGCCAAAAAACGACTAATTTCCGGCCAATTTTGTCAAAAGATTCGCGAAAGGATGGTTAATTTCATCACAAAATACCGAAAAAACGGCAGATTTTGTCAAAAAACGCGATAAAACGGCGAATTTCGCCAAATGTTTTGCGAAAAATCACAGCTTTCACCAAAAAATTAGGATAAATTGGTAGATGTCCTGACGATCGCAATAAACCGGTTTATTTCGTCAAACGATCGCAAAAAAACAGCAGATTTTGTCAAAAGATTCGCAAAAAATGGCAAATTTTTCAAAAAAAAAAAAAAATTTCATTTTGTCAAAAGATTCCAACAAATGATAGATTTCATGAAGAGATAGTGTTAAAACTGAAAATTTCATCAAAGGGACTTTGAAAAAAACTAACCCAAAAATTAATTTTCAAAATTATTTTTTTGCCACTCCAAATACAGACTTTCCTGCTCCAAAATCAATTTTTGACACCTCAAAATCTTTCTGAATGAATGTGACTTCTGAAAGCAACCATTCATTGAACAAAAAATACCCTTATATTCAACAAAAGTATCCTTTTTTTTTTTTTTTTTTTTTTTTTTCAACAAAAATGTTTTTTTCAATAAATCAGTCTTGCCCTTTTTAAAAAGAAATGCAAACAATAGTGATACATGTTATCTTCTACACTCAAATAAGCATTAATTTATAATTAAATTTGTATCTTGCACATTTATTTTTTTTTAAATAAATGAAATTTTTCTCAATAGTTTAAAAAAAATAATATTGATTTTAATTATTCATTAATTATTGTTAAAACAAAAATTATTGCATTTCAGTCTTCTGTTCCAAATGAACAAGTTTTGCATCTAAAAATCACTCATCAGTGAAGACCCACTTTTGTAAAAAAGAGACCCAGAATTTAAGTTCTAAATCCTGGAGACCCAGGATTTTTAAAGTCCAGCGACATCACTAGATATCTTTAATGTGTAATATCCAAGAAAAAAGCAGGAGAAAGAAATTTACCTTGTGCAAGAGCAAAGCTAAAAACAAAGAAAATTTCTATTTTCTTTTCCCTAACACTTAACCAAAAGTTTCTTACTGTTAGAAAATTTCAATAAAAAAAATATTCATGCCAATAACAGGGTTTTATTAATGTACTGTATCTTGATAAACTAAATTTTCATTAGAGTAAGTATAAATAATTTCTGCAATTCGCGTTAATAATTTTCTTTTAATTTAATTTACCAAAAGCTAAATTATATGTTATATATTAATACGATTATATTTGTTGCAATTGACATTCCTGTCATTGCTCAAAAGTCGTTCGTGCAGTTTTCAGCTTTTTTGCTTTTTCGTCAATCTCATCCCTGGTGTTGCATTTATTTAAAAGCAGTATTTCATTGATCAAATGCATAAAAAGTGCAAATTTCGTCGATTAGACTTTGAAAAATGATGAAATTCATCTACGAGACCTGGATAAATTGAGAATTTCGTTGATCAAACATGAAAAAATTGCTAACTTATTGAACGCAGCATGCCAAAACAATGAAGCATAAAGATTATTTAGAAAAACAAAGCAACTAGTCCCAATCTGACTTTGTGCATTCTACTGGCAGAAATAGCTTGAGTTTGAATATTGGGTAGGGGGGGGGGGGGGGGTTGGGTGTTTGGACTTTAAATGAAAAAGTGATGTACCATTCCAAGATTCTGTGGATAATTTGCATGGTTCTAATTATTTATTTTCGTCATCACATGAAATACAAAATTTATTTTGTGAAATGTTTGCAGATTCTTCTTTGCCACAAAATACTCTGTTCAAAGAAAGTATCATATGCTATATGTCATGACCTTGTTTCATATATTTTAAAGCAAATTTGTAATGATTTCAAGCAAGATTCCCCTTTTTTCATTCTCATGTGTGATGAGACATTAAATGACCCAAACTTAAAACAATTAGACATTTTTGCTAGGTATTGGAGTGAGGAAACAGGTGGTATTGCCAAAAAATATATTGGAAGTCAGTTTTTTTAGTCATGTAACTGCAACAGACATAGCAAATAGCATAATCAATGCTATGAAAGACAATAAATTTGAGTTAAATTATTTGTTCATCCTAGGATCAGATGTTCCTAATGTAAATAAATCAGCTTTTAAAAAATTTTGGAAAAACAAGTACAATCCATATGAAAATTTAAGTTAAGTGTTGGAACCTTTAATTTATACATTGTTCTCATTACATTTGGCAAGGGTGTCTATCACGTGTGAGGCATTCTCAAATATCAGATTTCCTTGAAACCTGATTTTCGAGGAAAATAATTATCACAGATTTCCGTGAAATCTAGCATTGATGATTTGGAAAATTTTCATTGCACCAAAAAACTTAAGAACAATGGAAAAATTCATTATATATGTATTTTTTAATATTTTATCTTGATTTAGTATTATTAATTAATGAAACTTTATAAACTAACACAAATTATGTGCTAAAAAGTATTCTACAGCAAAATATTACTAATAACGTTATTTTTAAATGTCCTATATTTTTTTGAATTGGTCACCTCTTACCCCTGCTTATGTCTCTTTTTTAACATTTTTAATGAAACAAAATTTAATTTCCCGATATGTTTAAGAATACAGGGTTGCCACGCCACCTGGAAAACCAGGAAAATACAGGGAATTTCAAAATACCCTCTCAAAACAGGGAAAATCCAGGGAATTTTTCAAAAATCCTAAAAAACCTGGAAAACACAGGGAATTTTTTCCCTGTTATATCCAAACATAATTTTTTTCTGCTTTCAAAATAAAATTCGCAGAAGAAATAAAATCCCGGAAAAGCGGCGCGAAAATTCACTTTAAGCGGCTCTTCCATGTGTCTACCTACACCCCTTCTTTGCCATTTGAATAGTTGAATCCACAGAGCACCTCCTCTCATGCCTTCCATCTGCGACTGCTTGTAGTGTTCTTTCCCTTTCTCCTTCTCATCTGCTTCTCCCGTCGCGTTCAGTTCAAAACAGACATGAGATTCTTTCGCGGATCCCTGATTTTCCACTTTTTTGTCATTTTTAGCTTTTCTGATTTTTTTATATCATCAAAAGACCACGTGAAAAAAAATAGAATTTTCGCGAAAAAAAATGAGATTTTCCGCTTATTTGTCATTTTTAGCTTTTTCGATTTTTTTATATCATCAAAAGACCACGTGAAAAAAAATAGAATTCCCCCCCCCCCCCCCCCCCCCCAAATCGCTAGAAAAATGCAGTTCCGTCGAAGGATCCCAAGATCGTGAAAAATATGTGGTTTTCGACAAAATATTGCAAAAAAAATGCTGTTTTCGTCAAGAGATCGCGAAAAAATGCTGTTTTCGTCACAATATCACGAAAAATTGCTGTTCTCGTCAAAAGATCGTTGAAAAACGACGGTTTTTATCAAAAGGCTGCGAAAAAAACGTCAGTTTTTGTCATAAAGTCGAGAAAAAAACTTCAATTTTCTTCATCGAATCGCAAAAAAAGGCAATTTTCTTTATCGAATTGTGAAAGAAACGTGGTTTTCATTTAAGAAAAGC
This sequence comes from Maratus speculifer, assembly GCA_964019185.1. Classification (NCBI taxonomy): domain Eukaryota; kingdom Metazoa; phylum Arthropoda; class Arachnida; order Araneae; family Salticidae; genus Maratus; species Maratus speculifer. The sequence continues at coordinate 450,197,006 of OZ025292.1, read as the reverse complement.
GAAAAACAGCTATTTTCGTCGAAAAAAAGGCAATTTCTGTCAAAAAATGGCGAATTTTGTCAAAAAAAAAGCATGAAAAATGCCGATTTTTGCCAAAAATTGCCGTTGACAAAATTATGACAAAAATTGTCGATTTTTTTTTTAACAACAATTTTTTGTTGTAAGATCGCAAAAAAAAAAAAAAAAAAAAAAAAAAAAAAAAAAAAAATGCAGAAAATTTTGTTTTTTGCAATATTGTCTTCAACAACTTTTTTTGCAGTTGAGTGATAAATATTTCAAAGTATTTTTTAGCTGTATTGCTCTACTGTTTTTATTATTATTAACATAAAATGTGGGATTTTAATAATAAGTGTAATAACTTTAAAGAGTTATTTTTATTTGCTCATATTACATAATGTATTATATTTGCTCAATTTGTTGGGTAATGGGAAATTACAAGGTGGTTAACTGGCATACATACATGCATATATTTTTGCACTTGTTTTCTTCATAATTTACATGTTTTAGATTATTGGATATAAATAATTTCTACTTTCAACACTTTATTTCAGCATTAAGCATTAGCTATATAGATGGTTTTAGATCTCTTTTATGTATAGGATTAAAATCAGTATGCATTGGTGAACATATTTATTGCTGTAAAGAAAAAGCTTCAAACACGTGAATTGATCAAAGATAAAATTAAAAGTATTCAATATTTAGTGTAAAATATCTTAATTAAAAAAAAAAAAATGCAGATTATTTACTACAATTAATAACATAACACAATGATCTTTAAGATTTTGCTCAAGCTGTAAAAAAAAATTTTCTTGATTGAGGAGATTATCTTGGAAGAATTAAAATCTAAATCTTGGGTCCAATAAGAGAGTATCCAAAAATTAGGTGCCAGTTGTAATATTTGAATAATAACAATATTATTATTATTATTATTATTTTTACCTATTATCTGCTGAATCTAATGACTAAAAAATTTTACTTCGATTTCACCTCAAAAACAAAAAGACGTATTTGAAATTTATTATTTGAATAACTGTGGAAAAGAATATTATATTAATCAAACTATCCAAATGTTTATTATTAGTAATCAAAAGTTTGTTGAATTAAGCTTTTCAGAGTATCAATGTTTCACTGTGTACAGAGGTTTATTCTTTGAACAAAGACTGTTTTCTATTACTGTTTAAATTAAAATATGAAATTTTTCAATTTCCTCCGTAAATTACTGTAATAATATTTTAAAATGAAGTTACACTACTTATAAACAAACAGTGTCTCTTTTTTTCTATTTATTAATAAGTATGCACGTATATGTAATAAGAAAAGACATTTTTTTAAAAACCTGATTTAAACAGATTTTTTTTAACCCAGTTTTTTTGCCAATCCTGATGTATTTGTAAATTTTATCTAAAAACATCTCCTTATATTTTACCATTTTCGGACATGACCACTGGGCTTGGTCACATGTTACAAAAATTTGATTAGTGGAACATCTAGATCGATTTTAATAAAATTTTATATAAAAGTTTTTTGACACAAGAAAACTTGGAAACGAGGAACATGTTGGCTAGGTCACATCTTCAAGAAATTTCGAGATATTTTTAATTTCATCAAAAGATTGCAAAAAACTGCAAATTTCGTCACAAGATCGAGGAAAAAGTTACAATTTTATCAAAAGATCATGAAAAAATACTAATTTCATCAAAAGATTGCCAAAAAACTTCACTTTTCATCAAAAGATTGTACTAGAAATGTAAATTTTGTCTAAGGATTTCGAGGAAATGGTAATTTCATTAAAAAATTGCAGAAAAAAAAAACTAGGTTTCGTACAGACTCCTTAGAAACTACTTAGAAATGAAAACATTCCCAAGTAGTACTTAGAACTACTTAGATAAACAAAACACTCTTTAGAAACTCCTTAAATTGTGTTGTGGTTTTGCACGTGACAATTATTGCTCCCAAAAAAAAAAAAAAAAAATTGCGATTGTAAAATGCACTGTAATCACTTTATGCACTTCATTTATCAGAAGCACAGCATGATTGTTGAGATCATACTAATAGCCACCAAAGTTATTTACTTTTCAAGGCCATAAGGGAAAGAAACGTAAAAAGAATATTCCAGACACACCTCTAAGCTTCTTATTTCAAAAAATGATTACACCATTTAATTCCTTCACAGCTAGATATACAACTTTGATTTCTTCGTCATTATACTATTCATCATCCACAATTTTGCTGATAACGATGGATTCAGGGGAGGGTGTGATTCTCATTTGAAAATTTAAGGCATCCTCTTCCAAAATTTTGAAATTGGGTTATCAGTTCCACATAGTTGCCAACTTGTACAGTTTTGCGTGCAGAAAAAACAATCGCAGAGAAATGCAAATTTCAGAAAAGATCGCAGAAAAAGCACACATTTCGTCAATATTTCATGGAAAAATGATGATTTTGTCAATGTTTTCGTCAAAAGATCGCTGAAAAACACGAATTTCCTGGGCAGATCGCAGTTAAAACAGCAATTTCACCAAATATCGCGGATAAAATGCTAATTTCATTTGAAGACTGCAAGAAAATTTCAATTTGGCCTAAAGATTGCGGATATTATGCCGATTCCGTTAAAAAAAAATGCTGTTTTCAATAAAAGATCTCTTAAAAATATTTTTTCAAAAGATGATTGAAAAAAAAAACCCGTAGATTTCGTCAAAAGATCGCGGGGATAAAATGTCATTTCGAGAAAAGGTCGTGTAAAAATGCTGTACTACTTTTTGTAATATATATATATAGTAGAGTAATTACTTTAAAAATTGATAAGGTTTAACACTTAAGTCAATAATGAAAGAGTAAATAATGCACTTCTTAATTGAAGAATAAATTACCTACTTACAAATTTGAAAGAGCTTTGTAAAAATAATGAAGATGACTTGAAAAGAAACACAAACTTGTAAAATTCAACAGCAGCTTTATTTGTAAACCTTGAAGCATCTTGAAACATCACAGTAATAACTTTAATTAAAGCAAGTATAAACACTGAAGCAAGAACAAGCTGACATGCATGAAAAACTTTTTCATTATATAATAGTTGAGAACCAATCACCACTAGCCAGCACATGCTGGAACTATTTTGCATAAAAAACGTAAAGTTGAGTAACGTTGTGCAACCTGAAAACATGTTGACAAATAATGCTTCTTGCTTAATTGATATCTTGTGAGCAACCAACCAACCATGATTTTAACTGAAAACTAGTCAAATCAAATGTAAACAAAAATGGATATCTGCATGCTGTTGAAGGTTAGTGTTAATGATTAGTTTTGTTAGTAAGTTAGTAATTTTAAGTAGTGAAACACAATAAAAAGGTACCTTAATGAATAAATTATACACTTAACATAAAAAATGAAAACTTAATTAATATACTTAATGAAAAATGATGGGAAAAAAAACTTAATAAAAATGTGGTTCTTCTGCAATGCAAATTTTGTCTAAAGATCGTCAAAAAAACGTCAATTTCATTAAAAAATAAAAAGGAAAAAAAAAAAAAAAAAAAACGGGAAAACGTCGGTTTTATTAAAAGATCGCAGAAAAACTGCAATAAATTGCCGATTTTGCTAAAATATCGTAGATAAAATCGTTGATTTCATCTGAAGATTCCGGATGGAAAAAAAATCTCATACAACTGCTAAAATCAGTATTTTAATCATGAAGTGTGTTAAAAATTTCTGAAATATTCAGGAGTGAACTTTAAATAGTTTTTTACTTATGTTATAGTCTTTACAATGTTGTCTGTGTTATTACATACATTTGTGTATTAAAACATGTGTAGGTGCATTTACATATAAATAAAAATTCCTATATTTTCTTAAAAGAAATTTCTATAATATTTTTGAAGAAAGTCACTTCTAGTTCTGCACTCAAAATAGTGACCAAATCATCATCTAAGTTAGGGGTGCACAACCTTTTCAAGTGAAGGGCCACTTAGAAATATGTCTGAGTGGTCGAGGGCCACATCATCATCTGTGGCCTATAATTGGATAAAAAAATATGATTTTAAAGGGGAATGGCCGGGGGGGGTACCCCTTTAAGTTTGCTTACCCAGTCAAATAATTTAATTCACATGGTAAGGATATATCAGCAGATTTTAGTTTATATATAACAGATGTTTCAAGTTTTATTTTCAAGATGTAAAAATATTCTTTGACTTTTTTCAAGAGAGTAAATTTTGCTTTATTACAAGTGCTAAAAAAAAAGCATAAATTGCTGGTACCAAAAAAAAAAAAATGTGTACTTTATGAACGAAAGAGCCTGAACAACAAAATTCCCGATTTTCTTTGTCTGACTAACGAAATTTGTAATTCTTCCATGCCTGATCCACCAAATTTGCACATTTTACAAAACCAATCGACAAAATTTGTAATTTTTATGAAGCTGAATGAGAAAATGCATCATTTTCTCGCCTGATCAACAAGATTCGCAATTCTTATGAAATCGATCGAGAAAATGCAGAAGTTTTTTGCACTTAATCGACAAAATTCGCTATAACAAAGGTGACTGACGAAATTGGTGATTTTTCCTCACATGATCAACGAAATTTGCGATTTTTTTTCCGCACGTGATCGACGAGATTCATGATTTTTCCGCACCTGAACAACGAAATTCTCGATTTTCCTTCACATGATCGGCGAAATTCGCGATTTTCTGAAACTGATCGCCGAAGTTCACGACTTTTCCGAACCTTGTTGACAAAAACATGATTTTTCTGAAGCCGTTCGACTAAATTAGCTATTTTCTTCGCTTGGTCGACGAAATTAGCTATTTTCTTCGCCTGATCGACAAAATTCGCGATTTTAACGAAACAGATCGATGAAATTCATTATTTTTTTGCATGATCTACAAAATTCATGATTTTAATTCACAGGATCGACAAAATAGGCAATTTTTCTTCGCATAATCGGCAAAATTCGCATATTTTTCGAGCCTGATCGACAAAATTCGCAATTTTTACGAATGCGATCGAAAAAATTCAAGATCTTTCTGCTCCTGATCAACAAAATTCGAAATTTTTACGAAGCTGATCGATGAAAATCACGATTTTTCCTTGCATGATCAACGAAATTCATTTTTTTTTACAAAGTTGATCGACGATATCTGCGATTTTTCAAAGCTGATTTACGAAATTCGCGATTTTTCCTAGCACGATCAATAATATTCACAATTTTTTCGAGCCTAATCAACAAAATTCGTAAATGTCCCGTGCCTGGCCAACGAAATTCGCAATTTTTACGCATACGATTGATGAAATTCGAAAATCGTGATTTTTACAAAGCCATTCGACGAAATCAGCGATTTTTCTAGCTTGATAGACAAATTTCGCAATTATCCACAACCGATCGAGGAAATTAGCGATTTTTCCTCTCCCAGTGGAGGAAATTTGAGATTTTATTAGAACCTAAATGACTTAATTAGCAATTTTTACGCTAGTGATCAACAAAATTCGCAATATTCCCGTCTCCGATCAACGAAATTTGCAATTTTTCGGAATCCGATCTTATAACATGCACGATTTTTCAGTGTCTGATCGATGAAATGCGCACTTTTTCCACCTTTAATTCAAGAAATACGCATTTTCGCACCAGATCAGCGAAATTCGCGATTTTTGTACTAACTGACGAAATCTGCATTTTTTTACACGGGAAGATGAAACTCTCAATTTTTTTTCTCAGGATAAATTGATAAAATTCACGATTATTTTGCAGTCTATTAACTATTCATTTTTTCCTCACGTCATCGTTAAATTTGCGATTTCCCCGTGCTTTATCAACGAAATTTGCAATTTTTTCGTCCGTACCTGATCAACGATGATAAACTAAGAAAACATGTTATTTTTTTTTGCAACTGATGAATTTAATTTGCAATTTTTTCGAGCATCATCTAGAAAATTGTCGATTTTTTCTTGCCTGATCAACGAAATGTGTGATTTTTTGCGTAAGACCGACAAAATTCACGATTTTGCTATGCCTGATCGACAAAACTCGTGATTTTTCTGTGCCTGATTGGAGAAATTTGCTACTTTTTGCCTAACTTCATGGACAAAATTCGCGATTTTTCAATATCCGATGAGTGAAACTTGCGATTATTACAAGCCTCATCGACATAATTCCCCTTTTTTCCTCACTTAAATTTGCGATTTTCTTAAGTGACGAAAATTTATATTTTCCCGCAGATTGACAAAACTTACGATTTTTTCCTATCACATATGCACAAAAATTACTATTTTTTCCAGTTGTAAATTGACAGAGCTCGCGGGCCATACGTTAACCCATAGCGGGCCACTTTTGGCCCGCGGGCCACAGGTTGTGCATCCCTAATCTAAGTGCTGACATTCTGTTTGGTGATATTTCTTATTTCCCAATTTAGCTGAACCCAAAAGTGTTTGATGAATTGCATATGTGCACCAATATCTGGATCTACAAAATTATTATATCTGAAATTCTGCATCATTTAATTTAGTCAGTTTTATAAGCCTGTCGTGAAACTGAAAAAATGATAGTAAATCTTCTGTCTTCTTTTATTTCACCGATCCATTCTGTAATGAACTTTTACTATAAACTATTCATTAACTTATTGGAATAATCCTCCATTCAACCACTGATAAAGAAAAATTTTGCTGACCTTTTTTTCTTTTTTTCACTTTTAATTTTTTTAGGAGCAAAGTACTTCGATTACTAATGAATGTTGAAAGGATTGATTGGAACCAAGATTTGCAAATAAATAAAAGCTTTTTTTATGTACCTTATTAAAGCAATTTTATTTTAAAACTGACGTGAATGTGGCATTTTAAAATAAACATTAAGTGTGTTAAATTGTATCCCACTGCCTTTCAAGGGATCAAAGGAGACTTTCATCAATCTTTGCGAATTTTTTTTCCCCAATTTTTCTAGATTTCTTTGTCAGAAGCTTTAATAAACAAACTTCTGAGATAGTTACTTCAATCAATAATTGTACAATAACTTAAATCCAAATGTCTTTTCCAACATTTTATTATTTTTTTTATCAGACTAGCTATATATAAACCTTAATGCCGTTACAAATACTAATTTAAAGTCATCCAACCAATTTCCTTTACTAATAGATATTCTTTTATCATAGTTTTTCACATTACACCACCACTATTTATCAGTTTAAACCAGAAAAAGCTGGCTGGTTTAAATTGGTTTGGTTTGGTTTAAGTCTAATAGCCCTGTGACGAGGTAATAGACAAGTATCAATTATTATTATTTGAAGTGCATTCCTATTGTCATTACTGTGATTCATTGTATTTTTCTATCTACCCACTAGATGTTGTTTTGATAACACTATGCTTACCATGTACAGTACAACAATATCTAATTAGCAATAATGTTTCCTTTTTGATTAACTATGTAAGAACTTGTGCGAATTATTTCATATGTAAACTTAGTAAAAGTTTATTTTTGTTTTTTAAAAAACTGACCGTATATTTTAATGTAATACTGTTAAAAAAAATCTATGCTAATTAAATAACAAATCACTGTCTGTGATGGCTAGCAAAAACTATGGCATTTGTGAGGCTCAAATGTTTTATGAAGATTGTGCAAGACCTCTCCTAATGTACCTGAGTCTCATAATTTTTTAGACCTCATTGAGAAATTAATTAAAATCCCTAAAATAGAAGAATGGAAAAGCTTTCATTTTTCAATAAAAGCATAGATTTTTATCAAACTGCAGAATATTTCAAAAACTGGTAAGAGGGGGAGAAAGGGTATGTAAATAGAAGACTGCCATAGTTATAAATGTCCCTGGCTCTTTTTTTTTTTTTTTTCTTTATAATAGCTTTCATTTTAAATTATACTGCATCTAAAAACTCAAATTCAATAGCTAGATGCAGAAAAAATTGCCCTATCAGAAATTCTAAAAATTATTTTCATACTCCCATAAATAATTGAAAAATCCATTTATAAAGTCTCATTTTATTTCCACTCAAAATAACAGATTTTTAAGAAACCTTTCATAACGAGAGCAGGTGATTTGCAACTTAGACAGTTATGCACAAGTGTGTAGTGACATTTATAGACAACCTGTAAATATTTTGAAATATTAAATTCATAAATTTGATTTTTATACATTCAGATGAAGAATGTTTCACTGATTACAAATATGTAGATTTCTTCACAGTCGCTTATGTACAGCCATTAATTATTAATATATTACTTGGATGACTTGCTCTATTTAAAAGAATTTTTCGAAAACACAAATGATTTTTTATATTAGGATCCTTTGGTATGCTGTCAAATTTCTAAATCATATACCATTAAAAGATTTTAAAGCTATGCAAAAAAATCTGAATTTCATGAAAATAGACCCAAAAATTTTTTTTAAATAAAAAGTTTGATTTCTTAAAAACAAATGTTTAAAGCAAGTTTGTTAAAATTATGAAAACTAACAAAACAATCAAATTTTCAGATAGATTTATAACACATAATAAAGATTTTAAAGAGTAGAATACATTGAACTTTAGGCTGTAGGATTTTTCTGACATTTGAGGGAAAGTAAAAAAATTAAAAATCTTATCTTATGGCAAAATATGGGGAATTATTTGTTTCTGTAACAGAGAAACATAAAGCTTGAAAATGGTACAAATTCAATCTTATTATTCATATGAAATTGCAAGTTTATTTTTATATTATATTTTTATAAAATTGGAAAAAAAAATAGTCCAAAAAATAGCAATAAAAACAGTAAATTTTGTCAAAAGATTTGAAAAAATGGAAATTTTGCTTAAAGATTACGTAAATGGTAACTTTTGTCAAAAAATCGCGATAAAATGGCAGACTTCATCAAAAAAGTGATACATTTCATCAAATTTGCCCAAAAAAAAAAAAAAAAAAAGGCAAATTTGTCAAAAAATCTGAAAGAAAAATATGGACAAAAAACAGCAACTTTTGTCAAAAGATCATGATAAAACACAAATTCCATCAAAGAGGGCCGGGGGAAAAAGAAAAAAAAAAGGTTAATGCTTTGAGTGAATTTTTCTGTTCCAAAAAACTAATTTTCATGTTTCATAATTAATTTTTTTGCTGCTCCAAATCTTTCTGAGTGAATGTGACTCCTGAAAGCACCCTTTTATTTATCAAAAAGTACCCTTTTACTCAGCAAAAGTATTTTTTTCAACAAAATGTCTTTTTCAATAAATCAGTCTTACTCCTTTTTTAAGAAATGCCAAAATAGCGATACTTTGTTATATTTTACACTCAGATAAGTGTTATTTATAATTAAATTTGTATCTTGCATGTTCATTTTTTTAAAAAATAGAGAAAATTTCTCTTAATAGGTAAAAAATATATGTATTTTATTTATTAAAGCAATAATTATTGCATTTCATTTTTCATTTCAATACGAACAAATTCAATTTTTGCATCAAATAATGTGAATTATTGTTAGTGAAGACTCGCTTTTGTAAAAAAGGTACCCAGAATTTTTTAAGTCCCGGGATCATAGATTTTTTCAAGTCCAGAAGCATCACTGAGGAAGGAAAAACAAATCAAATAAATATGCAATTTTCAGAAGCCGGTTGGCAAAATTCATGATTTTTCCACACTTAATAGACAAAATTCACTTTTTCTATGCCTAATCAACAAAATACACTATCTGTTCCTGATCGACGAATATCACAATTTTTTGTGAGAGACCAACATAGTTTTGTGATTTTTCTGGGGCCCAATCAACAAAATTTGTGATTTTCCCACCCCTAGACTAACAAAATTTGCATTTTTTTTTTTTTCCCAAAAATTGATCAATTATATTCACATTTCATAATTGAATTTGCAATTTTTCCTGCACCAAATTGATGAAAATCATATTTTTTTCGCCGTAGTTGATCAATGAAATTTTCAATTTTTCTGCATATCAAGAATCTTTCTGTTCCTAGCTGTCTAAATTCCTGTAAAATCTTTTTTTTTTTTTTTTTTTTTTTTGTCTTGATCTAATGAAAAAATTGTGTTATTTCTCTGTCAGATAGATGTTATTTTCTGTATCTGATTGAGCAAAATTGCAATTTTTTCCACATAAGATTCATGAAATTTGCAATTTTTTTCATGCATAAAATTAGCAAAATTTACAATAAACAGACAAAACACACATTTTTTTTTTTCTGTGGCCTATCAATGAAATTTGTGTTTTTTCCTCACCCAATCAACAAAATTCATGATTTTTAGCTGACTAACTCATTGTTTTTTTTTTTTTTTTTTTTTTTTTCATCTGATTAGCAAAATTTGCAATTTTCTATGCATCATTAATAAAATTTGCATTTTTCTTCACATCATCAGTAAGACAACTTTTTCATTCCCAATTAACAAAATTTGATCTTTTCCTTTTTTTTTTTTTTTTTCTTCTTTCATTTAATCAACAAAAATTGCAATTTCCCCAAACATCAAATTTCGCAATTTTTTTTTTTTTTTTTTTTTTTTTTTTTTTTTTTTTTTTTTGTGTGTGTGTGTGTGTGTGCCTTACCAGTAAAATTCGCGATTTTTCCATGCTTGATCAGTGAAATATGAAATTTTCTTGCCTGATAGACAAAATTCATTTTATTTTAATTTTTTTCTGACTGATAAACCTAATTCAAAATTTTTTTAATCCTCATCAACAAAGTTCACCATTTTTCCATGCCTGATCAACAAAGTTCTCAATTCTTAGCTGACTGACGAAATTTAAAATTTTTCCTATGAATTTGTGAAATTCACACTTTTTTACTGCAACTTATAGACAACAATTGCAATTTCTTTACACTTATAAATTAGCCAAATTCCAGGGGCCACAGAGATCAGGGTTCTTAGCCTCAGGGAATTTCAAAGTAGTCAGGGAAGTTTCAAACTACATATGAAAAGTCAGGGAATTTACAAATGTTTTCTAAAAAATCATGGAAAAATCTTGGAGGAAGATAAAACCTTTATCTAATAGTCTCGGAGAAAAAATTCCAAAATTCATCAAATAATTGCAAAAAATAAGAATTCATGAATTTTGAAGGAGGATCACAGAAATCACTTATTTTGACAATGGATTACGAAAATAAGTTACAAATTTCATTGTATGCCTATTTGATCAGATAATTTTTTGAGATTTGGTTAGGGGAAAATTTGAGAATTGATCATCGAAAGGCAGATAAGTCACCAATCATTTTTTGCTAGGAACAATATGAATTGTCTATCAATAACACATAGTTGCCAACTTGTACAGTTTCACCATACAATGTACGGATTTTATTCTAACTGTACGGATGGCCAATACGATTGTACGTTTTTGTGTGCTGAATAATGCTAATTGTGTGAAAGGATCACCGAAAAAGCTCAATTTCACACAAAAAAAAAAAAAAAAAGATTATCGGCCAAAAAAAAAAAAAAAAAAAAAAAAAAAGATAAAATACTGAATTTGTCTGAAGACTACAGGAAAACATTGATTTCGTCTAAATATTGTAGATAAATCGCTGATTTTGGCAACAGATTACAGATAGAATGCCAATTTCATCATAAGATCGGAGGGAAAAATGCCTTTTTCGTGAAAAGATTGTGTAAAAATATAAATTTTGTCAAAAGATTAGTGGGGGGGGGAAGCCGATTTCATCAAAAGAGTGAGTAAAAAACACGGCAATTTAATCAGAAGATCCCAATAAAATGCTGATTTCTCCAAAATATCGCAGATAAATGCCACTTTTGTTTGAATATTGTGGGAAAATTGCGATTTCGTGAAAGAGTTTCAGAAAGTAGTTAATTTTGTCAAAGAATTGTAGGAAAAATTGCAGATTTTGTTAATAGGTCGTTGAAAAAAAAGTCGATTTCTTCAAAAGATTATGGAAGAAATCAGGCTTGAAAGACTTCCCTCTAAAGGAGAATTCCACCTTTTTTAAAGCAATTTTGGACATTTTCTGGATTGATGAAAAAATGCAAAGAAAATTTTAGAAAGAAAAGGGGGGGGGGCTCAAAAATTAGTAATTTGACATTTTGTTAAGTCAAACCATTGCAGTTTGTTCTTGAATTGTTGTGCGAAGAAGATAAAATGAAAGGTAAGCTGATATCATATAAGCATCTGAAAGTCATGTAAATGAAGATGTTCAAATGTCTTTCAAAAATGAGTTTAAATTTTCGAAGTCTTAAAAAAAGTGAAAGAAAGTTTTTTTTTCCTGGAATACAATATTTTGTACTATTTATACAACACTTTTAATTTCTGCAATTTCTTTTTTGAGATTTATTTCTGAAACAAAGATCAATTTAGCAGATTCTTTTTTTTTTTTTTTTTTTTTTTTTTTTTTTTTTTTTTTTTAAGAGGGGAAGGAGTGGAATTTCACAGAATGACAGAATACTATTTGTTTTGGAAAATTAATGACTGTACTTTACATAAGTTGATCAGATATATTTAGATCTACACCTTTAGCATTGTTAATATTTTTTAAGTTATTAAAAAAAAAAAAAAAAAAAAAAAAAAAAAGTAGCCATGTGTGCAGTTACTTTTAATTTGATTGTATATGTAGATGTTAAAACAACATTTAAATTATAAGATTTTGGCCCCGCTGTATAGATGAAGAAATTTGTCTACCTTTTTTCTCATTATCCACTTTCATGCCTGAGAAATGCAAATTTTCTGAAAAGATCTTGGAAAAAATGTATGTTTTATCAGATACCCAGTAAAAATGCATAATTAATACCATGAGGGGTACTGTCTCCCCCCTCCCCCCCTTCAACTGCTGTAATCTTTCAGAAAATTTCCTGTGAATTTAATTTCTCCCTATCAATTGCAGGTCATGCAGAACAGCTTTTTGGAAACAGGTTCCCAAAGTATGAAATTGTAAAAACATTTTCTTCTGCAATCTCATGTTTTTTGTGTTGTTGTTTATTTGTTTTTTCTCTCAAAATATAAATAGATAAATATAAATGTAGGATAAAAAATATTGTTATGAAATATTACTTTTTTTGATTGCATATGTATATGTTAATGCATTTTTAAATACATAAAAAAAAAAAAAAAAAAAAAAAAAAAAAAAAAAAAATGTAATGATTTCACAACTGACATGTTGGCAGGTATGCTAACATAAACTATAATTTTAATACATACATTTATATGTGCATTAAGCTTCCTGTTATATTGAAACTTAATTTGTATAGTTAATGTGAAATATGTTTTGTGTATTTTGTTAACATGCATAACTGAAAAATGTATTTACAAGATTTTATTAATTTTCAACTATAAAATGAGAGCTTAAAAAAAAAAAAGTATCTCTTATTAATTGCTTCAATATTGAAAAGAAAATTATTATTATGATAGGTATTAGCTGAGTGCTTTTGTGAACTACCATATTGTAGCAAAGATAATAATGCTGAAGCTGTTCAAGTTCGTTGGGAAGAACTTTATCTGCGCACATTAAAGACAATTGAAAGTATTCAAGTTGCTTGCCTGAGTCGAATGTCTGGTAATGGTATGTGTTTTTTTACTACTTGCTTTGCTTATTTTCTTGTTGACTTCTTTCTGTTGCCAATTTTAGTTGTCCTCTTTTGGAAAACTTTGTAACTCAATTTAAAATTCAATGCAACTTAAAATTTACTTTCTCAAGTAGAATGTAACAAGAAATAAGTGCTTCTTCTATCACCTTCTTTTTCTTTTTCAATTCTCAAATGCATCAGCATTTTTAGGACACATGTGGCAAGTCCACTAGTCCTTCATTATCCATTGTTACCAAGCTAACAATATGCCTATTCACCAAATGCGAATACATTGTGAAAATGGCAAGGAAAAAAATATTGTGAAAAAGCTGCCAAATAACTTTTTGGGACTTAAGTTGTTGTAATCATGTTTTGGAATGTAAAAGTTTCCATTTTTAGTGTGAGATTCATACATTCGTGTTTCCTTAGTCTGTATTCTATAGGGCAAAATTGGGAAATTTCCTCAGTGGCCACTGACCGGTAAGACTAGTTTTTCAAATGGCCACTTTGTTTAAACTAGTGGCCACTTTTTTATTTAAAAATACTAAACAGTCAAATTTCTATAAGTATTAAACTAAAACAGAATAGCTTAAATAAATATGTTAATAAAATGTATTTGAACCTAAAAAAGTAGAATCTTTAATGAAATGTAAATAAATTGTATTCTCTCCTAGTAAAAAAGTGGCCAGAAGGTGGCCGATGATAGACAATTTTTCACTGGCCACTTTTTCTCGTGTACTGGCCCCGTGGTCGGTGGCTAGTGCTAATTTTGCCCTTTACTGTATTCCTCTCCTTTTTTCTCTGCCAGCCAATTTTGCTGTGTTTATGTGCAGTGTGTTGATCGATACCACAGAATATTATTGTAGCAAATGGAACTATTATTGTATCAAACATTGTTCTAGCTAGAGTTTACTATTAAAAGAAACTTTTTTCAGAAAACTTTTTTCTAAAATAATTATTATAAGGTACTAAGTAACCCTATGAAAATTGTTTTTTAAAAAGCTTAACTGTTTTCATTTTCTTCTTTGTGTATGTTTAATGAAATAATTTAATTCTTGTAAATATTTCTTGGTATAATTCAGTAGGATTTTTCTAAATCTATGGCTAAGCAATACTTCCATATCAAGTTTGCAGTTCCATTATGGTTTATGGCAGCACAAAAAATTACTTCATTTCTCTTCAAAACAATAAAGCAACAATTGTAAATAATGCTATAAATTATCTAGTACTGAAATCTAAGTATGATTGATGCAACTGTTTAGAAGCCTCCTATATATTCTGAATGATTGTATGGTATAAGTAAAAGAAAGAAAAGAAAAGAAAAGGAAAAAAAAAAGAAAAAAATTCAAATATTACAGTTTGAACTAGGAACCTCATATGAGGCTCAGGATGGCGATGGCGAGAGGGATAAAGTACATTTTGTGTATGTTTAATGAAATAATTTAATTCTTGTAAATATTTCTTGGTATAATTCAGTAGGATTTTTCTAAATCTATGGCTAAGCAATACTTCCATATCAAGTTTGCAGTTCCATTATGGTTTATGGCAGCACAAAAAATTACTTCATTTCTCTTCAAAACAATAAAGCAACAATTGTAAATAATGCTATAAATTATCTAGTACTGAAATCTAAGTATGATTGATGCAACTGTTTAGAAGCCTCCTATATATTCTGAATGATTGTATGGTATAAGTAAAAGAAAGAAAAGAAAAGAAAAGGAAAAAAAAAAGAAAAAAATTCAAATATTACAGTTTGAACTAGGAACCTCATATGAGGCTCAGGATGGCGATGGCGAGAGGGATAAAGTACATAATTTTATGAATTATATATCTAATTTTTGTTTGAATTTAACAATTTTTTTAACATATTCTAAATATGTTTTGTAAAAATAAGAGCAAAAGAAATATATATATAATTTTTTAACCCGTCAGTAGTCGCGTGTCGGTCTTTTTGCTGCCCATATATCTTATTTTCTCCTAACTTGCTTCACATTACAAATACAACGGAGATCTACCATGTAGTTGACTTAGAAAGTTTCTCCACCACCTTAGTGAAGTAACAAGGCACCTGTTTTTCTTTCAGGTACATTTTTAGAAACAAAGTTGACATTGGCAAAAAAGTCTACGTAACAATCACTAACATTAGTTCATTTTTACTTTTACCAATTACTCCAGATCTCATAAATAAAATGCATAACTTAAGAAAACTGCAAATATATATAATCATTGAAATGTTATCTTCGTATATTAGGTGGAAAATATTTCTTATTTTACATATTTGGTATGTGAGGGGCCAGTGGCGAAAAGACAGAGTGTGACTAATGACGCTGTGAAAAAAAAGCCGCGACTACTCGCGGGTTAATCAAACTTTTAATACTCAAAGATAATTTTTTTATTTTGCGTGGAGTAAAAAATTCATATAAAAAATAAAAATGTGTGCAATATTTGAATACACAGCAGCTGTAATATGGTGAGAAAATGCCTTTTTTTATAATATATATCATATAGTACAGTTGAACCCCACGAATCCCAACCTTGCTAATCTGAAATTCTGGTTAATCCAAACTGATTTAATTTTCAAAAAATATATTTTAACAGATTAACTAGGAAATTTTACAGATTATAGAATGAATGTCAGAAAAAAATATGTAAAGCATGTTTTTTATTCTTTAAACAACTTGACTAATAATAATAACTAGCAGGGGAGACCGAGCTTAGCTCGGTCAAAATTAACTTTGTGTTCAACTCGATATAGTATTTTCACTGTATCATTAACTCTGTATTATTACTGTAAAACATGTTTATAATAGTATTATTTAGAAAACCAATCAATAAGAAAACTATGTTTTATGCGCATGTTTATAAATTTCACTTTATTTTAAAATTTACAACGAAAGGACGTCGATCTAAATCACTTTTTTAGTTCGACTCTGATTGGTTTAACCATGCATCTCGAATCCTCTTAAGAATATATAAAAAAATTCTTTACATACTGAAAGACAATATTTTTTGCTAGATATAGCCAAATTTGGATTCATTCTTTCATTTGGCTCCAAATACGTGTTTTGGTTTTCGTAATTTTTATAGTCGATTTTTTGGCCATATGTCGCCAATTTTTTGTCATATATCACCAAGTTATTGGCTTTTGCCATATTCTCGTGACCCTGACCCGTATTACCTAAAATGAGCCACTAATCAAATTTGATCAAGCATGTGACATAGCTCAGTCGTCTTCAGGTAATCAAAAACAGTAGAATATAAAATTGAATCAAAATAGTTTAAGCCATTTTTTTAGGTAAAATTAGCTTGGCAGCATTCAGCAATGAAGCGAAATGACCCACTAGTATAATTTTGTTTAACATGCAACTCACCCCAATAGTCTTCTCGTGACAAAAAACATTTTGTTTCAAAATTTAGGTAAAATTGATTGAGTCGTTGTTATATATAATTAGAATGACCCTAGCTCATTAAGACCAAAAATGACCCACTAATTGAATTTTCGCGAGCATGTGTCCAAGCCAAATGGTTTTCTCTTGCTCAAAAACGATATAATACAAAGTATAGTCAAAATGGTGAGTACCACTTTCTATATAAAATTAGCATGACCCATCATGACCAACAAATGACCCTTATAATCGAAATCTCTCGAACGTGTGGCCTAGCTCATTAGTTTTAGCATGCCGAAAAACATTAGATACAAAATTTAGATAAAATCGATTGTGCCGTTTTTTAGATATAGTTAGTTTGACCCTGACCCTTTATGATCCAAAATGACCCATTGATCGAATTTTCTCAAAAATCTGTCATAACCCAATGATTTCCTTGTGCCCGAAAACGATAAAATACAAAATTTAATCAAAATTGCGCGAAACGTTGTCTAGATAAAATTAGAATGACCCAAAGTGGCCCACTAATCGAAATTTCTCGAACATGTGACCTACCCCAATGATTTTCTCATGCTAAAAATATGTTGTATACAAAACTTCGTTAAAATCGTCCCACCCATTCTTTAGATATAGCTTGACCTTGACCCATTAAGAACCACAAATGACCCTTATAATCGAAAGCTCTCGAATATGTGACTTAGTCCATTAGTTTTCTCGTTTCTAAAAATTGTTACATACAGAATTTCGTTAAAATTGATCCTACTGTTCTTTAATTATATATAGCTTGACCCAGACCCTTTATGATCCAAAATGACCCATTAATCGAAATTTTTCGAACATGTAACCTAGTCCAATGATTTTATCGTGCCAAAAAAATGTTGCATACAAAATTTCATTAAAATCGATCGACCTGTTCTTTAGATATAGCTTGACCATGACCCATTATGACCCATCATGACCCACAAATGACCCTCATAGTCGAAATCTCTCAAACATGTGATTTAGCCCATTAGTTTTCTCATGTCAAAAAACTGTTACATACAAAATTTCGTTATAATCCATCACGCCGTTCTTTAAATATAAATAGCTTGACCCAGACTCTTAATGACCTAAAATGACCCATTAATCGAAATTTTTCGAACATGTAACATAGTCCAATGATTTTATCGTGCCAAAAAAATGTTACATACAATATTTCGTTAAAATCGATCCACCTGTTCTTTAGATATAGCTTGACCATGACCCATTACGACCCATCATGACCCACAAATGACCCTCATAGTCGAAATCTCTCAAACATGTGATTTAGCCCATTAGTTTTCTCATGTCAAAAAACTGTTACGTACAAAATTTCGTTATAATCCATCACGTCGTTCTTTGAATATAAATAGCTTGACCCAGACCCTTAATGACCCAATATGACCCATTAAAATTTTTTTCGAACATGTAACCTAGCCCAATGTTTTTCTTGTGCCCGAAAACCATAGAATGCAATTTTTAGTCAAAATCGCGTGAGAAAATCTCTAGATAAAAATAGCATGACCCACAATGACCCCAAAAATGACCCACTAACCGAATTTTCTCGAACATGTTACCTAACCCAATGGTCTTCTTGTAATCCAAAGCGATACAATATAAAATTTGGTCAAAATCGTTAGAGCCGTTTTTTAGATAAAAATGGCTTGACCCATAATGACCCAAAAATGATCCACTAATCGAAATTTTTCGAACATGTGACCCAGCCCAATAGTTTTCTCGTTCCAAAAAACGATTGGGTACAAAATTTCCTTAAAATCGATCCAGCCGTTCTATAGATATAAAAAGCTTTATCCTGACCCATTATGACCCAAAATGACCCAGTAATCGAATTTTCCCGAACATGGGACCTAGCCCAATGGTCTTCTCGTGCCCGAAAATGGTAAAATCCAAATTTTTGCGAAAATCGTTAGAGCCGTTTTTGAGATAAAATTTACCCACACACACACACACACAATTTTTGCTCGCATTATAGTATAAGATAGAAATACTCAATGTGAAGTACAATGTATGTATTGGGATAAAATTGCAAAATTCATTAGTCTGTCATGAAATAGAACTGTAAATTTAATCAATCTGCCACAAAAAGTAACCATCAAATTTACAACTGTTTCTGGAAGATTTGGAGACTGAAATTTACAGCAAATTTTCTTAATGGTTACAGCAAGGCATGGGAAAAGATTGGGTAATCCTCCTTTGGCGCTAAGTATTTGTGTTATAGTTCGAGTAATCTGTTTTTTGTTTGTGTTGATTTCAGGCTGAGTACAAATTTTTGCAAAGATGGCTTCGGATTAAACCTAATTTTTCAAAAGTAAGTTTGGTATATTTCAGATTAAAAGCTTTACTTATAATAGTAAACATAAATATTTAGTTCAGTATATTATTTCAAATTATAAACTGTACCTGTACTAATAAATATAGATATTTGTGTGCTGATTTTTTTAGAGACTGTTGTATTTTTTCTGTGACTCTTAGATGAATTTCCTATATTTTCTGCAAGCATTTGACAAAATTCCTGTTGTTGAAATTTATATTTTATTTGCAATCCTTTGCAACAAAATTTTTTCATTTTCCCTATGAACGATTGACAAAACAGATTTTTTCAGCAATCTTTTCTTGAAATTCATATTTTTCTGTAATATTTATATTTATAATTGGTGATTGATTTTTCATAATTTTTTAGACTAACTGTCTTAAATTTTTGGAAATTCAGAACAAAATAATCTCTGAATTTGCATGTCATGGAAAATAACACAAAACTTGCAAAGCGATTGTGGGGGGGGGGGGGGGGGGGGGGGAGAATGGTGAAATTCCTATCTAACAGTAACATGGAAAATTATGAATTTCAGTGATATTTTGTGGTAAAAGACACACAATGTGTCAATTGGTTACATGAAAATATCATAAAATTTGCAAAGCTTGGCAGTTCATCATAGTTTCAAAATGCAAATTTTCTGAGTAAAAGTGTCAATTTTTAGAAGTGAGCTTCCTACCCATGATATTCTTTTGGGCAGGATTTCAAAATTTTTGGCACAAATCCCACCATCCTGCTCTGAAATTCAAGGCCTGGACTTGGTGACTGAAATATTTATATGAATTCTTTATATTTTTATTTAATTATGTTTTATTATTACTTATGATTATTTAAATTTTCTATTTTTATTTGAATTTCAAGTAATCCGATTTTTTTTTTTTTTTTCTTGTAAGCTGAACAGGTACTGATCCCAATAAGTTGGTATTAGTAGGGGTTGTACTGTATATGCATAGATATTTTTGGATAATAATGAATGGATAAATATGGGTGTTGGCTGGTATTTCTTACTGTGGTCACTGATTTGATATTAACATTATCATCTGTCAGTATCACACATGTTTTTTGTCTTGTTCTGTTTAATTTAAAGGTTTATTATTGAAATAACAGAAAATTTTCTTTATTTTCTAGACCCATACGAAAGATTAGGAATTGATCTGAGTGAGTTTAATTTCAAAGAAGAAACTGATGAAAGTAACTTTTTTCCAGCCTTTGTAAAACGCGTTCGTCGGTTTGTGAATTTATGCAAATGCTTAGCAAAATTGCTAAGGTAAGTTTTTTTCTATTTGTTAGAATTTTTTCTTACTCTATTGCCATAAAATAAATAAAGTGATTATTATTGTTCGATAAAATTATCTAAGTAAAGTATTTTTCCTAAAATAAATGTCTGTATTCTATGAAGGTAAAAAAAGTACATGCATTTTTAAAAAAGCATTAACCTTTTAAATGCTTCACTTTCTATTACGTAACTACTGATAAAATAGATAGTTTGAAACATTTAAAATTCAGATGGATTTTTTCATGCAATAATTTTGTGAATTGTTAAACATGCATACAAGAATGTTATCACTTGCTTAAAAAGAGTTTTTTGCTGTATATTGTTTGATGGATTCTGCTATCTTTTCTTATTCTTCATAAGTTTTTGTAAGCTGTTTGATTTTTTTTATCATTAAAAATTTAAAGAAAAATTTTATGATCAGATCTTTGAGTTTAAACCACCAAAAACACAAATATTTAAATTAACTCGGGCAAAAAAGAAAATATGCTGTTTAATTGCTTTTATTTACATTAAATTGTAATCAAGTATGAAATTATAATTTTTGCTTTGTTTGTGACTAAACTTCTAAGTTAATAAAAAAAATCAAAATGTTTGATTTTTTTTTTTTTTTTTTTTTTTTTTTTTTAATTTTTGAGATATTGACTTTCAAAAAATGAAAATTTTTTGAAAATTGACTCCATTTTCACACCTTTAAACGCCTGTCGACAAAAAGCCATTTTACTTAGACAGCTCAAATTGGTGTCATTTTCTTCTGCTTTTTATGATCTTTAAAATATAAATAACATGATTAATTTATTTAAAATTTTAATTTTTTATAAAAACTTTTAAAATTTTAAAAACACCCCTTTTAATGTTTTAAAGACATTGACTATGTGTATGCCAATTTTCATAATGGGATGACCATGGGTTCCTATGCAAATTAATATTTTTGTATCATGTATGTTAAATTTGCTATACTTAAGAACAAGTCTCAACATGAATAGCCAATTATACTTGCTATCATTTGATTGTGGGCTGCAGACTTCATTCAGTTTCTTAATGCTCTCTCAAAGTGAATTATTTGAAATTAGTTATTTTTAAGTAACATGAGGTCTATAATTATTGTTAGTTTATTATGTATAATCTGTATACATATATTTTTAATTAAGACCTTATTAACTTGAAGTTTTGAGGACTGTATTAATATAATATTACAAAAAATATTACAAATGAATATAAAATAAGCTTTAAGCATCCAAAGGGACACAGCAGCTTCATTTTTTTTTTTTATCCAAGTGATATACTAAACATATCAGGGGATAACTTTTTGCAAAAAGTTCAGTTGTGACTGCAACTGGTGTTTATATTATAGTCCCAGCAGGAGAAGAGACCTGTCAATCATACATGACGTAGCCTAAGACTATTCCATTTCTTTCATATTGGAGCGTCGATTTTTCGTCCCTACGCTGTGCCGTAAAAGAGAAACACGTAGGTTGCCACATTTCCCAGGTGTGCGACAGTTTGGTGCTGTTAATTTGTATTTTAACGACTTAAAAGGAAAGTTATTTAACCTGGGAGATTGCGCGCAGAGCGATCTGCACATGCCAGACCTCAGCCTGATTTTCATTAACAGCATTTGGGCAGAGCTTTAATTTTTTCTGAAGTCTTGGGCCTTGCTTTTTTCATCAAGGATCGGATCGGGCTTAACTTATTTTTTCCATACTAAGCCGCTATTGATTTCATTTTTCCTAGTCTTGATGGATCAAAATATTCAGCCCCGTTTGAATCATCCTGTATGAATATACAGGATGAATAGGAATTTCTGGTGCTATATATCTATTTTTGATTTGGGATGAAAATTATAGCTGTAGAATAAAATTTTCTAATGGCTGGCTTTTAAGAGTTGATATTATGAAAAAAATTACCCAAAATAAACTTACAGCATTTTAGAACAATTATTTAAATATAAAATAATAAATAATAACAATATATAGCACTATTGTATTGCTACCATATATTTATGCAAATAACAACACAACATTAACTGCTACTTCTTAACTTTTGTTTTTGACTAAAACAACTGAAAATTGAAGAAAATGTTCAATTTTAAAGTAATTGAAAGTTTATTACATTTGTTAGGCTAATACAACTGTTTTTGGTAACTCATGCTACATGTGTTAGGTGCAGAAATAATTCATGAATATATATATATAATTTTAATTAAAAATATATTAAAAATTTAATAATTAGATTTTTTTTTACACAAACCCTTGGAGTTTGCTCTTGAATTCTTGTGCCAAAGAGGCATAAACTAAAAAGTGAATTTCTACATATAAGCATCTGAAACTATTGTAAATGAAGTTGTTCTGAATGTCTTTCAATAATGAAATCTTTTTTTAGACTTTGAAAATTCAAAGTGAAAGCAAATTTCTTTTTTTAATAGAATATATTGTACTATTTATACAACACTTTTGGGTAATTTCGGTGATACCTTTTTTGAGGTGTATTTCTGAAGCAAAGATCAATTTAGCAGGGAGATTTTTTAAAGGGGAGGGAGGATTTAACAGCTGAACTATTCAAAATAATATTTGTTTTAGAAAATTAATGCCTGTACTTCACATTAATTGATTAGATATATTTAGTTTTACTCCTTTAGCATATTAAAACTTGCCAAGTTAGAGGGAAAAAAACAAAAAAGCAATCATATATCCAGTTACATTTAATTTAATTCTCTGTTAAAATGGCCCTGAAATTATAAGAGTTTGACGCCGTTGTATAGATGGGAAATTTTTTCCACCTTTTTTCTCGTTTTCCATTTTCATGCTTGTTTAATTTACACATGTGTAAAGTAAAAGCAGGCAAGGGGGGGGAGGGGGAATACAGTTTGTGAGATTTGTGGCTGGCTAACCTAAAAATGCTGAAAAGCTAATGTTAATACATTTGTTGTTATTTGCCTGTATTTACCAGTGATTTGTATCATTTTTTGCATGTTTTCAATTCATTCTCTGCTGAGCTTAGTCCATGAGTTATTTTTAAAATTTAATTAAAAATTTGCTTTTATTTATAACAATGTTTTTATTTTTCAGTGTAAAGCCTAAATATCCCATGAAAGTTCCTGTTTCACATACAGTGAAGTGTTTAATTCCACTATATACATCTTGCAGAAAAGTATGTTTTCCTTTTTAAATCTTATATTATAATACAAGCAAGAATTATGTGTGTATGTGTTAATTTTATTTTAAAAATGACTTTAGCAATTTTAACAAAATTTTGTATTTCACCATTTATGGCACAAAAATACTATCAAGCTATGTCACATTTTTGAGAAAATTCCATTAGTGAGTCACTTTGGGTCATAATGCAGGGTTCCCAGCATCATGGAAAGTCAGGGAAAATCTGGAAAGTCATGGAATTTCAAAGTAGTCATGGAAAGTCAGGGAAATTTCAAAATATGTATGAAATGTCAGGGAATTTACAAATATTTTCTAAAAAGTCATGGAAAATTCTTGGAGAAAAAAATGTAAAACGATGCAAAATTCATCAAATAATCTTGGAAAAGAAAATTTAGAAATTTGCAAAACAATTGCTGAAAAAAATCACTAGTTTTGACAAAGAATTCTGGAAATAAGTACCAAATTTCATTGTATACCTGCTTGTTGAGGGAACTTTTGGAGATTTGGTCAGGGAAAGTCATGGAATTTTTCGAGATTAGGTCATGGAAAGTCAGGGAATTTGCCATTCATGTTTTGCTGGGAACCTTGTAATGGGTCAGGATCAAGCTCTTTTTATCTAAAAGAACTGATCAATTCATTTTAACGAAATTTTATACCCAATTCTTTTTCAGTACGAGAAATCTATTAGGCTTGATCAGATGTTCAAAAAAATTTCGATTAGTGGGTCTTGTTTGAGTCAAATTAATATCATATTAAAAAATGCTCTAACGATTTTGACTATTTGCATTCTACTGTTATGGATCACGAGAAGATCTTTGGGATAGGTACATGTTAAAGAAAATTTGATTAGTGGGTCATTTTTAGGTCACACTAATTTAATCTAGAAACTGGCTCTATTTTGACTAAATTTTGTTTTCTATTGTTTTTGGGCATAAGAATACTTTTCGGTTAGGTTCTATGCTGAAGAACATTCAATAAGTGGGTCATTTTGGGTCACAATAGGTCAGGGTCAAGTCAATACTTCTAGAAAACGACTCAAATGATTTTGACAAAATTTCAAAATATGCTGTTTCTGGACATGGCAAGATTATTTTGCTAGGTCTAATGTTTGAGAAATTTTCATTAGTGAGTCATTTCAGGGTCACTATGGATAAACAGGGTTTGCACAGACTCCTTGGACTCCTTAGAAACTACTTAGAAATGAAAACGTTCCCAAGTAGTACTTAGAACTACTTAGATAAACAAGGTACTCCTTAGAAACTCCTTAAATTATATTGCGGTTTTGTATGCGAGCGATATTGCTCCCGAAAAAGAAAAAAAAATCGCGATTGTAAAACGCACGGTAAACACTTTATGCACGTCATTCATCAGAAGTACAGCAGTGATTGCAGGGATCCCGCGGACACGCTATAGCGCGTAAAATACACAAAAAATTGGCGATGTGACGCAGTAAAATAGCTCTTGGGCGTCCCTTGAAACACGCAATTTTGTTAAAAAACGCATAAAAATGGCAATTTTCGTTAAAAAATTGTGAAATAAGGACTATTTTTTGGCAAATTTCGTCAAAGATTCATGAAAAAATGGCTAATTTTCTCTAAAAATTTCAAAAAAATGTAGAGATTTCTTCAAAAAATCGCAAAAAAGCGACAAATTTCATCTAAAAATCATGATAAAACGGCAAATTTTGTCAAAGAATTTGCGAAAAACGACAGATTTCGTCAAAAAATCGTGATAAACCGGCAAATTTTGTCAAAAAAATTGGGAAAAGCAGCAACTTTTGTAAAAAAAAAAAAAATTCTATAAAACGGCAGATTTCGTCAAGATACGCGAAAAATGACTAATTTTGTCACAAATTGCGAAAAAAGGCAAATTTCTTCAAAAGATTCGTGAAAAAATGGCTAACTTTGTCACAAATCTCGAAAAAAATGGCAAATTTCCTCAAAAAAGTGCGAATAAACAACAAATTTTGTAAAAAATTCGCGATAAACAAGATTTCATCAAAAATTCGCGCAAAAAGGACAGATTTATTCAAAAGATTCGCGAAAAAAATGGCTAATTTTGTCACAAAATCTAGAAAAATGGCTAATATCCTCAAAAAATCGTGAAAAAACGGCAAATTTAGTCAAAATATTTGTGAAACATCGACAAATTTCGTTAAACAATTCTCAAAAAACATAAATTTCGTGAAAAAAATCCCGAATAAACGGCAGATTTTGTCAAAATGTTGTGTCGATCCCCAAATTAAGATGGGTAGACACGAACACGTGGTAGAATAAAATATATTCTACTGAACTTCAACATAAAAATAAACTTAATTTAAATAAATCTTCAATTATCATCAAAAGTCTGATCGTATAGTAATTATTAAATAATCTCTGTTGCATATTCAAAAAAAAAAAACAAGCTAAAAGAACATAAGCTGCTGTGGGGAGAAGGTAAATAATGACTTAAATCATTGAATAAATTATAACTTACATTTTATTTAAATATTAAATGAGAATTAAATTAACATTAAAGAATTACAAAAATAATACTAGCATTTATCATGAGATAATATGCATATGCTTTACGACCCCGGGGAAGAAAGAAAAATAATGGTACCTTAAATTTACATTATAGTAACTCCATCAAAATTTTGGAAAAAATGGACAATCCCATCAGGAAAATAAAGGTGAATCTTGTTGGGAGATACAAACGTATCTCCTAGGAGTTAAAAGAAAATTAGCAGAGTTGCTTAATGCAGATTAGGAAACGTTATTGCTGGATTTAAACCCCGATAAATTTAGATGATACTTTACTGAAATAAAACTAGATTAAATTATGAAATAAATTATGGTGGACTAAAAATGATGACGACAGTTTAAAAACAACTAAACACATTTATTAACAAACATTAAATAAAAATAACAATACATAAACTCAAAAATATATTAACCAATACAATAAATTAACATATCTTATTTTAATCCTAATAAATCCCATGACATTTAAAAAAGGGCATAAAATATCATATGGCTCAAGCTTTCTCATAGAAAGAAAAATAAATAACGAATACTGGAGCTCACCGTCAGAAATGAACGTATCGTCTAATGCTAACTCAGCTCAACTAGTGATGAAAACTAATATCTGCTTCGATGAAATAAAAGTCCGAAGCACGCGTCCACATTATTCCATCATGCCCTTCAATGTCAATACTCAGGCTGTCAGTTCAAACATCCAAAGAAGCACCGGAAAAAACAACTCACATAACACGTAGAAAATGTCGACCTCTGTAATACGTCCCACATCTTGCACTTCTTTATTTAAAAGTAATTGAACATGACTTAAAAACTGCTGACAAAACTAAAAAGCATTTAAAACTAAAGAAGAGCCATTTAAACTTAAAATATATTTTAAAAATCGGAGACCAGCTGAACGATTTAAAAGATAACTGCTACATCACACAAACAAGGAACGATCGACTTGACTTTCAAACTGCTGGGTATATATATCTCTTGAGCAAACGGAATCTAGTCTACTACGCATTGTGGAAACTACGCCCTCTAACGGCTCCCGTAACTTTCCTCTCGAAGTTTCGTAGCGACGTCACTGGATTTGCATCATGCTAAATCCCGACAGTGCCGAACCGCTACCGCCATCTACTGGATACCAAGGAAACCATCTTTAAAACTAGAGAGGGAAATGTGTAGACCGCAATACGAACGTAAACAGATGTATGATTAGTTGAAAAATAGTTTAAAAGAATGTATGAAACTTTAATATTGCATTTGAGAGGATGAAGGAATCGTTTTCAAATAAAGGTAAGTGACTTTAACTTTACTTGGAAAGGAAATATTCAAGAGGAATGTTTAAACATGTATACAGTGACAAGAACTAGGGTTGTTAATTCCTAACAAATCTCTCTAGCATCCGACATCCTCTTAGTCGTAACTCTCGTTCAGGCAGCCCACTTTCTCCTCGATGTTCGCTGAATTTCCAGACCTCTGTTCGCTCCTTCCCGTCACGAATGACCAAATCTCCTTCTACCGCTGCAGTATCGCAACGAAGCCGGAAGTCCCTGGTCTTCTCGCCACTTGCCGAACTCTCCAAAAGCCTCACGATCTTCCTCTGTTCCACTTTTTATCTCCGTGCCGCATCACTTCATTTCCATCGCATAGGCAAAATAATCCACTTGATTTCCGACATGTATGTTAGTTATTTGGGTTGTTCAACAAAATTTCTCATTTTTTTAAACAAAAGAACGGCATTGCCGTTTACAATTTTTCTTTGTTATCAAAAATTTTTTTATGAAAAGAAAACCATGTTGTCCTTCAAAATATCGGACACCTGCCGTGTATGAATACATTATTCGATGTCCAGACCACGTGCGTCTCAAAATATTGAAATATGAAATATAAAAACTTCCAAAACAATTTTTTTTTTTTTAAATCAGAATTTTCCATATATTTTAAATATCTTTCGAGGAATATATCGATGTATCGGCCGGCGCCTTGCCGACACAGCAAAACCCCCTCAAAAATATTAAAATATTATTAAACATTAAATATATTTACCAGATATTATATGGAGTAATTTGTAAATTATTTGATAAAAGGAGATATATCCTATTAGCAAGCAAAATTAAATTATTTAAATAAAATAACCTATTATTATTTTAAATTATTTTAGACCCAAAATAATCAACATTGCTCAAAAAAAATTTTTTTGGAAACAAAGCAAAAGCACGTCTATTACTAAAGGAAACTATAATTGCAAACAAAAACCTGAGAAACTAAATTTAATGAAATTCAAGTAACACTAGTCTATATCACCCATTATCTCCAACAATTGACCCAACTAGGATTCAGATACAATGTACACAATATGAAATATACAGTTGATTATAAGGTAAATTTGTTCCTGATTAACCAAATATTACACAAAAAAAATAACACAAATACACTAATATAAAAAAATATATATACACATCATACTATACAATACATTATTATTACAACTATACAATATGTATTTAATACAGGTAAGAGAACTATTGTCTCACAACAAAACCATGAGTGTCTCTGGGACGTAACTGATAATCACTAACAATTTCAGTACTCATATACTGCCTCGACTTGTGCTCAGACCCCACATGCGACTGAGAGTGTATGTCTGTATTTATTTGATCATTATCAGTATTAATATCAATATCTAGCAAATGATTATTATTGTCCCTAACAACAATTTGTTCGTTATCATTGCTACTATCAATATCTAATATGCAATTGTTGTTTAACATGTGATTATTGTCCCTAGAATTATTGTTATTGTCACAAATGTTACTGTTATATATAGCATCAAATACCGGGAGTTGGTCATCAATGTCCACAAATTGAAAATCCCTAACATCCCTGTCATCTATGTGTTGATTTGTGTCCTGTTCATCATCGTCCTTAATTTCTTCCTCAAAAAGTGCAGGAAATATAATTCTCTCTGTGATTTGGGATAATCTATCAACATGTACTAATTGTTCATCTTTGGGGTTTTGTATGTGTACAATTTTAAAGTTCACTGTATTAGTTTGTTGAATGATACGATAAGATCCTTTGTTGAATTGCAAAAGTTTTTTGCATGCCCCTGGCTTAACTACTGGTGTGTATAAAAGTACTAAATCCCCCACCCGTAATTTTTTATCAATGGCAAATTTTAATCTGTACTCCTCCTGCTTTTCTGCGGCTTTTGTTAAATTTTGTTTAACCATACAAAAAACTTTGCCTAGCCTTAATTGTAAATCTTCGCTAAGCTCACAGGTATCTGCATAAGATCTCTGAATGGGTTTAGCTATGAGATCAACAATAATCAACATAACAAAAAGATTGTGAAAAGACTCAAATTTTGTCAAAAGGGAAAAAAAAAGTTAATGCCTGAAATGAATTTTCCTGTTCCAAAAGCTAATTTTCTTGCTTCAAAATTATTATTATTATTATTTGCTGCTCTAAAAACGGATTTTCGTGATTTACTATCCATTCAAGTCTTTCTGAGTAAATGTGACTCAGGAAAACACCCATTCATTAAACAAAAAGTCTCATCACTTTACTCATCTACAGTATTCTTTTTTTTTCAGCAAAAATGTCTTTTTCTATAAATCAGTCTTGCCCCCTTTTTTTTTTAAAGAAATGCAAACAATAGTGATACTTGTTATCTTCTACTTTTAAATGTTCAATATTTTATAGTTAAATTTGTATCTTGCAAATTTATTTTTAAACAAGTAAAGAAAATTTCTCATAATTTTAAAAACAACTAATATTGGTTTTATATTTTTATTTATTATTAAAACAATAATTATTGAATTTAATTTTTCTAATGCAAATGAACAAGTTTAATTTTTGCATCTAAAAATGACTCATTAGTGGGAACCCGCTTTTGATAAAAAGGGACCCAGGATTTTTCCAAGTCCAGCGGCATCCCTGGATTGGTTGGAATCATACTAATAGCCACCAAAGAGTCACGAAATATCGCAGATAAAATGCTAATTTCGTCTAAAGAACGCGGCAAAACGTCGATTTCGTCTAAAGATTGCGGATTTAATGCTGATGTCATTTAAAAATCGCAGGAAAAATTAAAGATTTCATCAAAAGATTGCGGGAATAAAACGGCGTTTTCAAGAAAAGATCGTATAAAAATGCAAATTTTGACTAAAAATCCTCGAAAAAACATAGATTTCATAAATAAGAGAAACAGGAAAACACAGATTTTATCAAAAGATTGCAGAAAAACCACCGATTTCTACAAAAGATCGCAAACAATCACCAATTTTGCTAAAATATCGCAGATAAATCGCTGATTTTATCTGAAGATCGCGGGGAACAGTGTTAGAAATTAGCGGTCGTTAGTCGTCAAATGCAACTAAGAAATTGAATATGACGACTACAAAATTATTATCGGTCGTCAAATTTGACGCCTAGCTTCTTAAAAAAATATTTAATAGACATTCTGTTTTGAAAAAAAAAAAAAAAAGGGGAGGGGGGGGGGTCTAGTGTGAAAATTCGGAAATAAAAAACATCCCGAATTTCGACAAATAGTCGCGAAAACATTCGTCAAATAACCCTTAGAAAAAAGCAAACTTTGTCATATCGCCAAAAAAAAAAAAAAAAATACAAAGGATCGCAAAAATAAATCTTAATTTCGTCATAGAATAATAATAATAATAATAACGCGAATTTTGTCAAACAATTACAGAAAAAAAATGAGAATCTTGTTCATAGAATTACAATAAAACCCGTTAATTCCATCAAAGACTCGCGAAAAAACACAAGTAATCGTAAAAAAAACCTGCAATTTGCAGCAAAGAATTGTGGGGAAAAAAAAAAAAAAAAAACGTAATTAACGAGGAAGGGGGCTATTCCCAGCCCTTTCCCCTCTGATGTAACCTTTAAAAAAATCCATGGATTTTTTTTTTTTTTTTTTTTTTCAGAATCATCCCATGATTTAAATGTAGATGCATTATGTTATTATCATTTTACTAAATTCAACTGTAATTCTTAATACCAAAGAAATTGCCAAGTTTTAAATTTTTTACAGATTAAGAGCATTTTTCTTTTACTTTCTAAATGTAGCAAGAATTAGAAAAGCTTCACACCAGTTTTACAGTTGTTTAAATTATTAAAATCTTAGAAATTAATTTTTGTAATTTTAAATAAAAATAAGTTTTAGTGCTTTTCTAAAAAAAATGTGTCAAGAAGATTATGGTCCGAATTTTCTGAAAAATTAAGGTAATAATTTCAGGAAATTACAAAAAATCGGTCAGAAATCCAAAAATTCGGACATAAAATATGTCGCAAATTTCGAGAATTGGTCAACGAAAAAAATCAATTTAGTCAATCGTTCTAAGAAAAATTGCCAATTTTTTCAAGGGATCGTGGAAAACAGGTAAATTTCGTCAACAAATTGCGAAAAACAAAAAGTTTTGTTAAAAAGATTGCGAAAAAACACGGACAATTTCGTCAACAGGATCGAGAAAAAACATGACAGAGCTTATCAAAAGGTTAAAAAAACAGCATGTTTCGTCAAAAAATTGCGAAAAAAACAGCAAATTTTATAAAAAAAAAAAAAAATAAATAAATAAAATAAAATAAAAATCGCGAATAAGCCAACAAATTTCTCCAAAAGATCGCGAAAAAACCAGCAAGTATCGCCAAAAGATCGCGAAAAAACGGCAAGTTGCATCAACAGATTGTGAAAAAACATGGCAAAGCTTGACAAAAGATCGAAAAAACCGACAAGTATCGTCAAAAAATCGCAAAAAAACTGGCAAATTTCATCAAAAGATCGTGAAAAACCGGCAAGTTTCATCAGAAAATTACGAAAACTGGCAAGAATCGCCAAATAGAGAAAAAACGGCAAGTTTCGTCAAAAGATCGCGAAAAAACGGCAAATTTCGTCGAAAGATAAAAAAAGCGCAAATTTTGTAAAAGGGATGCGAAAAAAAAAACATTACTGGGAGTGGATTCCTCTCCCGTCTCTGTAACTTTTCAGAAAATTTGATACGAATTTAAAAAAAAAATAGTCAGAATTATTCCTAAATTACATACAGTGTTACAGTAACATTAATATGAGTTTTAGAAACTGCAACTAAAAATCTTAATTTGACGCCTAAGATTTTTACAGTAGTCGTCATTTGACGCCTGCCTTTTATCTCCCAATTTCTATCACTGGCGGGGAAGCATCAATTTTGTCTGAAGATTGTGAATCCCCCCCCTTTCTTGCAGGGCGGTAACTCGCAGAATTCCTGCGGAATTGGAGCTGTGCAAGTGCCATATGTCACATAAATAACAACAAAAGTGGCAAGTCTTTAAATTTTTTTGGACTCCTTGGATTTTTTCTTCCCAACTCTGTATGAACCCTGATAAAGCTACTTCAATCTAAAAAAAAGACTTAACAATTTTGGCTAAATTTTGTATTTTTTATTTTTAGGCTGAAGAAAACAAATGGGCTAGGTGCTTGTTCAGTAACATTTGATTAATGGGTCAATTTGAGTCACAATGGGTCAGAATCAAGCTGATTGTATCGAAACAATTCTGACAAAATTTTGCATTACAGTATTTCAGAGCATAAAAATATCACTGGGTTAGTTCACATGTTTGAGAAATTTTGATTAGTGGTTTGGTTTTAGCTCACTGTGAGTCAAATTTTATCTAGAAAATGGCTCTAACATTTTTGATTAAATTATGCATTCTGTTGTTTTTGAACTCGAGAAGACCATATTGTTAGATTGCATGTTCGAGAAAATTTGATAAGTGGGTCTATTTGGGTCACTGTGGATCTGGGTCAAACAAATTGTATCACAAAAACGGCTCAAATGATATTGACAAAATTTTGTGTTATATTGTTTTAGAGCACTGTAAAATCATTGGGCTAGATCACATATTCAAGAAATTTTGATTAGTGCGTCATTTTCGGGTCGCTAAAGTTCAACCGAAATATTTTTATCCGAAATATGTCTCTAACGATTTTTTACTGAATTTAATATTTTACCATTTTCAGTCTCCAAAAGATCCCTGGGTTGGGTCCCATGTTTGAGAAATTTACATTATTTGATCATTTTGGGGGTCACTGTGAGTCAAGCTAATTTTTTTAAGGAAACGACTTTAAATGCGTTTGACTGAATTTTGTATCCCAATGCTTCTGATTAACAGAAGATCATTGAGCTAAGCTACGTGTTCAAACAAATTTGATTAGAGAACATCTTTGGATTATTACAGATCAGAGTCACAAAGCCGAGAAGTTTGCAACAGCCAATACTCTGGAGATATATCACAAAATATATGCGACATTTGGACAAAAAATCGACTTTCAAGATTACAATATGAAAACACACACTTTGTGCTAAACGAAAGAATGTTGCCAAATTTGCCAATTTTTGGATCATGATTAATTTGTCGTCAGAGTTAAGTTCATTATCTAAAAAGGCACAAAGTGCTTTAAATGCTTAAAAGTTACTATTATTTAAAAAAAAAAAAAAAAAAAAATCTAAACTTAGTTTAGAAATTTGATTAATACTGAATTGCATTTTTTAAAAAAACCTTCAAGCAACCAGGACAGAGTGGAATTCATTTAATTTTCTTCAAAGAAAATGGTCACTCATGGAGGGAGTTAAACTGAAATGCTCTCTGAGTAGAAGTAAAATTAATATGAGCCTATGAAACTAAATTTCATTCAGTCAAAATTTTAAAAAATCGTTGTTCAGGGAGATGGTTGAACAGAAAGCAGCAATGCTGCAGACACTTCCCACTGGAAGTGTAATTTCATCAAAAAATCCTGAAAAAAATTTCAAATTTCGTTAAAAAATCGCTAAAAAATAACAAATTCTGTGAAAAAGATTTGCGAAAAAAGGCAAATTTTGCCATAAGGTTTCGGAAAACAACAACTTTCTTTTTTTTTTTTTTTTTTTCATTAAATAAAACGGCAAATTTCATCTAAAGATTGCGAAAAAACAACAAATTTCGTCAAGAGATTCATGAAAAAAAAGGTAGGTTTTATTAAATGATTGTGAAACATAATAATAATAAGGCCGGGAGTAAATTTTTCTGTTCCAAAAATAGATTTTCCTGCTCCAAAATCAATTTTTTACAGCTCTAAATCTTTCTGGATGAATGTGACTCCTGAAAGCACCCATTCATTAAACAAAAAGTACCTCTTTACTCAAAGAAAGTGTTATCTTTAACAGTAATATCTTTTTCAATAAATCCACCTCTCACCTTTTTAAAGAAATGCGAACAATACTGATATTTGTTATCTGCAATAAGCATTATTTTATAATTTGTATCTTGTACATTTATTTTTTAACTAGTTTGATGTGCCAATCCCAAAACTTTATTCTATCTCATACGTACATTTTAATATTTAAAAAAAAAATAGTTTCTCATTTTAATGCTTTAATAATTTTAATTCAATACCATACCAACTTTGATTTTCATCTTAAATTTAAAACGAATTTCCATCTCTGCACGAGCCGATGGACAATAGAATGATAGGCAGATTTTTTTTTAATTCTGGGAGGACTTACTTGCCTTACAGAAATAATAATCATATACAAAAAATTTAGTTCAGTTCTAGAACTAACTTTATACACTTTTAAGTGGTGCAATATTGAAAATGGCATAAAATTCGCGATTGCAGCACTCCCTTCCGGCAGATTTTTTTTTCAGATTCAGGGCGATCCAACTAGCCATAGCCATACACTTACACAAAAATTTCATTCAATTCAATGCATAACTTCAGATACTTTTGTTCGATACAATATTGAAAATGACACAAAAATCGCGATTGTAGCGCCCCCTTCTGGCGGATTATTTTCAAATTCAGGGAGGACCAGCTAGCCATAGTCATACACTTACACAAAAAATTTGGTTAAATTCGAT
This sequence comes from Maratus speculifer, assembly GCA_964019185.1. NCBI lineage: Eukaryota > Metazoa > Arthropoda > Arachnida > Araneae > Salticidae > Maratus > Maratus speculifer. The sequence continues at coordinate 450,161,973 of OZ025292.1, read as the reverse complement.
GCATAACTTCATATACTTTTGGTCAGTACAATGATAAAAATGGTACAAAAATCGCGATTGCAGCACCCCCTTCCAACGGATTTTTTTCAAATTGAGGGAGGACCAACTAGTCATAGTCATACACTTACACAAAAAATTTGGTTCAATTCGATGCATAACTTCATATTCTTTTGGTCGGTACAATATTGAAATTAGCACAAAAATCGAGATTGCAGCGCCCCCTTTCCGGCGGAATATTTCAAAACTGAAGAAGGACCTGCTTGCCACAGCCAAAAACATTCACAAAAAATTTGGTTCAATTCTATGCATAATTTCGTACACTTTTTGATGGTAGAATGGCGACATACACACACGGACAGACAGACATTTTGTAATAACATGTTTTTTTTGGATATCTGACCCCTAAAACGTGTTAATCCGTCGAAAACCGATTTCGATTATAATACTTTCTTCTATTGAAGATAGAGAAAAGTAAAAAGTAAAGAAAATTTCTCTGAATAATCTTAATTGGTTTTAATTTTTGTTAATTATTATTAAAATAATTATTGATATTTCATTTTTCTTTCCCAATGACCAAGATCAATTTTTGCATCTAAAAATATGGCTTTTTATTAGTGGGTACCACCAACTTTTGTAAAAAAAAAAAAAAAAAAAAAAAAAAAGAAAGAAATTAAAAAAGGCACCTAAGTCCTGAGTATTAGGGGCCTAGGATTTTCCTACTCCAGCGACCAGGGTTCTTAAATCAAGTTTTTTTTTTTTTTTTTTTTTTTTTTTTTTTTAATCTGATTTTTTTTTATATTTTTTAAAAATATTTTTATAATGTAATATTTTTGTATTGTTCATACATTTATTTATTATTATTATTATTTATTTTATTTTATTGTATAGATTTACATATTTTTATTAATTTCATTTAAATTCCTAGATAAAAGTTAAATAATTAAAATTTAAATTTGTTCAAAAAAAATCAGATTAAAATTTTAAACAAATCTAATATCAAATTGTTAGACATACCTATGTATGTTATGTGTATAAATTTCTCTTTAATTTAAAATTTATTAAAATTTTACTTCATTATTATTCCAAATAACACATATAAATATATAACTACACAATAAATGCAAAAAAAAAAAAGCTAAATATATATGCATATATATTTACATGCATCATACAAGAAAAATTGTATAATTTTAAAGTTATGACTAAATATTAAATATAAACAGTTTAACATTGGTGAATATTTATAAATAGATAATATAAATCTTCAATATAACATTATAATTTAAAATTAGAGTATGAACAGTTCAATATTTTACAAAATCTTGTTTTTATTTTGGTTGTCCCATGATCGGATTTTCCAGCTTCACAATCAGTTTTTGACTGTGCCAAATCTTTCTAAGTCAATTTGACTCCTGAAAGCACCCTGTCACCCTTTACTCAACAAAAGTATTCTTTGCTTTTTTTTTTTTTTTTTAAAGAAATGCAAATAATAGTGATATCTTCTACGCTCAAATAAGTATTATTTTATAATTGAATTTGTATCTTGCACATTTATTTTTTAAAAAAATAAAGAAAATTTCTCTTATTAAATTTAGTTCTAATTCATTATTTATTATTAAAACATTTATTGCATTTCATTTTTCTTTTGCAAATGAACAAGTTCAATTTTTGCATCTAACAATATAACTTAATTTTAGTGGGGACCCGTTTTTGTAAAAAAAAGGGGTTAAGAAATTTAGAAGTCTCTGGTCCCCTAGGTACTCAGAATTTTTCAAGTCCAGCGGCATCGCTGTCATGTTTTTTCATGAAGAAAGAATAATTTTTTTCTGAAAAAATCAAGATATTGCTGATATAATTGGTAATCACAATCTTACCAAATATATTTATGTATTAATCAAGCTTTTTTAGTTATTAAGTCTGGCTAAACCTGAAATAAAGCTTTGTTATTTTATGACCCTGATGTGAATTAGTAATGTACCTTTATGAGGCAAATTTAATTGGATAATTTAGGAAAAACACATTTCATCTTTATAATGAATATTTAATTGTACATTATTGATTATTAACTTCACCTTTGCTTTTAGTATTTTAATCATTTTAAAAATTACCTAAATTTTTATTATTTTAGTTTATTACTAAATTTAATAGTTTAGTATATTGTAAGCATTCATGATATTTTTGATTTCATTATCAATTACATTCAAATTACTTTAAAAATATATATACAGTTGAGCCTCTATATAACAAAATCCATCGTTCCAGTAAAAAATTCGTTATATAGAGAAATTCGATGTATAGAGTATGATGTTAAAAATAGTATTTAATGTGTAAATTTTGAACAAATATTATTTTTGATCTTTTTAATTAAGAATTTGAAATGTTTAAAAGTATATATTAACCTAACATTTTATTTCTTACTTATTTAAGCAGTTTCAAAAAAGAGAAAAGACATTTATTTGAAAGCTTAATGAAAATCAAATAAGGAAGACTTACATAAATTTCAGAGGAAGAAATCTGTAATTTTTTGTTGTTTTGATTTTAAAATTACAATTGTTACGCTCTCAAAAAAAAATTCTCAAATTTTAGCAAGGAATGACAAATTGTAGTTGATATTTTCCTCCATTTGAAGGTCTCTCTTATGTGCTCTCATTGATTCCTCTCTTATATGTGCAACAATTCAATTGACTGTGTTTTGAGAAGGATGTTGAAAGGTGTGTGGGAGGTGGGATGAACTTGTTAGATTTAAAGAATAAGGAGAGAAGTAATATTTATAAAGAAAAAAAACCTCTCCACTCAACGATAAATCAAAAATAAGTGATGGAAAATTGATTCCATATGATTTCGAAGCTTTTTTAAAACTAAATAAATTAAGATCAATTTATGAAAAAATTCGTTATATGGAGATAGATATTTCGCTATATAGAGTCTGTTTTTAATGTAATCATGCGAAAAGGGGACCGTTCTTACTAAAAATTCGTTATATGGAGAAATTCGATGTATGGAGTTTTGTTATATAGAGGTTCGACTGTATATACAAAGCAATGACCAAAAATCTGCAAAATTCTAAAATCCGCATAACCTCTGATCCCAAGCTGTGCAGGTTTGATGGAGTCTACTGTATATTAATTAGATTTAGCTTCAGCATACTGTTTGCAAAAAATGGAAAAAATCATCTAGGAAAGAAAATCTTTAAAAGATTGTGATCATTTATCAGTATTTGGGAAATATACTACCAATAGGTAATATTTTTATTGCAGAATTCCATTTACTTTCATAATAAAATACAATATTCAGTTTATAAAAGTTTTATTTAATGTTACTAAAATGTAATTTTTAATCTGAAAGGAATAATTTAAACTTTTACTTTAATGTGAATTATTAATTTGATCCATATTCAGCCTGTGAATATCAATGTTACAAAAATTTATTTAAATCAAGGATTTAAAAAATAAATCATCTGATTTAAATTGCGATTTAAATCAAACAACTCTGCCAGTGACATCACTGTACATATATGCTGGGTTGCTCAAGGAACTAGAATAACTTTTTTTGATTGTAGATGGAAATAGTTGAAAATTGGGATTTCAAATGTGTTATGCATTTCCAAATTGTTCAATTAAACATCACATTTAAACTTATCCTCCTCAGTCCTGAGACAAATTTTACATGACACTATATAAACCAGTTTAAAATTATCATAAAATATCTCCAAAAATACATCAGTCGATATATCGATGCTTCTGATAGGCACACACATGTTTAAAAAGTCTAGATGTAATTCTGTCAATTTTAGAAGCATTTAAATTAATTTAAAAGATTTTTTTTAGTGTCGCCTTCTGAGGACTGAGGAGGATATTAAGCAATGAAACTTTGTTTTATTATTTTGAATGTCTTAGAAAGTGTTTTATAATCTATGATCGATGCATGATTTTTTCTTGCTTACTTTTGAAAATTTTTCATAAATTGGTATATAATTAACCTTTACTAACTTCTTTTTTTGTTTTCAAATAGTTCAGCATGATTTATTGTTTGAAGCTAATTTGAGTAAAACATATCACATTGTAAAATATATGACTGTAATTAATTTAAGGCAATACTTCTTATTAAAGTGCATTAAAATAGATATTGAACTTAAATTGTGATTTTAGGAAAAATTGACTAGTTCTGATGAGGAAATATTATGCACTTTTATTGCACAAATGCAATTGGCTGGTCTTCTTGTCTTAGAAACTCTTATATTAAAGTAAGTTATTTTTTACTTTGATGTTGAAATAACTGTTTTTATTTTATTGGATTGTGATTAATCTTTATATTATTGGCAAAAATGATTAAATAATGTATATATAATTAATATCACATGTAAGTGAAATTTAACCTGGCAAATTTTTTTAATCATTTTAGCTAAAATATCTGAAGTATTTTAGCTTTTTACCTTTTTTTTTTTTTTTTTTTTTTTTTTTTTAACCTTTATTTATTTTAGCCTTTTTTCTTAATTGTTACTCTTAACCTTTTGTGTCACCATGTTTCATATCAGCAACATTTCCAAATGTGAATGTTACCTATATAGTGGGTTTTAAAACACAATTTTATTTCTTTCTGCAATCTGCTAACACAGCAGTTTAATATAAATTGCTCTTAGAATTATAAAGAGACATCAATACAGAGTTAATTTTTCATTCTAAAATTTTACTATTTGAGCTGTCTCACATTGTTACTGCTAAAATAAAATATGTAAATTTGGTAAAATTGAAATGTCTGTAGACATTCAAATATACTTTTTCTCAAAGTTAAGTTTGTCTGCTTTACAATTTTTCATTAGAAAATTGACAATATTTCTGAGAAATATGTAATATTCTGCTTATTAAAGATGTGAAAGTAGTACCTTTTAGTCTGTAATTAATTTTTTTTCTTCAAAATTTTTTAGATAATTTTTTACATTCGTAAAATGATTCATTCTAACATCTATTCTGAAAAATTATGAAATTTTTAACTTGTATATCTACATATATAAAGAAGAATTTGTTCTTATTGACTCGTAATACACAGCCCTTAACTGCTGAATTTAGCAACATGAAAATTGGGGGGGGGGGGGGGAGGTTAAGAAAGGATTTTTAAAAAAATTTTAACATTTGCCATATTTTAACTGAATTATTCCCCGTGAAATTAGCAAATTTAAAGAGAAATTTAGTCTGCATGGGCTGGTTCGGGCCAATTTTCATTAACGACATTCAGGCCTTTTTTCTGAAGATTTGGGCCGGTCCAGGCATAAGTTATTTTTTCAGTATAAAGCTGTGTTATTTCATTCTTCTCAATCTTCACAGACCAAAATAATCAGTTCCTGTTGAATTAACCTGTTTGATCATTTTCTCGACGTGGCCAAGTCTGTTTAAAAATCAGTAAATTCTTGGTCTAAAAGTTTTTGCAAAAAAGGCATATACTTTTAAGTCATCATTATTCTACAATTAAACATTAGATTTTTTTTTTTTTTTTTTTAAAGAATCGTAGATATCTAGGCTTATTAAAAAAGAGTTAAACGCATGAAAAAAATAAATTTGCCCATGACGGAATGTTCTTTTAAACAGAAAACTAAAAATTACTTATAAACTTCTTTTAAATTGTTCATCCATGCAAAATGAATGCAATAATATGCTAGAAAAAAACATACTAAATATTTATACCTGTTAAGAAGAAAACATATTTTTCTTTCCAATGCGATTCCGTCTTAGAAGATTTTGCTTTTACCATATACCATTTTTTAGATTTTTATGTCTCCATTATATGGAATAAGGATTAATAATACAGTAGAACCCCGCAAATTCGGACCCCGCTAATCCGGATCTCCAGATAATCCGGATCAGTTTGGTCATTTTTTTTTTTCAAATTTGAGAATCAACTCTCCATACGGCTTGCAAAATGCATAAAAAACTGGCACAGCAGAAATTTACAAACTTTTTTATTACAAACAAAACGTTTTTACTGTCTGTAAATATTCAGTAAGTTTAACATAAAGGTGATTTTCTGCAAATGTGTTTCATTTTATTGTATTTTTCACTAATTCTCTGGATAATCCGGATTTTCGATAATCCGGATTGGGTCTGGTCCCAATTAATCCGAATTATCGGGGTTCTACTGTAATACTAATGATGATTGAAACATTTATTTAAAACAGAGGTTCATTAACCCTCTGGCAGTCCTGCAAAAGGGAAAAAATGTAATGTTTTCTTTGCTTTTTGTTTAAATGCTTAAAAGAAACAAATCTTTCAAAATCTTAAAAGCGATTATGAATGTTATTTTGGAAAGCTTTAATTGCTGTTCAATGTATTAAAAATCTATTAAATGAATAAATTTATATTATTTTAAATATTACTTGTATTGCAGTTAAATCTGGAGCTTAATGAATGTGTTAACATGGACTTGTCAGTGAGAAGGTTAAAAGCATAAATATTGCACTTCTGCATAAATAAACATGGAAAAAAAAAAAAAAAATTGTCATTGTGAGAACTTTTCTGTAAGAGTAAAGATCAATGTTCTGTAGAAATTCATTCGGACGGAGCCGAAAAAATTTTTTTCTTACCTGAGCCAAATTTGGGCCTTGTTTTTTGCTATTACAGTAGAACCCCGCAAATTCGGACCCCGTTAATCCGGATCTCCGGATAATCCGGACTGGTTTGGGCCATTATTTTTTTCAAGTTTGAGAAGCGATTGGCTAATTTCCATAACATTAACTGATTTCACCGTCGTATTCTGAATAGAAAAAGCCTTTTCTGAAATATTTTTGGAAGAATTAAATAAAGTAAACATTTTTACTGTTTGTAAATATTCAATAACTTTAATATAAAGGTGATATTCTGTAAGTATGCTTTATTTTATTTCAGTTTTTTCTAATTCTCCGGATAATCCGGATTTTCGATAATCCGGACTGGGTCTGGTCCCAATTAATCCGAATTATCGGGGTTTTACTGTATATCGGGCCGCTAATTTTTCTCTACAAGCCGGGCAGGGCCAAATTTTTTTTCCCTATAGATTGAGCCGGGCTTGAGCCTAAAAATTTCGACCTGTGCAGACCCTCTAAATAAAGCCCTCAAATCTGATTTTTTTTTTTTTCCCACAATATTGGCTGAGAAATAGCCTTTTGAAAATTGGTCATTTTTACTAAACGGTACCCATCTTGGATTCTATTCCAATGTCTACAACCCTTGGCAAAAAGTTTCCGATCATTACATCAACACTACCATCTTTTGTAAGAAAATATTATTTATTCTCACTGCATAAAAATGAAACGACTATTAGCGATAATACATTTGTGTTACATATAATGAACAACAATATGCAATAAAGAAAAATCACCATTCATCAATTTATAAACAGAAAAATTGTGATTGAAATTTAGGCACCAGAGAAAAAATTATCCGATCATGCTTAGATTTGGAAAAAAATAACCGATCACTGTAATCATATATTTCGTAAATCCACCTTTATTTCGGATGACATTCGAAATTGTTAGTGGACTGGACTCATTAAGGTTTTTACACTCATTGGGAGCAACTTCACCCCAGCATTCCCTTATAGCTTTACGTAAGTTCTATGGCATTTGTAATTCATTGAAAATCAATTTTTCTTTTTAATATATTTCACATATTATCGATGGGATTAAGATCCGGACTATTGAGCGGTCACGTCATGGTTTGAATTTGTATATTACCTACATTTTGCAGAAATTTCTTCATTGATTTGGTGCGTTGGGGAGCTAATTGTCATCTTGAAATAAGAAGTCGTATAAGAAGTCGTTTTGATTTCCGAACTATTGATCGATGCTGGGGAATCGAAAAATCCACTAAAATGTCAATGTAAACTTCAAAGCTTACTGTACGTAACACAATACACAACATGCCGACGCCTTGTGATGTAATACAACTCCAAACTGCAAATGCAGGTGAAAATTTAGTCTTTGTATTGATACACTTATCATTGAACTTTTCGCCAAATCTCCACCAAACAAATGTTCCACAGTCATCACTTTTACTGATAGATATGCGAAATTCATTGCTAAAAATAACTTTATTTCATGTATCAAATGGCTAGTGCACATGTTTTTTACACCATTGCAGGCGCTCTTTTCTATGCTTCTTTATCATGTAAGATTTTGTTTTAATTTTACAAGATTTAAATCTTGCTACATTTAGATGATTACATACTGCGGTCACATGCCTTTACCTTATACTTAGACCATTCGAAATCAAGTTGTTTTGAGGTTGCTCGCCGCTTTCTTTTCGATATTTTCACAAGTTTTCTTTTCCTTCCTATGTATTGACATTCGTGGTAGTCCACTTCGAGGTAAATTTTCCATGCTATTTGTCAACTGATACTTTTTCCAAATACCGCATACTGTACTTTGAGCACAATTTCATAAATCAGCCACTTTCCATTGTGAATTTACTTCTAATAATTAAATCATGCGGATTTTTAAATTGCGAGACAGGTTTTTCACACGAGTCATTTTCCAGCACTTCAGAGCTGCTTTTGTGCACCTGGAAGATTTCTTCTTTTAAATAGGATTCATCTATCATACACATGCGCAGGCACTCTAATCTATCTTCAATATGCAAATTTCAAACTTTTTTTCTCAGTGATCGATTACTATTTTCCAACTTCGATCTTGATCGGATATTTTTTTCTCACGAGGAAACATTTTTGCCTGCATTATATAATTATAAATTATATGATTGCAATATTGAATTCACTTTTTATTTATATTTTAACATTCTTTTATTTGGCATATTGTAAAACGTTCCTATGCTCTTGAATCGCGAAGTATACGCTTCGAAATACAAAACTCATAAACTTCATAATAGTGATCAGAAACTTTTTGCCAAGGGTTGTATATATGCCCGTAACTTAGCAACTAATGACTCATATTCTATATTTTTTATGCCAATTTGAAGTTATTTGTATTAAACATGCACATATGTGACATCAAAACAATAGTAAATGTTCATTTTAATATTTTTTATTACATGCAAACTGAAACTATCACCCTAAGAAATGGCTTTCTGTAATGGGCCATTAAACAATTGGACCATCATAAATTTTTCTGAAACTTGGTAAAAACATTGCTCTATATGTGTGCTTTAAATTAAAAAAAAAATGATGAGGTAAAACTTTTTGTTTTGAAATCAATGATTTCTTACACATATGATGTCACTTACCACACAATGACCAATTAAGGACATGTAAATATCCCTTATTTAAGCAGTATGGTCAAAACTAAAATTTTCTATATGAGTTAATGTGTGTATGTATACATTTGATATAATTTACAGGCCTCGGAGTGAGTCGCTAAATTCGCTTTTCTTGCTATTTTTTTGCATTTGTTTCTTTTAGTCTCAGGTCATTCCATGCCAAATCAACCAGTGGCTCAACCTGATCCTTTCTGATTTTGATGATATTCTCAAGAATCATTCTGCCTGATGATATAAATGAGAATATATGTTCATAATATTTTTTGCGTATCAAAATTCCATACAGTTAATTATTTAAATTTTAAACAATCATCATTTTTTAGGCTTGCTTACATGTTTTTAATTTTGAATTTTTCAAGTTCTATCAAGCGTAAAAAATTTTATGACCACTCATTTCAAAGAGGAGTTCATAAGGTTTAATTTGATATGCAAGTTGACTATGTATAGTTAAAATAAAATGTAAATTTTTTTTTAATTTAAAAATTTTTTAGATAGTTATTTTTAAAATTTTTGAAAAAATTGTATGTTTGCTGTAATATTATAAGCTTAAAATTCTGAAACTTTTAGAGTGGGATCTCAATGGGATCGGGAGTTATTAAATAAAAGCCAAAACTACCATTAAAATATCAATTTAATTTTATCTATTTTGTTATTTATTTATGATTTGTATGGTAATTTTCAGCTTTTATTTCATAACTCCTGATCCAATTGAGATCCCACTCTAAAAATTTCAGAATTTTAAGTTTATAAAATTACAACAAACTTATATTTTTTTCAAAATTTTTAAAAATGACTATCTAAAAGAATGTTAAATTTTAAACTTTAAAAAAAATTTTATTTTTTTTTATTTTTTTTTTATTTTTTTTTTAACTATGCATAGTTAACTTGCATATCAAATTAAACCTTATAAACTCCACTTTAAAATATGAAAACCACGAAATTCCACGGAAACTGTCGTGAAACTTAATTAGTCACGGAAATTTGTTTCTCATTTACAAGGGGGGGGGGGGGGTGGAGGATATTCTAAATTTCGTCTCACTATTGGTGGGGAAAAAAAAGTTATGAAATTAGCATATTGTTCGCGGGCAAAAATCACAAAACTTTTCTATCGGACTTGGAAAAGAAAGAGAATTTGGTCAATCTGTGCCAAATAAAAACTCGAAATTTAATAATCATTCGCGGGGGGTAAAAAATCATAATCTTCATCATTTGGTCGAGGGGAAAATATCACGCTTTTGTCATTTTCGCGAGAAAAATAACGTTTATTATCCGTCAATTGGTGACAGAAACATATTGCAAAATTTGTCAGTCGATCTTGTGAAAAACAATTGAGAAATTCATCAGAGGATTACAGAAAAAAAAAAAAATTCGCAATTATTTAATGAATTTTGCTGTTCATCCCTCTCTCCGAGACCCATTTGATAAATTTTACGATATTTAACACAAGACTCATTTGATTAATATCATGATTTTTTTAAGGCCATCTGATGAATTTCGTAATTTTGATCCCAAGGCCATTTGATGAATTTCGAGAATTTTTTTTCCCAAGATCACAAGACAAATTTTGTGTCTTTTTTTTTTTTTGAGACAATTTGATGAATTTCACTATTTTTCTCAGAAGAAAATTTGACGAATTTCATGGTTTTGTCCCAATGATCATTTGGTGAATTTTGTGATTTTTTTTTTCCATGATGAATTGTCGCGATTTGGGATTTTTTCTGCAACCAATTAAGGAAATTCACTATTCTTTCAAAACCAACTGAAATGCATTGAAAATGCGTTCTGCGGATGGTGTTAAATCTTACAGTATTTGTCTGTATATCTAAAACATTTAACTGAAGAAAAATGTTTTTTATCTGGTCTCCTTTTAGTCTCTTTTTTTACATTTTAGTCTTTTTTTTTTGTCTCTTTTTCTTGCAATCTAGTCTCTTTTCTCTCTCTTTTTCAAGAGTGACTCAGCGATCCTAGGCCTGAATTTAATATGTCAATATTAGTTAGCAGCTATTTATGAGGTGCCCAAAACATATTGCCAGCCCAGAACAGGGCTGGGTTTTTCCCGGCAGAAAATAGTTTCTGTCGTGCCAGTGGCAGAAAGTGGTTATAACCAGTTTTAACCAGCAGAAACTGGCATAAACTAATTTCATGGCATAATATGAGACTTTCTTAGTAGTATTAAATTGCTTATATTCATTTTATTCAGGATAAATTGCAAATAAAATATTATGAATAGTTTAAATTAAAATATAAATAAATTTTTATTAAAATTAATAGTTTTAAATCTTTCTAAAAGAATCGACCATACTTGTGGAACATTGAAAAAATCATGAAAATGACATTAAGGGCACAGCAGTTGTTAAAGCTGTAAATAAATATCATGATTTATAAAGAAATACTTGTTACAAATGCTAAAATTTATTGCTGTTGCTTTAGATAAAAGTAAAAAAAAAAAAAAAAATAATAATAACTGTTCTATTGCAGCTGCTCATAACTTTTGCTTAACTTTATTTAATGATGGAAATATTATGGAAACTTACAAATGCAAAATTTAAATCTCATTTAAGTGTTAGCTTTTATGCTAACTTATTTACTTCATACTAAGTATTTGGGATCAAAATTTATATTTAAGCATAAAGAAAAAGCAAGAAAATACACTTTTTTCAGAAACATATTTCACCAAGGAAGTCCTAGAAAATGTCTTGCCTTTTATGGGTGATTGCTTTTAGAAACAAATAATGGTAAAAATGAGAACATCATCAATAATGACCATCATCAATGATTACCAGCAAGTAATGTTGGTTTTGAAATAATATTTTCAAACTTTTTTTTCATTTAGAACAAATTAAAAAGCAGTCTAGTTTAAGAAATATTATCAAAATTAATCCTATAATATGGAATGCTCTTAATATATTATTAATTTTTCCAAAAACATTTATTCTTTCAATATTTTAAAATAACAGCATAAAATATTTCATATTTTTTTTTTTTTTTTGTGCTACAATTATTTATTTATGTGTTTTTACAAGAACCATTTCTCTTTGTATATAGTAGTAGATAAATTTTAAGTTATAATGTTAAAAGATTATAGAATTTTTCATAATTTTTTTTTTCTTTTTTTAATTTAAATAGAAATTTAACCATAAACAGTAATATCAATGGTTAAACTTATACAGTATCAGATTGCCGTTATGAAAATTTCTGTTTTTCAAGTCACAGAAAATTATATTAGCAAAGTATATTTATATGATCCTTTTGAAACTTTTTATCTACTTTGAATCCCGAGAGCAGAATCAGGGCAACGCTGCAACGCACATCGCAGATTCTTGGGAAGGTCTACAGACTATTTTTCAACTGTTAAAAATTTAGCAAATTTTTAAAAAATTTGGTCCTAAATGCAGAATTTCGGACATAAAATGTGTCGTGACCTTTGACAAACAGTCTTGTAGAATAAAACGTTAAATGTTAAGAAAAATAAGTCTAACAAGAAGAGGGCCAACCCTGATAACTACAGATTTTGATTATTTTTATATATGCTGTAGGGTAGAGGCCCAGCCCCTTAGTCTCAGGTTCATTGATTGTTTTGTTTGTTTGATACTTTTCGCAATAAAATTTTGAAGTACCGTATTTTCGAACGTATGAGCCGCACACACCGTAAGCGCCGCACCTCCGAAAATGCATTAAAATAAAACAAATATTCATCAGAATCGCCGCACTTACGAAATTACATCAAAATGTTAAAAATTGCTTTATATTCAGTGTTTTTTCGCGTTGTTTTTAACATTTGTAATATAAATCCAATTTTAAAATTAGTACATTTTGTATATTTTTTATGATAAAATTAAATTTGAATTCGTGCAGCCTTTCTTTTGCGATTTTTTAATACGTTTTTTATAGTTTGTAACGAAATTTGCAGGGTTTTATCGCGATATTTGACAAAATTTGCAAGGTTTTATCGCGATATTTGACAAAATTTGCAAGGTTTTATCGTGATATTTGACGAATTTGCAGAGTTTTTTCGCAATACTTGAAAAAAAAAAAAATTTGCGTTTTTTATGGGGATGAGCAAGGGATGAATCATGATGTATTGAATGAATCATGAATATTTGAATGAATCATGAATTTTGATACTTAAAGCAATATTTGAAAAAAAATTGCATTAAAAAAAAAAAAAAAAAAAAAAAAAATGTAAATTCTGTTGAAAAAATGCAGAAAAAGGAGAAATTTGTAAAAAAGCATAAAAAGAATGAAATCTATTAAAAAAATCTCGAAAAAACACACATTTCATCAAAGATTCATGATCCATTCATTTCAACCTGTTCTCATTCGCCTTTGAGGACGGTATGAATCATGAACAATGAATGAATCATGAATCTTTCATGAAATGTTCGTTTCTTCGAGATTTTTTAATAGATTTCATGCTTTTTTTCAAATTTCTCCTTTTTCTGCATTTTTTTGCCTGAATTTACGTTCTTTCTTGGTTTTTTACTGTTTATTTAGAGATACCTTATATTTGTGTTTTTTCTAAGAATTTTTTTGACAATTCGTTTTGGTGTTCCTTTGAGAAATTCACAATTTTTCTGTGATCTTTTCACATAATTTGTGTTTTGAACTGTAATGAATATCGCTGCAAGGGGAAAAAATATATCGTATCCGCCACCCCGGCAGAAGCGCCGCAGTAAGCATCATTTTAACTTTTTAACTCGTATGCGCCGTGGCGCTTACGCCCGAAAATACGGTAGTAATTTTTATTTTTTAGAAAATGGATTCAACGGAAGAATAACTATAAAAAAAACCTGTGATGAGTAAAGCAAATTTAGATGAATTTATTTGTTAAATAAGCTGATACTCTGTTATAAATTAGCAGAATCTAATTTTTAATGAATGAATTTCTTGCATTGTTTTAGTCTAGTAGCTTTCTTTGTCTGCATCATTACAAAGTCTTTCAAGATCACCCGACAAGTATCTTGAACAGACTATACCGTATTTAGATATTATCGGTTGTTTGCATGAAATGTCTGACCTGTTACAGATAATACTGAAGATAATTGCATTGCATTGAAGTGTGCCCTATTACTTTTAAATTGTCTGCATTGACAATTTTTTTTTTTTTTTTTTTTAGTTGTAATTTATTGAAATATACAGTACTAATGAGAGACCTTATGAGAATGTCAATCCAATCATCTAATACTCTGATTTCATCTGAACATGTCAGGTAATTTTTCAGATTTCTTAAACATTTGTATTTCTTTGTAAAATACTTATTTTTTATGATTATTAACATAATTAAGTAATTTATATTCTACAAATTGATTTACCTTTTGGCCCCTCTTCTTTACACAGCGGTACTTTTAAACCTTCCGATGCACCCGGCAGCCCTTATTAACATTTCCTATGCACCCCATGGAGATTCAATGGATCCTGAGAAAATAGTACAAATTCTAGAGGACTCTAAACAAACCAGTTAAAAATATTTTTGATGAGCAATGTACAAGTGTCAACTTTTTGGGGAAAAAGAAGTGCTTCTTTTTTTAGAAATATGTTTTCTATTTGAAAAAATGAACTTTTTTTTTAAAGAATAGTGTTCCCTTTTTGAAAAGTTCCGGTGGCTCTCTTTTTTCTAGAATCAACACTGATTAAATTAAAATTATACATGTAACAGTAAAATTTGTAATGATTTTATTAATTTAGGATGTTTTAAAAGAAAAATAATATCTGGTACCAGTTGGTCTGACGTGTTGCCCACATCCTTGATAATACCCTTTGATACAGTCCTCAGATTTATATGGTTTTGTACCTTTAACGCCATGTTGTCTGAATTTATATTTTTAAATGAGGAAATCCGAAAATAATTATGATTTGAAAGCATGTGCTATTTGGTAATTTGTTTTCTGCCAAATTTCTTTTTTAAAATGCATGTATACAGAAAATTTTTGCAAATTGACATAAAACAAATTTGTATGACTTTTTCTTCTCTCTTAGTGATGCTAATTATATTAATGTTTAAGCAAAATCTGAGCCATTTAATGAATTTTCGTTTGAATCTAATATAGTGGATCTTGGTCCTTTTTGAATGGTGGAAGGTACCTGTTATAGTTATCAAAAAATCTGATACTAAGTCAGGCCTTAAATTGATTTAAATTTACTTTGGAAATCAGATTTAACCATTAGTCTTGAATTGATATATTCTAAATATGATTTATCCAGTGTCTTAAATCGTGATTTAGCCATTGGCTTTTAATCATTTTAAAATATCAATTCTAATCAATTTAAAATAAAAGTAACAATTCAGAACTGCTAAAATAAAAAAATTAATTTATCTACTATCGTTATCTTTAAACGAAATTTCCAGGTCTTTCGCTATCTTTTGAAGAAATTTGCAATTAGTTTGCGATATTGTGATGAAATTCACGTTTTTTTCTGGAAATCTTGGTCAAAATTTGCAGTATTTTTATGTTGTAATTTTGTTATTGATGACCGATTTTCTTTAATTTTCAGAACAAATTTCTTAAATTTTTGGAAAACTCTCAACAGAATCACTGCTAATACATGGTACATATTATTCTGAGATCCATTTTGTGAAGGTCACCGACACCATATGGATCTTTTTATTTGTAGTGAAAATTTTTCTATCTCAGGGAATTATGGAATTCGTTGTTAAAATCTAAACTAATTGTACATGTTTCTGAAAAATTTCCCCAGATCCTAGATCGCCGGATCGGACATATTCTGCACCCCTGCTGAAAGCTTCCATTCATTAAATAAAAAGTCCCTCTTTACTCAAAAAAAAATTTTTTTTTTTAAGCAAAAAATGTTTTTTTCAATAAATTTCTTACCCCTTTTAAAAGAAATGCAAAGGATAGTGATACATGTTATCTTCTACATTCAAATAAGCATTATTTTATAGTTGAATTTGTATCATGCACATTTATTTTTATAAAAGTAAAGAAAATTTCTCTTAATTTAAAAGATTAATATTGGTTTTAATTATTTATTATTAAAACAATAATTATTGCAGCCTTAATTAGCCCACTATAAGAACCATAGTTATTCAACTCCTTGATTTTTTTTTTTTAGCCTTTGATGCTATTTCTTTCAGACAAGCTAAAAATGTCGTGTCATCAGCCCTGAATTTTCTACGCAACCGATTTTAATAATTATTTTTTTAAATGAAAGCTATTTATTTGTAGTTGTGCCCATTTTAGCTATTTTTTAATTTATTTCCATTTTTATATTTTATTTTTGATTTTAAATGCTTTTTTACGATATTTCTTCAAAATGGTGGCAATTCAGTTTAGCTTTTCTCTTGATAATAAAATTACAATATCAATCAAATACAATATTATTACGGACGCCTTTTTCATATTACTAATAACAATAACTTTTAAAAAATATTTGAAGAGAAAATGACGTCACTATTTAAAACATCGCATTTTTATTCATAACGATATTATATTTCAATATTTCTTTTCATTATGGACACTGAAATTGAGATTTTACTTTCAGATGATTTCAGTTAGTGAAAAAGTGAAAATAATGTCATAGTAAAAATAAAATCAGTTTTTTTTTTTTTTTTTTTTTTTTTTTTTTTTTTTTTTAATAAAAAAACTATTTTTTTGTGAGTGCATATGAAATAAAATTTCTGAATTTCGTCAGATTACAATTTTAACTGAAGATCTGCGAATATTTGCATGCAAAATTGTAACTGGCAAACTTGACATTAAGTTTGGAAATATATTTATTATATATTGATTCAATAATGAAATTACTTTTGCTTTTTTTTTTAAACCAAATCGATCGGGTCTTTTAAACATTTCATTCATCGAATTCGACGAGATTCCACTCGTTTTATTTTTAAAATGCATTTCCTTTTGTCTCAGAGTCTATAAAAAAGCGTTTAAACTAAAGAAAAAAATCCGTTTTGAATGAATCTAGTCAATGAAGAAGTAGCACGTCAAATTGTATTTCTTTATTATTCCGCAATTCCAATGTCTCAGAGAGAAGTTGCTAATCAATTGGGTATTTCATGCCGTTCTGTTTGCTATTATATTGATAAACACAAGAAAAATGAAGTTAGTTCATTGCAATGTAAACGGGGTCGCCCTTCTAAAAAACCTGTATCGATTTTTTTCTTTCTTTCTTTCTAATCGGAGGCGAAACTGAATTCTGCAATGGCAGAATCTACATTCAACATTTTTTTTTTTTTTTTTTTTTTTTAAATACATGCCAGTAGAAAACCTGGGACAGTTTTCATGTTGAGTAAAGCAGTAAGCCCAACGTCTCTATGAAGTTGGATGTCAATTACAGCCACTCTATCCAGGGTATCAGTTGATCCGGAGCCTTCCAGATGAGCTCCAGGCAACTGTTCAAGCCCTTTATAGATGGAGTGGTGCTGAATTTGTTCTTGACAGACTTGAGGCAGAGTTGTTACTGGAGAAGAACTGGCTGAAATTGTTCCAGAAGGATTTTTCTAATGTGGCCTTTATCTAGCAAGTTGATTGTAAAATATTTTCCAGATAAATTTAAATCCAAAAGTTTTGAGAGAAGTAAAATTTGTCGACCTTTGGAAACTAGTAATGTTGAATGTAAACATCTTTTTAACAGTACTTTCTCAGAACTGAAATATAGTTTAATAGAACTTTCTTCTGAGCTGTGCAAGGCAAATTCATCAGATCTTGGCTTTGGTAATACCGAATGGATTTTTGATACTGCAGCTACAAACCATTTTGTAGAAATAGAAATTTATTTTTCACTATTGAGTCTGTATCTGATTTACAGATGTCTCTTGCAGTTGGGGAGAAAGAATGTTCAATTCAAGGAAGAGGAACAATTTAATTTTTGATGTGTTGTAAAATTTTGCAATTAACCAAATAGGAAAAGTAAATGTTAAAGAATTGTGGTATGAAAGATTTTGCCATATTAACAGCGAATATTTAATTAACACCATTAAACAGAAATTCTATTTAACACTATTCTGAATAGTGTTAATGGTCTTCCTGTGTTATTGAAATTGACCGATAATTGTATTTCTTGTAAATTGGCTAAATCAAAGAGAATTTCATTTAAACCTATAGATCAAATTCGTTCTAATGTTCCCCTCTGGCTGCTTCATATGAATTTGTGCTGCCCTTTGCCGATTTCATCTCATGGAGGAAGCAGGCTTTTTTTTATCAATTATTAATGATTATTCTAGAAAAGTAAATTTGTTGCCCTTATAAATAAATCTGATGCTTTTGAGACTTTTGTTAGATTTCAAAAAAGAGCCAAAAGGTTTTTAGATAAGAAAATAGTTTCTGTTAGAACAAATGGGGGGGGGGGGGGCTTGAGTTTTGTAATGATGAATTTGACAAATTTCTAGAAAGTTAGAGTATTGTCCATGAAAGAATGAATCTGTATTTTCCTGAGATGAACAGCTGTGCAAAACGTTTTAATTTAGCAGCTCTTGGTGGCATTAAAACACTTTTAAATAATACTTATTACAAAAGTTTTGGGCTGAGGCTCTGTTATGTTTCACATACATGTGGAACAGAGTTTATCATAAACATGAAAACTCCTATGGAATTATATTCTGGAAGGAAGCCATCTGTCTCTCATCTGAAAAAATTTGGCTTCTCAGCCTATGTTGGTATACCGAAACAGAAAAAAGAAAAGGCCCAATATGAGAGCTAAACTTGATATTATGTGTGGATGTGCACAACTGATTAAGAGATACTGCATTTGAGTAATGGACAGGCAGAAAATTATTGAAAGAATAAATGTTAGATTTGATGAGAGTAATAGAGGAGTGGGGGTTGATGTCATAAATAACTTAAAACAAAATTTTCAATCTTCTTCTTGCTTAGACTTCTCAGAAGATGGAGAAATCTTTCCTATGATAAATAGTCAGAAAGTAGAAGTGATATCCCATCTCAAACAAAAGAAAATCATGTCAATACTCAATTCAGTAACAGAGTATTATTATGTATTAAAAATTTTTAAATGATGTTTAAATTTTATTTTGAAATTTCAATGCATTTTATAAATAGTTAATGCATGTTTTACTTTCATATTTCAAGTTATGCATATGTATGATGGCTAAATATTACGGTAGTCCCCCAACGACTAGTTTGTTATTGATTTAATTTCATACCTTTCAGTGAACTACGTATTGCAACATGGAAATTGATCACTTTGTGGCTAGATGGTTTTGGACGCAAAGTTTCAAAAGAAATTGCTGGAGCGCCTGAACTTACAGAAGAAATTCTTAATGATATTAATATAGATGCTACTGAATCCCTCCAGGTATGAGATAAAAATAGTCAAAATAACATTCATAGTTTTTCTTTAACCCCTTCAGTCCCAAGAAAAATTTACTGCATAGAAAAATTATTTTATTAGCAAATTATGGTGCTTTTAGGCTTAGAAAAAATAAAATAAAATTAGTTTTTTATTTTTAAAATTCTTAAATAGTTAAAATTTTTTATTTTTAAAATTCTTAAATAGTTAAAATTTATGTACCCATATGGGTACATCTGGTCACAATTGAGTAAAAGTGCCATTTTTTTAAACAAATGAAACCAATTTTGTTTTACAAAAATAAACCTATTTATTGTTAAAAAATTATATCAATTTAAACATTTTAAATGATTTTTTACCTAAAGTTATGTTTTGCTCAAAAATATTATACATATCTTGCAATAATTGTAATACATATTTTACTATTATACTATATCTGCGGCTTCCGGTAATAACCAGGTAAGGCACATTTTTGAAAAAAATTGAGATAATTTGGGAAAATGTAGCTTTAAAATAGTGCTTTCATCTGCCATAGTACTGAAAAAAAAATCGAATACTTCCCGTCATACGGCGACATAAATTTTCATTTAAAAATTGAAAAAAACAATAATAATCGTTCTCAATTAATAAAAACCATTTTTATATAATTATTTTGGCAAAAAAAAGAGGTTGTTATATCCTAATTGAATGTAATGAAAATTATTAAGTTCTGATCTATTTTATAAAAGTAATGATAAAAAGACATTTGAAAACTTGAAACGTTAATTACTCAAAATATTATAAATGTGCCTTACCTGGTTATTACCTGAAGCCACAGATATATGCTATACATATACTATATATATCTTGTAATAGTATACATACCTTTTAATAATAATATTCTAATAAAGTATAATTTTTTATAGACTTTTTTGACTAATACATGCGGGCTTGTACAACTGTACAACTTTTTAAATTGTGTTAAAAATTTTTAAAGTTATTAAAAATTATGACATATTTTAGCAGTAAATTCAGCATATTACTTCATATTATTTTAAAAAATGAAAAAAGTTCCTTTTAAATTGTTTTGTAAGACTAAATTAAATAATTTGTTTGTTCCTAAAAAAAAATTTTTAATAACCAAGTGTACACAATAGTTACACAGAAAATTAGTTTCTTTAGTTGGAAATGTATGGTAAAGACCCATTGTACCCAAATGGGTACAACATATTTACAGATGTTTTCCACATCCATGCACATATGAACAACATTTATAAGCAACTCCAAATCATTCTTGAAATATTATAGTTTATAAAAAATGCAATATATTGTTTTTAATTCACTCAAAAATTTGTATTATTCACAAACTTTGACGTGAAGTCGTTGGAAAATTGTTTATGTCATCCATCTTGGAAATGTTTCATTTTTGAAGTAACATGGTTCCTCCTTCTTTAAACATGTGGCACATTTATTGGTAATATAGGACACTGTGAAGTATCTGAATAGTGCTAGCAGAAATTTATGCATTTATAAAAAAAAAATTTGGGTGTAATTTTGGCTTTTGTTTTAATGTAACCAAATAGGTACTCCAGGACTGAAGAGATTAAAATAATTAAAGTAAAAACACATAAAACATCTGTATTGCTCACAGGGTTGGCTTTTTACTGGTAAAAACTGGTTTTTATCAATGGGTCATTCCATGCCAAATCAACCAGTGACTCAACCTGACCCTTTCCGATTTCAATGAAACTGCTAGGGATCATTCTCTATGATGATATAAATTAGAGCGTATTTTTATTTTTTGTTTATCGCTTTAAATTTTTATACAACTAATTATTTAAATTTTGAAAAATCATCATTTTTTGACTTGCATAAACATTTTCAATTTTAAAATTCTCAAATTCTATCAAACATAGAAAATTTTATGACCACTCATTTCAAAGAGGAGTTTATAAGATTTAATTTGATATGCAAGTCGACTATGTATAGTTAAAACAAATAAAATTTTAAATTTTTTAAAGTTTAAAATTTTAAATTTTTTTAGACAGTCATTTTTAAAAATTTTGAAAAAATTGTATGTTTGTTGTAATATTATAAGCTTTAAATTCTGAAATTTTTAGAGTGGGATCGAGAGTTATGAAATAAAAGCTGAAAATTACCCTACAAATCATAAATGAATAACAAAATAGACAGAATTAAATTGCTATTTTAATGGTAATGTTTGTTTTTATTTAATAACTCCTGATCCCATTGAGATCCCACTCTAAAAATTTC
This sequence comes from Maratus speculifer, assembly GCA_964019185.1. NCBI lineage: Eukaryota > Metazoa > Arthropoda > Arachnida > Araneae > Salticidae > Maratus > Maratus speculifer. The sequence goes on along the minus strand of OZ025292.1, from coordinate 450,140,212 downwards.
AGAATTTAAAGCTTATAATATTACAACAAACATACAATTTTTTCAAAATTTTTAAAAATGACTATCTAAAAATTTTTTAAAATTTAAAATATTTAAAATTTTATTTATTTTAACTATACATAGTCGACTTGCATATCAAATTAAACCTTATAAACTCCTCTTTGAAATGAGTGGTCATAAAATTTTCTGTTTGATGGAACTTGAGAAATTCAAAATTGAAAATATTTATGCAAGTAAAAAAATGATGATTTTTCAAAATTTAAATAATTAATTGTATAAAAATTGAAAGCGATAAACAAAAAATAAAAATATGCTCTAATTTATATCATCATAGAGAATGATCCCTAGCAGTTTCACTGAAATCGGAAATGGTCAGGTTGAATATTGAATTTTTTTGGTTGATTTGACATGAAATGACCCCAATGGTAAAAACTAGGTTTTTACTGGTAAATGCCTGGGTAAAAAATAGTAAAAACCTAATGATATGCAATAAACTCTTAGTCCTTAAACATTATTTTAATGCTATTGATAAAAATTCTATTTTCATGCAGTTAGTATATATATATAACAAAAAGGGAAATAAAAAATTAGTCAGTTCTCTAAAGCTAATAATACACTTTAATTATTGAATTTTTTTATATTTTCTATTCTAAATCTGTACAGCAGATGTTTACTGTTTCACAAAGCAAGTTTACATTTCAATTGTACTCTTTTCCACTTGTACTCATTTCCAAAGAGTTTCTTTAAGCAAAAAGACGAAATTTGGTAGATAGTGTTAAATAATGATGAAATAAATCTCGAATTCATACATTTAATGGTGAGTCTTCACTCCTTGTAGTTTTTCATCCATTGAGAGAATTTTTTTAGGCTTTTCATATATGCATTAAATTAAGAATTAGACTTGGTGCACGGAAAACGGCAAAGCTTGTAATTTTTATAGAATGCTAAGAGGCTCCAAGGACATAGATTGGTAAAATGTACTAATATTTGTACAGACTACATTGCAGGACTGTTAATATTTGTAAGCGTTTAATTTTTATCAAAATGATTTAGAATTTTTAAGTGTAAAAAATGTGAAATTATAATTTTTTGTTTTCTTTTAGTATAAATAAAAATTAGTAAACTAATTTCCATTAAGATAAACATAATAAATATTGTAATGTGCATTTTCATAATAGTTATGATTATTTTTAGGCTTAGTAAATAATAAATGTACAATAATATCTTTCAAATTTTGAATTTTTGTAGAAGGAAAACACAGATGAAAGTTTTCTGGGTTTTTTATAATCATCAAAACCCACTAATTTCATACAGTATTCTTTTACTCACTCAGAAAATTTATTCCTAATTAGAAACTAAATTAGTGGATATTGTTATATAGAATTGTACTATTAAGTATTCAGAAAAGTTTTACCCATAAGAAAATGAAAACTTAGTAAGTAAATTTTCAGAAAAATGACAGAAACAGCCAAACATAAGTATTTTTCATAGTTGGTTAAAACCATGGTAAAAACATGTTTTTCCAAAGACAGTAAAAACCATCATACTATAAAAATACTGTCCAACCCTGATTGTTCCTCATCCTCTCCTCTCCTTCCCCTTACAAGGAAGGTCTCCATACGGGCATACCCCGAAAAATCTGAAAAAATTACAGAATGTTCTTCTCGTGTGGATATATACGTTTATACAAAAAATTTCGGTGGAACCTCCATTCAGTATCCGTAAAATAAAATAATGAAAATTTCGTTATTTGGCGATTTATCCCCGGTTGGCGAAGGAATGTAATTTCAAAAAATACTTTGTGTCAAATATACTTCAAGAAAAAAAAAAGTTTCATGTTGAACTTGTTTTGATAAATTTAATTTAAATAACTTTAGTTTTATAAGTTTTAATTTGTTTTAAGTATAATTTTGTTATATCGATATTTATATGTATTTATATTCAAATTTAATCACCAAAATTTGAGATTTAAAACAAAATTCATAATTTAAATTAATTAAATTTGTTTCCTGCTCAAAGTCTATTTGAGAATTGTCGATTAGATTTTGTTGCTATGGAAACATGTGGTTTTTATTTTTGAATACGCTTAAATTTATGAAGATGAATTTTCTCAATATGATTTTTTTATCAATGAAAACATTTTTTTAAAGTGATTAATTAAATAGCTACTTCAACAAGTAATATATATATGCAATAAAATGTGTTATATATGTATATAATATATTAAAGTCTCTCATTGTTTATGTTTAAATTCATTAAATACGATTTACACACATTCTAAATATCCAACAGTTTTGAGCTGCATAATAATCGTTTGCATTTGGCGAGGAAATGAGCTGTCCGCCAAATCAAGGGACTCTTTCTCTTTTCACGCCAAATATTCTAAAATATTTTATTTTTTTACGTAATTTCTAATGTGATTCCGCCGCTAATTTTGACTGATCCTTTATTACATACATAAGTACTTTAATTAGTATTTTTTTCATAAAATTCTAAGTATGCTCAGTATGGAGACCTTCCTTGTTAGTGCATTTTTCTATTTCAATCATATTTTTAACATATATTTTGTTAACAAATTATGAATGTTTATATTTGATTAAAAAAATTTAATTATTATCTGATTTTAATAATTATTCCCATCCAACAGTTACTCCAAAATTAAGAAAACACAGAAATTATGTAAATTTTGACGAAAGATCGCAGAAAATACATAAATTTTGATGAAAGATCTCAGAAAATAATCAGATTTTAACGTAAAGTCGTGGAAAATTCCCGAATTTTGTTGAAAAAGGGTGAGAAAAATCGCGAATTTCTCTTAAAGATCATGGATAAATGAAAATTACATTGAAAAGACTGTGGGAAAAGTGTGATTTTCGTTGAATAATCAAAGAAAAATGCTAACACATTAAATAATTGCAGAAAAATGCAAATCTTGGCAAAATGCTGCAAGAAAATATGAATTTCGTCAAAAATCTGTGATGCCGTTGAAGTTCAGCTTTTTTCTTGCTGAGCCTGGAGCATGTCTGGCTAATACACTTAAAGGTCTGTGCAGGCTGAATGTACATGCCCAGACCCAATTTGAAGGAAAATGATTTTGACCTGTTCCTGCCCAGTCTTAAACTCAAATTTTCGGCCCAGCCCATACAGAAATCGGTGAAAACAGGCCCAATACGTTCTGCCTTGACACGATTTTTATTATTTTGAAAACATTAAGATTTTTACTATATAATTAAGACTTTTTTAAAGAATACTGCATACATATTTATATTTATGCAGGGTTCATACTCATCAGGGGAATACGGGATTCCTGGAAAAATCAGGGGATAAATTTTTGGTTGCAAAAGTCAAGGAAATATCAGGAGATAATACAAAAAAATTCACCAAGCCTGGTAAAATCTACCAAAATGACTGTCTGCTCTGGAAAATTGAGGGCAACCATTGCTGTTTGCATGCTTTAAGATATAGCATCTGTCAGCATCCTTCAGTCACTAGACACAGCTCCTAAAATCATGAAGTTTGACAGTAGTTCAAGATAAACTTAAAATAATAATAATAATATAATGAACATTTTTTAAACTAGCAAAAGTGGTGTTTTGTTTGGATTTGCGAAGCATAAATATTGAAAGTAACAATATATATATATATATATTTTTTTTTTGCATCTTAATTAAGCAAAAGCGATATTTTGTTTTAGCACATTTTAATTTTAGAAATGTAAATTCAGCCAAATTCCTTTTTTTTAAAGCCAAAGATATTTAAAATAATACTAATAGTAATTACTTCTTACCTTAGTAGTTAAATACTTTTCATTTGGTTCAGTTTTCAACCCTATTTTCACTTTATACTAGCAAAAGCCATGCTTTGTTTGGATTTGCGAAGCATTATTTTATAAAGCATATATTTGAAAGTAACAGTATTTTTTAATATTAATTTTGCATCTTTATTAAACAAAAACGTTATTTTATGTTTTGGCGCATTTTAATTCTACAAATGTAAGTTCAACCAAATAACTATCACTTTCCTAGGAATTTTTTATTTATGATGTAAGACTGGCATAAAAAAATATTTTCGAAGCAAACTTTTACAAAATATTTTTAAATTTCCAACTAAAAATTCTTTTAAAGATTTTTTTACAATTTCTAGTAGCCACTGGTGTTTTTTAAAGTTGTTTGAAATATGCATGTTTCCAATCTTTGTAATTAACATCAAATAATCTTTTAAAGCTATTTTAGAATAATATATTTGAAGAGAGCTTGAAGAAAGTTACTTCTTCAAAATCCTATTTTCTGGAAAAACATTTGAAATCTGCTCTCGTCGATGCTATGAATTTTTAACTGTAAAACTTTTTATTCTAATTTCTTCGTTTTTATACATGTTAGTGCATGAGAATTTTTGATATTGTAGAATTTTTCGTAAGGAAAATTTCTATTGAATGCTTAATTTTGAAGGATTTTCACTCTTGACAACGTTATGTACGTTTTTAAGCCACCTGGTGCCTATATATCCTCAATATCTGCAACTGCTTCATCTAATGTTAAACCTTGGGATTTATAAATTGTAACAGCAAAAGCTAACTGCAGAAGAAATTCTTTCCTTGAGCAATTTATGCTTCCATTTTTCCAGAATTCAATTATTGGGGGAATTGGTACGCACCAATTCTTATAAGTTAAATTACTACAGTATTCAAATTTATCCATGATTATTCGCGATATCTGGTCTGGTGGCTTGTGATTTTCTTTAATACGTGCAACAAAGTTTAAAGTCCCGTTCACTAAACCCTTTTCGGTCCACAAATAAGAACGTAACATTACTTTCGATACAAATGATAAAGTAAGAAATGGTTGAAGTCCATTTGTCATTTCTGAATCGGCCAACTTTTCCTTTAGTACTTTTATAAAGAGCTTGAATCGAGGCAACAAGTTCACGCAGTTCTTTTAATATTTCATTTATATAACAAATTTAACAAATAATTTTATTTGTTTACAATTCTTTTGTTGCCACTTTACAAAAAAAAAAAAAATCCATAATACAATTTTTTTTAAATGTTTAAGTGTCATCTGTGCAAACGATTTTGCTGAATAATGAAAACATATTTTATTTATTAAATTAATCATTATTCTATCTATAATTACTTACTCTGTGATTTTTTTTTTTTTTTTTTCTGAAAATATACGCGTTTCATTTTTTATTTATTTGCTAAAATGCATCCGTATTGGAAATGCATGTAAAATAAATTAATTAAAATAATATTTTTTTTAATGTTTTACTGTAAAAAAAAAAAAATATATTCTGCAAATCTACAGAGCATATTTTATTTTTGTGTTTAATTTGAAGTCAAAATATTGAATAGTTTTTTTGTAAAGTGTACGACAAATTGTAATTTGAGTGGCCTAGTAGAGGATTCGCTTCGCTCATCCTAACAATGAATTTAACAATTTTATTTGTTTACAACTTTTTTATTGCCACTTTACAAAAAAAAAAAAAAAAAAAAAAAAAAAAAAAAAGAAAAAATCAATTTATATATATTTTTTTAAGCGTGAGGATCGACTGCATAAATGATTTCACATAATAAAAATAAATTGTGTATTTGAATTCTTAACACTGGAAAATGCTTTTATAATTGAATATAAATAACTGAATTTTCACAAATCTTAATTTATAAATCTTAATCTATAGTTTTCAAAAAAATGGTATTTTAAAATTTTCATAATTTTGGAACTATTATATAATTAAAAGGAATGAGTACAAAAGTATGGGCTATTTCGAACCAATCTTAATAAAATATTCTATAAAAATGTATTTTTTTGTCGGAATAATGAAAATATATTTTTTTTATTTAATGGACCTTATTCTTTCTTTCGGTTCGATACTACAAAAATTGCCAATGTACCTTATGTGACTTCATTGGAATATTATGAATCGTAATCATTGCAAGCAGATGACTGCAGAAAAATTTGTTTATACTTTAAAAAATATATAAATAGTTTTACATTTATTTCCACCTAATAATCCATAAAAAATGGAGCTTTTTTTTCCCCTTTCGGTTCGAGACTATAAAAATATAAGGTAAAAATATTTTACCTTATTTTTTGTTGTGTAAAATCAGATTTTCTTTAATTCATGGGAATTAAAGGGTTAAAAAATTAATATGTTTTAGAATAAAAGAAAAAAAAGTTAAAACACCATAACTTTTGAAGCTGTATAATAAAAAGTTGACTTATAAAAATATTTGTATATCATTTTATTAAAGATTTTTTTCAAATCCAAAGGAGCTACTTTCTGATACATATCTGAATCAGAATCAAATCACTTACTTACTTGTAGTGTCTTTATTGATTTTTATTTATCAGGGCGGGATTCACGCCTGAAATTTTGAAATCTGTGCCCAAAAAAATATTATAGGTGGGGGAGGCTCCCGCCCAAAAAAGATCACTGATTTTCCGCAAAAATTTTGCATTTTAAAACTACTATTAAATCCCAAGTTTTTTTGACGTATTTTGTGAGTTTTTTGCTGCAAAAAATCGACGGAATTCACGTTATTTTTCTGCAACCAAACGTCAAATTTTGCATGTATTTTTCCCGCGATCCATTGACAAGTTTCATGTTATTAACGTCGCGAGAACAGAGTAATTCCGTTTCAAATTTTCCAAAAAATTAACACGTTCGGTTCCCAAAGTTATGAAACATCGTTTATCAATCCCGAAATTTAGAAAGGTATTTCCAAATTTCCGGGCTAATTACCGATTTTTCATAGCTTTTGAACCGAGCTGAATTGTGTTAGGCCGTGGATCATTTCAATGTTGATGAGACCATATGTTGGTGAATCATGGCAAGAGAAAAATATTCAAATTTTCAAACTAAATTTCTTTATTTAAACTATGTTAATTAAACTATTGCATTAAAAACTTGTTAAAAGTGAACTAAAATGAGCACAGCTCATATCCGCCTCTAGGGCACACAAACACAAAAGCTTTCTTAAAAACACTCATCTCCATCCAACTCTGGGGAGAAAAACAACAATTCTCATAAGTGCTATTCCATTGATGCTACCATCACTACTGCCATGCTAGTGCTACCCTATCTCACCAACAGCTTGGTCTTTAAATACTATCAAAAATGAAATCAGTTAAAGTCAAAGTCAACTTGATTAATTACAGTTACAGTCAGACACAAAAATTATGCAAAAACTAAAGCCAGTTTAACTGGACACACCCACTTACCATGTCAAAGCTACAGTTAATTATTTACAAGTCCAGCATTGCAGAGTTTCTAAACCAGCAGTGGCAACAATCATTTGTTTACATTTGACAACCTGTCACACCACTGCAAGTTGCAGGTAACACTTGCAATTACATTTGCTTTAATAAATATATTGCATAATTTATCTTAAGGAAACTTTAGCTATTATACTTTAAATCTTTTATTCAAAACAGTTTATGAAACTTCATTAAATTTATAAAAGCACTTTGAAAATAGATAGCATGTTTTAAGTAAACAAACATCTTTTAAAACATGCATGCTAATTGGTTATGGAGAGAACTGGGAAAACTAATTGGGATAAAACATTTTTTTTCTACTTTATTGTATTTGCATTTACTCTACTTTATAATTATAATGAAAAATGGTTAGAAAAAATTTTAATTAAACATAACAAATTGCACATATTTTCACAATCAATTTCATCAGTCATTCGCAGAAAATTTTTTTAGATTATCATGATAAAAACACCAATTTTTCAAAGAATTGGAGGAGAAAAAAAAAAAAAAAAAAAAAAAAAAACTACTTTCTTTAAAAGATTTTGATGAAATACAAATTTGGGGGGGGGGGGGGATCTCAAAATAAACACGAATTTCATGAAGTAAACGCGGTTTTCGAGAAAGGATCGTGAAATAAACACAAATTTTGTGAAATGATTAAGAAATAAATGCAAATTTTGTGAAATGATTGCGGAATAAACCCAAATTTCCTGAAAGCATCGCGGAATAACTGTGAATTATGTGAAAGAATCACCGTATAAACAGCGTCGTGTGAAACAGGCCAGGGGGGCGAAGGGACGTTCCTCCCGGGTGCAGAAATTTAGGGGTGCCGATTTTCTGCTACCAACATCATTTTTGGCAGTAAGAAGAAAAAGAACACTAAATTGAAACTTTGCCCCGAGCACAGTTTTCTCTTCACAACGCCCCTTTACCCAAATTTATCAAAATGCTGTTTAAAAAACACGAATTTCTTAAAAGAATCTCGAAATAAATGTGAATTTCATTAAAAGATCGTAAAAAACACTAATTACTTTAAAGGATCGTGGGAAAATGCCAAATTTGTCAAAGGGTTCTTTACGAATAATTTTGAGTAAAAACTTTTTTGAAATTTGCAGCAAATTTTCTGAAAAGTTACAGCAGATATTGTGTGAAAGGTGTAGGGGGAGGTTTTTTTCACTCTCCGCGGCCTTTTGAGAAAGTTTGCGTTTTTTTTTTTTTTCTCACGATCTTTGGACGAAATTATTGGACTTTTTAGATTTTTTGATAAAATTTAACAATTTTTCATGGTTTTTGATGAAATTTGCAGATTTTTCACGATTTTCTGAGAAAACTTTCAGAATTTTTGCTATTCTTTGATGAAATTTGTGATTTTTTTTCGCGATTTGTGTTTTCTTACAGGCTTTTTGTGATCCCTACCCGAAATTTGTTTTTTTTTTTTTTTTTTTTTTTTGCAAATCTTTGATAAAATTTGTTTTTCTTTCACTATTGCGTTTCACAAAATTCACATTTTTTTTTTTTTTTTTTTTTTTTTTTTTTCACGGTCTTTAGACAAAATTTGAGTTTTTTCACAATTATCTAACAAAATTCACATTTCCCCCGCTATCTTCTTATGATATTTACGATTTTTCTGAAAGGGATTTGCGAAATTGTTTTTTTTTGGGGGGGGGGGGGCGACGAGTTGTCGAAATTTGTGGTGTGTTTTTTGCCTAAATTTTCAGATTGATGACGATTCTTTTTTTTTCTTTTTGGAATTGAAAACTTATAATTTTCAGAAAAATACTGAACAGAATCGCTTTTGGATCGCTCAATGAATGCAAAATTTCTCAAAGGATCACTTAATAAATATGAATTGTCACAGAATCATTTAGAGCATACAAATTTCAGCAATGTATCGTGGAAAAAAAATGTGAATTTCATCAAAAGGTCGTTAATAAATACTAATTTATTCATAAGGCTGCTAAAAAACACAAATTTAATTGAAGAATCGCAAAAAAAAATGTTAATTTCATCAGAGGGTTGCCGAAAAAATGCAAATCTAGACAAAAGGCTGCTAAAAATATGCAAATTCCATCACAGAATCGCAAAAAAGAATTCAATTTCGTCAGAAAATGCAGCCGTCTGGAAAACAACACACACACACACACACACACACACACACACACACACACACACACACCCAATATCTGTTTATTGTTATAGGTATAATTTTTAATCGGAAATAATATATACTGAACTAATTTTTGAAAAATTAATTAACCCAAACCCAACTTGCAGCAATCTACACTCAACCTAAAATGAACCAGAACCAAAAACAGAGTTTATTAGAACTGAAACAAAAGCAATTAGTACAGTGTAATTTTTTAAATAGCGCATAAAATAACAGTAAGTTAAACTAAACTCCCCTCCATTTATAAATCTTGGGAGGGAGATTCCCCTCCTCTGGAAAATTGAATTTCAAGCCCTTTTTATGAATAATAATCTTAAAATTTGCATTCAGTAATAAAAAGCTATAATAATGTAAAACAAAATAAAGGCTCTATAAGGAAAAGAATCTGTGACTTCTACTTTTCCATTTTGAACTTTCTGCTACTGGGCTCTGTACTGTATATAAATGTTTATTTTTTTATTTTTCTTCTTTTTTAACATTTTTAGTAACTTTCCATCCTGATATTGTTATTTACCTTTTCTCAACTAATTCATTTCATAGGGCAATGATGCCACACAATCTCATAATAAATCAATAAAGAATACAAGCTTGGATTCAAGCCAAAAAAGTGTTCTTAAAAGAAAAAATCTGCAAAGAGTCTGTGAAGCAGCACTAAATTGTAAGTTTACTTTATAAATAATTCTTCTGTTACTTCTTTATATTATAGGTAAATCATTTTTCAAGTATTGAACTTTCTTTTCTTTTTCTCTATATTTTTTAAATACACAATCACATAACTGACTTAAATATTTAATTATGACTTCATATTTAAACTGAACATGGAAGTTCTTGTTGATTAAAATATTTTATATAAAATATTTTAAATTATCTATTAGATTTTTCTTCAAAAATTAAAGCCTTTTCTTGGTTAGCTGTTTTTACTTTTTGAAATAAATTTTCAGGCATATAAGACCTGTGTCAATTAAGCTCTATTTTTATTTTTTTTTTCCCCCTAATTTTTCGTCAAGCTTGCACCAAAATATACTTAATGATAAAACAGAATTTAGAACGATTTCATTTATCCAAGAAACAAACAAAAGAAAGAATTACGCATATATACCTTAGGCTCCTAATTTCATCAAAAATAATAATTAAAAGCAGTCAAAAGATCTCAAAAGGCATGCAAATTTAGTCAAAAAATAACGAAAAACACGCAATGTTGTATCATGAAACAAAACTTGAATCTGACAAAATTCACGTTTTTAAAAATGTCAAAGGATTACTAATTTCGAGAAAAAACAGAACAAAATTTGGTAAAAAGATCTAGAAAAAGAAAATTTTGCCAAAAGATGCAAATTTCATGAAAAAAACCAAACAAAATTGAGGTAAAAAATCATGATTTTCTCAAAAAACCATGAAAAAAAAGCAAATTTTATCAAAAAAATCAAAAAATACAAGCAAATTTTAACAAAAAAAAAAATAAATAAATAAAATAAAACTGCCACTAAAAGGTTGCAAATAAAAGCAAAATTCGTCAAAAGTTCATAAAAAGCGTAAATTTTGTCAGAAAGATCTTGAACAGCATTTCGTCAAAGGAATATGAGAAAAATGTGCATTCTGCCAAAAGATCGCTGATTTTTGTCAAATAACGAACAAAACATGGAAGAAAGATTGTAAGAAAGAAACGCTAATTTCTTTAAGAAATTTTGTTTTTTAAAAAAATATTAAAAAAATACATAAATAGAAAAACAGTAAATTTTATTAAAAGGTCAGAAGAAAAACAAATTTCAACCAAAGTTTGCAAAAAGTACTTGAATTTCGTCATAAGGTTTGTGAAAAACATGCAAATTTTGTTAAAGGATAGTCAACTTCATCAAGTAATAAGCTAAATATGATCAAACACCTTGAAAAATGACGAAAAGACTAAATTCGTTAAAAGCCCAAATCCTTTAACACCTGCAAATTTCATTAGAAAGTCAGGGGGGGGGGGGAGGTACACATCCCGTCAAAAAATAGCGAAGACACACATAAATTTCTTCAAAAGATATTAATATAATTAATATATAATTGCTGGTAAAAGTATTTAAATTTGTGTTACATTTCTTTCTTTTTCTTTTCCAATATTCACTTTTTAAGAATTACTTTAAAGATACGTTAAAAATATCTCTTCTTTTTAATTTCAGCACTCGAATCTCTCTTGTATACAGGAGCATTAGATATCCCAAAAGCAATATTTCAGGTACAAATTGTTAAGTGTTTATAACAGATTTCATTGTACTTATTATTATATTTTATTGTGTTCATATATTTTTTTTTAATAGCTTTTTGATGCCCCTTTCTCTTAAATTTATAATAAAAATCATGTAAAGTAACAACAATTAATATTATTTACTTCATTTTATCAAATCTCTTGTTGTATACTACATAAATTCATTTTAGTAGTAAAAATACTTCTGGAATTACAATTTCATTTTATATGTATCAATTCTTTAAGTAACTATCTTTTATGAAATAAAGCATGCAACATTTGTCTTTCCTACGATATACTTTTCCTGATTGGCCAGTCAACCTAAAAAACCTTTTAAATAAGAAAATTAAACAGCACTGAAGAAAGTTGGGCAATTTTTATTAAAGCTTTAAATTGGATAACTTTAATTGAAACTGAAAAATTTCAATCTGGTGTTAAATTTAAATCTTTGTGGATTATTTTAATCAGAGAATGATATTAAAAACAACCTGGAAAAGAAAAAAAGCATCTTATTTTTATATATTTTCTGTATTGTTCTAAATTTTTCTAATGCTTTATAAAATTCTGACAATTTTCATTATCAAAGAAGGTTTTTCACTGAATGAACAGAAATCATGGAAAGATCCTGGAAAATCACAAATATCTGTTAAGTCAAGAAAAATTATTTAAATGCTGCCATATAAGAGAAAGGAAGAAACTTATAACCTTTTTTGAAAAGTATTTTTTCAAAGGGTTAACAACAGTTTTATCAGACTGATTAGAAAATTTAAGGCACAAAAGCACATTCTTTCAAAATATGTATTCTGTTTTTAATTATACTTACAGCTTGGTCAATAAAGATTTTTAATAAATGGTAAAAAACTTCAAATGAACCAACAATCTCAACCTGCTCAGTTCTTCTTTTCTTTAGTGTATGTAAATAAGAGATGGGTTTTTGTGATTTTTAATTGAATTCATTGTGTCATTTAAGAAGAAAAAATATGAAATGTAAGAATATGTGCATTTTTTAAAGCATGATCAAGCTGTTTTTCTAATCTTAAAAAAATTTAATATTTCCTTACTCACTATATTTCTACATGTAAAAACTACAATGCGATCTTTTACCTGCTTACTTTTAACACATTTCTTTGATTTGATCTTGTATGTTTTATTTTTTATAATCTAGTAGAAGTCTGATTTTATTGACATTGTAATTTTTTCAAATTTCTTGCAAATAGTTTCAGTCCATACATTTGTTAAGCTGTTACCCATATTGACTACTTCTCCATAAATCTCACCAAAAGTTTTATATTTATTTTTAATCTATCGATCGAGCATTGACTGCATTCAAATTTTTCTGTTTCAACATTTTTTGAAAATTAGTTTTGTTGTCTTTAACTGTAGTACGGTAGACTCCCTCAAATCCGCACAGCTTGGGACCAGAGGTTGTGTGGATTTTAGAATTTTGAAGATTTTTGATCATTACTTTGTTTACATTTTTAAAACAATAATTTGAATTTAAGTAATAATGCAATTGAAACTACAGTGAATGCTTGCAATATAATAAAATATTAAGTAATAAACTAAAATAATAAAAATTTAGATACATTTTAGAATGATTAAAATATTAAAAGCAAAGGTCAAGTTAATAATCAATAACGTATGATTAAATATTCATTATAAAGATGAAATGTATTTTTCCTAAATTATTCAATGAAACATGCCTCATAACGATACATTACTAATTCAAATTAAAATCGTAAAATAAGGAAGTTTTATTTCAGGTTTAGTCAGACTTAATAGTCAAGAAAGCTTGATCAATACATAAATATATTTGGTAAGATTGTGATTACCAGTGATATAAGCAATATCTGAAATTTTTTTCAGAAATAAATTGTTCGATCATAAAAATATACAAATTCAGTAATATTAACAAAAATTACAAAATACATATGGAATTGATATAAAACTGAAAAAAGTCTAATTTTATCTCTATAAACTATCATATATATTATAAAGCAGAAGTTCTGAAACTTGTGCTCGAGTGTTTTCAAAAACTACCCGATGGATTTTTTTTGCCGATTGTATCATTCGATAGGAAATATTTTTGCGGAGGTTTGTCATTCAAATATACAGGGATAACTCTGATTTTTGGCAATAAATTTTGTATTTTTCGGTTATTTTTGATAAAAGGGTTGCCAGTAGCTATTTTTTGGCGAAAATTATCATTACTTAAAAAAATTAATATGAATATATCTGTTAGAAATCTTACAAACATTTTGCAAATTAAAGCAGAAAATTACTACTGAAAATAATAATAATAAAGAAAAACTGTTTAATAAGGCATGATATTTAAAAAAATATATTTTTATTAAAAATAAAAAAAATATTTATAATGCTTTAAAAAATAACTTAATTAGAAATATTACAATTGATACACATTTGACGATATATCCCTTGTATTAGAATAAAAAAACGAACTTGAAAATTTTATTAAATGAATTTTGAATGATAGTTATTTTCCTTTCTATTGTTTTCTTTCTCTTTTTATAGAATTTTTGTATCATATGACTTACAGCAGAAAAAAGATCTAATTGTAAAAGTTGCTGTAAGTTGTGAGTTATTATATGTGTTTGTTTGCGATTTTTATTTTGCTTTTGCTGCCAAAGAATGTGATTTTAAGCCAAAAATGCATATGTCTGACATGTTGGTCGCAATAATGTTGTTTTTTCAAGTGAAAATAATTTTTGGAGTATATTTTAATATTCAATTAAAAATTATGTAGATATGAGTTAATATTTGAAAAATTGGAATCATACATTTAAATTTTAGCTACAGTGTGAATTTCTTTCACACATTGTAAAATAATATCATTCTTTTTCAAAAGTTTTTCACTGTAATTTTGAAGAATGTAATCAACAACGAATATAATCCCTTGTTTTAGCAAATATTTTTTATTGTTTATTTCATTTTTCTTGCTCCATTTCGTCAAATTCACTCACGGAAAAAGCTACAGTTTTAAGTTGCAAAAGTTAAGTTAAAAGCTACAGTTGCAAATATTATATCAAAGGATTAAGGGGGAAAATATGTGAATTATTTTGAACGATCAGAAACATAAATGCAAACTTAGTCAAAAAATCATGAAAATAAATACAAATTTCGTCAAAATATTGCAAGAAAAATGCAAATTATTATGCCAAAAGACCATGAAAAAGATGCATATTTCTCCAGAAGATTGCAAAATAAATACACATTTCGTCAAAAGATTGCAGGAAAGGGAAAAAAAACACATGGTTAGTGTCACGAAGGTGCCCCCTCCCCCCCAACAAAAACATGCTGCTGTTGTTGAAGAATCACAAAAAAAAGATTATACTCTATTTTTGTCAAAAGAGTACAGAAAAAATACAATTTCTGTTGAAGGATTAAAAAAGACTGTTTCTGACAAAGAATTGTGAAGTAGACACAATCGCTGTGAAAAGAATTGCAAAAAATAAATAAATGTGATTTTCACCAAAGGATTGCAGAAAAAACGCACATTTGTCAAAAGATGGCAAAAAATGCAATTTTCGTCCAGATCTTTTAAAATGTGCACATTTCGCAGAAAAAAAAAATACTCAAATTTTGTCAATTGACCGTAGAAAAAATGTGAATTTCATTTAAAAAAATCGGAGGGGGGGGGGGGACGAGTATTATAGCAAAGGATTAAGGGGGAAAATATGTGAATTACACCTAATGAACACATAAAGTTCTCCCTGTTTAGAAGCACAAAAACTCCATGAATATTTCAAAAACTACTCTAATGGCTGCTTTAAATCTTTCTTATGAATTCTAGATGGCAGCACCACAGAGATCAAATTCTACTGTTTTTAAATAATAGGTAAAATATTTTACCCTAATACGTGCTTCACAGCAAAGGTCTTATCAATGCTGTATTTACACGGTGTTAACACTTTGGCAACAGCTGTATAATTAAAATGGTTTGTGCAATCTTTACAAAATAATACCTGTGTACTCCTCTATGCCTAAATAGATTGCCTATTTTTTTTTTCTTTAAATTCCAACTTTAAAGAGTAGTGCACCAGAAAGGGTTAAATATGTATTCATATATATAGGCGCAATGAAGTCAAGCATCAAATTTCTCCTTTATTAACAAACTTTTAAAACACTTATTTTCATGCATTATTTTTCTCTTATTGTCGTGTACCAACAGCTAATAACTGTTAATTTTACAGACATGCTACTTTTCCCGCGGAAACGCGGAATTCCGCTTTTTCGGCGACGAATTTTATAATCCCTGGGATCAATGCAAATATGCATTAAAATTTAATGACATTTATATGTAAGGGGGGGGGGGAAGGCGGCGGTGTAACGATGAAATACAACAAAAACGCGAGACAAACGGCGCTAAATTAAGAAAATTTCTTCAAAGGATTGCAGAAAAAATGCAAATTTCTCCAAAGGATCGAAAAAAAAAGATACTATAAAATCTTCAAACAATCGCGGAAACAATACTATTTTCTTCAGAGGATCGCGAGAAAAAACACGATTTTTGTTAAATGATCACGAACAAGACGCAATTTTCGTCAAAAAATTGCTGGGAAAACACGATTTTTGTGAACAGGTTGCGGAAAAATACTCTAATCTTGTCAAATAATCGTGATAAATAATCGTATTTTATCGAAAGATCACGGAAAATGCTCCAATTTTGTAGAAAGATCGCAGAAAATACCCAAATTTTGACGAAAGATCGCGGAAAATACGAAAATTTTAACGAAAGATCGCAGAAAATACACATATGTCGACAAAAGATCGCGGAAAACACTCATTTTGACGAAAAATACTGAAAAATGCAAAAATTTTGACGAAAAATCGTGGAAAATATGCAAATTTTGACTAAAAATCGCAGAAAATACGTAAATTTCGATGAAAGATCGCGGAAAATACGCATTTTTTGACGAAAGATCGCGGAAAATACGCATATATTTTACGAAAGATTGCGAAAAATATGCATATGTTGACGAAAAATCGCAGAAAATACGCATATGTTGACGAAAGAGCGCAGAAAATTCGCAAATTTTGACGAAAGATCGCGAAAAATGTGCAAATTTTGACGAAGATCGCGGAAAATGTGCAAGATTTGGCTTAAGATCGCGGAAAATACGCAAGTTTTGACGAAAAAGTGCGAATTTCGCTAAAGGATTTTGGAGAAATGCAAATTTCATTAAAAAGGCTGTGGGAGAAAAGTGCGATTTTCGTCAATTGGTCGCGGAAAAACGCTAATTTCGTTAAAGAAATTGCAGAAAAACGCACATTTCGCCAAAAGTCTTTGAGGCCGTGAAAGTTCAGCTTTTTTCTTGCTGAGCCTGTAGCATGTCTGATTTTAGAAATATTTTTTCCAATTACAAAAATTTCTTTGTGTCCTGCAACATATAAAATTGATTTATGTTAAAAATAATTAATTTTTAAGTAGTTAAGACATTTTGAATTTCATATAATCTCTAAATTCCTGAAATTTTATTTTGAAAATTTTCCTTGATGTTCCTAAAAGTAAAACACTAAAAATTTATTTTACTGTGACCAAAACTTACTGAATTATAATAAATTGAATTTTATGAATTTTTAACATTTGTTACAATAAGCAGGAAAATTTGTTTTTATTTCTTAAAAACACTGAAAATACAGGAAGCTCAAAGCATTTTAACTAGGAAAATTGTAGTCTTGCAAAAATTAAGTTTTTAGCCAAAACTAATTTAATGGTTTGAGTTCATTTTAATAAAAAAACATTGTCTGTATTTCAAATTGTGTCCCAAAATTATTTCAAACATTTTGTTTAAATACCTTCTAATAAAAATAATAAGACTGATGGAACCTGTGCAAGTGTAAAGCGATAGTACCTGTTAACCAAAATTATCTCTATTTCCCATCCCTATTAAGTATTTCAAATGCTAATCTAATATCAAAAAAGCAGATTGAAATGTTACCCATTGTACATTGACTATGTCTGCTTCAGTGTTTAAATGCTCATATTGCAGGTATGCAGGGAATTATAGAAAGTGCTTTGATGTATTTCAGTACTTTATAATGTTTTCATTTTGCAGGTTAAATTTTATCCCCTTTGAGGGGGAGGGAAAGAAACTGAATTCTACAATGTTTTTAACACTAAAGGAAAAATGCATTGAGACATTAAAATTATTTTTTGTTATACATAAGATGCAGCAAACATGACGGCCTCATCCACATCTTAATCCCCAACTGAAAAACATATTTGTAGAGTTAAAGATAAAAAATATCTATATGCAGGTCAATATATGAATATGTATGTAAATCACCTAAATTCATGATTTTTTTAATGTATATTAAAACAGCAGTGCATTTTAATTTATAACTCAGGATCTCATGGTTGTCTTAAAATGATATGATAAAATATTATAAAACAAGTATTACAATATTATCTAATTTTTTCAATAACAATAATTCCGGATTTCGAAATGTGAAAGTCAATGTTTGACCTTGGAAAATATATATATATGCATGTGGTCATACAAAAACCCAATTCAAACTTTTTCCATTGACACAAAAAGTAAGTTCTTGTGACAATTAGGGAACAAGTTATGACTAAATTTGTATTTTATAAAAAACAAAAATTTACATTTTTTCTCCATCTTCAAAGCTAATTATATGAGAAACTAAATGAGGTAGAAGTTTATAGATAGCTAACCATTTTTCTATGAACCTAACTAATGTGTTTAATATTGTAAAATTCAGAGGGAATCAGGTTTCTAACTGTATTGATGTGATATTGAATGATGCAGATTTAAAACATAGTTTTCTTCATATAGATAATTATTTTGTAGGGGAAAATGTACTTTTGTTTTTATTTATTAATTAAAAATCTTTAATTTTGTAAAATTCTAATCTAATTGATTAAATTTATTAAACATTGGTTGCAACTAAATTTTAATCTATTAAATGGCACAATCTTGTTTTTTGAAAGTAAAAAATTTGATATGATGTTGTTAATGTAAAGGTTTTCTTTTTTCCTTTATAGGAAATTTGCAAGAGAGTTTTTAAGATTTGTAACACCATTCATTCTTCATATGTTTATCCATTTCCTTACAATGACGAATCCTGCAGAGAAAAGTTATATTCTGTTGTTCTGACAATTGCAGTAGTTTTAAAACCAGAAGAATTCCAAATTTTACAAACAGCCATGAAAATACTTGCTCATATCAATAACGACCCTAGCTTCAAAGTAAATCTTTTTCTCTCTTTTTTGAAATATATTTTACTCAAATTTTTCAATATTATATTATAGATGTTTTTGTTGGCTTTAATTTAAAATGTATAAAGTTTGAATTAAGTTTATTAATATAAAAGTATTTATATATTTTTCCAGTTAGTTTTCCCAGTTTCTCTGTTCAACCAATAACACTTGATGTTTTTCAAAGAAACAGTAAAGTTCAGTAGCTTGTTTAAAGTTGTTAAAATGTTTTAAAGTTTATTTAAATATGTATTTAAAGTTTCAATATATTGTTTTTGAATGTTACTTACTGAAATAAAAGTGGACTTCATGTGCAATAGTACAAAGTGTATACTTTAACTAGGCCTGTCATGCAGCATCACAGCTTGGTGTATTACAGGAATGTAAGACCTGCGCCAGAATGCGCCGAAACCGCTTTTCTGCGCCAAACTGCTACAAAACAGCTATTTTTTTCAATTTTGCGCCAAACCTGCGCCAAAAAGCACTTAGTGCCAAAATGAAACTTAGCCCAATTTCATCGATCCAGGAAACAACAAATAACTTTTTTTAGGCTGTTAATTTCGTCAAAAAACAAAGAAACATTGCAAAAGATCTCAAAAAATGCTCAAATCTCGCCGAAAAATTGCGAAAAACATGCGAATTCGGTCATGAAAAACACGTGATGTTTTGTGGAGTTTTATCGTGGCTCCTAAAACGACCGCAAGCTGTTTTTGCCTCGAGTCATTCTACGTTCATTTTCATCGCAGCCGATCGCAGAGTTCGGACGGGATGTCATGTCATGTGACATACAGGGCGCCCGTTGGGGGAGACGAATGAGAGCTGTTGTAATATGTTTATTCCCAAACAATGGGAGTTCGCCTCTTATGTATTGTACATATTTTCTGTAAATTAAGTATCTTCCTGTTCTGTGTCTTTCCCGTGTCGGTGGTGAATTATTTCGCTCCTCGGCGAATCCTGCCGATAGACGGCAAAACCAAAAACAGAAAGCGCGTACGAAGATCCGCTACATGTTTTTCAATCAATTCAAAAAAATTACTATTTCGCTAAAAAATGAACAAAACGCAGTCAAAGGAAAACTGTGTTGAATTCAGACACTTTTCTCCGAGAGGCACTTCTGTAGCTACGGGGGTGGGGGGGGCATGATAGAGTTCCAGGAAATTGCACTTTTTGACCATTGAAACCCAAAATCTCAAAATTTCCGGGGAGGGGGGGGGGTTGTTTCCGCCGAGCCACCACCTGAATTCAACAGTGAAGGAAAAGATCGTAAATCTCAGCAAAAAATCGGGAAAAATGCTCGAATTTCTTCAAAAAATCAAGGAAAACACGAATTTTGTCGAAGCATCTCAAAAAACATACGCGAATTTTGTCAAAGGATTTCGAAAAATAAAACGTTAATTTTGTCAAAGGATCGCTAATTTCGTCACTCGAATTTCACCAAGAGATCGTGAAAAACACTCGATTACCCCAAAGCAGAATGTACTCAAAAGTGCGAGGTACGTCGCAGAATAGCGAACTTCTCTGCAGAACATCTCAAAAAATCATTTAAGAAATTCACCCTTCAGTCAAAGGAAAAATTAAAAAATTCGCAAAGATTCCGAAAATTAGAAAAAAATCGGACATAAATCCGAGAATTCGGACACAAAATATATCGCGAATTTTGACTAATCGTCAACGAAAAAAATTAATTTCTTCAATCGTACGAAGAAAAATCGCTAATTTTGTTGTAGAATCGCGGAAAAAAACGGAAATTATGCCAAAGGAGCGCGAAATAAACGACAAATTTCGTTAAAGGATCAAGAAAAACGGCAAATTCCGTTTACGAATCACGATAAGGTGGCAAAATACCATTAAAAAAAATCGAGAAAAAATAGCAAATTTCATAAAAAATATTTAAAAAAAAGGCGGCAAATTTCCTCAAAAAATCATGAAAAAGAGGCAAAATTTGTTAAAAGATCGTGAAAAACTTCAAATTTCGTCAAAAAGCGAAAAAACGGAAAAAATTCACCAAAAGATCGCGATAAAGCGGCAAATTTTATTAAAAGATCGCGAATAAACGGCGAATTTCATCAAAAAAATCGCGAGCAAGTGGCAAATTTCATCAAAAAATCACGAAAAAGCAGCAAATTTTGATCGGTTCTGGAACAAGAACCGTCTAAAACAAAATAAAATTTAGCAGTTTATAATAGTGCAACTTCGGTGACCTAAGAGAGCAAGTATTGGTGACATTGTGACAGTGTAGTGTAAGACATTCATTAAAGAAACTGTTTTTCAGTGAAATAAGACTAACGTTTATTAACGAAAAAATAAATGCAAGTTTAAATAAAAACATGTATAAATCCAGGTGAAAAATATAACAGGCATAACGTAAACAGAAACAAGTTCAGTTCCAGATTTATATTAAAGTTATTCTATGTCATGAAATAATATTCAAGTTTAAATAAAATATGTATAGACTTAGATGAAAAATATAACTGGTAAAATGTAAACAGAAAATAAGTTCAATTCCGTATTTAAATTAAAACCATTTTATATAATGAAATAATATTACTTATTAAATGGCATGGCATGGCATATAACAATATTAGGATAGCACTGAAAACAAAACGGACTCACTTATGGATGACAGCTATCGACGTACTGGAAAAATTCCAATGATACGGCACACCAACTGTTTCGATGAAAAGTCTTAAAAACATGTAGAGTTTTTTAACTGAAGATAATAATGTCCACAAATGAATATGAAGACTTAATTAAAAACACAAATGGATTATGACTGCTGGTAAAATGACAAACGGGCGAAGTTGAAAAACCATTTTCACAATTAAATGTCCAGCAACGGATTTGGCGTAATTAAACACAAGTTTGTTAACTTTAAAAACTGGATGAATCTAAAAAAAAACATTTCTGAAACTATATCATATTGACTTCAATATTGCTAGCTCATAGCATCGCTTCAAAATCCCCAGCACAACATATCTCAGCCGGTTTAAATAGCAGCGACAATTCGAAACTGGATACGCCCCTCCGAGTTGAGCAAGCGAGCTCCTGACTTGCGATGGGAGAAATGCAAGACAGCCACTTACGAGTTGCGATCCGCGATGCTTGCGGATTGCGATCGAACGGAATGATCAAACCAGGATGAACACACCCATCAGCGACGATCGGAAAAACAAAAGATAAGCGATTGATTTGAACATGTAAACAAAAGATCGGAAGATTGGAAAATGCCGGCAAAGAAGAAAAATGGAAGTTGGAACAAAATATAAGATAGTAAGCCATGCCATTTTACAATATTACGATATATATAATTAGAATTATGTATTTTAGAGTGTTAAGGAAGGAAAAATGGCTGACAAATTTCATAAAAAAGATCGCGAAAAAGCGGCAAATTTCATCAAAAGATTCTGAACGAACGGTGAATTTCATAAAAAGATCACGAAAAAAACGTTAAATTTTGTCAAAAGATCTCGAAAAACAGAAAAATTCCTCTAAAGAATGCCAAAAACGGCAAATTTCACTGAAAAAATTGCAAAAAACCGCGAATGTCATTAAAAGATCGCTAAAAAACGGCAAATTTCATAAAAAGATCGCGAAAAAACGCGAATTTCATCAAAAGATCAGGAAAAAACGGCAAGTTTCGTGAACAGATCACGGAAAAATTGCTCAAACGAGTGCCAAAAACGGCAAATTTCACCAAAATATAGCAAGAAACGGCAAATTTCATAAAAAGATCGCAAAAAAGAGGCAAATTTCTTCAAAAGATCGAAAAAAACGACGAATTTCGTCAAAAGATCGGGAAAGAAACACAAACATTCCCCAAAAGAGTTCCAAAAACAAAAAATTTCTTCAAAAAAGTCGAAAAAAACTGCAAATTTATATGAAAAGATCGCAAAAGCATTAAATTCCGTGAAAGAGGTGCAAAAAATGCATTTCTTTAGAAGATGCACTTTCACTTCTTAAAATATATATATATATATAATACCATTAAAAGTAGACAAGATTCACCAATAGATTTTATCAAATATATATATATATATATAAATCTCATTGTGTCTTTCTTTTTCATTCCTGCAGAACATTTTTGATCAACTGAATTTCGTTGCAGAACATTGCAAAATATTTTGCTTTGGAGCACTCGAATTTCATTAATAGGTCATGGAAAATTTGTCGATAGATCGCGAAAAGCATGCACATTTTTTCGAAAAATCACGAAAAACACTCATATTTCATCAAAGCATCGCGAGAAAAACTTAAGTTTTGCTAAAGGATCGTTATTATCATCAAAAAAGAATGAACAAAACATAGCCAAAAGATCGTGAAAAAAACATTATTTTCTGGAAAAGATCACGAAAAAACATAAATTTCTTTAAAGGATCCCAAAAAACAAACGTATTTCGTCAAAAGATCACAAAAAACACGCGAATTTTGCCAAAAAATCGCGATAAACATGCAAATTTTTATTGAAAGATCGCAAAGAGTAATTGAATTTCATCAATATATCGTGAAAAATACTCGAATTTCACCAATAGATCGTGAAAAACGCTCGAATTTCATTAAAAGATCCCGAAAACCACGCAAAATTTATCGAAAAATAACGAAAAACACTCGAATTTTATCAAAGGATCACGAGAAAAACGTGAGTTTTGCTTAAGAGTCGTTGATATCATAAAAAAAAGAGAGTAAAACACAGTCAAAAGATCGTGAAAAAACGTTCATTTCTGTAAAAGATGGCGAAAAAACCCCGCAAATTTCACTAAAGGATTCCAAAAAACAAGCGTATTTCGTCAAGAAATCACAAAAAACATGCGAATTTTGTCAAAGGATATCTAACTTCATCATAAAACGAACAAAATACAGTCAAAAGATTGTGAAAAAAAAATGTTAATTTCTTTAAAAGATCATGTGGAAAAAAAACGAAAATTTCATCAAAAGGATCGTAAAATCCGTAAATTTCGTCAAATGATCTCAGAAAACGTGCAAATTTCATCGAAAAATCGTTAAAACCCCCGCAAATCTAGTTAAAAAACGAAAAAAACAGGGTCAAAAGATTGTGAAAAAGCATGAATTACATTAAAAGATCGTGAAAAACCGCAAATTTCATCAAAAGGTCTGAAACATGTGGAGAAATTTAATCTGAGTAATTTATTCTTTCAAATGTAAAAATATTTTTCAAGATAATAATTATTGTAATTGTTAAGAGTTTATTAGCATTAGAATATTTCAATCTGCTCCTAAAACAGCTTTTATTGCTACAAAATTATATTTTTGCTGCTACAAAATCCGATATTTACTGCTACAAAAATAGATTTTACTGCTCCAAAATTCGATTTTTGCTGCTCCAAAGCTGCTACAAAATGGCTTTAGTGCACTTTCATCCCTGTGTATTGACATTGTAGAAATTGTTGGCTGAATTCATGGTTGGATGAGTGAGTGGTATGAAAATCTTTTCATGCCAGTTTACCTGCAGTTAATTGCTTTATCTTCTTCTCTTTTGCTAATTAAATTTGCATATTAATCTTTTAACTGTGTACTTTAACCTCTTCTCTTTTTGTATTTAAACCTGGAGATTTTGTAGGAAGTGAGTGCAGTGAAAATGCACTTGGCAATCTTTGGTATAGCTCTGACTTGACTTTTACAAATTGATGTTTAATGGGATTGTTATGCTGTCAGCATCAGCAGGATTCGTGATTTTTTTAAATAAAAATCAAAATAATCAGAATTCATTATCATTATTTTTTTTTATGTCACACATTATTTTATGACTTTGTGTTCAATTTAAAAAATATAAATGTTACATACATAGACATGCATATTTTAGTGTTACCTATTAATAATATTACACAATTTACATAAATGATTCATATTATTTCAAGGTAAAATTTTAGGCTATGAAAAAATCTTGATTACATAAAATGCTTGAAAACCTACAAATCAGATGTCAAAAATTAATTCAACTGTCAGTATTAATTAAATTAAAAACATCTGCAGCACATAAAACTTTTAAACAAAATTGAAAGCAAAGTAAATTTGTAACTTTTTTTTTTAGTGCTGGCTGAGAGAAATAAGTTTAGCTGCTGTCATCAATTTGTGTCAGAAGACACAAATTGAGGTGTCATCACAAATTGACTGACTTCTGAGTAGTGTTGGAATTTACAATTTACACAGGAAAATTTTAATTTATTTGTGAAATATCTATCATCTTATAAAACAATATTTAAATTTATTAATGAGAACTTGGAATCCCTAAATAAAAATTCAGTCAGAAGAGGAATACTATAGTGTTGCTGCATTTGGCTGATTTTTTATTGGGGGATTCCATGTTCTCATCAGTAAGTTTAAGAAGTAATTAATCATAAATTAATCAGTAAGTTCATTGTTTTATAAGATGATAGATAATTTCACAAATAAAATAAAAGAAAATTGTTATTCAAAATTTTTCGGTGTGAATTCAGGGTTCATACAGAATCGTTAGAATCCTTAGAAACTACTTAGAAATGAAAACATTCCCAAGTAGTACAGTAGAACCCGGATAATAAGGATCGGTTTAGTCATTCATTTTTTCAAGTTTGAGATGCGATTGGCTTATTTCCATTTTATTAACTTGTTTCATCTTTGCATTCTGAATTTAAAAAAAAAAAAAAAAAAAAAAAAAAAAAAAAAAAAAAAAACTTTTTCTGAAATTTTTTTGGAAGAATTGAGCAAAGTAAATATTCAATAAGTTTAACATAAAGGTGATTTTCTATGAGTATGTTTTATTTATTTATTATTATTATTATTTTTTTTTTCTGATAATCCGGATTTGGCCCAGTCCCAATTAATCTGAATCATTGGGTTTTTACTGTACTTAGATAAACAAAACACTCCTTAGAAATTCCTTAAATTGTATTGCGGTTTCGTATGCAAGTGCTATTGCTCCCCAGGGGGAAAAAAAAAAATAGAGATTGTAAATCACACGGTAAGCCCTTTATGCACGTCATTCAGCAGAAGCACAGCAGTGATTGGTTGGGATCATACTAATAGCCGCCAAAGTGATATACTTTTCACGGACATAATGGAAAGAAAAGTGAAAAGAATAATCCACCTCTAAGCTTATAATTTTAAAAAGTACTTACACTGTTTAATTCCTTCACAGCTAGATATACAAATTTGATTTCTTCTTCACAATACTGTTCATCATCCTCAATTTTGCTGATAATGGTGGATTCGGGGGTGATTCTCCTCCCAAAAATTTAAGACATCCTCTTCCGAAAATTTGAAATTGGGTTATCAGTTCCGCATAGTTGCCAACTTGTACGTTTTTGCGTGTGGAAAAATCAATTGCAGAGAAATGCAAATTTCGAAAAGGAATGCTCAAAAGCACACATTTCGTCACTATTTTGTGGGAAAATGACAATTTTGTCGAAACATCGCTGAAAAACACACATTTCCTGTGCGGATCACGGTTAAAACAGCAATTTCACCAAATATCGCAGATCAAACGCTAATTTCATCTGAAGACTGTGGGAAAATGTCAATTTCGTCTAAAGATTGTGGATATAACGCCAATTTCATTAAAAGATCACGGGAAAAAACGCTATTTTTGATAAAAGATCACTTACAAATATTTTGTGCAGATGATTGAAAAAAAAAAGGCGATTTCACCAAAAGATCAAGGAAAAAACGCCGATTTTGTCAAAAGATCGTGTGTATAAAACCTCATTTTAGAGAGAAGATTGTGTAAAAATGCAGAATTTGTCTGAAAGTCCTTAAAAAAAGTTAATAAGAAACTGGAAAATGCTGATTACGTCAAAAGATCGCAGAAAAATCGCCGATTTCATCAAAAGATCGTAATAAATCACCGATTTTGCTAAAATATCAAAGATAAATTGCTGACTTTTTCTTAAGATTGCGGGGAAAGTGCCGATTTCGTCTAAAAATCGTGGATAAACCCCCCTCTTGCAGAGGATAACTTGCAGAATCCCTGCGGAATTGGGACTGTGCAAGTGCATGCCACATAAATAACAACAAAAGTGGTAAGTCCTTAAAAGTTTTTGCACTACTTGGATTCTTTATGTACTCCTTGGATTTTTTCTTCCCAATTCTGTATGAACCCTGGAATTCCAACATTAATGAGAAGTTGGTCAATTAGTGAATACATCATAATTTGTGTCCTCTGGCCATCAGGATTTCAATTTCAGTGGTTAAACAGTTTTATCAGTTGATTTCTAATTTCTGAAAGTACCAAATCAAAGGCAGAAAACGTTTGTTCGACCGAAGCAAATAAATCTATTGCAGTAAAAAGCTAGTTGATCATTAATTTTCTAAGTTAGTATCAGCCTTTTTGGTGGTAACTTTAACAAAAATACCTTCCATTATTCTAAAGGGCTGAGATTAGTTATGATCAATAAATCTGAAAAACGGGTCTAAAAAATATCGTGAATGATCACTAAAGAAAAAAAAAAAATCAATTTCATCAAAGAATTGCTGGAAAAACAAGAAGTTAGTCAGAGGATTGCAAAAAAATGCAAAATTTTGTTCAGGGATCACGAATAAATGTCGATTTCATCTAAAAAATTGGGGGGGGGGGGGAGTTTAAGAATTGCGAAAAGCGGCAAGTGTTGTCAAAAGGTCACAAAAAACGATAGATATTGTCAAAAGATCTCGGGAAAAACATCTGACAGATTTTCTGAAAAGATCACGGAAATATGGCAAATTTTATTGAAAGATCTCTAAAAAAAATGCCAGATTTTTCAAAAGATCACGAAAAAAAACAGCAAATGAAAAAATGGCAGGTTTCGTCAAGAGATCGCGAAAGTGCTACAAATTTCGACGAAAGCTTGTGAAAAAACTGCAGATTTCAACAAAAGGTTGACTCTAAAAAGTCAAGTTTCATTAAAAGATCATGAAAAAAGAAACTGATTTCATTTAAAGTTCTCAAAAAAACATTAGATTTCATCTAAGTATCACAAAAAACAACAAATTTCGTCAAAGAAATGCTGAAAAAAAATATATGTATATTGCCGGGAGTAGATTTTTCTATCACAAAAATAAATTTTGTTGTTATAAAATTCTTTTTTTTTTTCTGCTGCTCTAATAATTGATTTTGTTGCTACATTTTTTTTTTCTTTACTTTCTCCGAAAACTGATTTTCCTGCTTTATTTTATTTTTTTTTTCTCTATAAATGAAGTTTTTGACCATATTGTTACATGTGCAGAAAAGTCTGTATATGGGATATTTTTCGCTTCTTCACCCTCAAAAGTTTTACTTAAAACAATTGCTGGCATGAGTGGCAATTTACATTTTATTTTAGGAATATTTCCAAATGTTTCACTTAAAGTTTTAATGTATCTCTGCTGATGCATATGAATTTCATTATTTATTTCTTCAAATTCAATTCCTAGAAAATTTTTAATTTTTCCTAGTACTTTAATTTGAAATTTTGATTTCACCAATTCTATTACCTTTTTTTAATCTACTTATACCAGTATAATAACTTCAGATTTCTAGACATAAATACAATTACTACAATCTTTTTCTCAAAACCCAGTTTTATAAATATATCATCTAATTCAAAATACCACTCACACCCACCTTGGCACAAGCCATATAAAGCCTTCTATAATTTCGTAACATAATTTTCCTTTCCCTTTTCAATGAAACCCTCTGGTTGATCTATATAAATTACTTCCTTCAATTTTGCATATTAATAAGCATATTTGATATCTAAATATTGATGTTTCCAGCCCTCATTAAAAAAAAAAAAAAAAAGGAATTTTTATCAAAAGATCACAAGAAAACTGTTATTTTCGTCAAAAAATCGTGCGAAAAATGAGATTATCGTCGAGAGATCGTTAAAAAAAAAAAAAGCACGATTTTTGTCTAAAGATTGCAAATAAATATTATTTTCATCAAAAGCTCGCGAGAAAAAAGCAAGTTTCAGCAAAAGCTTTTGAAAAAAACCACTATTCTGTTTTAAAAAATCTCAAGAAAACGTGTTTATTGTCAAAAGATTGCAAGAAAAATGCGATTTTTATCAAAAAATCATGAAGAACTGCAACTTTCATTAAAAGAACACAATAAAATGCATTTATTGTCAAAAGATCACAAGAATAATGAGATTTTCGTGAAAAGATTGCAAAAAAAAAAAAAAAAAAAAAAAACTATTTTTGTCTAAAGGTCACAAAAAAATGTGATTTTCATCTAAGGATCGCCCTAAAAAAAAATTCAAATTTCATCTTTTTATGTTAAAAATTAAGAGAAAAGTGGGATTTTCTCCCTAAGTATTGAAGGGAAAATGCTAATTCCATCAAAGCATCACAGAGGAAAAAAAAACGCCTGGGAATGATATTGGAAAAATGTATGATTAATGTAGGGAAAGATTTCCCCACTCCCTTTTTTTTTTTTTTCTTTTTTTAACTGTGAATTGCTCTTGCTACAGAAACCCATTTCATATAAATTTATTACAAAAAAAAAAAAAAAAAATCACCTATAACTTTTATTTCAATTATGTTTGTTTTGATAAATGCAAATTGTATAAGTGATAATGATTCAGAAAATAATTGTAAAAAATGTTAAATATTTCTAGGGGGGGGAGGGGGGAAAGTTCAACTCCTCAAACCAGTATTTTAATCCTGAAGTGTGTTAAAAATTTCTGAAATAGTCAGGAATGAACTTAACTCGGGAATAGTTTATTTATGTTATAGATTTTACAATGTTGATGCCTGTGTTGATACATACATTAATGTATTAAAACATGTTGGTGTATTACACATAAATAAAATTTCCTATATTTTCTATAATATTTTTGAAGAAAGTCACTTCTAGGCCTGATATAACATCTCATTTGGGTCACACGAGTCACAATCACTATGGCAAAACAAAAAATAGGAAATTCCATACGTCTCTTTCAAGAGTCTCAAATGACTACTATATGTGACTTCAGCTTTGTGGCAAGTCACCAGCTGACTTTATAATGTCGTTTCATTGAGACTCGTGTGACCTCTCATCTGGAAACTCAATTTGAAAGTCATTGTGGACGTTGCATTAAGATAAATTACCAAATAATGTCTCATTAAAGTCACATGGTAATTTTTCACCACTTTTCACAATGGTTATATCACAGAAGGGTTTCTGTCACCATTTGACAAAGTCTTATGACAGAAAGTTATTGTGTGACTTGAATGTGACATTTGGTGATTTATCATAATGCAACATTCACAATGACTTTGAAATTGAGTCTTCAAATGACAGTCACATGAGTCTCAATAAAACAACATTGTAAAGTCATCTGGTGACTCGTCACTTATAGTAGTCATTTGAGACTCATAAAAGAGATGTATGGAATTTCCTATTGTTTGTTTCGCCATAGTGACTGTGACTCTTGTGACTTGTATAAGATGTTACATAGACTAGCTGTTGTGCAGGGATAGTAATTATTCAAATTATATTACTTCCTTTTGAATATTCGCTTGAAAATCCCTTGAAAATTGGCATTTTCTCAAATTTTGACTTGTCCTTAAATTTTGCACATCAGTGTATATATAGATTTTTAAATGACTAAATTGTTGCTCTTTTAAAATATTTAAATTAAACTTTTTAAAATTATTTATTATTGCTCTTCAGGTTAGAAAACTCAGCAATAAAGTGCCAGTAATGTACAGATTGCAATTTTATCCAAAACGACCCCTTCCACTATGTTCAGATAACAAGCAAAGGCAGCCAAACATTTCAAATGAAGTGTTAAGATATTCCCAGTGGTCATCTCCTGAATATGTTCAGAACTTAAAAATTGAAACTGTGTCAGAAACTCCTGAAAATGTAAATATAAATGTAGAACAATCTTTCCAAAATGAAAATGAAATTGAAGTTCATTCTGAAGAATTTATGGAAGTTGAGACACACTATAATGATCAAATAATTGAAAATCAATGCAATGGAGAAGATCTGTTAGAAATTCAATCATCTAGTCAGTGCCAAGATGATATCGAATCAGATGAAGAGGAGGAGGAGGAGGAAGAAGAAAGAAGTTATGGTGATGAGGAAACCAACCAAGAAGAACATCTGCAAGAAATGTACATTCCAGCATCTAGAAAAAGTCCATTACCTGTACAGATAAATGCAGAAACTGTGCAGAGTATAACTGAGCCAGAATATGAGGAGCTGACACCTTGTATCAAATCTGAAGAAAATTCTCATAACACCAGCAATAAAGAGAAATGTGTTAATGGGGAGGATAATGTGATACATGAAGAAGTGCCATCGTCTTCTACACAAGTAACCAATGAAAATGGAATTTTTGGAGTGGAAGACGATGATTTAGATGAGGAAAATGATGATGAAGAAGAGGAGGAAAGTGAAACCTTTCCTGCTGAGAAAAAGGCAGAAAGTTATGACCCACCTCCTAAAAGACAAAAAGTTGAGGTAAAATCTACATAATAATTGCTATAATTTTAATATATTTTTATATTTAAATATGTTTAATTGCATAATCAGATATGTTTTAGATTTTTTTCTTTTTATTACTATAGTTATTCATTTATTTATTTTTATGACTAAACCATCTATTTTCATGTCTTTAGTTAGTTAATTTTATATTTTTTCCAAACTTGGAAATCCATTTTGTATAGTTTAGGAGATATGATGTTAGATAATAGTGATGTGCATAATTTTGTTCAAATTAATCATTTGGGCATGCACAAAAGCATAACTGAAACAAACATTCATATTATTTTTAATCCATTTTAATCCATAATATTTTTAGCCAGAAATTTTGTTATATATACATTTATATTAACTTGTTTTTTCACCCATCCTTTCCCATAATTTCCGGCCTATAATCTGCAGCCGCTATTTTTAGCTCTTATAAAAAAAACTTCAGCATGTAATCTGTGGATTGTATGCCAGACTATACGAGGATTATTTATTGCTTTCAACATTCCAAAGTAGTACAAATAAACTCCACTCCATTTGTTTAATTGCTGTATTTAAATGATAATTATAATAAAATAATTACAATTAAAAAAATAAAAATCCTTTTTTCATTGAATCTTATATTTAAAACATAGCATATCTTGTGAATATAGATAATTCTATAACAATTGCTGTTTATAAATCATTTTTAACATCTTTTGTTTTTTTAATAATATTCAATTTATATTCTGAATTGTTAAATATGTTTTCACTCAAACAATGTTATAACTTTCGTATCCCTGCAAGATGTGAAATGAATTTACAATGGATTGTAGCACCACGAAAATACTTTCATATCCTATGCCACTTTGCATTTGACTTTCTTACATTCAGCTGTTATTACGTATGCAGGTTGCCCTCTGAAAATGTGGGAATAGTTCCTCCTCAATCTACATCAGTATTACTGATTACAAAGATCAATATTAGGATATAACCAATGGGAACCCATCGCAAATTAATTGAAATAATCGTCAGCATATCGTAGTTGCAGCATAACAAAACTTTCAAATACTGCTTGGTAGTGTTTTTATAATTCACATGACAAGGATAATTTTTGCCGTATAAGATAATTATTTCAAAGTCCTTTGTTTCAGCTGAATGATTGTGATTACAATTTTTGAATGCAATGAATTGAGAAATTCTTTGTTCTTCATAGAATCATGCTGCCAAAAGACTAAGAAAATATAACATAAAAATCTAAAGCCACTCCTACTGACACATACATGTCATGTGCAAAACATTCACAAGCAACTCCTTGAATGGTCAATGGCTGATAATTATGTTTAGCTGATAAACTGTTTTGATTTTTAATTTATGACTGTCGGTAGAAACTGGATATCTGTGGTGAATGTCTGCTAAAAGAAATTCAGCAGGTAATCCTCATTAAAATTTTGGAAATTGTTTTTAACAGGTAATCCATTGATTATAGGCCAGAAATTACAGCAGTATCATAAGTGAAAGAAAGTTTGCATGCAGAATACAAGGCATGTTTTAAATTCACAGTGTGTTAGGGGATATAATAATACTAAGCCCAAAATCATATAGATAATCTACATTGAAAAATGTCTTAATTTTATATTGGTGAAATTGATCAAAAAATCATTCAGAGTATTTTTTTTGTCATTTTTGCTGAATCATAGTTACCATTAACTATTTCTGACTATGGAGCAGCTCTGTTTATAAAGGTGTTTCTGGACATGTCATAATAAAAAGTATTATACACATGGTTAAAAACAAATTGAAATGTGCATGAAATGGAAAATAAAATCGAGAATTTGCAATGAAGTCATTTCTAATAATTATCTACTCTTCTGTTTTATTACCTACTAGCAAACCCTGTGGCTTTGTTCGTGTAATAGTTGAAATATGCCAAGTAATATTTGTATGTCTGATTTTTATTAGAAGTAATAATATATTTAAAAGTAATTCAAAAATTTCCATTTAAGCCACAGTTTGACTAAATTCATTATTATTCTACATTTTCTGAAATGCAACTTAAAATAATATGAACTAAAGCTAATTCTAAATAAATGATGACTTAGAAAATATTTTGAAACTTTTATGCTCAATTCATGTTTTTCTTTCATATTCATTTGAAGTATTAAATTTTTTAGAAACAAAACTTCTAAATGTGCATTTACATTTTAAAATTAATTATCATGTCAAAATTAGTTTCTTTTCTAAAAGTCTGTCATCTCTCTAGGAGTAGTGGCACTAACATAAAATGCATATTTTGAAAAAGGGACCGTCACCATTAATTTGTCAATGTTAATTTTGAAATTTATTTGATATTTCCTAATATTCCATAAACACTTAATTTAGAAAGTTTTTTTAAAGGCTTTTTTAAAACTGTTGTTAATGCCTACACCAGGTGATAGTGGCACCATCATCGAATATAGACTATGCAGAATCAAAGAATGTCACCATTGATTTGCAACCATTATTTTTATAATCAGTGTATTATTTCCTAAACTTGCATAGAAATCTTAATTTAGGATTTTTTTAGAACACTTTTCTCTCCCTTTTTTTTGTTTCACAACTTTTAAATTTCCAATATACTTCAGGTTCGGACTGTTCTTAGAAGACATTTATATTTTATAAGTAACAACTGTAAAATGGGATGAATAGGAATAACTTCCCAGTCATACAAATAAATTCATTATGAATATATGTGATGATATTTTTAGTTGCCAATTTTTTTTATAAGAAGGTAATAACATAAAGAGTTTGGAAATTCAGTTTTGTCATGTTGGCACAACTACTGGGTTATATATAAAAAAAGTGGATCTTAAAAAAAACTCATTTTTTCAATGTCTTCAAAACTTTGTATATAACTACAGCATTTTTTGTATTCTAAACCTAAGAGAGGGGATTTTTAATTAATGTAGACCTGTAAACGATATGCTGTATTAAATTCTACTTATTTCTAAACTACATAATGAAAAAATGAAAAATGGCTTGTAACATCAGAGGTTTAGGATTTTCGGGGGTGAATCAGAACATGTTTTCTTTCATGGTTTACAATAATAGTTTCATGTAATATATGAAAACATATGTATGAATATGTATTGTAACAATATTTTGTTTGTTTTAATTACTTGAAGAGAAAGGTGCCAAGAAATTATTTTGTTAAACAAAAAAGTTAACACACTATCCAACAGGCAATAGTAACTGTGTTCCTATTCCTCCCTTATAATTATTACCTATTTTTATTAGTCCTTTTAAAGTTTGAATCAAAATAAGATTACAACATTCGTTCAGAATCGCACCTCTCTGTGGAGTGAATCGGAATACCATTAAAAAAATAAAATAGATTTATACAAACAATAGTAAATGTTAGGTTTTTACTTAAAGCAAAGAATAAAAGAAGACCAAATTTTCTAGTAAAAAAATAAACGAATTAAAAAATCAGTTATTGCTTTTTTTTTTTTATTATGTTAAAGTTGAAAAGTGTTCCAATTCACTCCATTTTACAGTACCATCCATGCATTTTTAAAGTTTCTAAACTCCTTAGTTCAATAGAAATCATCATTTTGATTGTTTTTTGCTTCTGCAAACCTCTATTGATAGTGTCATCGAAATTAAATGTAGCTTATGTGTTATGGTTTAATAGGTTCTTCTATCACCACTAGGGCTGGGTGATGTCAGAATTATTGATATCTTAATATATTGCTGACCAAATATCAATATTTTCGTTATATCAATATATTTTCATTATGACATTCCATTATAAGGTGGTAAATGCAACTATTCTCTGTATAAAATACTACAAACACACACTCATATAGGGTTTGTAAATATTATATTTTCGAAAATATCAAAAATATCCAATATTTTGATATATATATATATATATATATAATCTTCATAAAATTCGCAATTTTTATGAAGCCGATCGGGAAAAATTTTGGATCTTTCCGCTCCTAATCAACAAAATTGGAAACTTTTATGAAGCTTATCGAGAAAATTTGATTTTTTCCGTGCAAAATCAACAAAATTCATTTTTTCATGAAGCCGATCCACGATATTCAGTATTCTTACATAGCTGATCAATGTGATTTGTGAAATATTCGCAAATTTTCTGTTCCAGATCAGAATTCCTGATTTTTTCGTGCCTCAATGACTAAATTTGTGATTTTTACAAAGTCATTCAACAAATTTTGCTTTTTTTTTTTTTTTTTTCCTCAATCAACAAATTTCATAATTTTTCGCAGCTGATTGAAGAAATTTCTATTTTAATAGTTGCGTAATTGACGAAATTGACAATTTTTCCACTCCCGGTGGAAGAAAATCACAATTTTATTAGAGCCTAATCGACATAATTAGCAATTTTTGCACGTGTGATCAACAAAATTCAAAATATTTCCATCTCCGACCAATGAAATTTGCGATATTTTGTGTCCAATGTTGGCGAAATGTGCACTTTTCCACCCTTAATTGATGAAATATGCATTTTCTGTGCAAAATCAACGAAATTTGCAATTTTTGTAAAAACTGACAAAATCTGCATTTTTAATATGCTGTAAGATGAATCTCGCAATTTTTTATACCTGGATAAACTGATGAAATTCCCGATTGTTTCGCAGGCCATTAATGAAATTTTCATTTTTTCTCTCGTTATCAATAAATTTGTGATTTTTCTGTGCCTTATCAATGAAATTTGAGATTTTTTTCGTCCATGACCAATCAACGATATTCATGTTTTCTTCATGCAATAAACCAAAAAAGCATGCTTTTTTTTCAACCAATGAATTTAATTTGCAATTTTTTTGAGCATCATCAACAAAACTGACGATTTTTTCTTATCTGATCAACAAAATGTGCAGTTTTTCACAAAAGACTGGCAAAATTCACATTTTTTCCTTGAATTTCCCCATGCTTGATCATCAAAACTCACAATTTTTCTGTGCTCGATTGGAGGAAAACTGCTATTTTTTTCGGAGCTTCATGGACAAAATTTGCGATTTTTCCATATCTAATGAGTGAAATTTGTGTTTTTTCCCAGCCTCATTGACAAAATTTGCTTTTTTCTCTTTAATCAAAAAAATTCGAAATTTTTTCATACCGATCAATGAAATTTGAGATTCTTAAGAGACGAAATTTTATAGTTTCCCGCAGTAAATTGATGAGTTTTACAATTTTTTCCTGTTGTAAATTGACAAAATTCGCAGGCTACATGTTAACCCATCGGGGGCCACAGTTGTGCATCCCTACACTAGTATGAATTTTGTCACAATGTTGGAATAATGGAAAAGTAAATTTTCCTATATCCTAAAAAAATTGAATTTGGATTTATTTTATGATTGGTCAAAATTACTGGTAACCATGGAAAAACTTAAAACTATGGCTTAAACTTGGTTATGTGAATTGTTTCATTTAACCTCAAATCTAGTTTTTAAAAATCCAAAATCGGGACCTTTTGTACATTCAGAGGTATCAAGCTTTTTAAATTTATTAATTTTTATTTATAATTTATTTTTACTAATTTTTAAGTATCATTTTTCAAAGAACAAAATAAATATTAAGGTAATCCATTTTATCTAATATGATTTTATTTAATTATTCTGAAATAATATTTCGATTTATACTTCATTAAAAATTATTTTTGAAGATTATTTTTATGTATTTAGTTTAGCTGAGGGTTTTGATGTTTGGCCATATTGAATATTTTGTACACCCCTGTTAAATATTGATCATGTAATATATGCACTTTACATTACATTATGTATTTTTTTTTTTTCCCCTGAACCAATTTGCAAATTATTGCTTTTGTTTCTTAAAATATGTTACTTTTGGTTTTTAAAAGTTGCTTATATGAAATATTCTTTCATGCTTTTTAAGGCTAAAGAGGAGGAGGATGAAGTTGATGAAAGAATAGAAAATGCAAGATCACCTACATTAGATCAAATGAAGGCAGACTTTCTTGAACTTATTCCTTCTTCAGAGGATGTAAATAGTGGGAAGGTTCAAACGAGTACTTCATAATTTTTGTCAGCTAATGTTTTATCCAGTATTCATTTCATTTTGTAAGAAGCATCTTTTTTTTTTTAATCCATCAAGCAAAAACTCATAAAAGTTACTTTTTGAATGGAAGAATCTTCTTGAATTCAGCTATCTTACCCAATTTCATGAAATTTTAATTGAATTATGACTGGCATATTGTATAAAATACATCAATATCACATTTCATAGCTTATTTTTTATAGTTGGATTGGCAGTCAACATTATGTAGGATGTGAAAGGATTGCTATAAAAAAAAAATGTTTCTCTCTCTTTGATAAACAAATGTAAGTGAAGTTATTACAGAAATTTTATTTAATAACTTTTTCCTTTCTGAGAAAGAAAAAACATTGTAATTTCTGTTACTTCCTGTTATGTAAATTCTAGTTTTTAATGACTCTAATCCTCTATACTTTTGCAATGCAACTATGCTGTTTTGTACTCATTTATCTTCCTTGTATAATAAAATCTTTTCATAAAGAAGCTTTTATACTTTTCATGACAGTAACATCAATATTAAATTTAACAAAAAAATTTTCAAGTGTTATTTTCTAAAAATACATCTGTTGTTAAAGAACAAGAAAAAATTCAAATTGAATAGTTTTTTGATCAAATCTTTTGATTAAATGATTAAAACAATTATGTCAGTTTGGAAAAAAAAATATAAATTCCTGAAAAGAAAGAAAGAAAAACTATGATACATTTTTGTTTTAATGTTAAATGTGGTATCGCGCCATTCATTTCAATCCTAATCGTGCATAAAAGTTTTATTGCAAACCGAGCAAATATTACAATTTTCTATTTATTGAATGTGAATATTTTTTTATAAATATTATTCAATGGCAAGCACACAAAACTGTTTAATTTGTTATTTTTTTAATTCATAATTTTAACTTGTATTTATCGCTGTTACTTGCATAGGTTTTACCATTTGGTAGTTATATGATGATGAGGAGGCTACAATAAAATTACTTCAGAACTTAGAAATTATGCCATGGGTGCAAGTTTTCCATCCATGGGATGGAATTCCGTCTTTTAAAAGTTCCCGAGGGCGGAAGTGGGATGGGAAAATCTCTGACGACGAAAAATGAGGCCTTTTTCGTCAAAAGTTTATGAATGAAATGCGATTTTTGTCAAATGATTGCTGAAAAAAGGCGTTATTTTTGTCAAAAAAATTGCAGAAAAAAAGCACTATTTCATTTAATAGATCACAAAAGGATGCATTTTTCATCAAAAAATAGCGAAATAAATTCGATTTCTGTCACCAGATCTCAAAAAAAAGTTATTTACATTGAAGAATCACGGAAAGGACGCAGTCTTTGTCCAGGAATTGTGGAAAAGACTCGATTTTCCTCAAATGATCGTGGGAAAAATGCTACTTACGTTATAATTGCGGAGAAAATGCGATTTTTATTAAAAGAACAAGGAAAAGGCATTTTTCATCAAGAGATCGTGAAAAAAAGCACGATTTTTTTTCAAAAGATTGCTAATAATATGGGATTTTTGACAAAAGATCACTAGAAAAAGCTCTATTTCTATCAAAAGATCGCAAAAAAGACACATTTTTTGTCAAAGAATAGCAAAATAAACACGATTCCTGTCGAAGGATTGCAAAAATGATGTAGTCTCTTTCAAAGAATCGCGAGTTTTGTCAAATGATAGCAGAAAAAATGTTATTTATTTCAGAATTGCAGAGAAAACACAATTTTTTGTCAAAAGAGCAAGGTGTTATATCATGTTGTATTTAACTCAGCAGTTTATTTAAATTTATTTAACATGACATACCTGTGTTTTTACCATCCCTAAGTCAAACGTAATGTCTTGAAAAGTACAATCGGCGCCATTGCTTCAATCATCGTTCTGAAGTAAAAAAAGTGATCCTATAAAGCTAGATCTACTGTGATTCTGGATCACTGTGAATTGCCGTTCACGGCCTTGCCGTGGTTGATGTTTGACGTCATGTCATAGTTTATGAGCCAATGGCACTTGCCGAAACATCAGTGAAAGCTTACTCTGGAGACACGAAATTTTTTGGTTTCTGTCTGTCTGTCTTTCAGTCGGTCTGTTCCGTGATAACTAACGCAAATTATGTGTGTGTTATGTCATGGTTTATGTGTGGCAAAATTTCAAACTTGCACCCATGAATTATACCTACAAACAAGTTTGGTTTTTTTTTTCAAAAAATTGTGAAAATCATCATTAAAAAAAACTAGTTGGATGGTGCCGATCCCAAAACTTTCTTCTATCTCATACATACATTTTAATATTTAAAAAAATAGTTACTCATTTTAATGCTTTAATAATTTTAATTCAATACCTTACTAACTTTGATTTTCATCTTAAATTTCTGCTTCAATCAATTAATCGGAGTAAAAACAAATTTCCGTCTCTGCACGAGCCGATGGACAATCAAATGATAAGCAGATTTTTTTTTTTTTTTTTTCAAATTCAGGGAGGACCTACATTCCTTACCAAAAAATAATCATATACAAAATGTTTAGTTCAGTTCTAGAACTAACTTCATACAACTTTTATGTGGTGCAATATTGAAAATGGCATAAAATTCGGTATTGCAGCGCTCCCTTCCGGCGGATTTTTTTTCAGATTCAGGGCGATCCAACTAGCCATAGCCATACACTTACACAAAAAATTTCGTTTAATTCGATGCATAACTTCATGTACTTTTGGTCAGTACAATATCGAAAATGGCACAAAAATCTCGATTGCAACGCCCCCTTCCGCTGGATTTTTTTTTTAATTCAGGGAGGACCAACTAGCCATAGTCATACAAATACAAAAAAAAAAAATTGGTTCAATTCGATACATAATTTCATATACTTTTGGTTGGTACAATATTGAAAATGGCACAAAAATGGCAATTGCAGCGTCCCCTTCCAGCAGATTTTTTTCAAATTCAGGGAGGACCAACTAACCATAGTCATACACATACACAAAAAATTTGGTTCAATTCGATGCATAACTTCATATACTTTTGGTCAGTACAATATTGAAAATGGCACAAAAGTCATGATTGCAGCGCCCCCTTCCGGCAGATTTTTTTCAAATTCAGGGAGGACCAACTAGCCATAGTCATACACATAGACAAAAAATTTGGTTCAATTCGATGCATAACTTCATATACTTTTGGTCAGTACAATATTAAAAATGGCACAAAAATCGCGATTGCAGCGCCCCCTTCCAGCAGTATATTTCAAAACTGAAGGAGGACCTGCTTGCCACAGCCAAAAACATTCACAAAAAATTTGGTTCAATTCTATGCATAACTTCATACACTTTTTGATGTTAGTATGGCGACATACAGACAGACATTTTGTAAAAACATGTTTTTTGGAATCTCTGACCTCTAAAACGTGTAAATCCATCAAAAACTGGAAGTCGAAAAAAATTTCGATTACAATACTTTCTTCTATTGAAGATAGAAGAAAGTAAAAAAATGAAATGTTGGTGCAGATGTCATATATGCCCCGCACTGGAGTGATTGCAACAAAATCGTGATTTTATGCCGCATAGGCATGGTAGCCTGGCTATTTTTTTAATTTATTTATTAATAAACTGTTTGTTTTTATTTTATTTTTTAAATGATATATATATTTTTTTTCTATAGTTATTATTATTTTTTCTTAATAAACAGAAAATAATTTAAAGATATATGTGTAGTTGGTATTTTGAAAATGAAGTTTTTGTTGACTCGAATTGCCCTAAATAGGGCAATAAACTTCATTGCTCTATCATATTTTCTAATGTGCAGAAAAATTTTCAGCTATTAAGCTCCTTTCGGTTGATCAGTATTAGTAAAATTTGGTATACAATGATAGAACTGGTTTATGTATCTTTCCACCATATCTCAATAAGCAACTGAGAGTGGTATGATAGTATATACTAAAACTCTGCCTGAAAAAATATCGAACTAACAGTGGAAATTCTGCCAAAATCCATTCAGCAAAAATCTTTTAAAAAAGGTAAATCTATCATAATCAGATTTGTCTGATTATGTAATTTTCAAACATAAATATATATCATTCTAGGTCTGAATAATGCAGAAGGACATGCTATACACTACAATTTTTCCATCTAAATATAACTTTTTAAGTCTCATCAAAATCCATTCAGCAGAACTTGTCAAGATATATGCAGCTGCAGCAAAATTCCCATTTGCATGATGAATATATAGCAGAATGAGATAGATAGATAAAAATATTGATGCTTAAAATTTATTAAACTAGTTGCTGAATAATTTTAAAAACACTTCAATTGCATGTTTTATTATTGAGATTTATATTCATGATTATATCAACTATAGTTCATTTTGTACCAAAACAGTCTCATTGAAATAAACCAATTCAGTGTAGGTTTTAATAGCAGAATTTTCTTCATCTGTTTTTTAAAAATACTAGAACTTTAACTTTTGCCGTATGTAAAAGCGTTATGAGTAAAATTGCCTTATTTCAAATACTAACATCACTTTCTATTCAAAAATTTTAAAGTTATTTCTAATTATGACAGGCCCGGACTCGGCTGGTCGGCGATCGCCAAGGGCCCCCGGCCCAAGGGGGCCCCGGAGTTGCACTTCAAAAAAGGATAATTTGATTTTATAATTACTTCTTACATAAGAAACAAGTAAGAAAAATCATGCGTTAAGCATAGATTATGAAGCACTTTCCAACACTTAATGAAATCTTTAACAAAACTTTGTTATTCAGGGAAATAATAGTGTATAGCCAAATATACCCAAATATGTATTCCAGTACATTAGAACAGCCCTGTATTTCATATGTCAGTTCATATAATGGGAAAATTTAGCTTAGCAAGAAAATACCCAGTAGCTTGAAATTTCTTTTTCACAATTCATACTATTAGATGGAAACATACTTGGATACTTTTGTTCAGCCCTGTAGTTTACATTGTATCTTTATTACACATCAGCATTAGGCTAAAATTTATTGTAAACTAAAACACTTTTAAAACAACTGAAATCACATTCTCATAAATCATCATTCATAGGCGTCCATGTACCGAATTCTTTGCGTGGACCTGTATATTCCTTTTTCTATATTCTGCAAACATTTCTCAGTAAATTGAATGCAGCTCAGCGTAAAAATGCATAGCTTATTTAAGAACCACGTTTAAATAATTTACGCTCATATTCAGTAACGTTGGTGAGCTCTTTTGGGTAGCCTTGTGTATCAACGATATCATTTATACACACCATATAATGTGCATATATTTAGCGAAATATAAACGCGAATATCATAATTAAAATGTATTTCATCCCTCCATTAGCCATCATCGGACACATATACGGTACTTCGGAAAGAATATACTATTTGAAGTTTTTTGTATGGCCCTGTAAATGCTATGTACTTCATATTATGCAAGACAGTAGCGTATAATTTATATTAAGCTTCAGTGACATATATCAATTTTATTATTCATCAAAAAGCTTAATATATTTAAAATATGTCACACACAATTCCTCCTTTTACCATTATCTAATGGAATTCTTTTGTGTGGCCCTGTGAATGAATAATAGCTACATTTTCACCTTATATTTTATAGAATGCATATTTTAATATGTTTGACAGGGCATAACATCTTTAAAATTCCTTTGAAACGATTTTTCCCCATAGGCCGTAATGTAATAGGAAACTTTTGATTCGCCCTGTAGATAAACTAATCATGGTAGAAACTTCATTTTCGATAGGACTTGTGCTAGGTTAAACGTCAATAACGTCCTAAAATTTCATGGCAATCCGAGTATATTAACGATTTTTCCCCATGGGCCGTAACGTAGTGGGAAATTTTTGATTCTCTCTGTAGATAAACTAATCAAGGTAGGTACTTCATTTTTAGTAGGGTTCATGCTAGGGTAAACTTCAATAACATCCTAAAATTCCATGGCAATCCGAGTATATTAACGA
The DNA here is from genome assembly GCA_964019185.1 of Maratus speculifer. Lineage (NCBI taxonomy): Eukaryota > Metazoa > Arthropoda > Arachnida > Araneae > Salticidae > Maratus > Maratus speculifer. The sequence continues at coordinate 450,096,935 of OZ025292.1, read as the reverse complement.
TTTTTCCCCATAGGCCATAATGTAATGGGAAACTTTTGATTCGCCCTGTAGATAAACTAATCATGGTAGAAACTTAATTTTCAATAGGACTTGTGCTAGGGTAAACGTCAATAACGTCCTACAATTTCATGGCGATCCAAGTATATTAACGATTTTTCCCCATAGGCCGTAATGTAATCGGAAACTTTTGATTCGCCCTGTAGATAAACTAATCATGGTAGATACTTCATTTTCAATAGGGTTCGTGCTAGGGTAAACCTCAATAACGTATAAAAATTTCATAGTAATCCGATTATATTTAAGGGAGTTAGTGCGCGGACATTCGGCCAGACAAACCGAATGCATAAGCACTTTTCAACTTTGTTGGAAAGTGCTAAAAATTGAGTAGTTACAATAAATTTTAAGCAATTGACAGTTTTTTACGGTAACTTATATAGTTTCCTCGTGTCATGTCGCTGGACAAACGGGAGAGGGCTGCTGACTGATTCATCACCCTCTGTGCAGTGCTCATGCAGTCAGATTTATAATGCATCGCGACGCTCACTTGCCAAACTCGTACAGTATGGTTGTTACAAATAAAGTGTCACAGTTGTGTTAACATGAAGCATGTGTACCAAAGCGACGGTACGAAAAGGAAAGAAAAAATTAGAAAATTTTTAAACGTTGAAAAAATGTTTACAAAGCTTTAATATTTTGTTAAGTTGTTCCACTTCTCAGTCGCACTAGAAGATATGTTGTTCAATGGTTAATTGATGTAGTTTTGTTTATTAGAAAACAAGGTATTGCATACAGAGGGGATAAAGCAGAAGGAGATTATAAGCTTGACTCTGTTGATAACCATAATACTGTTCTCAAACTGGTCATGTTGGTTATAAATTATGATGTGTTTTTATAAAATCACGTCATTAAGTATATTGAAGACAACAATTATTGCACAATAATTGCATTTACGTTTAAAAATTAGAAGAAAGTTTCGCGTTATTGAAAAGTGAATTGAAAACCACCTTAAATTATTCTACCCAAAGGTTCCGTTAACAGAAGTTTATTATCGTTATTAATATTTTTACAAAACATAGTGACTGCTTTACACATTCTGAGAACATTAAGTCCAATTCTGGCCCGACTCTACTACGTAGAAAATAAAGTGCAAACCTGTTCTTGGCCTTTTAGATGCTATCAAACTAGTATGGTGTTCGTGACTCACATTAATACTCATTCTCGAGAAAATCATATTCATTGAAAACGGATCATATTTTATCGTCTTCGTTTAAGCTTTTATATCGGGTTAGCAGAATCACTAATTTTTTTTATCAGTCCAGCAGTCCTGCTAAACTTCTTTATCTGCCCGGCCGGGACATTGTTTCTGTCAATATGCTTTGTTCAGGCGTTTAGGGTGACGTTCATCTGATGAAACCCTATTTCTTACTGCCGCTGTCTGTAACAAAGTTCGTATACAAAAACTATTAAGTCAGAGACTTCAAATTTTGTGTATTTACGCCTGAATATCCCGTTGTCACACAACAAATTTTGAAAAAGTCTATTATATTAATTAAATCAATTTTATCAATATCTTCTGTTCATTTTTGTGATTTAAATTTTAATCGAATACCTTAATTTCAACGTATTTTGTGTAGACATAGTAGCTTAGAGGAAGAGCGTCTTGCTAGTAAACAAATGATTCTCAGTTCGAACCACGATGCAGCTTGGCATATGAAGCGAAGTGGTCATCCCGGCAAACAGTTGATGATTGCCAAAATCTTTGCGCTTAATAATAATGATCTACACAGTATTTGACGACTTATCACCTACGCCTGCTGATATTAAACTACAAAATTGGGCTCATGGGTGAAGTGGGTAGCTCAGAACTGTTGATGACAGTCACATTACTTAGTCTTTTATCAGAGTTTCCTCCAGGTTTAAAAAAAAGCAGGGCATTACTATTCTGAAAAGGGCACTTTTTACATTCTTCAGGGCACATTTTTGATTTTTAAGGGTACTTTTATAGAGTTGGATCTAGAATCTAGCAGTTCAAAAAATCGTGGAAATACAGAAATTTCGTCAAAGAATCCAGAAAAAAATTCAAAATTTTCGTCAAAAAATTGAAAAAAAGAAGAAAAAAGGTAGTAAATTTTGTTAAAAGATCGCGAAAAAACGGAACATATTGTTAAAAGATCACGAAAAAACGGCAGATTTTGCTAAAAAATTGCGAAAAAACGACAAATTTTGTTAAAAGATGACAAAAAATGGCACATTTCTACAAAAGATCTCAAAAAACCGCCAATTTCTTTACGTTTAAACATGAAAAAACACAAATTTCAAAAAAGGGTCGCGAAAAAACAAGCACGTAGTTCATAATGGGAGTGAAATCTTGTTCGCATTTCTTTAAAAAAAAAAGAAAAAAAAAAAGGCTAGATGAATTTATTGAAACATTTTTTTTAAAGAATACTTTTGTTGAATAAAGAGTTCTTTTTGTTTAATGAACGGATGCTTTCAGGAGTCGCATTTAGACAGTAACCATTATTTGGACAGTCAAAAACGGATTGTGAACAGAACCGAGCGGAGGAGGGGGGAGGGCGTCAAATTCTAATTATCAGGGATGAGATTCTTCCGCGGATCCGCGGTTTTCCGCTTTTTTCGTTATTTTCAAATTTTCTGATTTACCAAAAAAAATACAGAACGCGTAATTTCGTCAAAAAATCGCTAAAAAACGGTAAATTTTCTTAAAAGATCGCCAAAAAACGACTAATTTCCGGCCAATTTTGTCAAAAGATTCGAGAAAGGATAGTTAATTTCGTCCCAAAATCCCGAAAAAACGGCAGATTTTGTCAAAAATCGCGTTAAAACGACAATTTTCGTCCAAAAATCGCGATAAAACGGCGAATTTCGCCAAATGTTTTGCAAAAAATCACAACTTTTGTCAAAAAATCAGGATAAATCGGTAGATATTGTCAAACGATCGCAATAAACGGGTTGATTTCGTCAAAGGATCGCGAAAAAACGGTAGATTTCGTCAAACGATCGCGAAAAAACGGTAGATTTCGTCAAACGATCGCTAAAAAAACGGCAGATTTCGTCAAAAAATTCGCAAAAATGGCAAATTTTTGAAAGAAAAAAAAAACTTTAAATTTTGCCAAAAGATTCAAACAAAGACAGATTTTATGAAGAGATAGTGATAAAACTAAAAATTTCATCAAAGAAACTCTGAAAAAAACTAACTCAAAAATTAATTTTCAAAATTATTTTTTGGCACTCCAAATACAGACTTTCCTACTCCAAAATCCATTTTTGACACCTCTAAATCTTTCTGAATGAATGTGACTTCTGAAAGCACCCATTCATTGAACAAAAAGTACCCTTATATTCAACAAAAGTATCCCCTTTTTTCAACAAAAATGTTTTTTTTCAATAAATCCGTCTTGCCCTTTTTAAAAAGAAATGCAAACAATAGTGATACATGTTATCTTCTACACTCAAATAAGCATTAATTTATAATTAAATTTGTATCTTGTACACTTATTTTTAAAAAAAAATAATTTTGATTTTAACTATTCATTAATTATCCTTCTATAGTAAAAAAAAACTAGCCTTAAAAGGAATGACTCCTGGAATGATGCTGATGTGGAAGATTTCCGGAACTAACGAATCCGGGTTGTCCACTCCTTCCATGAGTCGAATAGACCAATCAGGAAAGGACTCCGTCTATGCATCGCCGTATGGGTTACCATAAAGAGAGGAAAGGTTACCATCGCCAAGTTTGACGCCAACTTGGCGATAACTGTAATATTTCGCCAAATTTTTAATTTCTTTACAACACCAGTCGTTTGATACATCATTTGAGAGGTTTGCAACTGCTTATTCATATAATGGATGTCTTGTGTGTTATCCCCCATTCTGCTCCCCAGGGGGGACACATTTTTAATTTCTTTACAACACCAGTCGTGTTACACAAGATTTGAAAGGTCTGCAACTGCTTATTCATATTATGGATGTCTTGTGTGTCACCCCCACACTCTGCTCTCCCCTGGGGGGTCACATTTTTAATTTCTTTACAACACCAGTTGTATGACACATCATTTGAAAGGTCTGAAACTGCTTATTCATATTATGGATGTGTTGTGTGTCATCCCCCACTCTGCTCCCCAGGGGGACACATTTTTAATTTCTTTACAACACCAACTGTGTGACACATCATTTGAGAGGTCTGCAACTGCTTATTCATATTATGGATATCTTGTGTGTAACCCCCCCTCTGCCCTCAGAGGGGGCGCATTTTGTAATTTCTTTACAACACCAATTGTGTGACACATCATTTGAAAGGTCTGCAACTGTTTATTCATTTTATGGATGTCTTATGTGTCACCCCCACTCTGCCCCCCAGGGGGGCACATTTTTAATTTCTTTACAACACCAGTCGTGTGACATATCATTTGAGAGATCTGCAGCTGCGTATTCATACCATGGGGTATTGGCGAGCGCAGCAAGCAGGGGTAGCCAATAATTTGAAATCGCGAAGCGATTACGCGGGGGGTTGGCGAGCAGGGGGGCGGGGCCCCCCTAGTATAGTAAAAAAAAACTAGCCTTAAAAGGAATGACTCCTGGAATGATGCTGATGTGGAAGATTTCCGGAACTAACGAATCCGGGTTGTCCACTCCTTCCATGAGTCGAATAGACCAATCAGGAAAGGGCTCCGTCTATGCATCGCCGTATGGGTTACCATAATGAGAGGAAAGGTAACAATCGCCGAGTTTGTCGCCAACTTGGCGATATATCGCCAAATTTGGCGACCAAAATTAGTTGTCAAAAGTGACGCCAACTTGGCGATAACTGTAATATTTCGCCAAATTTTTAATTTCTTTACAACACCAGTCGTTTAATACATCATTTGAGAGGTTTGCAACTGCTTTTTCATATAATGGATGTCTTGTGTGTTATCCCCCATTCTGCTCCCCAGGGGGGGACGCATTTTTAATTTCTTTGCAACACCAGTCGTGTTACACAAGATTTGAAAGGTCTGCAACTGCTTATTCATATTATGGATGTCTTGTGTGTCACCCCCACACTCTGCTCTCCCCAGGGGGGTCACATTTTTAATTTCTTTACAACACAAGTTGTGTGACACATCATTTGAAAGGTCTGCAACTGCTTATTCATATTATGGATGTGTTGTGTGTCATCCCCCACTCTGCCCCCCAGGGGGGCACATTTTTAATTTCTTTACAACACCAATTGTGTGAGACATCATTTGAGAGGTCTGCAACTGCTTATTCATATTATAGATATCTTGTGTGTAACCCCCCCCCCCCTCTGCCCTCAGAGAGGGCACATTTTGTAATTTCTTTACAACACCAATTGTCTGACACATCCTTTGAAAGGTCTGCAACTGTTTATTCATTTTATGGATGTCTTGTGTGTCACCCCCACTCTGCCCCCCAGGGGGGCACATTTTTAATTTCTTTACAACACCAGTCTTGTGACATATCATTTGAGAGGTCTGCAGCTGCTTATTCATATTATGGATGTCTTTTGTGTCGCCTCCCACTCTGCCCCCCAGGGGGGCACATTTTTAATTTCTTTACAACACCAGTCGTGTGACACATCATTTGAAAGGTCTACAACTGCTTATTCATACCATGGGGAATTGGCGAGCGCAGCAAGCAGGGGTAGACAATAATTTGGAATCGCGAAGCGATTACGCGGGGGGTTGGCGAGCATAGCTAGCAGGGGGGCGGGGCCCCCTAGTTGTTAAAACAAAAATTATTGCATTTCAGTCTTCTTTTCCAAATGAACAAGTTCAATTTTTGCATCTAAAAATGACGTATCAGTGAGGATCCACTTTTGTAAAAAAAAGAGACCCAGAATTTAAGTTCTAGGTCCTGGAGATCCAGAATTTTTAAAGTCCAGCGACATCACTAGATATCTTTAATGTGTAATATCCAAGAAAAAAAGCAGGAGAAAGAAATTTTCCTTGTGCAAGAGCAAAGCTAAAAAACAAAGAAAATTTCTATTTTCTTTTCCCTGATACTTAACCAAAAGTGTCTTACTGTTAGAAAATTTCAAGAAAAAAAATATTCATGCCAATAACATGGTTTTATTAATGTGCTGTATCTTGATAAACTAAATTTTCATTAGAGTAAGTATAAATAATTTCTGTAATTCACACTAATAATTTTCTTTTAATTTAATTTAACAAAAGCTAAATTGTATGTTATATATTAATACAATTATTATTTGTTGCGATTGACATTCCTGTCATTGCTCAAAAGTCGTTCGCGCGGTTTTCAGCTTTTTTGCTTTTTGGTCAATCTCATCCCTGAATTATGCCCCGGGTGCAACTTTCTCTTCGCACGAAAATGATTGTGAATCGGGAAATTCCGCTTTTGGAGCAATAAAAACTCAATTTGGAAGCAGGAAAATTAGTTTTTAAAACAGAAAAATTCCCTTCTGGCATTATTATTTTTCCTTTTTTTTGTGTGCCCTTTTGATAAAATTTGCATTTTTTGCGATCTTTTAACGAAATCTTCCGTTTTTTCGGGATATTTTGCGTTTTTTGGCGAATTTTGCCGTTTTTGCGAATCTTTTGACAGAATTTTCCGTTTAATTGCGAATTTTGGACGAATTTAGTGGTTTTTTCGCAAATCTTTTGACGAAATGTGCCGTTTTATCGCGATTTTTTGACGAAAGTTGACGTTTTTCGAGATCTTTTGACAGAATTTTTCGATTTTCGCGAATTGTTTGACAAAATTTTTCGTTTTATCGCGATTTTTGGACAAAATGTTTTTTCATGATCTTTTGAGGAAATCTGCCGCTTTTTCAAGATTTTGTGACGAAATTAGCCATTTTTTGCGAATCTTGCCGGAAATTGTTATTTTGTCATTCTTAACGAAATTTGCCGTTTTTTCGCGACTCTTTGACGAAATTACACGTCCCACGGGGCGTGTAACAGCTTTTTTTTTTTTTTTGCATTCAGTCGCCGACTTTTTACGTAATTTACGCGCTAAGCGCATCCGCATCATCGCTAAAAAGCTGCGTTTTTTCAAATGTGGGGCAAGAGGGGCGCTTTTTTTTGAATGAGCGACAAGAGGGTCGTTAATTTCTAGATGAGGGGCAGGAGGGCGCTATATTTTATACTAAAGGGGCGGAGCGCCCCCCTGAAACCCTCCTGGGAAATTTCTGAAACTTTTATTATACAGATGATTCTATTCTTGCTAAATTTCTCCTAAGGGGCCCCTTTTCAGTCTCTTGCCGAGGGCCCCCAAAGGAGCCAGTCCGGGCCTGAATTGTGATATGAAAATGGCATCCATAATGATGTGATAATTCCCATTGTTTCCCTTCCTTTTTCAACAATGCAATTAACTCGATTGTCATTAATGTGAATAAATTTCCTGAAAACTTTTTAATAAAAATGCAAAAATGGGGTTATTTGGAAAAAAAAATGTGAATACGGGTATATCTACAAATAATTTTGTACTAACAGGGATGCCACTTTTCCGCCTTTTGGCGGATTTCCGCTTTTTTTAATTTTTAAGAATTCGTGATTTTCGTTAAGCGATCACGAGATAAAATAACGATTTTCGTCGAACGATCGCGAAATAAAACAGCCTTTTCCATCAAACGATCGCGAAATACAACAGCCTTTTTCGTCAAGCGATCGCGAAATATAACATCGATTTTCGTTAAGAGATCGAAAAAACGGCTATTTTCATCAAACGGTCGCGATATAAAGCAGCAATTTTCATCAAACGGTTGCGATATAAAGCAGCAATTTTCATCAAACGGTCGCGATATAAAGCAGCAATTTTCATCAAATGATCGCGAAACGAAACGGTGGTTTTCTTGAAACGATCGCAATGTGAAACGGCGATTTTTGTCTAACGATCGCTAAATAAAACGGCCATTTTCGTCAAACGATCGCGATATAAAACGGCGATTTTCGTCAAACGATCGCGAAACGAAACGGTGATTTTTGTGAAACAGCGAGTTTTGTCAAAGGATCGCGATGTGAAACGATGATTTTTGTCAAACGATCATGATGTGAAACGGCGATTTTCTTCAAACGATCGCGATGTGGAACGATAATTTTCGTCAAGCGATCATGATGTGAAACGTCTATTTTCGTCAAACGATCGCTAAATAAAACGGCGATTTTCGTCAAACGATCGCGATATTAAACGGCGATTTTCGTCAAACGGTCGCGAAACGAAGCGTTGATTTTTCTGAAACGATCACAGTGTGAAACGACGATTTTTGTCAAAAGATCACGATGTGGAACGATGATTTTCATCAAACGATCGCTAAATAAAACGGCGATTTTCGCCAAACGATCATGAAATAAAACAGTTATTTTCGTCAAATTAAAAAAAAAAAACCTGCAAAATTTTGCTATTCACTCGCGGAATAATCATTGAATTTATTGCAGGGTTACTTGAATTGGTTTAAAATGATGCGATACATAAAATTCTTCACTGAACCTGTTGCTGGGTTACCTTAATTGAGGTAAAATACTGTGAACTAAAGAAAAATCATTTTAACTTACTCTTATAAATTAAAAGTTTACAACAAAAGAAAAGCTGTAATTTTTTATTTAGTTTATTATAAACAATATAATTTTCAAAATTCACACATAAAGTTGTGAAAAATGTCGTAAATTTTACTTTACGCATAATTTCCTCTTTTTTGCTATTTTCTGAGTGGCATCCCTGTACTAAGAAACAACCTTGTTTTTTAATTATAATGATAATAATTCAATGGAAATGACGTAATTTTCAAAAATATTTTCATTTGTGGATACCAAGGATCTATAAATAAGTTGCTGAAGTTCAGTCTGTCAGCATGAATAAAGATTAGCTTATTTACCGTCAAATTTTGATGAATATTATGTAGTATTAATAAAATACAAATTTGAAAGCCGATTAAAAATCACTTGATGATGCAACAAACATATGTAACGTGTTTAAAGTCAAATGAATGTGACATTTATGATCATCCATTTTGGTCATTTTAATCTTGTAGTTTGGCAATAATTTTTTGGTTTAAGTGTTAATCAAATACTACCACTGTTTTCTATTATTATTACTTGCTTTTATTGTTATCGTGGTACTATTTGATTATCAAGTTGACCAATTTTGTCAAATTATAAAAATTAACATTTTTATTTTAAATAACAAAAAACAAAGAAATTAGCAAAAAAAAAATAGAAAAAATATAGATAAAAAGTCAAATCAAAAACCCATTGATGACATAAAAGTGTGCATCATGTTTAATGTCAAGTGAATGTGACATTTACTATCATCCATTTTTGGCGTTTATTCTTATAGTTTGGTGACAGGTTTTTAGTTGACAGGATAATCAAGTTAAACCCTTATCATTTTTACAACACTATTGGCAATTGATGTGAAACATAAAAGCTCTATTTGAAAGAAAGATATGCCATTGGTGAAATTTGTTGCTTGATTAATATAAAAGCACTATTCGATTTCGTAATCAATGATTCAATACATCTAAAAAACAATTTAAAAAGAATTATGTACATTGAAATGGTGAAATAGAGTAATACATTGTGGAATTAAAATAATGATTTTAGAATTAGTGTTTCACAACCAGCCTATCACGAACATTATTTGTATAGTATTTTGACACAGATGTCATATGTGCACCACATTCACACACTGGGGTATTTAGCTGGTGCTAAAGTGTTGTTATTTTGCTTGATATGATAACATGGATATTGTTGTTTATTACTTTCTTCTATCTTTACGAGAAGAAAGTATTGGATTCATGAAAATTTTTGACTTCCGGTTTTTGACGTATTTATACGTTTTAGAAGGTCCTGAACGTTTTGACTATGTTTAGAAAATATCTGTCTGTGAGTCTGTCTGTCTGTATGTGACACAAAATTTGTGGGCGCTCTATCTCAAGAACTAATGCTCGAAATTTATTAAAATTTTATATTCAGTTAGACTTTGATATGAATTAATGCTTATTGGTTTTTGGTGAAAATTGGCCTGCAGGTGGCGCTACTATACTACGTTTTTCATGATTTTCAAGATTGCTATATATCAAGAACTAATGCACAGAATTTCACCAAACTTCAGATTCTGTGACCCCTTGATATAAAGACGTTGATTAAGTTTTGGTGTAAATTAGCCAGCAGGTGGCGCTGCTGTGCCACATTTTTCATGATAGCTATATCTCAAGAACTAATGCACAGAATTTCACCAAACTTCAGATTCCGCAATACCTTGAGATACATAGCCGCTGACATAGGCGTAGCGTCGGGGGGGCACGTCCCCCCCAATCGTCTGTACCCGGGCGCCAGAACAGAAAGCGTAGGGGCGCCAAATGAAAACTTTTTTTTTGTCTTTATATGCAAAAATTTATGTATATGTATCGAATTTGAATAAAAAGATCTCACAAACAGAAAATTCAAAAGCAAAACTGAGCCAAGTGTATCTTTATGCATTCTGTCATTAAATAAATCAGTCTCTACTCAAAAACACTCTTCTGTGTGAAACTGTACTTCATCGACCATTGCCAAAAAACAAACGATTTCCCTAAGGGTTGCAGAAGGGGCGCCAAATGAAGATTTTGTTTGTCTTTGCATTCAAAAATGTATATGTATGGAATTTGCATAAGAATGTCTGACACCCTAAACCAAGCGATTACTCTAGGGTTTGCAGAGGGGGCGCCAAATGAAGGTTTTGTTTGTCTTTACATACAAAAATATATATGTATGGAATTTGCATAAGAATGTCTCACAGCCTGAAACCAAGCGATTTCCCTAGGGTTTGCAGAGGGGGCACCAAATGAAGATTTCGGTTGTTTTACATACAAAAATGTATATGTATGGAATTTGCATAAAAATGTCTCACAGCCTGAAACCAAGTGATTTCCCTAGGGTTTGCAGAGGGGGCGCCAATTTAAGATTTTGTTTGTCTTTGCATTCAAAAATGTATATGTATGGAATTTGCATAAGAATGTCTGACAGCCTGAAACCAAGCGATTACTCTAGGCTCTATGGTTTGCAGTGGGGGCGCCAAATGAAGATTTTGTTCGTCTTTACATACAAAAATGTATATGTATGGAATTTGCATAAAAATGTCTCACAGCCTGAAACCAAGGGATTTCCCAAGGGTTTGCAGAAGGGGCGCCAAAGGAAGATTTTGTATGTGTTACATACAAAAATGTATATGGATGGAATTTGCATAAAAATGTCTCACGGCCTGAAACCAAGCGATTTCCCTAGGGGTTGCAGAGAGGGCGCCAAATTAAGATTTTTTTGTCTTTACATACAAAAATGTTTATGTATGGAATTTGCATTAAACTGTCTCACGACCTTAAACCAAGCGATTTCTTTAGGGGTTGCAGAGAGGGCGCCAAATGAAGATTTTGTTTGTCTTTACATACAAAAATGTATATGTATGGAATTTGCATAAGAATGTCTCACGGCCTGAAACCAAGCGATTTCCCTAGGGGTTGCAGAGAGGGCGCCAAATTAAGATTTTTTTGTCTTTACATACAAGAATGTTTATGTATGGAATTTGCAGTGAAATGTCTCACGGCCTGAAACCAAGCGATTTCTTTGGGGGTTGTAGAGGGGGCGCAAAATGAAGATTATGTTTGTCTTTGGATTCAAAAATGTATATGTATGGAATTTGCATAAGAATGTCTGACAGCCTGAAACCAAGCGATTACTCTTGGGTTTGCAGAGGGGGCGCCAAATAAAGATTTTTTTTGTCTTTACATACAAAAATGTATATGTATGGAATTTGCATAAGAATGTCTCACAGCCTGAAACCGAGGGATTTCCCTAGGGTTTGCAGAGGGGACGCCAAATAAAGATTTTGTTTGCCTTACATAGAAAAATTTATATGTATGGAATTGGCATAAGATTGTCTCACAGCCTGAAATCAAGCGATTTCCTAGGGTTTGCAGAGGGGTGCCGAATGAAGATTTTGTTTGTCTTTTCATACAAAAATGTAATGTAATTTGCATAAGAATGTCTCACAGCCTGAAACCAAGCGATTTCCTTAGGGGTTGCAGAGGGTGCACCAAATGAAGATTTTGTTTGTCTTACATACAAAAATGTATATGTATGGAATTTGCATAAAAATGTCTCACAGCCTCAAACCGAGGGATTTTTCTAGGGTTTGCAGAGGGGGCGCCAAATGAAGATTTTGTTTGCCTTACATAGAAAAATGTATATGTATGGAATTTGCATAAAAATGTCTCACAGCCTGAATTCAAACGATTTCCCTAGGGTTTGCAGAGGGGCGCCGAATGAAGATTTTGTTTGTCTTTACATACAAAAATGTAATGGAATTTGCATAAGAATGTCTCACAGCCTGAAACCAAGCGATTTCCTTAGAGGTTGTAGAGGGGGCGCCAAATGAAGATTTCGTTTGTCTTACATACAAAAATGTATATGTATGGAATTTGCATAAGAATGTCTCACAGCCTGAAACCAAGCGATTTCCCTAGGGTTTGCAGAGGGGGCGCCAAATGAAGATTTTGTTTGTCTTTGCATTTCAAAAATGTATATGTATGGAATTTGCATAAGAATGTCTGACAGCCTGAAACCAAGCGATTACTCTAGGGGTTGCAGAGAGGGCGCCAAATTAAGATTTTTTTTGTCTTAGATACAAAAATGTATATGTATGGAATTTGCATAAAAATGTCTCACAGCCTGAAACCGAGGGATTTCTCTAGGGTTTGCAGAGGGGACGCCAAATAAAGATTTTGTTTGCCTTACATAGAAAAATTTATATGTATGGAATTTGCATAAGATTGTCTCACGGCCTGAAATCAAGCGATTTCCTAGGGTTTGCAGAGGGGCGCCGAATGAAGATTTTGTTTGTCTTTTCATACAAAAATGTAAAGTAATTTGCATAAGAATGTCTCACAGCCTGAAACCAAGCGATTTCCTTAGGGGTTGCAGAGGGGGCACCAAATGAAGATTTTGTTTGTCTTATATACAAAAATGTATATGTATGGAATTTGCATTAAAATGTCTCACAGCCTCAAACCAAGGGATTTTTCTAGGGTTTGCAGAGGGGGCGCCAAATGAAGATTTTGTTTGCCTTACATAGAAAAATGTATAAGTATGGAGATTGCATAAGAATATCTCACAGCCTGAATTCAAACGATTTCCCTAGGGTTTGCAGAGGGGCGCCGAATGAAGATTTTGTTTGTCTTTACATACAAAAATGTAATGGAATTTGCATAAGAATGTCTCACAGCCTGAAACCAAGCGATTTCCTTAGAGGTTGCAGAGGGGGTGCCAAATGAAGATTTTGTTTGTCTTACATACAAAAATGTATATGTATGGAATTTGCATAAAAATGTCTCACAGCCTGAAACCAAGGGATTTCCCAAGGGTTTGCAGAAGGGGCGCCAAAGGAAGATTTTGTTTGTCTTACATACAAAAATGTATATGTATGGAATTTGCATAAAAATGTCTCACAGCCTGAAACCAAGGGATTTCCCTAGGGTTTGCAGAGGGGGCGCCAAATGAAGATTTTGTTTGTCTTTACATACAAAAATGTATATGTATGGAATTTGCATAAGAATGTCTCACAGCCTGAAACCAAGCGATTTCCCTAGGGTTTGCAGAGGGGGCGCCAAATGAAGATTTTGTTTGTCTTTGCATTTCAAAAATGTATATGTATGGAATTTGCATAAGAATGTCTGACAGCCTGAAACCAAGCGATTACTCTAGGGGTTGCAGAGAGGGCGCCAAATTAAGATTTTTTTTGGTTTACATACAAAAATGTATATGTATGGAATTTGCATAAAAATGACTCACAGCCTGAAACCGAGGGATTTCCCTAGGGTTTGCAGAGGGGACGCCAAATAAAGATTTTGTTTGCCTTACATAGAAAAATTTATATGTATGGAATTTGCATAAGATTGTCTCACAGCCTGAAATCAAGCGATTACTCTAGGGTTTGCAGAGGGGGCGCCAAATGAAGATTTTGTTTGTCTTTACATACAAAAATATATATGTATGGAATTTGCATAAGAATGTCTCACAGCCTGAAACCAAGCGATTTCCCTAGGGTTTGCAGAGGGGCGCCGAATGAAGATTTTGTTTGTCTTTACATACAAAAATGTAATGGAATTTGCATAAGAATGTCTCACAGCCTGAAACCAAGCGATTTCCTTAGAGGTTGCAGAGGGGGTGCCAAATGAAGATTTTGTTTGTCTTACATACAAAAATGTATATGTATGGAATTTGCATAAAAATGTCTCACAGCCTGAAACCAAGGGATTTCCCAAGGGTTTGCAGAAGGGGCGCCAAAGGAAGATTTTGTTTGTCTTACATACAAAAATGTATATGTATGGAATTTGCATAAAAATGTCTCACAGCCTGAAACCAAGGGATTTCCTTAGGGTTTGCAGAGGGGGCGCCAAATGAAGATTTTGTTTGTCTTACATAAAAAAGTATGGAATTTCCATAAAAATTTCCCACAGCCTGAAACGAAGGGGTTGCAGAGGGGGTGCCAAATTAAGATTTTGTTTGTCTTTATATACAAAAATGTATATGTATGGAGTTTGCATAAAAATGTCTCACAGCCTGAAACCAAGTGATTTCCTTAGGGGTTGCAAAGGGGGCGCCAAATGAAGATTTTGTTTGTCTTTACATACAAAAATGTATATGTGTGGAATTTGCATAAGAATGTCTCACAGCCTGAAACCAAGCGATTTCCCAAGGGTTTCCAGGGGGGGGGGGGCGCCAAATGAAGATTTTGTTTGTCTTTACATACAAAAATGTATATGAATGGAATTTGCATAAGAATGTCTCACAGCCTGAAACCAAGCGGTTTCCCTGGGGTTTGCAGAGGGGGCGCTAAATGAAGATTTTTTTGTTTGTCTTTACATACAAAAATGTGTATGTATGAAATTTGCATAAGAATGTCTCACAACCATAAAATTCGAAAGGAAAACTGTACCAAAGCATCTCTATGCCTTCTGTCATTTAAATAGGCTAGTCTCACTTCCAAAACCCCTATTTTATGTGAAGCTGCACCTCATCGATAATTGCAAAAGCAAAGCAATTTCTACGCCAAAACAAAAGACAAAGGGGGCGCCAAATGAAGATTTTGTTTGACTTTGCATATAAAAATGTATATGTAGAATATATATTGAATTTGCATAAAAATGTCTCTTGAAAATTCAAATTAAAACTGAACCAAATGTATCTCTATGCCGTCTATCATTTAAATAGGTTAGTCTCTACTCAAAAATCCTCTTCTGTGTGAAACTGTACCTCACCAACAATTGCCAAAAACCAAGCGATTTCCCTAGGGGTTGCAGAGGGAAGCGGGGGGGGGGGATGTGTCTCGGATGCCAAAACGAAAGGCGAAGGAGGCGTCAAATTAAGATTTTTTTTGTCTTTACATATAAAAATATATAAGTATAGAATTTGTAAAAATGTCTCATAGCCAGAAAATTCGAAAGGGAAACTAAATCAAATGCATCTCTATGCCTTCTGTCATTTAAATAGGTTAGCTTTTGCTTAAAATTCTTTTCAGTGTGAAATTGTACTCTCACCGATAATTGCAAACGGCAACCAATTTCCCTAGGAATTGCTAGGGGACATGTGCCTTGGACGCCAGAACGAAAGGCGAAGGGGGCGCCAATTAAAATTTTTTTTGTTTTAATAATATAGTATAAAAAACGAATTTGAAACTAAGTGCGCAAAGTCGACCCGGATCTACATAAATTTAGCTTTTGTAACTATTAACAATTACTAAAGATATAAGTTAAGCTTAGAATTTTTACAGAATTTCATGCTATCAATGTAATGAAGGAGCGAATAAAATAAGTAAATTGATTTTGTATATCAATTTGATAAAATCTAAAATAGTGATTAAAATCAGTGTATGTTATATATTAAGATGTTGAAACAAAAGTTAGAAAGAAACTATTATACTGTCAAAGTAATCTTCTATATTGGGGAAGTATAAAAGTGCAGCTTAAGTCTGCTTGTTTCTTAATTTAATTAATTTTGTAAAGATGGTTTTCTTTTATTAATAACTTGTAAATAAATATGATTAATCGAGACATTATCTCAGTCGGTTTTATTTAGTGATAAGTTTATGTGTGTCATCTTTTCTAAGAATAATTTCCTTGCAGCATATTTGTTACATTTTTCTCTTTGGATTACAATTGATTTACAAGGAAAAACTTCTTATAGTCCTATTAAAACATTTCTTTTTTTTTTGGGAGGGGGGGGGCAAAGTTATTTTAAATTGAAATTTTGCAAAAAATTTATAAGTGATAGGGCCCTTGTAAATAATCACAATGCAAACTTATGTATTTATTTTAATTAACATTAAATAATTAACCTATTTAGAGCGACGGTTATATTTAATTATTTTTTATCTCACGATGTCTTATCACTAGAATTTCTTTTGTATGATCACAATGATTTGTCATTTTAAGTAAATTAAATTAAACCAAAGTTACTTTAGGTGCGTTTTGGAAATGTTTGGATAGAGTATGTACATTTTTAACCAGTTATAAAGAGTGTATTTATATCTTTCCAGCAAACTGCAAAATTAAATGTTTTTTGCTTATTTAGAAAAAAAAAAAAAAAAAAAAAAACTGTGTTGTTATATGTTACAGTGTCAGTATTAACCATTCAAAATGCATTAGGTCAATGTTTTGAGAATCTAAAGAAATTTTGTTCTATGATTTTCTTGGGGGGGGGGTGTAAAATCCGAGAACACTGTTTCCCCCTGGCACAAAATATCATTTTCTAACTAGCGCATGAAGCAAAAATATGAAATAATATAAAATACAACTCATGATTACCTTATTATTTTATAAGAAGCCCAAAAATAACTTTTGTTAAGTTGGTAATACTTTATTATTGGTTTTATTTTAAAAAAACCTACAAACTAAAATTTTTATCATTGCTAAATATTGTAAGAAATTGTTTTTTCAATGTAACTCTCAGATCCAAACTGCATTTTTTCACACATTTTTTTTTTATCCGAACAGGTGCTCTTATTTTCAATTTTATAACTGAATAGTATTTTCTACTTTTCGATAAACTCAGAAATACTTTTAGAAGAGTTGTCAATTTGGCATTTCGAACAGAATTTCTGGGCGTTGATAGTGAGAGTGAGGCAAAAAAATTACCTCTTTGAGACAGTAACCTGCCTTAAAATGTAATTCGTTTATCGGAAAATAGAAAAAAAAAACATTTGATCATAAATCTCTTCAATAATCACGATTGCAATTGTCATGCTTTTAAGTTTAAAATTTAGTCAGAAAATATGTCAGGAAGTTTTTTGTTGTTATGCAAGAAAAAAAAAAATAATATCTTTTCGAGAATCGGCTTAAATGTCTGTTTAAATTCTTTATTTTCTGCGTTTGGCAACATATATTTTCTTTATATATTTACAAACTCATTTTCATTAGTACTAGTAGATCGAACCCAGGCTTCCCGGGTTACATAGTAAAGATAAAAACTTTCAAATTAAAATTAACTTTTTAAAATTAAAATTGAAAACTGTAATAAATGTTCTACATGTAATATGCTTTTTTAGATTACTAACTAACATTGAAAAAGCATTTTTAATACTTTAAGCTTCTTGCAGATATTTTCATTCATGTTTAACTCATAAAATAATAACTGTGAAAAATATTATTATGAAGAATTGTATTTGATATCTTTACGTATCTTTTATCTTATACAATTAAAATAGTTAACATTAATGTCAATCTTGTGTACTTGTGTTAAATAAGCTTTTGAATTGAAATATTGCACGATGGAAAAACACGGCTAGGCTGCTTAAAGAATTAAACGGAAAATATTAATTATGGTATCAAATAAAGCTTTGAGTTTAGCTTTTTTTTGAAAACTATGAAGAGAGATTAAAATTAAATGCTTGAAAAATATAAAGTCGTAATAAGTGAGGTTTAATCAAATTGCATTTGAAAGAAGATTTATTTTCCTATAAGACGGAATAAAAATTGAAAATGTGCGATGATTTAAAGATTAAAAAATCGCAGTAGCAAAAATTGCACAAAAAAAAAAAAAAAAAAATCATTCCATCGTGAAATGTTGCCAAAATGACGTCTGTGCTACCCACGGTCACGTTTGTTAGTTATAATACAGATAGATATGTTGCGCATATGAAAAATCTGACGCGCATAGTAAAATGCAAAAATAAAGAAACAACAGCACATGCACTTTTTCAAAGAAAGTTTGTTCCAAACTTAGCTCTATGACAAATTTAAAATTCGTTTTATAAATTAGAGGCACAAACACTGCCTGACGTCACTTCAATGTGCAAATCGGATGCCATATTTTCCGTGCAGCACACGTACATTGATTTTTAGATATGACGAAAAAACAAATATTCAATTGCAATTAAAACCACTGATAATGGTGGATTATAAACTCTCATTTCATCATTTACATCTTTCTTTTTCCATTTCGGATCAATTTTCTATGTAAAAAATGTACACCTTTTTTTCTTTCTTTTTTTTCCGTTTCTGAAAACATATTTGAAAAATAAAAATGGCTCTACAAATAAAGTAAAAAATAAATTACATAAAAATTTTTCAAAAAAGAAAGAAAAAATAAATAATTTTGTTTTGCATTTTCTTTCTGATAAAATGACAGGTAACGAAAAAGAACTAAAAAAATCGTCTGATCCAGTAAGTTTAACTGAAAATTATAAAATATTACATTATGCAAATTATGTTATTTTGATAAAATTACAGTATAATGTTTAAAAAATCGCAATATTTTTTTATTGCAGTTGAGAAGCTTTTGGACAAAAATTCAAAGACCTTGATTTTTTTAAGCTTCTAATTACTGCCAAGATCATCTTTGTTTGCTTCTCTAATTCGGCAGTGAAAATTCAACCTGGAGAGTATCGGCAAGCTCTGTAATATAAATTGCTGTATTTTGGACAAAGTCTTCCAATCTGATGACGCATACTGCATGTTACAGCTTTTCCATAAACACGGGCTAATTTTTTAAAACATTGCGTTTAATCAGTGTATGATTTCAATTATGTTATTTTCAAAAATAAGGCATTTTCACCTGTGAAGAATTTCAAAGTCACTGGAGTGAAAATGATATAAATCTACAAAATATATTTTAGTTTTAAGACTTTAAACATACGTTTATATAAACATATAATGACGTCATTTGCATCCGCTAGAGCATTCGACTTTTACGGTCAAGTCTTATATAACATATATAGAAAAATATGCATCTGACGTCATATATCCAACAAAAAAGCGATTTCATCATTTAAAAAAAACTTAGCAAGACATATCTATAGTAAAATGATTTATGCGTCTTCATTTTTTTCTTTAAATAGTTCTATGTGTTATCAGATGCCATTATTATTTTTTTTTTCGAAAATTCGAAAAATGTTATTTCACAGAAATTAATGAAACTGTATTACTTCAGATTTTTTATGTGAATTAAACAAATACTGAGCAAATAACCCACAAAAATAATCATTAAAATACATTTTTGTAAAGAGAAATGTATGTTCTTTTTTTTTGTAAAGTATGTTTGCAATAAACTAAAAATGATTTAACTGATGTATAAAAACGAAATAAAACCAAAACACACCGGGTTTTATAGCAGACGATACTCCTGAAATAGAGATATGTTGATTAAATTTTTTTTTAATGTAGAAATGAGAAAATTAGAACAAAAATGTATGGTAATCTGCTATTTTCTATGGAAGAAAGAGATAGATGGAGGTGCAGTATAACGGAAAAACAGTTTGCAATATGATGCGCGTTATCACTAAATTTAAATGCAGTTATTCGCCTCTTCCCCCCCCCCCCAAAAAAAAAAAAAAAAAAAAAAACAATCTCATGGAACAGATACCGCATTCTTTAATATCAACTGTGCATTTTTTTTTTCACTAAATGAAAACGATCTGTTCATATTAAAGCATTCTAAAGCAGCATTGCGTTTTATTACAAACTATATCTGTAAATAACCATAAATTATAAAATAAAAACCGTAGTACTAAAATTTTTCTTCTCTTTTGGAAAGCACACGTTTACGTTTGGGCTTTTTCTAGAGGATTTCAGGTTTACATTTTTTGCATCACTCCCAGCTACTATAAGTCCTGTCTACACTTTCTTTTTACTTTATGGCTATTTTCTCTTTACTTCGCATAGAAATGTAGTACTAAAGTTACCACCTACAGAAAAATTCAATTAAAAACTACAAAAAAATTAATATCTCAAAAACAAATATAGATACAGTTTTCAAACAAATTGCATTTAAACGTAAATTTTTTCTCTATACAACGGTGTAAAGATGAAAAATGTGTGATGTATATAAGTTTAAAAATTTACAGTAGCGAAAACTGCAAAAGCGAAATTTCATCAGAAAGTGTTGCCATTCGCAAAATGACGTATGCGTTACGCACAGATACGTTTGGCCTTTATAATATAGATATATAATACAATGAAGATTTGAAACTAGAAAAGTCCTGAAAATTTTCACCATGATTTTCAATAATATATTCAACAGTCTTCGGGATTTATTATTGTTATTATTCATCTTATTATTATTAGGGTTTTTTTTTATTTCCAGTCCATATTTTCAATGAATCTTGTAGCAAATAATATGAAAAATACTATTTTTTCTTTTAAAAGATATGTTTTCAAAAATAAATATTTTTGTAAATTACAAAGATGATTTAATTTTTTTTCTGTAAAATTTAAAATTTTTAAAAAAAATTAAAAAGAATTACATTTTTTAGAAAATATATCGATCTTCAAACATGATTAATATTTAAAATATTTACATTAAAATTTATATTTTTAAATCAAAATTGACTTTTTTTTTTAATTTTTGTATTATTTACCCATTATACGTAGCATAGGGTAAATCTTGCAATCGTTTTGAAAATCGAAAAAAAAATTTTGGCGGATTTACATATTTTATTTACTACAGATTAAGAAAAACATTTTTTTTTTTTCCAGAAAAAAAAAATTGCCGTCCGCCTGTGTGTTTGTAAATGCTGTATCTCCCGAACAAATTGAGATTGAGACTTGAAACTTTGTATGTTCTTAGTATGTAAGGATGGAGCGAAGCCTATTTAATATCAATAACCTCGATTATTCGGAACTATTTTTTTCGGACTCTCGAAAAATTCATTCTGATGAAATATATATGAAATTTTTCGAAATTTTGTATTTTAATGAGTGGATGTAAAAGGCAATAAAATAACACAAATTTTGCGTAAAGAATGAAGTCGATCGGATTATTAATTGCCGAGATATTTGTAATCCTATTTTCCACATTCTTCGGTTTCTCATGACCCTGTATTTCAATTTCAATTCAAAGATATATTTTAATTGAAAATGAGACCCTTAATCCGATGCAGTAAACTGTTAGTTAATATGATTATTATTTTTGGAGTTATAAGGATGTTTCGGTTGCACAATTCGGTACTACTTGAATAGCTTGGCGTTTATATAATTTGTCGAAATTGGTTCATCAGCAATTCATTAACTCCTTCGCGACGAGAGCCTTTTACGAAATTTTTAATGTTTGTCAACAATTGTTTAAAACAGAAATTTGTGCATTATTAAATCAGGAAAAGGCTCCAATTAAATAAGCAAAATTTTGCTGGTGCGGATAAACAAGGATTCTTAAGTCTTTTTGCGGCACGTATACGTATCGCATTATATTTAACTAGCAGGGGAGACCGAGCTTAGCTCGGTCAAAATTAACTTTGTGTTCAACTCGAAATAGTATTTTCACTGTATCATTAACTCTGTATCATTACTGTAAAACATGTTTATAATAGTATTATTTAGAAAAACAATCAATAAGAAAACTATGTTTTTATGCGCATGTTTATAACGAAGGGACATCGATCTAAATCACTTTTTTAGCTCGACTCTGATTGGTTTAACCATGCATCTCGAATCCTCTTAAGAATGTATAAAAAAATTCTTTACATTCTGAATGACAGTATTTTTTGCTTGATATAGCCAAATTTGGAGGCATTCTTTCATTTGGATCCAAATACGTGTTTTGGTTTTCGTAATTTTTATAGTCGATTTTTTGGCCATATGTCGCCAATATTTTGTCAAATATCACCAAGTTATTGCCTATTGCCATATTCTCGTGACCCTGACCCGTATTACCCAAAATGAGCCACTAATCAAATTTGATCAAGCATGTGACATACCTCAATCGTCTTCAGGTAATCAAAAACAGTAGAATATAAAATTGAATCAAAACCGTTTAAGCCATTTTTTAGGTAAAATTAGCTTGGCAGCATTCAGCAATGAAGCGAAATGACCCACTAATATAATTTTGTTTAACATGCGACTCAGCCCAATAGTCTTCTCGTGACAAAAAACGTTTTGTTTCAAAATTAGGTAAAATTGATTGAGTCGTTGTTATATATAATTAGAATGACCCTAGCTCATTAAGACCCAAAATGACCCACTAATCGAATTTTCGCGAGCATGTGTCCAAGCCAAATGGTTTTCTCTTGCTCAGAAACGATATAATACAAAGTATAGTCAAAATGGTGAGTACCATTTTCTATATAAAATTAGCATGACCCATCATGACCAACAAATGACCCTTATAATCGAAATCTCTCGAACATTGGGCCTAGCTCATTAGTTTTAGCATGCCGAAAAACATTAGATACAAAATTTAGATAAAATCGATTCAGCCGTTTTTTAGATATAGTTAGTTTGACCCTGACCCCTTATGATCCAAAATGACCCATTGATCGAATTTTCTTAAAAATCTGTCATAACCCAATGATTTTCTTGTGCCCGAAAACGATAAAATACAAAATTTAGTCAAATTTGCGCGAGACATTGTCTAGATAAAATTAGAATAACCCAAAAGTGACCCACTGATCGAAATTTCTCGAACATGTGACATAGCCCAGTGATTTTCTCGTGCCAAAAATATGCTGTATACAAAATTTCGTTAAAATCGATCCACACCCGTTCTTTAGATATAGCTTGACCATCACCCATCATGACCCACAAATGACCCTTATAATCGAAAGCTCTCTAATATGTGACTTAGTCCATTAGTTTTCTCGTTTCTAAAAATTGTTACATACAGAATTTCGTTAAAATTGATCCTGCCGTTCTTTAATTATATATAGCTTGACCCAGACCCTTTATGATCCAAAATGACCCATTAATCGAAATTTTTCGAACATATAACCTAGTCCAATGATTTTATCGTGCCAAAAAAATGTTGCATACAAAGTTTCGTTAAAATCGATCCACCTGTTCTTTAGATATAGCTTGACCATGACGCATCATGACCCACAAATGACCCTCATAGTCAAAATCTCTCAAACATGTGATTTAGCCCATTAGTTTTCTCATGTCAAAAAACTGTTACATACAAAATTTCGTTATAATCCATCACGCCGTTCTTTAAATATAAATAGCTTGACCCAGACTCTTAATGACCCAAAATGACCCATTAATCGAAATTTTTCGAACATGTAACCTAGTCCAATGATTTTATAGTCCCAAAAAAATGTTGCATACAAAATTTCGTTAAAATCGATCCACCTGTTCTTTAGATATAGCTTGACCATGACCCATTATGACCCATCATGATCCACAAATGACCCACATAGTCGAAATCTCTCAAACATGTGATTTAGCCCATTAGTTTTCTCATGTCAAAAAACTGTTACATACAAAATTTCGTTATAATCGATCACGCCGTTCTTTAAATATAAATAGTTTGACCCAGACCCTTAATGACCCAATATGACCCATTAAAATTTTTTCTCGAACATGTAACCTAGGCCAATGTTTTTCTCATGCCCGAAAACCATAGAATGCAATTTTTAGTCAAAATTGCGTCAGAAGATCTCTAGATAAAAATAGCATGACCCACAATGACCCCAAAAATGACCCACTAACCGAATTTTCTCGAACATGTTACCTAACCCAATGGTCTTCTTGTAATCCAAAGCGATACAATATAAAATTTGGTCAAAATCGTTAGAGCTGTTTTTTAGATAAAAATGGCTTGACCCATAATGACCCCAAAATGACCCACTAATCGAACTTTTTCGAACATGTGACCCCGCCCAATAGCTTTCTCGTGCCAAAAAACGATTGGATACAAAATTGCCTTAAAATCCATCCAGCCGTTCTCTAGATATAAATAGCTTGATCCTGACCCATTGTGACCCAAAATGACCCAGTAATCGAATTTTCCCGAACATGGGACCTAGCCCAATGGTCTTCTCGTGCCCGAAAATGGTAAAATCTAAATTTTTGCGAAAATCGTTAGAGCCGTTTTTGAGATAAAATTTACCCACACACACACACACACACACACACACAATTTTTGCTCGCATTATAGTATAAGATAGCTTGACCCAGACTCTTAATGACCCAAAATGACCCATTAATCGAAATTTTTCGAACATGTAACCTAGTCCAATGATTTTATAGTCCCAAAAAAATGTTGCATACAAAATTTCGTTAAAATCGATCCACCTGTTCTTTAGATATAGCTTGACCATGACCCATTATGACCCATCATGATCCACAAATGACCCACATAGTCGAAATCTCTCAAACATGTGATTTAGCCCATTAGTTTTCTCATGTCAAAAAACTGTTACATACAAAATTTCGTTATAATCGATCACGCCGTTCTTTAAATATAAATAGTTTGACCCAGACCCTTAATGACCCAATATGACCCATTAAAATTTTTTCTCGAACATGTAACCTAGGCCAATGTTTTTCTCATGCCCGAAAACCATAGAATGCAATTTTTAGTCAAAATTGCGTCAGAAGATCTCTAGATAAAAATAGCATGACCCACAATGACCCCAAAAATGACCCACTAACCGAATTTTCTCGAACATGTTACCTAACCCAATGGTCTTCTTGTAATCCAAAGCGATACAATATAAAATTTGGTCAAAATCGTTAGAGCTGTTTTTTAGATAAAAATGGCTTGACCCATAATGACCCCAAAATGACCCACTAATCGAACTTTTTCGAACATGTGACCCCGCCCAATAGCTTTCTCGTGCCAAAAAACGATTGGATACAAAATTGCCTTAAAATCCATCCAGCCGTTCTCTAGATATAAATAGCTTGATCCTGACCCATTGTGACCCAAAATGACCCAGTAATCGAATTTTCCCGAACATGGGACCCAGAGTCGTATAATATAGACGCACGCGCGCACGCCGTGCGCAGAAAATTTTATGAAGTTTGCAGAAAATTTTAAGAAAGAAAGAATTTTTATATTTGTAACTTTTTTTACAACCAAAAAAAAAAATAAAATATTCCCTCAATTTTATGAACGAATTATTTACTCTTAACGCGAATATCGAAAAAAATAAAAATAAAAATCGCGAATTTCAACAAAGAATCGCGTAAAAAACATGCATTTCGACAAAGAATCGCGTAAAAAACATCCATTTCAAGAAAGAATCGTGTAAAAACGCATATTTCGACAAAATACCACGCGAAAAGAGTGTATTTCATCCAAATGTCGAGCTAAAAATGCAAATTCCATCCATAAATCGCGTAAAAAACGCAAATTTCGTGCATGAATCGGGTAAAAGACGCGAATTTCGTGCATGAATTGCGTTAAAAAACAAGAATTTCGTGCATGGATCGCTCAAAAAACACTAATTACGCCCATTAATCTTGTAAAAAGACGCAAATTACGTTCATAAGGTGCATAAAAACGCGAATTATGTCCCTAAATCGTGTAAAAAAAACGTGAATTACGTACATAAATCGCATAAAAAAACACTGATTACGTCCATAAATCACTCAAAAACGCGACTTTCGTCCGCAGAAAGCACATAAATCGCAAATTACGTCCATGAATCGCATAAAAAAGACGAATTACGTCCATAAATTGGGTAACAAACGTGAATTACGTTCATAAATCGCGTAAGAAACGCGAATTACGTCCATAAATTGCTCAAAAAACGCGAATTATATCCATGAATCGTGTAAAAAAAACGCGAATTACGTTTATAAATTGCATAAAAAACGTGATTTACGTTCATAAATCGTGTAAAAAAACACGAATTACGTTCATAAATCACATAAAAAACGCGAATTACGTTCATAAATTCCATAAAAAAAGCGATTTACGTCCAAGAAATCGTGTAAAAAACGCAAATTCGTTCATAAATCGCATAAAAAAGCGAATTACGACCATGAATCGCTCAAAAATCACAAATTTCGTCGCCACAAAGCTAAAAAAAAAAAAAAAAAAAAGCAAATTACATGCATGAATCGCATAAAAATAGCGAATTATGAACATAAATCGCGTAACAAATGCGAATTACGTTCATGAATGGCATAAAAATCGCGAATTACGTCCATAAATTTCTCAAAAAAAATGCAAATTACATTCATAAATCCCGCAAAAAACGCGAATTACACCAACACTAAATTAATTTGCAGAAAGTTTTTGACCCAATATTGTGTGCGCAGAAAGTTTTTGGTTTTATACAAGTCTGATGGGACCTAGCCCAATGGTCTTCTCGTGCCCGAAAATGGTAAAATCTAAATTTTTGCGAAAATCGTTAGAGCCGTTTTTGAGATAAAATTTACCCACACACACACACACACACACACACACAATTTTTGCTCGCATTATAGTATAAGATAGAGCATTACTATGTTTATTAAAAAATTTAAATATACGATTAAATTTTGTTTTGAAATTGCAATGCATTTTATAAATATTTCATACATGTTTTATTTTCATATATTATATTATGCATATCCATGATGGGTAAGTATTACGGTGGCCTTCAATGACTAATTTTTTGTTCATTTTATTTATTCATTCATTTCACATTTATTCATTCATTAACGGCTCTACATAAAAATTTAAGCGAAACAGATAAAATATGGACCATTTTCATTGTGTATGAACTTTCGCGAGAATTACAATTATAAATGTGTTTTACGAACCGATACTAGTTTGACAAAATCACTATAGAAATTATAATATGCCCAGATTAGAGATCAGATAATCGGACAATCACATCGTATCTGAGCACAAACTTAATTTCATAAGCAGACTCGTGCTGGACCGAATATTATAAATATAGTATATATATTTTTTTTTTTCTTTTTTTCAGCATAGTCGAGTTAGAGCGAAACTGGATCTAGTTGTTTACAGTGAAACAATCAATATGTTTTGGAGAAAATTAATAGATTAATCGGGCCTCTAAACAAATGTAAAGGACCGGGCCAGCAAAAAAATTGAACGAACTTGCCATTCCGGATCGATAAAAAAATTAAGCAGGCCTACCGGCCCGATATAAAGATCTCTACTGGGCCGATGAATCTGACTTTCGCAAGAATATGTATAATTGTGCGTCACGAGCCGATGATAGCTTGACAATATCAGTAAAGAATTTACGAAGTGTCCAGCATATAGATCGGTATCGGACAGTTATATGGCATCTGAATCAGGGCTTAATTTTTTTCAGCTCAGGCTTGTACCGGGCTAAGATCAGGCTTGCATTTTTTTACACAGTCGAGACGGGACAAAACTAAGTTTAATTTTTCTCAGGATGTAGAGGGCAAGGAATATGTTCTGTAAAAATGTTATTAGCGATAATGAACGTATATTAATATAATCTTTGTAAGTACAACTTAAGGTTACTCTCAAATTCCCAGCTCAACAACGTGAAATTTGACACACTTTCTGACTCATTTTTCTTTATAAAGAGCATAAAATTAACAGGCTGATGATTGAAGTAATTTGTAATCGATTAGCATTTTCCATTTTTTAAAATAAAATATATTTTATAAATAAATAACTTTTTGATTTATAACCTATTCTAATCACTTGCTGACAAGTTTTTCTTCTCCCTAGTACGATTGTGTCTTGAATTTCGATTCAAAATGACAACTTTGGCAGTATTTTCTCAAAGATTTTTTGTCTTTTACGAAAAATGGAAAATTCCATTCGATTACACAGTTTCTGAATAAGAACGTCTGCCAATTTTATGTATTTTCGAAAAGAAAGGAATTCAGAAATGTATCAGAAAGTAGCTAAATTGGATCAGAATAATAATTTACTGAAATATTCGGGGGTCATCCATAAAATAATTTTTTCGTGGCTAGAAAGAAACAAAATATAACTACCCAAAAAGAACTATTACAAAAGATACAGCTATATTTTAACTACAAATCCACATTAGAACCAACGGAATTAAAACGCTTGTCACAACGTGGGATAAGTTTTTGAGTCTAGTGTTATAGAAGTCTGCCACCTGGGAATGGAGGCAGGAACTTGTTACAGTTGTCAACTCACGTCTCATCAACCGTTAAAATCTTGTTGAGGTATTCATTTCCTTCATCGTGATATCGCTACAGAAACATCAATGCTGCTTTCCCACGTTTGTTTTTGTGTTAAGGTGCAAATTGATTAGGCACCCACCTGGCGCACAGTTTCCAGATAAACAGGTGTTTCGAGGTGGTTTCTTGCATTGAGAATCTTTTTCGCGCTATTTAGAGCGATACCACACTGAGAGCAACGAGTACTTCAACAGAATCCAGTCCGGGTAGTTATGTTTTGTTTCTGTTTTAATTCCGTGGAAAACTCGTTTTTCGACAACCCTCGTATTTCAAAATCTACTTTTTTTATAGTTTCAAAGGTTAGGATTTTTTTTAACCACCTTTTTTTAAAATTCTAACCTACATCAAGTTTTATGAATCTTTATTTGAATATTGAAAGGTCTTACATGTCTAAGCAATTATTAATGCTACTATTGAGTATTTTCAGGCATTTTCAGGGTATTTTGGGAACACATAGTAATTTAAAGTATATTGTAAAATTATCCAATTAATACTTATGTTTTTCACTGATTTTTTGTACGAGCAGGACCTGGCCCTAAACTATGAAAATATAAACGTGCCGGGCTCGGGTGAAACTTTTAATACACACGCCGGGCCTTGATGCTGAGCCTGTGCCTTGAACTTCCTGTAAATGTAGACCTCTAGCATGTTCCACTGGAAGGACATGCTAAAGAGACGGTCACCACGTGTACGAAATTTATTCTGCGAGCCATTTTTTTTACCGACAATCGTTTTCAGGGAATTTCTTTATCTCTCTTGATCGTTTTCCTCCCTGTTTTAAAACATTGTGAACTCTTCGACAAAAAAATGCAAATTTCTGTATATTTTAGTTCTGAATTTCTTAATTAAAATTAAACCCTTTAAAGTTCCAAAATAAACGCTAAATAATTATTTAATAGAATTAATTTATATTTGTTAGTTTTGTGGCGCCTACCAAAAGAAAAAGATTTTTTATTACTTTTTGGGGGCTAAGGGAAGGGGGGGGGGCGCCAAATTGAAAATTTGCCAAGGGGCGCAGTTTTTACTTCGCTGGTGCCCCCCCAAAAGTTTTGGTCACGCTACGCCTATGCTCTTGAATCACTCTATCCTTTTAAAAAAACCGCATCAAAATCCGTTGCGTAGTTTTAAAGATTTAAGCGGAGATAGGGATATAGGGACAGAAAAAGCGACTTTGTTTTATACTATGTAGTGATGTTATTACACATATAAACCTTCCTCTTGAATCACTCTATCTATTAAAAAAAACCGCATCGAAATCCGGTGCGTAGTTTTAAAGATTTAAGCGCACATAGGGATATAGGGACAGAAAAAGCGACTTTGTTTTATACTATGTAGTGATATTATACATATAAACCTTATTCTTGAATCACTTTATCCTTTAAAAAAAACCGCATCAAAATCCGTTGCATAGTTTTAAAGATTTAAGCGGACATAGGGATATAGGGACAGAAAAAGCGACTTTGTTTTATACTATGTAGTGATGTTATTATACATATAAACCTTCCTCTTGAATCACTCTATCTATTAAAAAAAACCGCATCAAAATCCGTTGCGTAGTGTTATTATACATATAAACCTTCCTCTTGAATCACTCTATCTATTAAAAAAAAACGCATCGAAATCCGGTGCGTAGTTTTAAAGATTTAAGCGCACATAGGGATATAGGGACAGAAAAAGCGACTTTGTTTTATACTATGTAGTGATATTATACATATAAACCTTCCTCTTGAATCACTCTATCCTTTAAAAAAAACCGCATCAAAATCCGTTGCGTAGTTTAAAAGATTTAAGCGGACATAGGGATATAGGGACAGAAAAAGCGACTTTGTTTTATACTATGTAGTGATGTTATTATACATATAAACCTTCCTCTTGAATCACTCTATCTATTAAAAAAAACCGCATGAAAATCCGTTGCGTAGTTTTAAAGATTTAAGCGCACATAAGGATATAGGGGCAGAAAAAGCGACTTTGTTTTATACTATGTAGTGATGTTATTATACATATAAACCTTCTTCTTGAATCACTCTATCCTTAAAAAAAAACCGCATCAAAATCCGTTGCGTAGCTTTAAAGATTTAAGCGGACATAGGGATATAGGGACAGAAAAAGCGACTTTGTTTTATACTATGTAGTGATATTATACATATAAACCTTCCTCTTGAATCACTCTATCCTTTAAAAAAACCGCATCAAAATCCGTTGCGTAGTTTTAAAGATTTAAGCGTACATAGGGATATAGGGACAGAAAAAGCGACTTTGTTTTATACTATGTAGTGATATTATACATATAAACCTTCCTTTTGAATCACTCTATCCTTTAAAAAAAAACCGCATCAAAATCCGTTGCGTAGTTTTAAAGATTTAAGCGTACATAGGGATATAGGGAAAGAAAAAGCGACTTTGTTTTATACTATGTAGTGATATTATACATATAAACCTTCCTCTTGAATCACTCTATCCTTTAAAAAAAACCGCATCAAAATCCGTTGCGTAGTGTTATTATACATATAAACCTTCCTCTTGAATCACTCTATCTATTAAAAAAAACCGCATCAAAATCCGTTGCGTAGTTTTAAAGATTTAAGCGTACATAGGGATATAGGGACAGAAAAAGCGACTTTGTTTTATACTATGTAGTGATATTATACATATAAACCTTCCTCTTGAATCACTCTATCCTTTAAAAAAAACCGCATCAAAATCCGTTATGCGTAGTTTTAAAGATTTAAGCGGACATAGGGATATAAGGACAGAAAAAGCGACTTTGTTTTATACTATGTAGTGATATTATACATATAAACATTCCTCTTGAATCACTCTATCCTTTAAAAAAAACCGCATCAAAATCCGTTGCATAGTTTTAAAGATTTAAGCGGACATAGGGATATAGGGACAGAAAAAGCGACTTTGTTTTATACTATGTAGTGATGTTATTATACATATAAACCTTCCTCTTGAATCACTCTATCTATTAAAATAAACCGCATCGAAATCCGGTGCGTAGTTTTAAAGATTTAAGCGCACATAGGGATATAGGGACAGAAAAAGCGACTTTGTTTTATACTATGTAGTGATATTATACATATAAACCTTCCTCTTGAATCACTCTATCCTTTTAAAAAAACCGCATCAAAATCCGTTGCGTAGTTTTAAAGATTTAAGCGTACATAGGGATATAGGGACAGAAAAAGCGACTTTGTTTTATACTATGTAGTGATGTTATTATACATATAAACCTTCCTCTTGAATCACTCTATCTATTAAAAAAAACCGCATCAAAATCCGTTGCGTAGTGTTATTATACATATAAACCTTCCTCTTGAATCACTCTATCTATTAAAAAAAAAAAACGCATCGAAATCCGTTGCGTAGTTTTAAAGATTTAAGCGCACATAGGGATATAGGGGCAGAAAAAGCGACTTTGTTTTATACTATGTAGTGATATTATACATATAAACCTTCCTCTTGAATCACTCTATCCTTTAAAAAAAACCGCATCAAAATACGTTGCGTAGTTTTAAAGATTTAAGCGGACATAAGGATATAGGGACAAAAAAAGCGACTTTATTTTATACTATGTAGTGATGTTATTATACATATAAACCTTCCTCTTGAATCACTCTATCTATTAAAAAAACCGCATCGAAATCCGTTGCGTAGTTTTAAAGATTTAAGCGCACATAGGGATATAGGGACAGAAAAAGCGACATTGTTTTATACTATGTAGTGATATTATACATATAAACCTTCCTCTTGAATCACTCTATCTATTAAAAAAAACCGCATCGAAATCCGTTGCGTAGTTTTAAAGATTTAAGCGCACATAGGGATATAGGGACAGAAAAAGCGACTTTGTTTTATACTATGTAGTGATATTATACATATAAACCTTCCTCTTGAATCACTCTATCCTTTAAAAAAAACCGCATCAAAATACGTTGCGTAGTTTTAAAGATTTAAGCGGACATAAGGATATAGGGACAGAAAAAGCGACTTTGTTTTATACTATGTAGTGATGTTATTATACATATAAACCTTCCTCTTGAATCACTCTATCTATTAAAAAAACCGCATCGAAATCCGTTGCGTAGTTTTAAAGATTTAAGCGCACATAGGGATATAGGGACAGAAAAAGCGACTTTGTTTTATACTATGTAGTGATATTATACATATAAACCTTCCTCTTGAATCACTCTATCCTTTAAAAAAAACCGCATCAAAATACGTTGCGTAGTTTTAAAGATTTAAGCGGACATAGGGATATAGGGACAGAAAAAGCGACTTTGTTTTATACTATGTAGTGATATTATACATATAAACCTTCCTCTTGAATCACTCTATCTATTAAAAAAAACCGCATCGAAATCCGTTGCGTAGTTTTAAAGATTTAAGCGCACATAGGGATATAGGGACAGAAAAAGCGAGTTTGTTTTATACTATGTAGTGATATTATACATATAAACCTTCCTCTTGAATCACTCTATCTATTAAAAAAAACTGCATCGAAATCCGTTGCGTAGTTTTAAAGATTTAAGCGCACATAGGGATATAGGGACAGAAAAAGCGACTTTGTTTTATACTATGTAGTGATTCTATCCTTCTATAGTAAAAAAAAAAAAAAAACTAGCCTTAAAAGGAATGACTCCTAGAATGATGCTGATGTGTAAGATTTCCGGAACTAACGAATCCGGGCGGACCACTCCTTCCATGAGTCGAATAGACCAATTAGGAAAGGGCCCCGTCTATGCATCGCCGTATGGGTTACCACAAAGACGGAAAGGTTACCATCGCCAACAATCGCCAATTTTGTCACCAACTTGGCGATATATCGCCAAATTTTTAATTTCTTTACAACACCAGTGGTGTGACACATGATTTGAAAGGTCTGCAACTGCTTATTCATATTATGGATGTCTCCTGTGTCACCCCCCCCCCCGACTCTGCCCCCCAGGAGGGCACATTTTTAATTTCTTTACAACACCAGTCGTGTGACACATCACTTAAAAGATCTGCAACTGCTTATTCATATTATGGATGTCTTGTGTGTCACCCCTCCTCTGCCCCCCAGGGGGAGCATATTTTTAATTTCTTTACAACACCAGTCGTATGACACATCATTTGAAAAGTCTGCAACTGCTTATTCATACCATGGGGTATTGGCGAGCGCAGCAAGCAGAGGTAGTCTACAACTTGGAATCGCGAAGCGTTTACGCGGGGGGTTGGCGAGCGTAGCGAGCAGGGGGGCGGAGCCTCCCTAGTATTTTTAAAAAAAGTAATAATAATAAACATCATTTTTATGATGATCAAAACGTTGTTTTCGTAACAACAGAGACCTATATTACGTACGCCATGGATTAAAAATTACTATTCCTGAACCTATAATATACAAATTTTAAGTGAAATTTTGGTTTTACAATTTTCGGTACTGCAAATTTTAAAACTTCTAAACATTACACATTTTCAATTTCTACACAGTCGTTTAAAGGAAAAAATATACTTTTAATGTAATTTGTTTGAAAGCTGTATCTTAATTTGTTTTTAAGTTATTAATTTTTTTGTAGTTTTGTAATACTTTTTTTGCCATTGTGGCAACAGAAGAATTCCATTTTCGGATATTAAACATGGAACAATCAGAAAATGAATAAAATAAAATAAGTTGCGGAATTCAACAAATAAAAAGATTGATATATACTTCAGATTTCCCAAGTCTCTGCCGAAGAGAATAACCATTTTCTGAATAGTTAATAGCCGTTGTTGGCGGGAGCTCGTGACATGTGTTGTGTACTTTGGAGCTGTATGAAATCATTTAATTAACTAAACGTGAATTAATCATCAATCATCATCATCATCCATATAATAAAAGCCTAAGTCATGTGACAGTCATCAACAGTTCCGGGCTACCCGGTTCACTTTTTATGTGCCAAACGGCTATTTCGGTTCTTTTATGTTACTTGAGCGTAGGTGATAAATCGCCAAATATTCTTTCATTGCCATCATTTAATTTAAAATATAGACTTATCACTCACTTAATTTAAAATATGCAACATTTATTTAAAACACATAAATTTAAAATATACATACATCTTTAATTCAGCTCATTTAAAATTCGATAAATAAATGAAAATATTTTTACAGTATAGGTCCTTGGCAAGAAAAAAAATTATCGTATTTTCCGACAATTTATTTTACATGTAAAATTAAGTGTCCCAAATAAATTTATACTCACCGAGATACCTAATTGCCATTATTTTGCCTGGCATGGTGTCCTACTAGCGGCTCTTTCGAAGAGTGGCTCACTATGAAAAATCACAACTGCGCATGCTTTGGAAGATTCCACTTTTTTAAGCAGGGGTGACAGGTATAGTTGGGCGTTATAGGGTTCTCTGAGTCCTACAGCAGAGCCCTCTACAGTCTAACAGGCAAAGCGTTGAAAAATAAACAAAACTTGTGTTTAATATGTTGCCGGGGTGAGAGTGTTTCTCGAATATAAGATTTTTTGTAGAAAATTACTTTGAAACATTGTTTCGTATTGAAAAAATGTCCAAGTTGGTATCCAAACAAATTACTCACTATTATTTCAGAAAAGCAGTATTAATAGCAATAAAATAATTATAATAACATTTAAACACTTAATTAGTTATAACAGTAATTGTTTATACTCTGTAATGATAAAAAAAAAATCATATGCATCACCAAACTGTGCTAATGGAAATTGAAGTTTCACTAATTCTACATGCCAAATACTTTTTTTTTTATAATATCTTTGATATAATAATTCCTTCTTCATGAAAAAAGGCTATAAAAATCTTTCTTTTTCAGGTTTACAGTTTATGTACATGTTGTTATTACATTTCTATAGACTGTTTTTTAAATAGACTGCCTTATATCGTAGTTTTGTAATAATTTCTAATTCTAAACATTTTAAGCAGCTTAACCCTTCAGCAGATGTATAGTTAAATTTCACTTAAAGATAAATGAAAAAACATATGAAATAATATTGTAATAGAAAAATTACATAACATCAAGATATTGGAATTTATTATTCATAACATTATTTGAAATATATGTGTATATATATATATATCAGGACACAGATGTCATATACGCACCACATTGGCGCGATTTTTTCTTCTGATGCCAGTTTGGCAAAAACTTCGTTATCAAATATCAGTTATATATCAGTTATATATTTTTTAATCAATAGAGTGCAACAAAATGGCGATTTTGTGCTTCATATGGTAACCCGGTCATTGTTTTTAGTTATTTATAAATTGCTTATTTACTTTGTATTTCCTTTTATAAATCGATATAAATTGTTTTGTTCTATTATTATTAATTAAACTTTTGTAATTTATTTTTATTTCCTAATTAAAATAATAGAAAATGGTTAAAATATATATATATATAACTCATATTTGTCAAAATATACGTCATGCACGGAAATATATGTGCAGTATGCAAAAATCCGCGAAAATCGCTACGTCATGCGGAGAACGATATGCGCAATGGCCGATCTCCCGCGGGATCAAATTGAGAAAGTGTGATCTCTAGACGCTTGTACCTTTCCCCACCTTCGATATTGGGATTTCTAAATGGACTAGCCCGATAGGTAGTGCGCCACTCTTGGAAAGAGCCGCTAGTATGGTGTCCTGGCTATTGTTGTTTATTTACTGAGAAATTTTCTATTTTCTTTTTTAAAATGATATAAATTATTTTGTTCAACATAGTTATTGTATAAATTTGTTTACTTATTATTTCATCTTTCAAATAATAAAAAATAATTTAAAGTTATCAAAAATTAAGTTATCACCAAATTGTTGCAAAAAATATCGCGCCAAAGCCGGTATGACATTTGTGCCAAATAGTTTTTTTTAAACATCAAATGTTGTGGTTTCTGTCAAATTATTCGTTTAAATAATTTAGTTTTAATGGATAAAAGAAAAATAATTACATAACACGGCGACAAACGCCACAAGCCATTTACAAATTTTTAAGAAGAACAA
The DNA here is from genome assembly GCA_964019185.1 of Maratus speculifer. Taxonomy (NCBI): domain Eukaryota; kingdom Metazoa; phylum Arthropoda; class Arachnida; order Araneae; family Salticidae; genus Maratus; species Maratus speculifer. Next base: position 450,060,554 of record OZ025292.1, on the reverse strand, counting down.
GATTAATGTAGCCAAAACATACAAAGTAAAGTTGTGTTGCCAAAATAGTAACAGAAATAGTGACAACAGAATTCAAAACTTAATACTCCCTCGAATTATGTTGTCACTAAAATTTACAAGATAAATACACAAAACTTACTTGGATAAACACTTGGTATAATTACATTGCATGAAATCACGACGAATGAATAATGAATGACATAAAAAAAATTAGCTGTTAAATTCTAAAATATCATTTTCAAAGAAATTATGTGTTGAATGTGAAAAGTTTAACCAGAGTCATACACACAGTTTATTTCTTTTATGTTGAGCAGTTCTCTTAATTTTTCAAATCTTATTTTGGGAAGAGCTTTTGTAAAAATGTCAGCTAATTGCTCTTCAGATTTCACATATTTTACAATGACTTATCCATCATCACATTTTTCACGAATAAAATGATAGCGCACATCTATATGTTTTCTGCGTTTGTGAAATACAGGGTTTTTGATCAGCTTAAGAGCACTTTGATATATCAATGAAGAGAGTAACACCTTCTTTACAAATTTCATTTTCACTCACATCTTGTAGAAGTTGTCGTAACCACAGTATTTCCTTCACAGCTGTTGAAGCTGCAATATATTCAGCTTCGGTAGTAGATGTAGAAACTGTTGTCTGCTTCTGGCTAGACCAAGCAACAGGACCATTGCCAATCATGAACACATAACCAAAAGTGGATTTTCTTGTGTCAACATCATTGGCAAAGTCAGAATGAGAAAAACCAACAAGGTGACAATCAAGACTATATACTGGAGAATATTCAATGCCATAAGCTGCAGTACCTTTCAGGTATCTGAAAATACGTTTCACTGCATTCCAATGGATTTGGCCTGGACTATTTTGAAATTGGCTGACAAGATTAACAGAAAAGCTATGTCTGGACGAGTAGTAGTGGCAAGAAACATTAAAGATCCAATAGCTTCTCTGTATAGAATGGTTTTTCCTTCTGGTAACGGATTAGATTCTGATGATAGGATTGTTCCAGGATCTGCAGGTATAGTGTTCGGGCTTGTATCGTCTAAATAAAATCGCTTCAAAATTCTCTTTATATAATTTTCTGAATGTAGGAAGATTGTGCCGTTTTCTCTGTAGTTTATTTCAATTCCAACAAAACATCCGGTTTTGCAGGTAGTTGCTTCAAACTTCTTTTTAAAATCTTCTACAATTTCAATTAATATCTTCTTTTCTTCACAGAATAATAAAGCATAATCTACATACAAAATTATAATTACTTTTTTACCTTGAAAAATGCCATTGAAAACTCAAGGGTCAGCATTAGATTGCTGGAAGCCAAAACTAGTTAGAAAATATGCAAAAGTCTTGTTCCAGCATCTAGATGCCTGTTTAATCCATAAAAAGACTTTATAAGTCGACACACTAGGTCTTTAGAAAAAGCTAAACCTGGAGGAGGTTGCATAAAAATTGTTTCTTTAATTTCACCATAGAGAAAAGCAGTTTTCACATCAATTTTTAGAATTTTCAATTTTCTTTGAGCGGCTATAGCTAATAAAACTCTTATAGTGTCAAATCTTGAAGTTGGTGAAAAGGTTTCGTTGAAGTCTACTCCCTCCACTTGGGAGAACCCTTTGGCACAGAGTCTAGCTTTATATCTGTCAATTTTTCCATTGGGAAGGTATTTTATTTTAAATACCCACTTGGATCCAGTTACGTTACTTTTCTCTGGAAGGGGTACGAGATTCCAGGTCTCATTCTTCTGAAGAGAATTCAGTTCTTCATTTATGGCTTCTTTCCAATTATCTGCTTGAGAATAATTCATTGCTTCTTCATATGTTTGTGGTGTTACAATGTCGGCTACATTTAATTCATAGCGAGCAGGAGGTCTTAAAGTGTTTCTGGGACGAAGGCCATAATGATTATTATTTTGCAAACTTGGAGGATTATTGCACAAGTTATCTTGAACTTTATCAACTGTATCCATGTTCATATCATCTTCATCAATATTAAAGAAGATTTTTGATGATTTCGGTGAGACATTCAACTTACAATTTTCTTCATTAAAGATGGCATTTCTTGATACTCTGTTGGTTTTAGTGACTGGATCAAAGAGGCGATAATTTGTAGAATCTTTGTCATACCCTACAAATATCATCTTATTGCTTTTGGGCTCTAATTTCTTTCGTAGGACATCAGGCACGTGCATGTAGGCTTCTGAACCAAAAATTCTTAGATAATTAAGTATTAAAGATTTTCCAGACCATGACTCATAAGGTGTTGAATCTGGAGTTTGTGTTGTAGGAGTTCTGTTCAAAATGTAAACAGCTGTGTTTACAGCTTCAGCCCACAGGTACAAAGGCAATTCTTTGGAGTAGATCATGGAGCGAGCACTTTCTACTATTGTACGCATATCTCTTTCGGATCTTCCATTTTGCTGCGGAGTACATGGAGCTGTTGTCTCTAATTGAATGCCTTCTTTATTTAGATACTCATCAAAATGTAGATTGATATATTCTCTACCATTGTCAACTCGAAGTGCTTTAATTTGATGTCCAAACTTATTTTCACATAGTTGAACAAAGTTCTTGAAAGCTTCTAGAGCATCACTTTTATGCTTCAGAAATTTAACTGTTCTATTATCACTGAAATCATCTTTCATTAGAATGAAATAGTTTGCACCACTTATAGATTGAACAGACATGGGACCACAGATGTCACTACACTGTTAAAAATCTGCTGCATTTTGTTGCAACGCACTCTATCGCTTGTATATAATATCTCTATTCCAACCAATGAGAAAACTCCATTTCACGGCCAAATAACCGTTATCTATACAAGCAGGGGAGTGCGTTGCAACAAAATGCAGCAGATTTTTAACAGTGTATATATCAATTCTGCTGGTTTAGTTGCCTTGTATTCTTTTGTGTTGAATGAAAATCTGTGTTGTTTACCATATTGACATCCTTCGCAGAAAAATTCTTCTTTCTCTGAAATGTCTATATTTTCAATTAAACCCCTCTTACTTAGTTCATAAAGAGCTTTTAAATTTATATGCCCTGCTCTTTCGTGCCATACTTTCAAACTATTCTTCTGAGAAATGTTAGCTTCAGGTGAGCTTAAAGTCTTAAAGAGCATGTGATGTAAGTTGTTTGCAGAATGTACTGCAGTGCCAATTAATTCATCTTCACAGTTGTAGATATCAGCATGATCTTGCATTTTTATTATTTTCATACCTTTACTTGCAAGATTTTTCTTCAGATCAGGAACATAGAGAACATTGTGTATTTCTCCTTTTTGCCATTTTCCATTAATCAACTTTAGAATATTTACATTTCCTTTTCCTTTAATGGATAATTCTAGATTGTTGGCAAGACGAATAACTTCATTATTATTTAATTTAGTGAAATTGTTGAAATAATTTAAATTATAGCTCATGTGAGCAGATGCACCACTGTCCAGAATCCATTGTTCACTTTCTATAGTTTTCCCTACTTTATTGCTAAATGCATTGTAACTTGATGAACCCTTAATTCTTTCTGGAAAATTATTACCTTTTTCACGAGGCTTTGAACGACATTCTCTTGCATAATGGCCTTTTTTACGACATAAATAACAGATTATTTTCGATTTATCTATGCTTCTGTTTTGAGTTTTGAATTTATTCTCACCTCTTGGGTAACATGTAGCCTTTTTCTCTTTGATTTTCGAGCGACTGGAAGCATAAAATGCAGACTCACTCTGCTCAGATTGCGATAATGAAGTTTCTTCATCGATGAGTCTCGCGGTTAAATTCGATAAATTTTGTTTACTATCATCAACAGATAACCAAGTTTGTCTGAAGTTTCTGTATTTCGGAGGTAATGTCCCTAAAATTTTCGTAATGATAGTTGCATCGCTTACACTTTCTCCACAATCCTTAATTTGATGTGCAAGATTTTGAATTTTTGAAATGTATTGAACAACCGTTTCGTTGTTTTCCATTTTAATCTGATGAAATTTATCTAGTAGCAAATCTTGTTAAAATCAGATTTCAATTTGAAAATAATTTTTCTAGCATTTCTTTTGGAGTGGAGCAACTTTCAATAAGCGTGACTTGCGATAAATCCATGGCCGGAGATATCGTGAACATAGCCACCGCATCATCTCTTTCCCATTTTTCTATTTGCGATTCATCAGTAGTAGGTTTTTCTTTAGTGTCGTTAGCAATGGAATACACGGACTTTGCGTTTAAAGCACACACTATTTGAAAACGCCATTGTGAGAAATTTTGTCCATTAAACTTATTTATGGCTGAAACATCAACTCTGGCCATTTCGATAGTTAGGCTTATATCGAAATGGCCAGAGTGTATTACGTGGCTCAAGATTGCAAGTTATTCTAACGAAAAATAGCGAAACAAATTCACTTTACTTAACAAATACGCAACTGGAAGGGTGAACTGGGCCCATAACCTGTCAAATTATTCGCTAAAATTATTTAGTTTTAATGGATAAAAGAAAAATAATTACATAACACGGCGACAAACGCCACAAGCCAGGAACAAATTTTTAAGAACAAGATTAGTGTAGCCAAAATATACAAAGTAAAGTTGTGTTGCCAAAATAGTAACAGAAATAGTGACAACAGAATTCAAAACTTAATAGTTTCTAATTTACATTCTAATAAATATATATTCTACGACAATTGAAATTAAGTTGACAACTTACTATCCACTTCATAAAAAAAAACAAATGCAGAAGATTCATTCGCATGAACGGTAAAAAATATTAAACCACAAAGATAATAACTCGCAAAGCATTCCAACAATGAATGGATATGGACACTAATTCTTATGACGTCATAGTATGAAAATTTAATCAAAATCGGTTAAGCCGTTTCGGAGAAATTTTTACGTGGTGGGCCACCCTTATCACTTAGGGGTATTAAAATTAGATAACAACCCATTCTCAGACCTACTGAGTATATATATACAGTTTGATCAAAATCAGTTAAGCCGTTTCGGAGGAGTATGGCAACTAACACTGTGACACGAGAATTTTATATATTAGATAAATGATCATTAAAAACAGTTTTTAAAAATTTCTGAATTTAAGGGTGAAATTATCGAAAAGCGTTCTAAAAATGTTCTAAATTGCGATTTTTTTTTATGAAGTCTCAGGAAATACCAAAACGATTTCAAAAGCAATGATTGAAAATTGATAATGACAGTCACTGTTCCAACATACAGCGGCGGATTTATGAAGTGAGGGGCCCCTCTCACTGGAATTTTTTGGGGCCCTTCCAAATTGAAAAATTGGGTACATTTATAATTTAAAAATAATAGACATTAAAAACTTAATTAGAATAATTACTTACAAATGAATTAAAATGTATTCAAATCGTTAAAGATTAGATGCACAAAGTTAATTTAATGCTCAAATTACATCAGATTATTTTACAGGAACTTAGATACTATGATGGATAAATGTGCTAAAATTATGTATCTTATTTTTTTTTTTAATCTTTAGCACTTTCCAAGAAAATCGAAAAGTTATTATGCATTCTGTTTGTTTATCCGTCCTCTGGCCATCTGTCCACGTTCCAACTCCCATAAATATACTCGGTTTTTTATGCAATTGATAAAGCTGATCACCAAATCATGTTTGGTATTTTGCATTGGAAGTATGTACAGTTAATAATTCATATACAGAGGCACTCAAAAGAATTCGATCACATTATATAAGAAAAAATCATTTGCAGAGTATTTTAATGATATTACACTATTCCAAATGCATAAATTACTGAATATTATTGATATAAATTACTGAATTTCACTATGATTATGTTAAAACACAGCATTCATAGCATTTTTTTCATTTATAGGGAAACACAAAAGAAATCGGTTACAATGTCTTTTTGTAATAATTGCTAGAGTACATTTTAAAATCCAGTATGCGCTTTTAAATGTACCTATTTTTTTGCATATTTATATATAAATTCTATGTCATATACAAGGATGAACAAAAGTATATTTACGTACCATTTTCTTTATTAGAAGAAATTGACGAAAAGGAATTTTCAACTGAAGTATATATACTTAAGTAAATTAAATTTTGGAATGGATGTCGTTAATAGATAAAAATCTCTATACCATATACAGGGCTGCTAAAATAATCGTGTAATTTTCCGATTGTAGATGGAATAGCTGTAATTTGGTTTTGAAATATGTTATACATTTCCATATGGTAAAATGAGACAATAATATTTAAATTTTGTAAACGATGCAGTTTTGTTAAATTATTTTGAATGTGTTGCTCTGAATGTTGCAGAAAATATTTGAATCGTAATCTACGTTGAACCGACCAATTCCCATTGAAATCGAAACGACAGAACACGAGGAAAGAATGTGCTCCCAATCGGTGGTAGGTGCTCCTCCCTAATAAATTTGCCGCAGTACCTTTTAACAATAACCAAATATTTATTTTATGGATGAAACCCTCTCTCTATAAAGTCAATGACTTACCTTTAACGGAAGCGTTATTTTTAATTTACGTCTGTAGTGAGTAAACGTAAGTTGATGCAAAAAAATATTAATATTTGAAAACGATGGTAGCAATAGCTTAGGGCCAAAGGACCCTAGAACCATTTTAAAGAAAATTGCAAGAGAATAGGATCATTTTAAGAGTTACCCAACAGATGCACAAGAAGGGGATTAATATTCAAATTGATGGCAGCTGAAGTCAGAGAAAATTTTTGTCGTTCATGCAGTAGTTGAAGGATATAAGAAGTTAGAAAATAAAAAGTTAGTGAATCCGACTATTTCTAAGGGAGCTATAATAGGACGATCAAAAGGTGTCAATTGGCAGTTGAGATCAGGGCCGTACGATGAAAACTTCTTAAAAGGTCCTAATACTTTGCTCTTTAGATCTTCAATTAGTCGAAAAAACAAATAGGGTATGAATTAATAAGATCAAATTTTAAAGAAATGTGTTAGAAATAGTGAGAAATTTTGAAAAAGAGCCCTAGGGCACCAATAAAAGTACGTGGGGATATGGAGGTCCCAAAAAGTTGTTAGAAAAAATCTTGTGAATTAGACCATTTTTTAATGAGTAATAATAAGGGACAAGAAAGGAAAATCTGATAGTTGAGAGTAGAACTCTAAATTAAAAACATGTTAAAAGGTTCTAGTACTTAGCACTTTAGATCTTTAATTAGTCGAAATTAAGCATAGAGTATAAATTATTCATCTGAATAAAATTAAAAAAAAAAAAAACCCACAAAAATATGAAGGAAATGCATTAAAAATGTTTCCTAGTGTCTTATTTAACCCTTTCCGGCAAGGGCAAATTTTGTAGTAAAATGACTAACTTTCGACTGCCACCAGAATTCCCAAACGACTTATTTAGATATTTTGAACTCCTTAAGCTTTCACGGTAAAAGCAAAATTTTACTAAAATATTACTGGTGCTGTTTGCAAGTTTGGAATTAAAGTTGGGTATCTCAGACCGGGCACAGTGTGCCGGAAAGGGTTAAAATATGAGGGGATTGATCTGAGGAGAGGAATCTATGACTCAACTTTAAAGTTATTAATTGAGAATGTGACGCATGGAGAAGAGCCATTTTGGCCCGTACAAAATGAATATATTTCTGTTCGTACCAGAAGTCCCTTTGTAAAATAAGTTTAAAAGAAACAAAGAAAAAGAAAGTTAAATAATTTTAAATAAAAAGTATAGTGTAAAAATATTTTTATAAAAATTGAGTAAAGTTTTTCGTTTTTCTAGTGTTAACTGGAATGTAATAAAAAGAATATTTCCCAGCTAAACTGATGGCATTGAGCTCACAGGCTGCACACACTAATTGTGCATGGCAGCCTTATATTTTCAAAGGTTAAATCCGTTTATGCTTTATTACATAAAAATTGATGAATCTGCATGAAAACCCATCTATGTCAATTAAGGGAAGGGGCATTAGCCCCGCCCTTCCCCCCACTTTATACTTATGGAATGACCACCTAATACTAATTACGGAGGTGCATTATCAGAAAGATCCTATATTTAAATTTTGGATGAAAACTCGTAATTCTGCATGAAAAACCCATTTATATAAATTAAGGAGAGGGGCGTTAGATCCCGTTTCCCCGCTTATACATATCGAATGAACTCCAAAAACTAATCAGGTAAGCCCCTATCAGAATATACGCATATCCAAAGTTTCAAGTGAATCCGATATTTTTATCACGAGTTATCGCGTTACAGACATACAGAACGGACGGGCACATAAGCTCTCAGGCTTTGATAGCCTGTGAGCTAAAAACGGATGAATAACTAAATGGAAAGGTTTCCCCAAAACAGATATTGGATTAAAAGGGGGCAATTTATTAATAATTTAAGACGCAAAAACTTCAAGAGGCCATATACCAAGGTTCTAGTGGATGAGAGTCTGAACTTGGATGCAGTTTGGTATAAGGAAATCTTTCTAGTCCATAAAGTAGCAGGATGAACCAAGAACTATGAAAAAAAAATAATATGAGAATTGAATTATTTTTAAAGAAGTTGCACCAAGGGTCCCAAGAAGATGATTAATGTTCAAAATCGTTAATAGATGACTTCCGAGAATTTTTCATTCATTTATTTATTTTTATTTATTTACTTTTATTTATTTTGACATTGATGCTGGTGGGCAGGAGAACATAAGAAGTTAAGAAAAAAAAATAGTGAATAAGATCATTTTTAAGGAGCTATATTAGGAACCCAAAAGAAGCCAGCTGATAGATCGGAGCGGAGTTCAAAAATGGAAATATGTTAAAAGGTCCAAGCATTTAGCGCTTTGCATTTTCAATTAAAAGAAATTAAGCATAGAGTATGAATTAATCATTAGCATAAATTTTTAAAGAAATGCATAAATATAGTGAAAAAATCTTTTAAAAAATGTCTCTAGGGCACCAATAAAAATGAGGTATAGCTGTAGGTCCAAAGAAGCTGTTAGAAAAAAAGCTAATGAAAAAATCTTAGAAAAAAAAACTATGGTGCCCTTCTCCAATAAATTTGCAGAATTGCCTTTAATATTAACAGAATATGTATTTTAATGAATGAAATTCTCCTCCCCCTATAGAGTTAAGGACTTACCTTTAGCAGTAGTGTTATTTTTAAATTACGGCTGTAGTGAGTGAAGGCAACTTGATGCCGAAAAATACTAATATTTAAAAATGGTGGTATTAAGGGGATAAGGTAATTTTTAGTAGTTTATAAAATAACCGGAGGACCCTAGAACTACGTTAACCTTTTACGGTACAATGGTCCAGCATTGGAACCATCTAATTTTAATTTTAAATTTACTAACGACACCAAGAATATTTTTAAAAAGTTCCGTTTTTGCACTGAAATTTTCCTAAAAAAAGTCGTTTGTAAATTTCGGTATCAGCTAATTTCTTCATCCTTTTATAAACGGAGTTTTTCTGCGCAAGAATGAGTTAAAGAAAATTGCAAGAGAATAGGATCATTTTTTAAAGATCTGTAAGGAGGCGATTAATATTCAAAATTGGGGAAAGATTAGCTGAAGTCTGAGAATTTTTTTGTTCTTCATGCAGTAGCTAAAAAGCATAAGAAATTCTTAAAAAAAAAATAAGGCTGAATCAGATTATTTTTAAGGAAGCTATAGCAAAGCGCATAAAGAGGACCAACATGAGCAGGGCCCTAACATGAAAATATGTTAAGTGGTCATAGTTCTTACCCCTTTAGATCTTCAGTTAGCCAAAATTAAGCATAGCTATAAAATAATCATTAGAATCAAACTTTGAAGAAATGTGCAAAAAGTTGGGGAATTACTTAAAATAAGGTAGGTTCCTAGCAAAAATATGAAAGTGCTGGTTCAGAGAGAGAAGTCAAAGACTAAACTTTAAAATTTCGCATTGAAAATGTAAGAAAATTAGGAGAGGAGATGAAAAAGGCATGCCGCACAAGAAGTTGGAGGGGTCACGGATTGGGCCCTACGTGATCCTAGGGTGCTTAGGATTTTAACTGGAATGAAGACATGGGAGAATAACTAACTGGAAAAGGATTCCAGAAATAAAGATCGGATTAAGAGGGAGCAATTTATTAAAAATTTATGATGTAAAAAAGTTTAAGTTCTGGTACCGGGCAACAAAGTGCTTGGATTTTTACCAGCATGTTGTTCCGTATAAAGATATTTTTACTATATTTTTTTATAACAATTGGAAGACGCTAGAATTATGTTAAAGAAAGTTGCATGCAACTCGAATCATTAAAAAGAGATGAAAAGAAAAAGAAAAGCTGCACTAAAGAGCCCAAGAAGGCTTTTAGTATTCGAAACTGATGGTAGCTAAAGTCTGGCAAATATTTTTGCTGTTTATATAGTAGCTGGAGAATATATGAAATTTTTAGTGAAAAAAACTAGTGAATCGGACCATTTTTAAGGGAGAAGGCTCAAAGTGGGGCAACATATAATTAAAAGCAGGTCCCTAACATGAAAACTTGTTAAATGGTCTTAGTTCTTCGCACTTTAGATCTTCAATAAGTCAAAATTTAGCACAGTTTGGAATTAATCATAAAAATAAACTTTTGAAGAAATGACCAAAAAAAGGGAGGGAACTTAAAATAGGCCTCTAGGGCACCAATAAAAATATGAGGGTGTTGGTCCAGAGAGAGGAGTCCAAGACTCAACTTTAAAATTTTGCATTGAGAATGCGAGAAAATTAAGAGGTGAAAAATGCATGCCGCACAAAAAGTTGATGGGGTCCTGAATCATTTCCTTCATGATCCTAAGGTGCCCAGGTTTAAGTGGAATCTGGAAACGGGAGAATAACTAAATAGTAAAAGGTTCCAAAAATTAAGTTCGGATTAAGAGGGATATTTTTGACAATTTACTGTGCAACAACTTCCAGGTGCCTGGTACCAGGCCCCAAGTTACCAGAGAATTAATTGGTACGCCGTTTGATATAAAAATATTTTTAATAATCTTTAAATTATTTGGAACATACTAGAACTATGTTAAAGAAAATTGCATGCAATTTTTATCTTTTTTGCTGTTTCAAGGGCCTTATAAAAGCGATTAATATTCAAAATTGGTAATTAGCTAAAGTCTAAAAAATGTTCTTGTCACTCATGAAGTAGTTGGAGGACCAAAGAAGTTTAAAAAAAGATAATGAATTGGACCATTTCTAAGTGAGCTATAGTAGGGGGCACAAAAGGGGCCATCTGATAAATGAAAGCAGGGTTCTACATATTAAAAAGATTTAGTACTTAAAGCTTTAGATCTAAAATTAGTCAAAGTTATATTAACTGGAGAACGCTATAAATATATTTTAAAAAAATTGCATGCAATTCAGATCATTTTTAACAAAGTTATAGCAAGGATCCCAAGAAAGCAATTAATATTCAAAATTGATAGTAGCTAAAGTCTGAATTTTTTTTTTTTTTTTTTTTTTTTTTTTTTTTTTTTTTTTTTTTTTTTTTTTTAATGTAATAGTTGGAAGACCTAACATCTTGTTAGGAAAAAAAATATTATATCGAATCATTTTAAAGGAAGTTATAATAATGGGACCGAAAATTACAAACTGATAGTTAAAAGTTTCGGACCTAACATGAAAATATGTTAAACATTCTTAGTACTTTGTACATTAGATCTTCAATTAGTCAAGTAACAGAGTATGAATTATTGGCTCAAATGATATTTTAACGAAATGCACAAAAAGTGGGTAAATGTTTAAAAAAGGACCCTAGGACACCATATAAAATATGAGGTTGTTTGTCTAAGAAGAGTCCAAGAATTATTTTTAATAAACTAAAAGCATCAACTTAAAATTATGTACTGAGAAGGTAAGGGAATTAAGGGATGAAAAACGCTTGGAGCACAAAAAGTTCAAGGAGGCCTGGACAATGCAATGCGGCATACTAGCAGGCCTCAATGTCTAAACTGGAATGTAGAAACGTGAGAATAACTAAAAGGAAAAGTGATCCCAAAAATAAAAATCGGGTTTAAGGAAAAAAAATATTAAATTTATTTGCAGAACAGTTTCAGAGCCAGGATCTTAACTGGAGGTTAAAAAGGCGAGAATAACTAAATGTAGAAAGATCTCTCAAAAAAGAATACTGTATATAAAGGTTACAACTTATTAACAATTTTGTGCATAAAAGCTTAAAGGGGCCCCGATCGTTAAATAGCTGAGCCTAGTGTACATCATGATATGTCCTGGACTATCTTCACCTTAATTTTCAGACTTCTATGTGCGATATATTTTGCTAGTAATCCCACACAGATAGAGCGAAACTTTGTTTCATTAATACAGATTTTGAGCACAAGAACTTCAATGTTAGTGTACAGTGCCAAGATCTCAACAAAATTATACAAAAGAGGATAACGAAATGAAGAAAGGGTCCCAAAAGTGAAAAAGATCGGATAGAAAGGGGGCAAGTTATTAAAAATTTAGGACATAAAAACTTGGAAGGGTCCACGGGGCCTGGGTCTAAAAAAAATAATCTGATCAACACGTGCACCGGGAACTGGCTTAGACTATCCTCACCCAAATTTTCAGACTTCGACGTGCAGTAAATTTTGCTAACCATCGCCCACAAACACGCAGAACGAAAGTTTCTTTTATTAGCATAGACAATTAGTAACAAAGTAAAAATACATTTAAAATAGTAGTTTTACGAAAACTACTTTCCAAATGTGGGGCGCCAAAAAGTAGGGGCCCCATGGTGACTCCTCAGGATTTAACTAGACCTTCAATCTATATAATTAAATCGTCAAAAGGTCACTAACATCTTCCATTAGGCTCAGACCCGAATTTCCTTTGAATCAAACCCCTTCCTTCAACAACCGATCTTTGTTTTCATAATTCTTAACGGGAGGGGGGGGGGGGAGAGAATTTAAAACTTCTCTGGTAGTAGCAAATGATAAAAAAAAATATTTATTACGTAAAAATTGTACAATATTAACTGAAAAATTAAAAGAAAAAAATCCTTTTTTCAAAACGTCACATTTTTCTTTGAACTCAAAAGGTGATTTGGGGGGGGGGGCCCTTTGGATGCGGGGCCCCTCGCGATTGCGACCATCGCGACCCCTTAAATCCGCCCCTGCCAACATAGGGTATATTTTATGTCGATGCCACTATCCTGAGGAGAATTGTAGGAGCAAAAATGTCCTAAATTGCGATTTTTTAGTTGGTGAAGGGGCTAGAAACTTTCAATTGGCATGATAATTAGCTGTAACATTGCTGTCTACGAAGAGTGGAAAAAAATCTAAATTAAAAAAATATGAAAATGGGCTAAAAGCGTTCTAAAAATGTTCTAAATTATGAGTTCTATGCAATTGTTAAAGATAGAAACTTGGCGTTTAGCTGGTGGATATTTGTAAAATATGAAAGTTTTCTAAAAGTAGTTTCTAGAAAATTCCAAATTTAAAAAGGTGTAATGATCGAAAAGCGTTCTAAAATCTTTCTTCGCTTTTTAAGGTACCTCAGGAAATACCGAAGCGATTTCAAGAGAAAAGATGGCAGATTGATGATGACGGTTTCTGCTCCAAAATAGCTATATTTTTTGTCGGTGCCATTATCAACAGACGAGTGCTTGAACAAAAGACATTCTCAAATTGCAATTTTTGTGACACTGAAGGTGCTAGAAATGTTGAATTTCGCATGGTATAATTGCTTAGGAGATGTAAAATTTTCGTCGTTTTTCAGGGTGGCGAGTTGTCAGGGAAAAATGCAGTCGAAAAAAAAGGAAAAAATACCAGCATTTTCTTAAAGAAAATACAGTCGAGTCTCTATATAACGAAATTCATGGTTCCGGTAAAAAATTCGTTATATAGAGAAATTCGTTGTACAGAGAATGACGTTAAAATTCCTATTTAATGTGTAAATTTTGGAACATGTATTATTTTTTATATGTTTAATTAAGCATTTGAAATGTTTAAATATAAATATCAACCTAATATTCTATTTCTTAATTATTTAAACAGTTTCAAAAATGAGAACAGACATTTATTTGAAATCTTAATGAAAATCTCATAAGGAAAACTTACAGTAATTTTAGACTGGGAGGAAGACTGCCATTAATGGAAGGTGGGTGGGAAGGGGGGAGTGTGAATTGGTTGGCCTTAAAGAACAAGGAAATTCAAAATAGAGAAGTAATATAAAAAACTCAGCTCTGGACAATAAATCAGGGATAAGTGATGGGAAAATCATTTCATAGGATTTTGAAGCTTATTAAAAATTGGATAAATAAAGAATATTTTATGGAAAAATTCGTTATATGGAGATAGCTATTTCGGTATATAGAGACTGTTTTTAATGTAATCATGAGAAAAGGGGACCGTTCCTACAAAAAATTCGTTATATAGAGAAAGTAGATGTATGGAGTTTCGATGTAGAGAGACTCGACTGTACTTTAAATAATACAGAACGGTATAAGAAGGAGAATTTAACTTTAATAGAATACTGGCATTTAACACCTTTTTTTGATTGAGTTTTCCCCTGACCATCCTGTTTTTAGATGCCATTGTGAAATTACCAGGACAGTTGCTTTGTGATGAATCCTCATATGATATTAAAATAAAATCGTGACTTGACAGAAAGCAACGCTCATGGTGACTTCACAGCATAGTCTGCAAATAGCAGTTATCCGAGTCATGTGATTTTATGGTGACATCATTTGATGGTTTGTTACAATGTGTCTTATATTTTTCTAACTCCTGCAGTGTGTATAAGTTGGCCCAGACGGTAATGTTTTATTAAAAAAAAATTACCTATGCTGCTTGATATGAGCGAGATACATCACACGCGGTATATATGATTTTCATAACAGATAATTGCAGATGTACGTACGTTATTTTAGTGAGTTGACTTTAAATTCGTAACTTGAACAAACAAACAGAAAAAAATATTGTAGAAGAAAAAGGGAAAGGTTAAAATTCCTGTTGTTCGAAGTCTCTATGTGAGAGAACTTCTCATATCGTCTGCAATATCTTCGTGTGGTGAATAAAAAGTAGACCATAAACACCATGCAGTGATGTTGCATGCCACATAGGAGGTATTTCCAGATGAAGGTTTCAAGCTGCAGTGAATTTAGACTTTTATCTGGAACAGTAGCATAATATGTTTTTGTTCAAGCAACATACTTATAGTTTCTGTTCACTGAAATAACGCACGTAACAGCAATTTCTCACAATGAGGATCACGTACACTGTGTGTGATTATCTCACTTTACCTAGCGGTATCTATAAGACTTTTGCTTAACGTTACTTTTGGAGCATCCTATATGATTGTGCGCATGCGCTTTTCATCGAACATTGAATAAATTTTGCTTTCCTTCTTGAAGAAAGTGATATATTTATTTCAGCTCTAAAGTAATAAGGCGCAGAAAGTTTGGATTCTTTAGGCTTGTAACTCAAAGTTTTACAATTAGAAACGATGGAACAAAGTTCAATTGGCACAGAACTGAGTACTTTCAAATCACTTATGTTTGAAATTCACCTGCATGAAGAAGACCTCAACAAAGAAAGTGTAAAATTTCTATTTTCTGTTTTATCGATCCTAACTGTATCAGTCTATAGCGGCAAAGCACATTGTTTATGCTTCGGTGCCTACTTATTGACCCTTTATGCACCACTTTCGCGCTTTGTAATTGCTCACCCATCCTTACAATGGTTGCCATTCTGTACAACAAAGAACTGGCATTTTCTTCATGGCATTCGAAGGTCGACGGCCGAGTCTTCGCATTGGTTACGACCTACGTGACGTTCACTAACGTCATGTAAAACCAGCTAACCCAGTTTTTAAGCATGCCGGTATCTTAAGACGTTCTACTCTCAACTTCCAGTTCTCGCTTTCAAAGGGACAACACCGGAGGTTTAAGGAGAGGAAGTAACGTTTATGAAGGAAGTGGAGTAACTTTTGTATCATTATCTGTAAAGGAGATTCAGTCTCGTGGACAGGTAAGAGTTACCTATTTGTTTTGGTCTGCGGGAAAGAAAATACGACTTTTGAGCATATTGCAAGAGAGTTATGTCTTAACCTTTTATTCCGCCAAGGGACTTAAAAATCCCATGAACCCTTTAACTACGAGTCGGGACATAGGTACATCCCAGTGGACTATTTTTTACTCCACTTGCACTAGTTTAAAAAAAAAAATCTCTGGCATACACTTATAATAGAACTTTTAAAAGTCTTAACTGAAGTCTATTTCACAAATTGTTTTATAAATTGTAGTACGATTAAATGAAAAAAATTGTTCAGTCCTACTCTGGTGGTCAATGTTTTCTGGTGACAAATCTGGTGATAAATGGTTAAACAAAAATTAAACTACTATTATTACAAAAATTAAACTATTCAAGAGTTTTATATTTTTAACCCATCTTCTGATTACTGCTTAGGACATATGCATTTCAGAGGACTATTTTTGATTCAGTCTGTATCATTTTTTTTGAAGATTAATGTCTGGTAAACATTGATGCTAGAATATTTTCAAAACGAAATCTACCAAAAAGGTAAAAATTTGTAAATTGCTTTACGATTGAACATAAAAATAGTCGGTAACTCTGGCCATTGAACTATTTTTTAGATGCGTTCGTGTTATTCCTGTAGTCATCGTCGTCAGTCCATTTGTCCGTCTGTATGTCTTCCCGCATATGACAGAGCAAAAACTACCCAACCGAATCATTTGAAATTTAAAATATATAATTGTTGCATAATTTTGTTGAGTCACTTCAAATTTTATGAAAATAGGATGCATAGTTTGATTACAGGTACAACCAAAAGTATTCCGTTACATTACGGTCAATGGGGAAAATAATGTTTCAAGTTCATTTTAATGGTGTTACAGCTTTTCAAATAGGGTAAAATTTATATGCATTTACTGAAGCGTACTAAAATATACATTCTCTGTAACGCATGGTGCAAAAATATGTTTATTACTCATTTACAAAGCTACACAAAAGAATTCCGTTATATATTGATATATGGGAAAACATTGTTTTCGGCGTATTACAAATCGTGTTAAATTACTTCAGTTATAATGAAATTGATATACGTTGCTGAGATTTATTGCAAGTTACTTTCTGCATAATAGAAAGTGCTATCCGTATTTACAGGGACTCATAAAAGATTTCGGATACTATACTATATCAGAAATACCGTATGTTACAGATTTTTGCTGAAAATGCATTTTTAGTTGTGATATGAGTTTTTAAGTTTAACTAAATTGCATATCACGTTGTGTGTATAAATGTTGTAGACCATGTACAGGGCAACACAACAGAATCTATAAGAGTTACAAATACGAATGAAGGTAATTTAAAGGTGGTTTTCGAATGAGTTACACATTTTTACGATATCCCATGATAGGTATACCTATCATGGGATCCTAGAATCATTATAATGATTCTAGGTTTGCCATGTTGATTACGTCCTATTTAAGATAAAGGCCTATTATTTTCATATTACTGAAATGAAGGTATATAATCGTATCAAATTTCGTATTCATGCATTTTTGAATAAGAGTTTAACAACTAATCCATCAAGCTCTGAATACTTATAAAATTAATTATATTACGAACTCACCTTATTTGCCGCGTTTGACGTGTAATTTTCAACTTGTTTATTTCAGTATTTTGTCATATCATTTTGATATTATTATTAAATAGTTTCATAAAGGAAAATGATTTCATCCAGAAAAAATACAATTATTTGAGTAAAATAGTAACAATAAAAAAAAATCATTAAATGTTTTTAAGCAGAAAAATTCTTTGATCCAGAAAACTGCAATGTTCTTGGCAAAATAATCATAAAAAAGTCTTAAAACCAGTGTTCTCGCTGTCGCTCGCCATTGCGCCAAATTGCGACTAAATTCTTTATTTGGCAAGTAAACAAGCGATTAGATTCGCCAAATTGCTAGTGCTCAATTCTTAATTTTTCTTTCTTTTCTTTGTCTTTTTTTTTTTTTTTTTTTTTCTTTTTTTTTTGTGTGTGTGTGTGTGTGTGTGTGTGTATGTGTGTTCCTTATCCTGTTCAATTGTACCATACTGTCCGAATGGAAACGTTAACTATTTAAAAGTCTCTTAAACTCTCGTTGCAGAACAATGAATTTAGCAGATACTATCGACTTCATCTATAAAAACGATCTGCAATAACTTGATTTTTCAGATTCATTATGTGTAATATGATAAAATTCTGAATTAACTTAGGAAGTTTTATTTCATAACATTTTAATGAGTGAAATCGTTTTAGAGTTTTTTCTTGATTACGTAAAATATTTAGAATATTTTTAATATATTTGTAACGGATAAGTTGGATTTAGATTAATAACAATCGTTGTCGCAGTTGTAAAAATTTGGATTATTTTAGAACATATTGAAAAAAAAAATGGCGTACATTAAAGGATTAAAAGTAATTTTTTAGTGATATCCGGAGAATCTATTTGGCTAATACTTTTTTCATTTGACGAATGTTTTTTAATTATCCAAATTACTAACGTTGGTCAAATGTCAGCGAGAACACTGCTTAAAACTACTCTTTTTCTAAAATGTTGTACTTTTAATTACAATTTTAGTACAAGTGTATTTAAAAACGATTATTTATTTGTATTCTTAATATATAAACTATTTATAGGAGCACTAATCCTTAATTTAATAAAATACACCTTAATAGAGCATTTATTAAAACACCGAGTCAGCTGAAAAATATTTAACATTTTGATTAATAAATTTAAGCAAGTTGGAAATTGCACGTGAAGTTTAGAAAATGAGATGCGAGTGCGACGAAGTTTTAAAAATATTCAAATTTTGATATAATAGTATACAGTATAATAGTCGAAATCTTTTGTGTGTCCCCGTGAATACTATCTGATTTCTATTATACAGGAAGTAACTTATAATAAACTTCAGCAATGTATATCAATTGTGAATCAAGTCAAAATGTGAAGTAGATTCCAAACATTGTTCTTCCCCATATATCGTTATGTAATGGAATACTTTTGTGTGGTTCTGTAAATTAATAACAAATATTCTTTGTACCATGTATTGGACAGAATGTATACTTTAGTATATACTTCATAGATGCATATCAATTTTATTCTGTTTGAAAGAGTGTAACACCATTAAAATGCT
Source organism: Maratus speculifer (assembly GCA_964019185.1). NCBI lineage: Eukaryota > Metazoa > Arthropoda > Arachnida > Araneae > Salticidae > Maratus > Maratus speculifer. Next base: position 450,041,465 of record OZ025292.1, on the reverse strand, counting down.
TTTGAAATATTTTTCCCCATTGGCCGTAAGGTAAACTTTTGATTGTCCCTGTAGTTAAACTATATATCCGGTTTTTTTTTTTTATAAAATTTGAAATGAATCGACAAAATTATACAAAAATTATATATTTTAAGTTTCAAACGATTCGGTTGGGTAGTTTTTGCTCTGTTATATGCGGACAGACGAATGGACGGACGGACTGAAAACGATGACTAAAGGTGCTACGTATTTACATAATTACGAACGCACCTAAAAAGAAACCAAGAAAAAAAAATTTAAATATTCTGTATCTGAATCTTTTGATATTCAGTTTCGTGGACAATTAAAGTTACTTATTTATTGTTCGTTGGAAAAAACAAAACAAAACAAAACTAGTCGTTGGGGTCCACCGTAATACTTACCCATCATGGATATGTATATGAAAATAAAACATGTGAAAACTATTTATACAATGCATTGCAATTCATAAATAAAATTTAAATATTGTTAATATGCATAGTAATGCTCTATTAAAGAAATGCTGATGTACCAATTTCGACAAATTATATAAAACGCCAAACTACTCAAGTAGTACCGAACTGCGTAAAAGAAACATCCTTATAACGCCAAAAATAATAATTCTATTAACTAACAATTAACTTCGTCGGATTAAGCGTCTCATTTCCAATTAAAATATACCTCTGAATTGAAATTTGAATGAAATACAGGGTCATGAAAAATCTAAGAATGTGGAAAACAGGATTACAAATATCTCGGCAACTAATAATTCGATCGACTTCGTTCTATATGCAAAATGTGTGTTATTTTATTGCATTTTACGTCCATTCCTCAGAACAAAAAAATTCGAAAATTTTTATAGACCTTTCATCAGAACGAATTTTTCGAGAGTCCGAAAAAATAGTTCCAGATAATCGAGGTTGCTGAAATTAAATAGGCTTCGTCCCATTCTTACATACTAACCACATACAAAATTTCAAGTCTCTATCTCAATTTGTTCGGGAGATAGAGCGTTTACAGACAGACAGACAGATGGACGGCAAAAATTTTTTTCTAAAAATATGTTTTTCGAATCTCTACTATCTAAAACGTGTAAATCCGTCCAAAAAAATTTTTCGATTTTCAAAACGATTGCAAGACTTACCTTATACTACGTATGATGGGTAAGTAACAAAAAAATTATGATTATATTGTGCGAGAGCCTATGACTTAAAAGTCCCATTAAGCACTATTATTTTAGGAATTTGTTTCATTTGGGTATTTTACAATACATTTTCGGTATTATTATTATTATTATTAAATAGTTTTATAGAAGAGTATCATTCATTTCACCAGGGAGAAATACAATTCTCGAAGTAAAATTTAATTTAAATTCTTATAACCACTTGTCCAACAATTGTGAATTTTTCTTATTTTTTTCTTAGCGCGTTCTATAACTGTAAGATCTTGATTTACAGAAGGTTTTTTAGTTTAAGAAAAACAATAAATAAAATGTTATGGAATACCTACAAATACAATGAAAAAAAAACTTTTTACTGTCACCAGCCAACTAAAAATGACTATTTACTTAATATTTTTATTCTTAAAATATAAACTACTTATAAGACAAAAAGTTCAATCTTTAATTTTATGAAATGCACTTTTAAAACATCAAGTCAAGTAAAATATATATGCTGAAGTTTTGATATTTAGATCATGCAGATATATGAAAAAAAGGTAACAATTAAGAAGAATGAATTTAAATATTGCAAACATGAATCATTTGGTGGGAAATGGATGCAATAAAAAGTCTATTTTTTTTTTCTTTTTAATTTTTAGATCTTTACGAAATTTCGCCTGAATATACTTATTTAAATTAATTTTAAGAAGAAACTTGGGAAATTAATACTTTCTTCATTTTTCACAAAATGAAAGGTATCAAGGTCCATTTAAGGGTGTTCTTAACTGGTCCGCTCAACAAGCGCAAAACGTTTTGAAACATTTACAAATTCATTTTTTAACGGAAAGATATAAAATTGGAATGCCGGCCTATGGAAGCGATTTCGAATCGAACTTATTTTTCCATTTTATGATAATTAAATTACCTATCCAGTTCTGAGCTATTTCGATGACGTAATCACCCGTTTTTCTCCTGCTTTTCGACCGGTTTTTCTGCTTTCGTCGGGAAATGTGCTCAAAAGCGTCAACTTTGACAGCTTCTTATGAAAAATCTATTGTGTTTTTTTAAAAACAGAAAATTGAGTGCTATTAGACAGTTTCTGAGTAATAACACCTGTTATTTTCATGTATTTCCGAACAAAAATAAATTAAAGCATGTGTCACAAAGTTACCCTCTTCGATTTAAGAACATTCTTAAGGAAAATTGCATATGTAGTGTAACTTCCATTTAACGAAGTCTAATAGTTAAACTTAGACACTTCGTTATGTAGAAAACTCGTTAAATAGAAATCAACACAAATTTATGAAATTTGTAAGGTAAAATACATATGCATAAAATGAAAAATACACATACAGTGGAAATACTGTAAAAATGTTTTTTTTTTTTTTTTTTTTTTTTTTTTTAATTTGGGCACTAGCTTTTGTGTTATGTAAGGGTCAATCCATTTCAAGTGGTCCAGCACTGGTCGCTCGACTATTTTTAAAAAATCTGAAATTTTTTGTACAACAACCCTAACATAATGGAAGTTCAAAATGACCGTTATTTTAATTCTACTATTTTTTGTTTGTGCATGGCGGCCATCTTTGTTTCATCGTGTGCAGCGATTTTCTCAGATACTAGGATACACAAAATTGTAAATATCTCGTCTTCTCTTTTCCCAATTGAAATGGGGTTTGCAGCATTTTGTTCAGAATAAAATAGGCTAAATGCACAATGAAAGAAAAATTTTGAAAAATAAATTTTTACAGGTGAAATTTTAGCTCAAAGTTTACGATTTTTTCCAAAATCTATCCGTTTGCAAGAGGAAAATTTTCATGCAAGGGAAACTGTCAACCTTACACAATTTTTTCTACAAATAAGTCAAAAGTGCGTGTACTCATACACCAAGTCCCAGATCTGGGAGTTAATTTCTCTTTGCAAAAAAAATTCCGAAATTCGTCAAAAATTTTAAAAATCGCACTTTTTAGGCTTTGATATCTCTGGTGGGGCACGAGATAAAAATCTGAAATTTTGGCCTACGATTGTATCATGTAGTAGCGTTATGTACAAAAAATTTCAAGAAGGAGATTTCACTACAAGCTGAGATATGACATGGAAAATATGCGAAAACAATACTGCCAAACTATTGTAAACCTACTATGTAATTGTTCAACAAGATTGTCAACCTTGCACAATTTTTTCTACAAATAGGTCAAAAGTGCGTGTACTCATACACAAAGTCCCAGATCAGGGAAATGATTTCTCTTTGTGAAAAAAATTCCAAAATTCGTCGAAAATTTCAAAAATCGCACTTTTTAGGCTTTGATATCTCTGATGGAGCACGAGATAAAAATCTGAAATTCTGGCTTTTCATAGTATTGTGTAGTAGTGTTATGCACAAAAAATTTCAAGAAGGAGATTTGACTACAAGCTGAGATATGATATGGACAATATGTGAAAACAATACTGCCAAACTATTGTAATCTACTATGTAATTGTTCATACCTCCAAAATTTTAAATTAATTATTTATGGTACAAAGTTAAATGTTAATTACAAATATCTTTTTCAAATGCTTCTGTGTGATTTAAACAATTCAGAATGTATGCTAAGCCAATACACTATTTGTCCAGATGAACAAATCTACTAGAAATGCTATTGCAACAATTTTACTCGGAACACATTTCAGGAAAAGTAAATTACAGACAATGGATTGCAACTGATCGAGTTGACATGGCTTCAATTATTAAACCTAAAGAATTTCATTCAAGTTAACAAGGGATGACAAGACTTGGGGGGCTTCAAATAAAATTTTTAGAAAGAACAGCCTGATGGACTGATAACAGTAACTGGTCAAACTCATAACATCTCACGTAAATATTGTTAAGCTCTTTGTTGAGCATGCATAGTATTTTGTAAATTAAATGTTTATTATTTAACTGTTTTCAACAAACGATATTTTCCGTGTAAATATTGTAATAAAAGAGACTAATCTCATTTCTCCTAATGTACTCGTAATAGCATTTCTTAACATTTTTTTAAATCACCGTATCTCAGCTTGTAGTCAAATCTCCTTCTTGAAATTTTTTGTACATAACACTCTTACACAATACTATCAAAGGCAAGAATTTCAGATTTCTATCTCATGCTCCACCAGAGATATCAAAGCCTAAAAAGTGCGATTTTTGAAATTTTCGACGAATTTCGGAATTTTTTTCGGAAAGAGAAATCATTTCCCAGATATGGGACTTGGTGTATGAGTACACACACTTCTGACCTATTTGTAGAAAAAATTGTGCAAGGTTGACAGCCTTGTTGAACAATTACATAGTAGGTTTACAATAGTTTGACAGTATTGTTTTCACATATTTTCCATGTCATATCTCAGCTTGTAGTCAAATCTCCTTCTTGAAATTTTTTGTACATAACGCTACTACACAATAATATCATAGGCCAAAATTTCAGATTTTTATCTCGTGCCCCACCAGAGATATCAAAGCCTAAAAAGTGCGATTTTTGAAATTTTTAACGAATTTCGGAATTTTTTTCGCAAAGAGAAATTAACTCCCAGATCTGGGACTTGGTGTATGAGTACACGTACTTTTGACCTATTTGTAGAAAAAATTGTGTAAGGTTGACAGTTTCCCTTGCATGAAAATTTTCCTCTTGCAAACGGATAGATTTTGGAAAAAATCGTACATTTTGTGCTAAAATTTCACCTGTAAAAATTTATTTTTCAAAATTTTTCTATCACTGTATATTTAGCCTATTTTATTCTGAACAAAATGCTGCAAACCCCATTTCAATTGGGAAAATAGAAGACGAGATATTTACAATTTTTTGTATCCTAGTATCTGAGAAAATCGCTGCACACGATGAAACAAAGATGGCCGCCATGCACAAACAAAAAATAGTAAAATTAAAAGAACAGTCATTTTGAACTTCCGTCATGTTAGGGATGTTGTACAAAAAATTTCAGATTTTTTAAAAATGGTCGAGCGACCAAAAAAATATTTTCTGGACCACTTGAAATGGATTGACCCGTAAAGTACATGTATGAGAAAACTTTAATTAGAATGATATCAATATATAACAAAATAACACCTTTTTATTAATATATATTCTAATTGCTAAAAAAGCGTAAGGAAAATTTAAAAAACAGAAAAATATTTTTATTTAACTATTGACATATGCTTCAACTCATCACCGAGTCATTTTCAAAACAAAAGGATATTCCAAAGCTTTATTCCAAGCAATATTATTGAAGCTTTTTTGAGAAATTAAAATACAGTCTTAACCGTTTCAATATCTGCTTAGTAACCAAACAACCTTCGAAATTAAGGAATATCATCATTTACACTAAGATTAATCCAATTAACTCTGAGAATTATTCAGGAGTTTAATGAATACCCTTAATTAGAGCAGATTAATCAAAGATTTTCTATATTGGAATGACAAGCAGGAAATTTAAATGCAGTCATAAGGAGCATATCGCTGATATTAAATATTATAGAAAAACAATGACCCTTTCAAAATTACATCAAGATGAAGATATCTATAGAAATTTCAACGAGAGTATAATAATTTTCTCCTCTAAACAATGTTATCTATCCTTTATAAGAGAGACAATCGAGTGATACAATTTTACTGGAATGCGAACCGACCCGAACGAGTAGGTTGGCACTAATTGTTTTCGTTAAAAAATTCGAATTAACTCTATTTTTCAAAAAGAAATTCAAAATATTTTTCATATGAAAAATCTATAAACTTTTCATAAAGGATACTCCTGAATCGCAACCATCTTTTTAACGAACATTTCTTAAATCATTTGAGGCGTATCGTGTGCGAAATGTACAAAGAACAAAAGTACCAAAGCAAATCGGAGCTTTCGCGAATTTTTATAAATAACACATGGATTGTATTTAAATAAATAATAATATTAATAAACTATTTAAGAATTTTTAAAAATTTGTGCACTTTTAGAAATAACAACCTCGATTAAACTGAAATTCAAAAACAAAGTGTAATACTTATCTGTGATTTTAGTTAGTTTAAGGTTGGTTGAATGAATTACCTTGACTCTCTCTTGCGAACATTTACATAAATTTGTGTAATTCATATTCTCCACACACGCAACAATTTTAATGCGATTTTGGCAGATTTGGCCTCACATGAATATAGTATGCTACAAGCAACATCGTCTAATATATATGTATATGGGTGATTCTACGATAAGAGGTTCAAAAACATAGAGAATTCGGCCAAAGAGAAAAGTTCGAGTTTGATCAAAAACCTTTAAATTATGATTTTTTCCCGTTTATTTACTTTTTCATAAAAGGGCAAGTAACTTTATACATATTTTATAACTTTTTTCTGGTCAGTGACTCGCTCCCCTGGCAGTTATCTTGCCAGGGGAAATACGGCAGGGGACAGATATTTTTATGTAAATTCAAATTTTTTAATTGACTGAATTAGTTTTTGGGTTAATTGTGTATTTCACTTTAATTATTACCGTACTGTTTAATTAGGGCAGTAAATGCAATTGAATTTAATGAATATTATAAGTTTTATGACTTTCTACGGGAGATACACGATCACCGTGCGAAACCACTACACCGCACGGTCAAATCGCAACAATTAAAAATGGTAACGCTTATATGGCTTGCGCGTTTAGTATTGCTAACTTCAAGCCGATAGATGTCCTTAAACGCTACTTCCGATATAGCCATCCTTGAATTTATATTTGTTTCAGCGGAACGAAACTTGACAGGGTAGATACACAAAAAAAGTGGGACAAAAGTTAATTTTAAAAATTATTTGAAATTAACAAAATAATTTTATTTTTTATTTTATAATGCGTAAGTATAATTACTTAAATTCCAATTAAACAGACTTTAGCTAAGCATCTGACGGAAAAAATATATGTATTGTTTGAAAGTTAAATTGAAATCGGCAAGGGGACATGCCAGGGGAGAGACTTTTTTAGATTTTGTAAGAAAATTTAAGAAAAATGTGATTTAATTAGGCATTCAATCGTGATGTTATTTAATAAAGTATATTAAGATGATGCGATTCATTGCAAAAAATAGCAACATATAGAATAAAAAATCTGTTTTAAACGGATTGCCGTGCAAATTACCTCTTATCGTAGAATCACCCATATAAGATTGGGTAGTAAGTCGGATGCAAGTAAGTCGGATGCATGGTAAAAAAAAAAAAAAAAAAAAAAAAAAAAAAAAAATCCCTTTTTCCGCTTAATTCAATAGACACTGTACACTTTCTCGCACGCATTACAGAAAATCTACGTTACGGTCCTGAGTGTGAATTATCCAATATTCTATTGTTTTCAATTTTGAAAATATCTAAATACAATGAAATCAGAGAGGAAAAGTGATAACTCGGACTGATACTTACATATTTAAAAGTTTAAAGATATTTTGAGCATTCTAACGCATATAATTAAAAATATTTTTAGAGATATCCATGCTGTGTGCAAATATCTATTTCGAAAATGAGCGTCCATAGATTCTGTTTGATAACCACATTAGTGTAACTTTATGCATAGCTAGATACCTTTAGAACTAATAACAAGTAAATATTTCTTCATATGTGTGAAGAGATGAAAACCATTTGGCGCCAAATCCGGTATGCCAACATCCAGTCTTAAGGTTGTGCATGACAATGCTCGTCCTCGCAGTGTTCGGAAATTTTGAGAGCTTTTGAATCAATTAAAATGGGATGTTATGGATTACACCCTCACAAGCCGAACTTTGAGCCAAATGATTTTTAACTCATCTTTTGCATGAAGACTTCTTACTGGCTTCAACAGGCTTCTACTGGCTTTTCTGATGATTATGAACCTCAAAATACCTTGAAAGACTGGCTACATACCTACGAAGCCGAATTTTATGGAGGAGGAATCTTTTAATTAGTGAAGAGATATTATAAATGTTTAAGCTTAATTTGTGACTATATTAAAAAATACAAAAAAGCTAAAGAATTTTTTTTTTTTTTTTTTTTTTTTTTTTTTTTTTTTTATAACCAAACGGAGATTACTTGTCGAACCGCCCTTATATATGATAATGATATGTTAGATCTAAACAAAATGAGACTGACTCAATCCCTCTAACTCCTTTGGACGTTTTACGCATATGATTTCTCAAATCCAAATATTGATTTTCAGGATTTTTTTTTTTTTAAATCAAACATTTTAAGTTGCAATACTGAATTTAAGTACGCAAATAGAACAAAATAACATTATTTTAATGTTAATGGTGTTAATTTATATGTTTGTCTGTAAAACGTATTTGTGAAAATGAAAATGTTTCTTTAAAATTGGATGCCATCCGAAAAACCTATAGCGAGAAAACTTATATACCATAAAAACTACTTTGAAAACGTTTCTAAAAATCAGTGGCAACAAACGAAACTTTGTTTTTATAAATGCATCTTTGAATCTCGAAAGTATACTGGTTTCTGAGGTTTTTGAAAATAAAATGCTTTTCGGAATAGTGTGTATCCTGGATGAGGTTATTGTTTATATTCGTTCTTATTTTGCATTTTCCTAAATTATGCAACATTTGATTTTTTTTTTTACAGTGAATCTTTATAGCAAATAGGAACGTAAAAGCAGTAAAAATTAAATATACAGTAAAACCCCGATAATTCGGATTAAATGGGACCAGACCCAATCCGGATTATCAAAAATCCGGATTATCCGGAGAATTAGAAAAAAAAATTAAATAAATTAAAACATACTTACAGAAAATCACATTTGTGTTAAACTTATTGAATATTTACAGATAGTAAAAATATTTACTTTGTAATAAAAAAGTTTGTAATTTTCTGCTATGCCAGTTTTCTATACCTTTTGCAATCCGTAGGTCACGCATCCGCTTGAGCATAAATAGTTTGCTGTGTGTCGTTTGAATAAGAGTTTAAATAAGAAAACTTAAGGTAATATTCCGAAAAGGTTTCAGAAAAAGTTTTTTTTATTCAGAATACGATGATGAAACAAGTTAATATTATGGAAATTGACCAATCGCTTCTCAAACTTGAAAAAAGAAATCGATCCGGATTATTCAGAGATCCGGATTAACGGGGTCCGAATTAGCGGGGTTCTACTGTATTATGAAGTAAATTGTTTAATAGAAAATAAAACATATTTATGTAAAAAGCTGATAAAGTGATAGTCATTGTAATAAAAAGTTAAATAAATCCAATTGATTTTTTTTAAATAATCAGATTTTAAAACCTTCACCTTTTATATAAACATTTTAATAAAAATTTTAATTTTACTTAAGAAAGGTGTTATAATAAAAATAAAAGACATTGACATGTTTCGGAACCGTCAAATAAGTTCCATAATCATAATATAAATAAACTAAAATTTCAAAAAATTTCACGAACAATACAAATGACACGCGACAATGAGATATAAATAACAAAAAACACGCGCTCTATTGTAAATATTAAATTAAAATATAGACCATGATCTAAAATATAAATAAAAACAAGTTGAATGTAGATTCTGTCGTTGCAGAATTCAGTTTTGCATCCGATTAGGAAAAAAAAAAAAAAAAAAATCGATAGAGGTTTTTTAGAAGGGCGACCCCGTTTAGAATGCAATGAACTAACTTCATTTTTCTTGTGTTTATCAATATAATAGCAAACAGAACGGCAGGAAATACCCAGTTGATTAGCAATTTCTCTCCGAGATTTTGGAATTGCGGAATAATAAAGAGATACAATTTGACGTGCTACTTCTTCATTGACTATATTCATCAAAAACGGATTTTTTCTTTAGTTTAAACGCTTTTTTATAGACTCTGGGGAAAAGGAAATGCATTTTAACAATAAAACGAGTGGAATCCCGTCGAATTCGACGAATGAAATGTTTAAAAGACCCGATCGATTTGGCTTTAAAAAAAGTAAAAGTCATTACATTATTGAATCAATATATAATAAATATATTTCCAAACTTAATGTCAAGTTTTCCAGTTACAATTTTGCATGCAAATATTTGCACATCTTCAGTTAAAATTGTAATCTGAGTGCCGGCGAAATCCAGAAATTTTATTTTATATGCACTACAAAAAAATAGATTTATTAAAAAAAAAAAAAAAAAAAACTAATTTCATTTTATTATGACATTATTTTCACTAACTGAAGTCATCTGAAAGTAAAATCTCAATCTCAGTGTCCATAATGAAAAGAAATACTGAAATGTAATATCGTTATGAGTAAAAATGCGATGCTTTAAATAGTGACGTCATTTTCTCTTCAAATGTTTTTCAAAAGTTACTGCTATTAGTAATATGAAAAAGGCGTCCGTAATAATACTGTAAAATCATTTTATCTGGTTGCTGAATGCCATCATTTTCCTCATTTGAAATATTTCTTACTTTGCTTTAGACATTAATTTTTATCATAAATTATTTTCTGTTATTTTATTTACGTTATTAATATTATTTCTCAGTAAATATATTTTTTTTACCTCAATTAGTGCATAATTATATGCGATCATTTTATTGTGGTTAAATTTTACGAAAACAATTAACTTTTTTCTTTTAAATGCGAGGACATGTTCACTGATGAAAGAAAGTAATAATGGAAAATAAATTTTTATTATCGAGAGAAAAGCTAAACTAAGTTGCCATCATTTTGAAGAAATATCGTAAAAAAGCATTTAAAATTAAAAATAAAATATAAAAATGGAAATAAATTAAAAAATAGCTAAAATGGGCACAACTACAAATAAATAGCTTTCATTTAAAAAAATAATTATCAAAATCGGTTCAGTAGAAAATTCAGGGCTGATGACACGACATTTTTAGCTTGTCTGAAAGAAATAGCATCGGATGCTAATAAAAAAATAAATACATTTTATTGAAACTAGGTCTTCAGCTATTGTTGGAGGAATATTATATTGTCTAGAGGTGAATGTCTAGAACTATACTTCTGACGCAATGTATCAATGCTGATTGTTAAGTATAAATATCAGTTTCATGCAGAAGAGATTTTTCTGCCGAATTTGACTTCATGATTCAAAAGAAAAGAATTCGCCAAAGAAAAAAGTAATATCTGATTTTTGCGTGATTCCATCGTAAAAAGTGAAATTGATTTTAAAAATTAAAAAACACACATTTATGACGACATATTGGAAATAAAACAGAGATTTTAAAATATTTGGCTTCAAGACAGGAAGCATGTACAGAATTCAGTTCTAGATATAAAAAAAAAGTTAACGATTTGGAAATGGATCAATAAAAATCTGTGCAAAACCCAATGGAGAAAAATCTACGTAAGATACCACGGAGATAGATAAATAGAGTTTTTAATTGGGGGTGGTTTTGGAGTCTAGGTATCATGATCGGTATAGATCTGGAAAAATAAATCAGAAATTCCTACGTAGGGGAGAACGTAATAGTTAGCATTTCATCAAATAAAATTTTGTTAAAAAATCTAATTTAATTTTGAGGCCCTTTCACAGTTTTGCATAATTGTTAAATTGAAACTAAAGTGCTTCAACACTCTCTCATCCTGCTTGCACATATAAAGCCAACATAATGTTTAATCTTGAACTAGTTATAGACTCAAATTTTTCATCACCATATTCTTTTTTAGCATAAAATGGAGCTATTACAACAATTTAATAAGAAACATGGAACTTACAATGTGAATATGCACTAATATATTTTTTTGCGTCAGAAGAGAGAGAGAAAGAGAGAGCACATCAGACGTTCTCTTGAGTGCACCCCCCCCCCCCCCATAGTTCACTTCTAGCTACTATGTACCTGGGTAAATTACATCTGTAATTGTGATACGATACCACATAAAGGAAGTCCTGATGATGGTACCCTCAGTTCATTTTGAAATGAGCTCATCTGAATTGAGCTCATCTGAATGCAGTAGTTATTAAAAAACTTGAGATATTAAACAACAAGTAAGAAAAATCATGCGTTAAGCATAGATTATGAAGCACTTTCCAACACTTAATGAAATCTTTAACACAACTTTGTTATTTAGGGAAATAAATACTGTATAGCCAAATATACCCAAATATGTATTCCAGTACATTAGAACAGCCCTGTATTTCATATGTCAGTTCATATAATGGGAAAATTTAGCTCAGCAAGAAAATACCTAGTAGCTTGAAATTTCTTTTTCAGCAATTAATACTATTAGATGGAAACATACTTGAATATTTTTGTTCAGCCCTGTAGTTTACATTCTACCTTTATTACACGTCAGCATTAGGCTAAAATTTATTGTAAACTAAAACACTTTTAAAACAACTGAAATCACATTCTCATAAATTATCATTCATAGGCGTCCATGTACCGAATTCTTTGCGTGGCCCTGTATATCACTTTATCTATATTCTGCAAACATTTCTCAGTAAATTGAATGCAGCTCAGCATAAAAATGCATAGCTTATTTAAGAACCACGTTTAAATAATTTACGCTCATATTCAGTAACGTTGGTGAGCTCTTTTGGGTAGCCCTGTATATCAACTATAACATTTATACACACCATATAATGTGCATATATTTAGCGAAATACAAACGCGAATATCATAATTAAAATGCATTTCATCCCTCCATCAGCCATCATCCGACACATATACGGTACTTCGGAAAGAATATACTATTTGAAATCTTTTGTATGGCCCTGTAAATGCTATGTACTTCATATTATGCAAGACAGTAGCGTATAATTTATATTAAGCTTCAGTGACATATATCAATTTTATTGTACATGAAAAAGCTCAATATATTTAAAATATATCACACAATTCCCCCTTTTACCATTATCTAATGGAATTCTTTTGTGTGGCCCTGTAAATGAATAATAGCTACATTTTCACCTTATATTTTATAGAATGTATATTTTAATACGTTTGACAGGGTATAACATCTTTAAAGTTCCTTAGAAACGATTTTTTCCCATAGGCCGTAATGTAATAGGAAACTTTTGATTCGCCCTGTAGATAAACTAATCATGGTAGAAACTTCATTTTTGATATAACTTGTGCTATGGTAAACGTCAATAACGTCCTAAAATTTCATGGCAATCCGAGTATATTAACGATTTTTTCCCATGAGCCATAATGTAATGGAAAACTTTTGATTCGCCCTGTAGATAAACTAATCATAATAGAAACTTCATTTTCAATAGGGTTCGTGCTAGGGTAAACGTCAATAACGTCCTAAAATTTCATGGCAATCCGAGTATATTAACGAGTTTCCCCATAGACCGTAATGTAACGGTAAACTTTTGAATCTCTCTGTAGATAAATTAATCATGGTAGATACTTCAGTTTCAGTAGGGTTCGTGCTAGGGTAAACCTTAATAACGTCCTAAAATTTCATGGCAATCCGAGTATATTAACGATTTTTCCTCATAGGCCGTAATGTAATGGGAAACTTTTGATTCGCCCTGTAGATAAACTAATCATGGTAGAAACTTCATTTTCAATAGGACTTGTGCTAGGGTAAACGTCAATAACGTCCTAAAATTTCATGGCAATCCGAGTATATAAGCGATTTTTCCCCATAGGCCGTAATGTAATGGGAAACTTTTGATTCTCTCTGTAGATAAACTAATCATAGTAGATACTTCATTTTCAATAGGGTTCGTGCTAGGGTAAACCTCAATAACGTATAAAAATTTCATAGCAATCCGAGTATATTTACGGGAGTTAGAGCGCGGACAGACGGACAGACGGACAGACGGACAGACGGACAGACGGCCATCCGGCCAGACGGACAGACGGACAGACGGCCAGACAAACCGAATGCATAAGCACTTTTCAACTTTGTTGGAAAGTGCTAAAAACATAATTTGCAGAACAAATTAAAAAAACAAAATTTATTTCCTGTTCTATTTAAACCCGAGAAGGGACAGATATTAAGATATTTTATTTATTTATTTTTACATTTAGTATTAAATTTTTGTATCAAATAATTTAAATTATGTGAACATTAAAAAAATAAAAATGAAATTCAAACAATATGATACTTAAAAACCCTAAATCTTAGATTCTGTTCAAACGAAATTGAAATAAATCTTAGACTTTTTTCCAAACTTAACATGCAAATATTTGTTTTACAGATTTTGTATAATGTTTACAGTAGATATAGATAAAAAGAATAGACGCATCTCAAAAGCAAATGCTCAGAAAAAGCTCTAAGATTTATTTCAATTTCGTTTGAACAGAATCTAAGATTTAGGGTTTTTAAGTATCATATTGTTTGAATTTCATTTTTATTTTTTTTTTAATGTTCACATAATTTAAATTATTTGATACAAAAATTTAATACTAAATGTAGAAATAAATAAATAAAATATCTTAATATCTGTCCCTTCTCGGGTTTAAATAGAACAGGAAATAAATTTTGTTTTTTTAATTTCTTCTGCAAATTATGTTTTTGTTTAATAAATATTAGTCTTTGAAAAAATCACTTTCCAAACGGTTGTTGTAATTTGTTAAATAACATTTTATATTATTTTTGTTTGTTTTGTTTCATTTTTTTTTCTTTATTAGCCTCCGATGCTATTTCTTTCAGATAAGCTAAAAAGTATCGTATCAAAAATTGTGGCCTATTTTTACTTACCTATCATACGTAGTATAGGGTAAATCTTGCAATCGTTTTGAAAATCGAAAAAAAAAAAATTGACGGATTTACACGTTTTAGATACTGCAGATTCTGAAAAACATATTTTTAGAAAAAAAAATTGCCTTCCGTCTGTCTGTCTGTAAACGCTCTACCTCACGAACAAATGGAGATAGAGACTTAAAATTTTGTATGTACTTAGCAAATAAGAATAAGAAGAAGCCTATTTAATATCAGCAACCTCGATTATCCGGAACTATTTTTTTCGGATTCTCGAAAAAAAATTTGACGGATTTACACGTTTCAGATACTGAAGATTCCGAAAAACATATTTTTAGAAAAAAAATTGCCGTCCGTCTGTCTGTCTGTAAATGCTCAATCTCACGAACAAATGGAGATAGAGATATAAAATTTTGTATGTACTTAGTAAATAAGAATAGGATGAAGCCTATTTAATATCAGTAACCTCGATTATCCGGAACTATTTCTTTCGGACTCTCGAAAAAGAATTTTGACGGATTTACACGTTTCAGATACTGGAGATTCCGAAAAACATATTTTTAGAAAAAAATTGCCGTCCATCTGTCTGTCTGTCTGTAAACGCTCTATCTCCCGAACAAATGGAGATAGAGCCTTAAAATTTTGTATGTACTTAGTAAGTAAAAATAGGACGAAGCCTGTTTAATATCAGTAACCTCGATTATCCGGAACTATTTATTTCGGATTCTCGAAAAATTCGTTCAGATGAAATGTATGTAAAAAACCTCTATTGATTTTTTTTTTCTAATCGGAGGCGAAACTGAATTCTGCAATGGCAGAATCTACATTCAACTTGTGTTTAATTTATTTTTGCTATACAAATTGGTCCTATCAAAAACTTGTCAATATAAAAGTTGTAGATATTATTGGGAAAATGCAAAATAAATTTAATTAGATTTGATAGCTTAAAAATTGACGGAGTTTTGGATTTTTTTCTTTTTTCTTTTTCTTTGTTTATTTATTTATTTGCTACAATATGAATTGTTACTTGTCCTTCCTGCTTGTGAGTTCCGAAGATGATCCAATTTTATTCATTAAGCAACAAATCCCTTCCTCTACCAGAAGATATAATTAATAGTACCTTGATTATGGAAAATAGCAAAAACTAGTCGTTGGGGGACCACCGTAATGCTTTCCCATCATGGATATACATAATATAAAATATGAAAATAAAACGCATGCAAACTATTTATAAAATGCATCACAATTCCAAAATAAAATTTAAACGCATATAAAATACACTGCTCAAAACAATTAAAGGATATTGTTGTTTTAGGAGGATTTTGTGTCTGGGAAACCTTTTAGCTGATTGATACATGGTCGACAGACATAGTAGGTTATATGAGAATAAATTACACATGTTTGGCAGAAAAAATGCATTTTATTGCGCATTTGTGTACAAAAGGAAAAAAACACAATTTGTGCATATGAGAAAAAAAGAATAAGAAAAGGTATTTTCTTCAAAGAAAATCACTTTCAGTAGGGGGTATGATTTCCAAGGGCTGCCAGCAACGTTGAACACCTTTGAGGCATGGACTCAGTGAGGCTATTAATGACGAGTTGGAGTATTCTGCTCTACTCTTCCAGAAGAGCTCTTTCCAGTTCTTGGAGAGTTTGTAGGGGTTGTTGGCGGCCAGAAACTTTTCTTCCTAGAGCGTCCCAAACGTGCTCGATTGGATTCATGTCTGGAGAACACGCTGGCCATTCCATTCGAACGATTCCTTCCTCGAAAAGGAAATCCTCCACCAGGTTTCAACGATGTGGCCTGCAGTTATCGTCCATTAAAATGAAGTTGTCTCCGATTGCTGCAGCGTAAGGGACTACAATAGGTCTGAGGATCTCATCCCTATATCGGCAACCAGTCAGAGCTCCATCTCGAATGATGTAGAGGTCAGTGCGCCCGTCAATGAAGATGCCACCATACACCAACACTCCTTCACCGCCAAATCTGACACTTTCGTGCACGAACGCAGGATTATTCCTACTGCCACGGTCCCTCCAGATGAAAATACGCCTATTATCCGGATGCACAGAAAAACGGGACTCGTCAGAAAACAGAACATTGCTCCATTCATTTCTCCTCCAGTTGACATGCTCGGTTGTCCACTCCCAACGGTCGCGACGATGCCTTGATGTTAATCTAATATATACCATCGGTTGGCAAGCATACAGACCTACAGCATGGAGTCGGTTTCGGACAGTCTGAGTTGAAATCGTGGTGCCTGTAGCCGAGCGAAGGTGTGGTTGGAGAAGAGTAGCTTTCATGTTTCGGTGTCTCCGAGCTGTTAACGCTAAATACCGATCTTCATTGGGCGTTGTTGCCCGTCTACGACCTTGCCCTGGTCTTCGGCCTGCACATCCACTCTCCAAAAAAACGGTTCCAGATCCTGGAAATGACACTTTGTGACACTCCAATGGCTTGCGCTACTTCGGCTTGAGTTTGGCCCCCTTCTAACCTACCAACAATTCTCCAAGCTTCTGAATGTGTCAAATGACTTCACTGAGACATCGTACTCATCGAAACAAAGCAATCACTGAATGCTGATCATCCTTGTCTTCATTCTCTTTTATCCAGTTGAAAGTCAAATTTCATTCGCTGCCGCTGAAGCGACGTTTTTGACGTCGAACTCAAAATTTGCATACTCCACAATTTGAAAACCAGAAAAATTTGCATTTGTGATTCTCTTCTTCTATTTTCGGCAAAAAAAATTTCTTTTATATCTTTATTTTATATAAAACTTCAAATATCCTCTAATTGTTTTGAGCCGTGTATATAAAACGCCAAAATACTCAAATAGTACCGGATTGCGTAAAAGAAACATCCTTATAACTCCAAAAATAATAATCATATTAACTAGCAGTTTACTGCGTCGAATTAAGCGTCTCGTTCCGAATTAAAATATATCTTTGAATTGAAATTTGAATGAAATACGGGGTCATGAAAAATCAAAGAATGTGGAAAACAAGGTTACACATATCTCGGCAACTAATAATCCGATCGACTTCGTTCTTTATGCAAATTTTTTGTTATTTTATTGCCTTTTAAGATCACTCCTTAAAATAAAACATTTCGAAAAATTTTGTATATCTTTCATTAGAACAAATTTTTCGAGAGTCCGAAAAAAATAGTTCCGGATAATCGAGGTTATTGATATTAAATAGGCTTCGTCCCATTCTTACATACTAAGCACATACAAAGTTTCAAGTCTCTATCTCAATTTGTTCGGGAGATAGAGCGGTTATAGACAGACAGACAGACGGACGAACGGCATTTTTTTTTTTTCTAGAAATATGTTTTTTGGAATCTCCACTATCTGAAAAGTGTAAATCGGTAAAAAAAAAATTTCGATTTTCAAAACGATTGTAATACTTACCCTATGCTACGTATGATGGGTAAGTAAAAAATTTAGTACTTATCAAATATCTCAATAATGCGTAGGTGCCAACATCTCTTAATTACTCAAGAGTCTGATCCAAGTTTTGCATGTTACAAGAAAAAAATATGTTAGAAAATGTGTTTCTTTTCTATAAGGTTTATGCGTGAAGAAAATGTTTTTCCTTTCTTCATTTTCGATTTTATTTTGAAATTTTGGTTAAATTCAATTTCCGGTTGAAAACATGTTCATCTTGGATAAGACTGCGAAATAACAAGTTGAATGTAGATTCTGCCATTGCAGAATTTAGTTTCGCCTCCGATTAGGAAAAAAAATCGATAGAGGTTTTTTAGAAGGGCGACCCCTTTTAGATTGCAATGAACTAACTTCATTTTTCTTGTATTTATCAATGTAATAGCAAACAGAACGGCGTGAAATACCCAGTTGATTAGCAATTTCTCTCTGAGACTTTGGAATTGCGGAATAATAAAGAGATACAATTTGACGTGCTACTTCTTCATTGACTAGATTCATCAAAAACGGATTTTTTCTTTAGTTTAAACGCTTTTTTATAGACTCTGGGAAAAAGGAAATGCATTTTAACAATAAAACGAGTGGAATCCTTTCGAATTCGACGAATGAAATGTTTAAAAGACCCGATCGATTTGGCTTGAAAAAAAAGCAAAAGTAATTACATTATTGAATCAATATATAATAAATATATTTCCAAACTTAATGTCAAGTTTTCCAGTAACAATTTTGCATGCAAATATTTGCGCATCTTCAGTTAAAATTGTAATCTAAGTGCCGGCGAAATCCAGAAATTTTATTTTATATGACTACAGGAAAATAGATTTATTAAAAAAAAAAAAAAAAAAAACTAATTTTATTTTTACTATGACATTATTTTCACTAACTGAAGTCATCTGAAAGTAAAATCTAAATCTCAGTGTCCATAATGAAAAGAAATATTGAAATGTAATATCGTTTGAGTAAAAATGCGATGTTTTAAATAGTGACGTCATTTTCTCTTTAAATATTTTTTTTAATTTACTGTTATTAGTAATATGAAAAAGGCGTCCGTAATAAAATTGTAAATTCATTTTATCTGGTTGCTGAATGCCATCATTTTCCTCATTTGAAATATTTCTTACTTTGCTTTAGACATTAATTTTTATCATAAATTATTTTCTGTCATTGTATTTACATTATTAATATTATTTCTCGGTAAATATATTTTTTTACCTCAATTAGTGCATAATTATATGCAATCATTTTATTGTGGTTTAGTTTTACGAAAACAATCAACTTTTTCTTTTAAATGCGAGGGCATGGATGAAATAAAGTTTCTGACTTGTGGAAAGTAATAATGGAAAATAAATTTTTATTATCGAGAGAAAAGCTAAACTAAGTTGCCACCATTTTGAAGTAATATCGTAAAAAAGCATTTAAAATTAAAAATAAAATATAAAATTGGAAATAAATTAAAAAATAGCTAAAATAGGCACAACTACAAATAAATAGCTTTCATTTAAAAAAATAATTATCAAAATCGGTTCAGTAGAAAATTCAGGGCTGATGACACGACATTTTTAGCTTGTCTGAAAGAAATAGCATCGGATGCTAATAAAATTTCAAAAAATTTCACGGTCAATACAAATGATTGTCTCATTGTCGCGTGTCATTTGTATTGACCGTGAAATATTTTGAAATATTATTTCATTTATATTATGATTATGGAACTTATTTGACGGTTCCGACACTTGTCAATGTCTTTCATTTTTATTATAACACCTTTCTTAAGTAAAATTAAAATTTTTATTAAAAAGATAGTCATTGTAATTTGTTATTCCTATTTTTTTTTTATCATTCTTTTAATTTTGGATAAATATTTCAACTCTTTGTTAATTGAAGGCTTCATCTAATAAAAGTTTTCAAAACTGTAATTATTTCCATTGCAAATTTTTCATATTAATACTTAAGGACTACGTTATAGGCATTCCATCTTCTGACCTGATTTTATCCCCCAAATCAAGTTGTTGTTTTTTTCTGGTATTTTGGCTGTGACATTTTTATTTCACTTTTTAAATTTGTTCAGTTACATTTATTTTATTAACTATTTGGAAAATAGTTATTGTCCACGGTAGAGAACTGAAAAATCTGAAGTATTTCCTAATCTTTTTATTGGTTGAATTCCGCAACTTATTTTATTTTATTCGTTTTCTGATTGGTCCATCTTTAATGGCCAAAAATGGAATACTTCTGTTTTTTATTTTATTCGTTTTTTCTGATTGGTCCATCTTTAATGGCCAAAAATGGAATACTTCTGTTTTTTATTTTATTCGTTTTTTCTGATTGGTCCATGTTTGATGCCTACAAATGGAATCTTCTCTTGCCACAGTGACAAAAAAAGTAATAAAAACTTTAAAATAATAATAATAATTTGAAAACAAATTGTGATAAAGATTTCAAATAAATGTTATCGAAAAGTGTATTTTTTTTCTCTACGCAACATTGTAAAAATATAAAAAGGGTGGTGTTTAGAAGTTTAAAAATTTGTAGTTCCGAAAATTGTACAACTGAAATTTCTTATAAAATTTGTTTATGATGGGCCCAGGAATATTAATGTTTGATCCATGTCGTACGAGTAGTACTCGTACTTGACCGCTTATTTATTTATTAATTTGCTAGGTTTTCTACCTTCTAAATTATACATTCAGCGATAACCAGATAAATACTAACAGACAAAGTTAACTATATCATTCTGAAACTAAATATTTAACTGATTAAAGCTTGATATTTTCCAGAAAACTTGAGATAGATGGAATGTAGATAAATACATTATATAAATAAAGATTAATTTACAAAAGAAAAAAAAACATTTGGTTTATCAGTTTAAAATCCTAGATAGCGGTTCATTTTGTTTGCAATATTAAATATTGGATGAGTTTTTATGCTTCAGAAGTAAAAGGGTCATTTACTGATTATTATTTTGTTAACATATTTTAATAAAGTTACATTTGTTTAGGTTTATCAAACTAGAGCAATAAAAATGTTTTGGTAATAACGAAAAGAAAAAAAAATTGTGCTTTGCATTTATTATGCACTTTACAAATCATGCAGTTGCATTTTTTATATCATAAATTATAATATTGGTAAATCTTGTGGGTGTGAGTATGAAAATATTATCTAAACAAGTTGGAAATTGCACATGAAGCGTAGCAAATGAGGTGCGTTCGTACGATAACGAAGTTTTAAAAATATCACTCTCATATATCAAGCTCATAAAATTGTAAATAATTACAATTAAAATGCGCACCAAACAATGTTCTCCCTATACCATTATGCAATGGAATACTTTTGTGTGGCCTTGTAAATCAATAACAAATATTCTTTGCATCACAGATTATGCAAAATGTATATTATAATATGTACTTTATACATGCATATCAATTTTATTACTTTCGAATGAGTGTAACACCATTATAATGCATTTGAAACATTTTTCTCCATTAACTGTAATGAAACGGAACATTTTGATTGTCCCTGTAGTTGAACTATGCATTCGATTTTGATAAAATTTGAAATAACTCGACAAAATTATCTAATAATTATGCATTTGAAATTTTAAACGATTAAAATGCATTTGAAACTTTTTCCTCATTGACCGTAATGTAACGGAATCCTTTTGATTGTCCCTGTAATTGATCTATCCATCCGAATTTCATAAAATTTGAAATGACTCGACAAAATTATGTAATAATTATGTATTTTAAATTTCAGACAATTCAGTTGGGTAGTTTTTGCGTTGTTATATGCGGACAGACAGACGGACTGACAGACGGACTGAACGACAGCAATAGGTGCTACGTATTTATATATTTACGAACGCACCTAAAAACGACTCTATAACAATTTTGACTAAAATTTGTATCCTGCCATTTTTGGGGTACGAAATGACCATTATGTTAGGCCACATGTTCGAAAAAAATTAATTAGTGGGTCATTTTGGGTCAATGCATTTCTATGGGAATGAAAGTATAAACAGTTCTTAAATTATTGAACAAATGGCAATAAACAAAGTCACAAAATTTTCAAAATTTCGCCAAATTTGTCATATTTGTCGAAATATTAGCTTGAATTAAAGATAAAATATCTACAGAGCTATCTATAATCAGATCGACTAGTTTCATTAGCACAATTGTTGATAATCTCAAGATCAGTAATAATAAAATAAACTATATTCACGAAAACTTTGAAATATGAACTTGATAAACATATATCAATCACGAAAACAAGTAAGTGCTTTAATAAAAATTATCATCTGTAAACGTGACTTATTTTATCTTATTTTTAAATTTGTGAATATCTCACACCAAATTAATGTCTTTAAAATCGACATAATTCGTGCTAATAGCGTTTATATATATATATATATCTATATATATATATATATATATATATATATATATTATTATTATTATTATTATTATTATTTTGGTAATCTGCCTTCTATTTCACTTCAAACTTCAACTGTTTTCAATAATATGATTGTAAATATACTGGTTTCATTGGTTTATTGAATGGTATGGTCTGAATTACTTTGGATGTATTTATAAAAGTATTGTTAGATATATATATGTGTGTGTGTGTGTGTAATTTTTAAACTAATGAAACTATTTTTTTTTTCATTGCAGTTTTGTCAATTGTATAACATATTTATCGCGCAATATGATAATGTGATGTAAATATTTTAATAAAAAGTTATTGAGACAGGAGTCGGTCAATAAAGATATCAATCTAGCAACATTATAACAAAGACATTAATCCAATGTTCAGCAGTTGAAACGGACATGCGCATGCCTCAATTATTCTTGCATAAAATTGTTCCGCATTTGAACAAAACATTAATATCATAAGCTAACCGGAAGAGTTGCTTCACGTATCAATAAATGAAGCTGCGTAAAAAAAAAATTAATTTTTTTTCTTATTTTTTATTTTTATTTATTTCTTCTTATTATTATTATTTCTGTTGTTAGTTACAATTCCTATCAGTCACAAAATCATTTCTTTTATGTAGTTGCCTTCAACTCTTGAATAGCATTGCATTTTATTGTCTTTTCAAATATTGGAAACAAAAATTTTCAGTCATAACAAAAAAGATAATTTTTTCAACGAAGATTTTATCACGAGGAAAATTAGTAATTCAACAAACTATCCAAAGTTTATTCATAATCTGTATTCGAATAAAAATTATATTATTTGATACACTATTAACCGTTTCTGGCGCAGACAAATTATTGATTGACACCGGAATTTACAGACGACTTTTTTAGAAATTAAAAACGCCTAAGTTTAAACTTTCATTGCACAAGTAAAACTTTATTAAGATATTCTTGGTCCCATTTGCAAATTTTAATTAAAATTAGGTGGCCCCGGAGTGGATCTACTGTGTCGGAAGCAAATAAACAAACACTCAACGTCCCAGCGCGCTTAACGCCAACCTCCGTAGCCAAGCACTTTGAGGGGAAAAGAACTTCGAAGAGCAAGCAAGTCCGAAGATGCTTCGATTTTTCATAATTCATCCTTTTGACCGCGTACGTCTTGTTTATGAAATATTTGTAAGAATACGAGGGCGAATTAAAAAATGCTTATCTCACCTTTTGAAAAATTATACATGCATTATGAATGCTCTGTAAGATGACCTTTCTAATAATAATATAATTTATAATTTTAGTTACTGGTTTAGAGTATGTTATAAGAAGTTCTTTGTTGCTGATTTATACGAGGTTAAAAATATCCAATAATGGACACTATCGCCTCTCTTTAAAGTTTTTGGTTTATAAATAACTAGAAAATAAAAATTTAGCCTTTTTTTTTTTTTTTTTTTTTTTTTTAATTTATTTTTTTCTTTTTTTTCAGAATCCTCCATTGTACACTATACGTGGCTGTTTTGCTGATAATCTTGATTTAACCAGTCAGGAAGCAGATTTTTTTTTTAGAAAGCTTTGAATTTTATTTATGCTGTCATTTACAAAATTGTGTTTATTTTAAAGACTTAGTCTAATCAATAACAACTTGTGTAAACTTAAATTAATTTGCAAGTTCAAAAGCATTTTCTTTGAAAAAGAAAAATTCTTTTACTTGTATATTTTGCATCCAAAATATTCAAGTTAATTGGATATAAATATTTGCACGTGTAAACTTCAAACTACGGTACTAGAATAGAATGTAGCATGCACGTTGCACGTCGAACTTCATTTTTTTCGCCAAAGCGCTTGGCTAGAAGGGTTGGCGTGAAACGCGCTGGAATGTTGAATGTTTGTTTATTTGCGTGCCGCAAAGGGTTAAAACTTTGCAGAAAATTGTCCAGTTAGTCGGCCGTTTTGTAGAAAACGGTTATACAATCGTTACTTCAATTTTGGTCATAATGTGATCAGATTCAGATACGCCTCATAATAGGGTCGCATGAGTGTTATCTTAAAAAAAAAAAAAAAAAAAAAAAAAATCGAAAGTCTGGACAGTTTGATACAGATTTTTGATAGTGTATAGCAGGGCTGTCCAACGCGGCGCCCGCGGGCGCCATGGCACCCTTTGCAGGTTTTCTTGGCGCCCTTTTGAAAGTTTTCTGCCACAGGCTTTTTTTTAAAGTAAAATTCCATTGTAAAAGATACTTTATTTAAAGTCCTTGATATTTGCTTGAGAGATGTTTAAAAATCACTACAAGTGTATTTCATGCATCAACAATTATAATGTACGCAATGTATTAAAAGAATGGCAAAAGCACATGATTTTTTTTTTTTAAGAAACAAATCATGTGCTGTTTCGTTTCTTCACTAATTTCTAGTTATTCTTTTTGTATTTTTTTTTAAGGAAATTGTACCAGTAGAATTGAATAAATGTCTGCAATAATTTTATTTTTTTTTTCATTTTTTTTTATTATTTTTTTTAAATATGTAAAGAAGTAAATGTAGAAGCAAATAAGCAATCCTTCATGCATGAAATATCAGCATGTTTGATATCATTATTGAAGTTGTTTCACTGACCATTTGGCTGTTTCATAAGAGAGGATAAAGTTTTATCATTTTTTTTCCCCAGACCTTCAAAACTTTAAGTAACTTTGATGATTTATTTTTTAAAAATCTACAAAATTGTGCGAAAAGATTTCCACTAGTAAAAATTGTTTTGGGCTTTCTCTTTGGAACCACCCATGACTTTGTTTCTGTTTGAAGAGTATTTGCGTCCTCCCAAAATCTGACAATATATCTGATTACATTTTATTTTAATAATAGTTAATATTTCATATTCTGGGTCCTTCCAAATCAAAAATGTTTGAGATAATCTCTTACAGAAAAATGTATTATTCGAAACTTACCACAATTTACAGTTAATTTGTATTTTTTAAGCATGGCACTTTAGATGTATAGGGGTATTATGTCTCTACTACGTTATGCATTTGCATATATGTACTGTTAATTGTATTAAAAGATTATTTTCTGGTATATTTTGGTCATTTTCAATAATGGCGCCCTTCATTGCTTGTCAAAAGCTGAGATGCGCCCTTGCTTAGTATAAGGTTGGACAGGCCTGGTGTATAGCTTTGTAACTTAAAAAGCTCGAAAGATCAGGTATTAAAGAGATAATAATAAAAACAATTTACATTTTTAATGTAGTTTTCAAATTATATAGCGTTAAGTGGTGTTTTAATTACATCTACTGGTGTGGTTTGCGTTCACTCAATGTTGAAATAAATTGTATAATTTAATTCACTTTATGTTCAGAAATCAAATATACATTTTAATAGCTCCTTCAAACACACACACACACACACACAAAAAAAAAAAAAAAAAAAAATCGCAGTGTGCTAGACAAAATTGATGATAAATTAATAGAATTTCACTTCTGTTGACCAAGTTTCTGAAAATGTATTTCGTTCTGCTCCATTTTCCTTTCACAAAAAAGAATACTGCATAAGCATAAATGCCAGGCAATGAGACCTTGAATCTAGAATGAAGTTAACTGTGAAAGATGGAGAAAAGTTCGGCGGTATTTCCTCAAAACGTAATATTTCTCGGAAGTAATAACTTTTACTGAAAATGTTATTTAAAAAAAAAAAGTGCAAATATTTGCTGCAATTTACTTCAAATATTAATTTGAAAAGCACAATTTTATTTTTGAAGAACTAGAATGATACGTCTTGCATAGTATATGAAACATTATTTTTTTTTACTGTTTATCTGAATTCCCTGAGAGTCGAAAGCTCTACACAATTTCAAAATACTTGCACTTTTGACAAGATTAACTTTTTTATTTTCTTTTAAGAGAATAAAATATCTTCCGACCTGTTTAGCGTGAAAACCAGTTTTTATACAGGTATCGAAAGTAAAATAATAAAATACGACTCATACAAACATCAATAAAATGAGTTCGAGATCGATTGTGGATAGACTTGTTTAAGATAAACAAGCTATAACCCCTTTCCCTTATTATGATTTCAAAATCGTCGAATGCTAACGATTAAAACTAGTTGGATCAGTCAATCCCAAAACTTTATTCTATATCATACATCGCAATTCTTCAAAAAGTAGTTACAAATATTAATACTTCAATATTATTAATTCAATACTTATATCAACTTTGATTTTTATCTTAAACTAGTAACCTTGCCTGCTTGCTATACTGGCCGATTTTTCTAAAGAAACTTTGAATCAAACGAATTATTATGCGTGAGTTTAGTCGTGCATTTTAAAGCAATATATTCAACTGGAATATCGATCCGAATTGCAAAAAATATGAACATCATTACGCTATTATATCTCCTATTGAATCCGACAATATTTGGGTTGTTAAAAACAGACTTCCTTAGTTGATCATTTACAGTAAGTGAAATTCGGTAAAGAACAATAGAACAATATGTAACATGCTATTAAGCATTTAAGAAAAATTATCAGTCAGAATCTGTTAATTAGACCTATTGAAAAGGCTAACCGTTCATAATTGGGTTCATCTAATTCTGGACTTTGATAAGCCATAATTTTACAACAAGCAACCTGGTGACCAAGCAATACCAAGCAAATGATATGCGTCTTATACTAATGCATTCACTGAGAAATCAAATTCCATTGAAATACACTTAGAAAAATTTCTTTTAAACAGGAAAATGTACCGATACCTACCCCAAAAATTATCTATTTAACAGTTCAAATCCTATCAATATTCATTCCTCGTAATCTTTAAAAAAATTCCATCTTCGAAATAGAGTTTAACTGATTTAGAACTTCCCCTTAATTGTTTAACTGAGAAAACATAAGAACGATTTGTTTTATACTAAAATCTTTTTTGAAAAATTATCTAACAAAGTAAGTCCTATTAAAATCTTTTCAGCAGAATTCAAGTCATAAACGGTCAGAATGAAATTAATCTTTTCATTTTATATATACTGCGATAGTTACATATAGCTTTCATAGTTGAACTATATAACTCTCAAAGGTGTAGGGCGAATACGCTGTGTGAACTCTGGATTTATTTAGAATCTCCGTTTAACTTCCATAATTACAACATATATAGTACTTTCTAGTATATACCCTCTGCGTGTATCGTATATCCTCTAATTTTCTTTGCTATACCACTGATAAGATTACCGCATAACTCCATCACTAAGAAATTTAGAATGATATTATAAATAATGAAAATAATTCCTGAAATATTATCTAACTAACTGTAAATATTACCAAAATCCATTAAGTAAAACTATAATTTTTCATAATCGGGTTCATCTAATTTTAGAAAAACAGTAACTATTACAAAGCAACTTAGAACGATAATTTTTACATTAAGCCATTTATAAACCTAACAGTTTCTATTTTCTAAAAATATTAAATTTCTAAATATTCAATAAAAATTCAATAAATTTCAAAAAAAAAAAAAAAAAAATCTATTTTTAATTTCTAAAAAAATTTTGTTCAGTAGAATCTGAGTTTAAATCAATCGGAATAACTTGTGTTTTACATGTATGATGATACAATGATGATGCGTAAAAATTTAAATACGACTATTTACGATTAAAAAAAAAAACGCTATTGGAGAGATTTGCGCGAGGAACAATTACCTATATTTTCTTCTTATCCAGGAGCAAACAATTAAACACCAAATTCAAATTTAAATCTTTGAAATTCAAATTTAACTCTTGCCGATCCAGTGGCGTGGTCGGTAGCGTCGGCTCCTCCCACACCGCTGGACCCTGGTTCGAATCCAGCAAGCGGCATGGGTGTCTGTGTTGTCCCTGTGATGTGTATTAAATGTATGTACTGTATTTCCTGTAATAATAAAGTGTTCTGTATTAGTTTCTGTGTATTATGGATCATTCGAGGTAACAGCCATTGTAGCTTCTAGACCTCAAAGCATTGTTCACTCAAAACTCAAAAAAAAAAAAAAAATAAATAAATAAATAAATAAATTAACTTGTACAAACATTATTTTTATATTTAAATTAAATGTTTTCGTTTTACAATATTTAATTTTTATTAAAACTTTTTAAAGTGGAAAACACCTAAAAACACGATTTTAGCGGCTGTTTACCAATGTGTTTTCTGGCTCCTAATTTTTCATGTTTTCATACTTTTGTGGGCAAGAAAGTACAATGGTACACTGTTAAAAATCTCGTCCCACTTTGAACCAAATTTTGGTGCTCAACAGCTGCCACCGTAAGATGGTGAAATCTTGAACCAATATATGGAGCTCCTGTTGAAGCATAGTTTTAATCGATGACCTAAGATACGTAGACACCACATTGGCAACCTTTTCTCAGACCGACATCTTTGCCTTCCGTCACGTGACGGAGGGCAGATTTAGCGCGTCAAAACGGTTTTTCTCCCGCCGAAACTCATATTGTTATGTTTGTCTTGAGTTAACCGCACTTCTGCTTTTCTCTTTGTGAAATCTGAAAAATGCTAATAAAGCGATCACCGCCAAAAAACGGCCATCTTTTCGCCAAAGATGTTGAATTCGAAACCATGCCGAGAGAACAATGGGATGTGGCGTCTATGTATATTAGAAAGTCAATGGTTCCAATAGTTGGAACGAGATTGAAATAGAAAGTTCCAAATGGTTGATACGAAATTTCACCATCTTATCACAGAGCACCAAAATTTGGTTCAAACTAGAACAAAATTTTTAACAATTACAGAGGGTTTGGCACAATAAATATATGAATTTTAAGCTATATTATATTATTAAAAAATCTTTGGAAAATGAATAATAAAACTTTGTAAACATAGGGTTTTGGTATAGGCTGTATATACTAGAAAAGTATGAATGCTTATGTAATAAAATTTCAAAGGGATGTGAAGCCTAAATAATATCAGATATTGCTATTTTGTATAATTCATTTTTTATCTTATTTTAATCTGTTTTCTATTGTTTTGTTTTTTTAATTTTTTTGTGGATTTAATTCGGTATTGACTATCAAAATAGTGCATATTTAAACTTCATTTAGTATTTCATAAAACTAAATTCAAAGTAAAAAATAATCTCTTTTTTTCCCTTACAATGGAGCTTAAATAAAACTCTTGTTTCAAGTATAAATTTGGCATAGTGCTAAGAGCACTTCGAAGTATGCCACAAATTTGCAACACCGCCGATGGTCCGTGGCCACATTTTTTCAGATAGGTTTTAACACTAGAAAGACCGAAAATATTAGTCAAGTTTTATAAAAGTATTTCACACCAGAATTTTGATTTAAAATAAGTTTAAATCTTTTATTTAATGGTTCTCTTCTTTGTATCTTTTTAACTGTTTTATAGTAAAATTTCTGTTTTGAACCGAAATATACTCATATGCTTGCAGTCAAAATGACCTCTTATGGCCATTTTAGTGTTAATTAATTTTTAAGGACACGAGAGTGTATTGAGAGATCCACTCAAGGCAAACTAGTCGTGAATCCTATAGTATTTATCTGATTAACCTATTGACACCCAGTAGCATATTTTTAGATCACTGGACTCAAGAAAGCGTCTAGTAAGTATGGAAATAAATACATACTCTATTTTACAAAACAAACTCCTTGATAAAATAACATAAAAATACTCTTTTTTTTTTTTAAATAATGAGAAGTCTAAAATTTTAATTTTAATGAGGAAAATAATTTGGGCCTTAATGTGTTAATTCTAGTTAAATTAGCCTGTTTTTAACAACTTGACGTTTATATCTTTTATGCTGCTGCTGGACATTTCATTACACAAAGATATCGTTAAAAGTTGTTATCTAAGCTTTAAAAACCGATAGCATAAAATACGCGGCCGCTGCTATTATGTATGTCCAAATCATGGTTAATATCTCGTATAAATTCTGAAGATTTTTTCCCCTGAAAGTCATTATCAACAATGCTTTTACAATTCTGTTATGATAGGTACCTCCAGCGCTCTTCAACACCTTTGATGTATACTCATAAATAGAAATTTGTGTGTAGAGGAAAAATGCTCTTTTCTCAAAAACTATGTGACCTAGGGTGATCACTATAGTTTTCCTGCAAGGTTTAAATAAATGCCTACTACCTCTAATTTTTTCACAATTTTAGTTTCAGTAGATTCAGAAATAGAGGGGTGGGGGAATACATGTTTTTGCTCGATATTTCTAAAAATATAATACCTAAAATTAAAAGAAATGTGTTTTTGAGATCAACGTTACAAAAGTTTTCACACGGTACCTCACACAATATACAATTGATAGATTTTTTTTTTTTTTTTTTTTTTTTTTTTTTTTTAGTAGTTTAATTAATTAGTGAAAAAACACCGAAAAGACTGGCGATGATTGATAAATAAATTAAAACACTTTGTAAAATCACCATAAAATGTAAAATAAATTAGGACGCGTTTGAGCTACAACAATAACAGCTCATCATCAGCTAAACCAACACGTGTCATTAAGGGCACTCGACTCTGTGCCCTTAAGGTCTAGACGAACAGCACTAGTTTTTATTACACTAAAAGAGCAATCAATCAATCATTGTTTTCGAACTGAACAAGGGTGAAACCTCGTTAAATGGTTTTTGAGGGACTGACCCTACCAATATGACAAAGGAAGGGGAACTTTTATCTACTCCATCTTCGGTCGTAAACCTGTCAACTGATATTCCTCTCTTGAAGTTCAGATTCAGTGCACTAGAAGTGCAATTTATACATCAAAGCGCCGAAACGAAAGATCAAAGATAGCGCAAGAAGTTAGTGCGAAAAACTGTGTGTGTGCCCGCAGCCTTAGGGACACGTGTTGGTTTAGCTGATGACGAGCTGTTATTGTTGTAGCTCGAAATGCGTCCTACTTTATTTTACATTTTATGGTGATTTTACAAAGTGTTTTAATTTATTTAACTTAGCCAACCCCCCCTACATTTTCCATAAATATATTTGTGAATACTTAAATGTCTGTAAATATGTGGGTCAATAGTCTTTATTACTTCCCACATTTTGAACTTTCCATGTTGCATAGTTTACGAGTAAAACAGTTGTAACAGAGAGACAGGCATGCACAAGAGTGATCTTAAAATGGTTCCGTTTTCACTTTTTAAGTATGGGACCCTAATAAATAAATAGTAAAAAAAAAAAAAAAAAAAAAAAAAAAAAAACATAAAAAAAAATGAAAAGAGGGATACAAAGAATGTAATAAATATATAATTGTAATTACCCATTGAAATTACATTTTCAGTATTAATAAAATATTCTTTAGTCTGTGCAATTTTTTTTTTTTTTCAAAGACTTTCAGAAAAAAATATAACATTTATATCAAAATGTTAGTTATGATATTAATTTAAATTTTATTTACGATGTCTAGATTTATATTTAAACTGTAATTTTAAGGAAATGTTAAATAAATATGAAATAAATGTATGCATATATATTTATATATACTTACAAAGCACAAATAAGATATTCATGTAAAAGTTAATATTGATTTAATAATAACAATAATAATAAAAAAAATAATAATAATAAAAACTTTTTATAATGGTATTATGGGGAAAAAAGATTTAATGAAAAATGATTTCTGTTGTATAATTGTGGTCGATATGTATATTTTGTAATTTTGATCAATTTTCTAAAATGGGTTAAAAAAAAGGCCATAGTACTCTTTTACAACTGCGCATTATTTCATTTCAATAATTTGCTTCATATTTTTTATACATTTCTCTTGTAAAATATTTGAAGAATCAAGGGAAAAACGATGATAGTCAAAAATTAGTTTTTCATTATTCTTTATCTTTAGGGTTAACCTACCAAATGTTCGAGATACCTACTGAATTCTGATGTTTGTGCTATGCATTCATTCCTATAATGTGCTATGCATTCATTCCTTTGTGATTGAAAAGTCTATTTGTATTTTATACATTCGCATGTTTTGTGAAAATACTTATCATGTAATTATAATGTATGTTTATACATTAAAAAAAAAGGACACGATCTGAAATTTCATGCTGATAAGTATAGTTTTCTTTGCGTATCTGTTTTATTTTGTTAAGCAACAAGTATTGTTTAACTGAAGTTACTGAAGTTATCCGTTGTTTATAAAATAACACATTCAGCGGAATATGTGAAGATTAGTAAAATGCGTTTTAATCGAATTGCAATATTTTTTCAAAAGCAGCTATAGATAAAATATAAGGATTTATTGTTATTATTATTGTTATTGTTATTATTATTATTATTCTACATAATCACTTGGACTTTTATTTAACGAGCTTGTATTTTACAAAATACTTTATTTAGTTAATTTTTTTCCTGGCCTTTTTATTTTGAATAAAAACAACATTGGTAAAAATCTCTAAACCTATAACTATTTAACCTATGCCATGGTTTTAAACCTACGCCGAGGAAGTTATTTTCAAAGCTTTTTTTTTTTCTTTGGCAGTTATCGCAGTTCATAATTAATATATTATACTTACAAATATCTACGGACCTAATCCGTTTTCCAGCTTATTTGGCAAAATAAATAAATAAATAAGTAAACGTAATTGTAATTAAAAAAATTACAACGACTATTTGGAAAATGATATTTTCAAAGACTAAAATTTTAAAGACTTATAAATAAATTCTATATTTAAATTAATGATAATAACAAACATCATTTATTGGATGATCATAACAAGTCGTACGTTAAGTACGCCTTGCATTAATATTCTTTGACCAATGATGACAAAAAAAAAAAAAAAAAAAACAGTAGTTTATAGATATATACTACTTCAATTGTTTTAAATGTGCATTTTAATTGGATGGAGTTAATCAAACCGACTTTTGAACGCCTCATATTACGTACAACATGGATTAAACATTAATATTCCTTGATCCACCGTGAACAAATTTTAAATGAAATTTCAGTTTTACAATTTTTGGAATTGCAAATTTTTAAACTTCTAAAAATCGCACATTTTAAATTTTTACTCCGTTGCTTAGAGAAAAAAAAAAAAAAAATGCACTTTTAATGAAATTTCTTTGAAATCTTTATCACAACTTGTTTTCATTTTTTTTAAAAGTTTTTATTACTGTTTTTGTCATTGTGGCAACAGAAGTATTCTATTTTTGGACATTAAACATGGGCCAATCAGGAAACGAATAAAATAAAATAAGTTGCGGAATTCAATCAATAGAAAGATTCAGATATACTTCAGATTTCCCAGTTCTTTACCGAGGACAACAACTATTTTCCAAATAGTTAATAAAACGAAAATCCATAACAGACAGAAACTATTAAACGCTAGAAACAGCTCTACGTGGGTTGAAATTGTTAAAATAAATAAATGGTGCGTCTCAAATACTTAAAAAATCTAGGGAAATTTTAGCAACGAAATTATATTTTCAAATTATAGATTTAGAATTATTAATCCACTATTATTACGATGCTGATACAGTAAAATTAGACAAATAGCATTTTGTAAAATACGTGATTTTTTTTTTTATTTAATGAAAAATCTTTGTTATTATACGTAGAAATTTGGAAATCAACAAACTTTTGAAGGAAATGAGAAGTGATATTCTATATCTTGGTAAATTAATGCGAATACCTGCAAATTTTGTGCATATAGGCATGAAAATAACGGCATGAATGTGTCAAACAGTCGCTAGTTTGGATTAGAGAAACGCATTGAGAGAAAAGATTTAAATACAGCGTTAACAAGAAAAAAAAAATTGCTTAATTCAGAGGATTCTAGAATGCATTCTATTGCTCTAAATGAGACTAAATTAGAACTAAAGATAATTCAATTGCACTGTAAAAGAAAAAAAAAAATCCGTTAAATTTACGGAAGGAATGCTGGCAGCAATTTTGTCAACAGTTTTTACGTAGAAATGGCAGTAAAATTAGTTGTACATTTTATCGCATATTTTCCGTTATTTCAACAGTTATAATTACTGCAGCAGATTTCAGGCATTTTACTGTACTATGTAAATTTAACGTAAGGTCTGTCTCAAAATTTTAAGCACAAGCATAAAATGTCGATTTTTTTTTTAAATATAAAAAGTTAAAATGAATATATATTTTTTTATTTGCAGGTTTCGCAACATTATTTAAATAAATGATATCAAAAATAGAAAAAAAAAATTCATAATTTTAAAAAATATAATTCAAAAATTGTTATAAAAAACTGTCTCAAAAGTTTATGCACAATGTCAAAAACAACCAGATTTATAATATTTACAGAACTTTTATTAACAATTTTTTTCCCATGATTTTTGATTAGTTCAAATAAACGTGCGTCCATCGAAATTTTTAGTTTTTTGTAGGGTTTCTGGTGGCAAAGAATATAATGCTTTCTCAATGGCCTTTTGGAGTTCTTCAATAGAGTCATACTGCTTTCCATTGCTGTAAACCTGGCGGGTTAAAATATTCCAGACTTTCTCCATTGGGTTTAAGTCTGGACTTAAAACTGGCTAGTCTAGAACTTTATCATTTTTCTGAGAAAACCAAAGTTTTGTAGAATGTGATACGTGAATTGAGGCATTGTCTTGTTGAAAAGTCCATTCAAGACCCCTCAAAATATCACCGAATGGGAGCAAATGACGGTTTATCGTCTCTTGAGACTTTTTTGAATCTTGTCTTCCTTTTAGAAAAGTCAGAGAGGTCTGGCCATTGAATCCAAATGCCCCCAAAACCATAACAGATTTACCGCCTTGCTGCCTTTTGAAAAATGCCCTTGATTTCTTGCGTAAGTCATGCCAATACGCGTTCCAACCATCAGGGCCATCTAATTTTTATTTTTTCTCATTGCTGAATGAGACAGTAAGCCACTTGTCCCCGTAGGACATGTGTTTTTTAGCCCAGTTTATTCTTGCCTGTTTCTGATGTAATTTGAGAGACGGTTTGCGAGATATTTTCTTTAGTATGATCTAAACACACTCTTTAATATGTCTATTTACAGTGCCTTTGGACACCTGTACACTGAGATTAGATTTAATTTTCTGTATGGACATATTTTGTCTAGATACCAATCTCCGTATTCTCCGATTAGTCTGAACAGTCGTCATAAGTAGTCGTCCACATCTTGGTTTTCGCTTAAAATTATCATTTCTTGATAGTACTTGATATATATCTCGCTTTTATCGATTTAAAGATTTTACAATTTGAGAAACAGTTTCATTTTGCGATTTCAATTTAAAAACTTTCAAAATCTCACATTTTGTGAATTCGACATTTTCAAAACGAGGGGAAATAATTTCCCAACCTTTTATACTTGTATAAAAGTGCAATATGGTGTCGTACAACGTCATTATATACAATACCAATCCCGTGTTTCTAAAAAAATTGCATAAAGTGCTTATACTTTTGAGGCAGCGTTCTTCAAGAAAAAAGAAAAATTAAATAAATATAAATATATTTTTTTATTTAACTGCCCAAAATCACTTATATAATTTTATTTTGATTAAATGTCGAGTATTTATTGTAAATTAGTATAAAATATTTTCTTCTTCAATTATTTTAAAGCAGATTTGAGTAGTGCTTAAACTTTTGAGACAGACTATATAATGTACCGCAAAAGTTAATGTAGTAAATTCAGTATTTTTTACAGAAATTTTGCAGGTAAATTTTTAAATCCTTCAGTAAATTTTACGGAGATTTTGCTGCTATAATCACACATTTTTTCACCTCTTTTACGCACAGTTTACTGTTAAAATTATTGCACTTACTGTGGTAATTTGTACGGAAATACATAAAAGTCGCAACAAAGTTAAAATTACTGCATTTACTCTCCACTGTCCTGAGTCAAATATTACGAGAAACCCCAAAAACCAGTTTAAAATTACTGTACAACACCGCCAAAGATGTACCATTCTATTTGTCGGTGCTATGTGTACGCATTTATTTAAAATGTTTAGAAGTAATTAAAACAATTATAAAAACATTTAAATTAATTTAAAGGGTATTATTTAGTATCGCCTACAGGTGACATCTAGTCTGAGGAGGTTATTGTGATAATTTGTACGGAAATATGGCTGTTAAAATTGCAGCACTTTTTTGTAATAATTTGTACGGAAAAATGTCTGTGAAATTAATTTTAATTATAACCGTTGCAATGACGTTATATGCGATGAAATTTGAAAGTAATTTCGTTGCGACTTTTATGTAAAAACTGCTGGCAACACTGCTGCCAGCTGTTTTTATCGTGAATTTAATAAATAAATTTAATGATTTTTTTTTTATATACAATGTGATGCGCTTAGCATAAAAAAAAAATTGCAAAAATCTGACGGTAGGGTGTCGCTCTAATACACATAAGCATTTAATTTGCTTTTTAAGTAATAAATAATAATAATAATAATAAAAAGTAAAACTGATCAATAAAAATGCAGAATCCGCTCTAAGATTTTTCGTACAGTGCACTGTAAAATATAAATAAATAAATAAATAAATAAATAAATAAATAAATAAAACGTTAAATTTACGGCGCAGCAATGTTATCAGCGGTTTTTGCCGTAAAAATTGCAGTAAAATTAGATGTAAATATTTTATTACATTTAATTTTACCGCACTTTTTACGAAAAAAAAAAAAAAAAACTGCTAGCAACATTGCTGTGCTGTAAATTTAACGTTTTTTTTTTCTTTACAGTGCAGTGGAATTTGGCATATCCGATACTCGAGAAACAACAGACGCACCCACACTAACAATGCGGAGACCGATTGCTGGCTTTCTAGAGCCGGGACTATAGTACATAAAATTGAGCCCTATGAAGTGGGAAAAATATTTCTTGCAGTCTCTGCATGGTAGTGTGAGTGTGCCAGTTGTTTTTCGAGTACCGAATTTGCCGAATTCCAGAGTACGAAAAATCTCACAGCGATTCTGGATTTTTATTGATCAATTTCACTCTTTTAATATTACTTATTATTCAGAAAACGAATTAAATGCTTATGCGTATATATGCTGTTATGTCACAAATGCTATATAAGCGCTCCCTGTCGGCGGATTTTTGTGTTTTTATTTTTTGTAAAACTTTAAAAATATATGAAGCGGTCTCCATCCAGATAATAGATCCAAAGATAGATCAAAAGGTAATCAGCAGCAAATTATATCAAAGACTAACTGAATCTAAAGTTTTAATAAATCTGCGAATTAGTTCTTGAGATTGAGCTATTGTAGAAATTAGGAATAATGCAGCATAGCAGCGCCACCTGTTAAGTGATATATGCCAAAAACTAACCAGCTCTAGTTTAAATCAAGTTCTAACAGAATATAAAGTTTTATAAAATTGCGTGCGTTAGTTCTTGAGATAGAGAGCCCACAAAACTGTGTCACATGCAGACACACAAAATGACAGAGTGACTGACAGACTCACAGACAGACATTTTCTAAAACCATCAAATCATGTCCAGGACCTTCTAAAACGTATAAATCCATCGAAAACCGGGAGTTTTTCACGAATCCGATCCATTCTTCTTATAAAAATAGAATGAAGTAAGAAATAAAAACTATATCAGTATAGAGAGTAATATATATATTTTTTTTTTCCTTTGATGGCTTGCACTTATCTTTATAGCGAGGAATTTTTTTAATTTTCACTTTCGAGAAAAAAAAAAAAAAAAAATTCTCTGGCACGTAGGATAGTTTTTGCCAGACTTCACTGAAAAATGGCTTTTGCAACTTGTCTTCTGGCAACCGGTGAATGAGCGTACTTTCCTCAAAGACACTCAGGAGCTTCCTGTAAATGTAGGTTAGAATTTGCGAAACCAGCTTTAAAAAAAAAAAAAAAAAAAAAAATCATACCATCAATGCCGACTTAATGGATACCATAAGTGGAGACACTAATTGCCTTGAAATCGGAAACAAAATGGACGTGAGAGGCAGGAGCGTGAAAAAGAAGTCATTTACTTCCAGGAAGTTGTTAATTTGAATTATTGTTAGATATCTCGTTACTTTCAGTGATGAACTTAAGTTCATTAAGACAAAATGATAGAAATGCATTACTACGAAATCAGATTTTACAATTTCAAGCCATGGCCTCTTCCTGAACAAAATCTATGGAGAGGCGAGATTTCATAATATATGTGCCTATAATTTGCGGTTTTTTTTTTTTTTTTTTTTTCAAATTTGATTCTTAAAAGACAGGGGGGAGGCAACGAGTGTCAAATTAAAAATTTAAAAAGATCATTCCATCTCACAAACCAATGAAAATAAAATCTTGAAATTTGTTAAACATATAATATAACTAAAATTAATGAACACGTGACTCGGAATAAAACCAAAGGAGGGTTCTGCCGCCAAGCGCCCATTGTTTTCGAAAGTCATCGCAAAAACACTATTTTAACTTACTGGTAATGGTTCATCAATTTTAGTTTTATTTATTCTGGAAAAACCAGTATTAACTACAGTATTTGTTGAAAAGTACTAATGGCAAGCTTGCCTCAATATTAGGGTGGGTCGAAAAAAATCGATATTTTTTTTTCGGATCGTAATACCGCGGAAAAGTTGCTAAATGGTATGACTAAATAGGGGAAAAAATATTAAAATTATCGGATGTTATCTTCCGTTCGCGCATGAGCTCTAAAGTTTGATTAAATTTTGAAAAAATTAAATTTTTTTGGAAATTTTTAATAATTTTTTTTATTACGATATTTAATATGTAATAGGGGAAAATGTCATCTACGACACACTAATGAATTAATATAAAAATACTGGTATTGAGTTTTAACATCTTCCGTTCGCGCATGGGCTGTAAAAATAGCAAAAAAGTGTTGAAAACCTCAAAAATGTGGACTTAGGAAAAATAAATATATACAAGCTTCAACATATTATTGATGTATTATCCAATAAATACAAAGTACATATTTCACTTACGAATAGATTACATGTCTGGTAGTTTGAACTGTCTTTTGTTATCAAAGGCTGGCATCGTGGACCTTGACTTAAGTGTCGTTCTTATGTACCCGTCTCGAGCTGCAGATCCGCAAACCTTAGCAGAAGCCTCGCTCACCAACTTGACGCTTCTCTCCACTGCTTGAGTATGGACTGGCATCTTCTGTGATAGGATTTCCCACTTCGGTACTTCTTCTGTTTTGATGTAGGTTTTCAGTTCATCATCAGTGACATCTTTCAATAGAGGCGGCGAAGAAAATTCACAGTTTGTCCAATAATTTAATTCCGTGTAGTCTGTTGCGGAAAAGTTTAGCTTAGGTGCCACGTACGTTCGAATTGTTTTCCTCTTTTGGTCTCTTTCTCTTGCCTTAATGATGCGGCGGAGGCCCAGTTCTCTTATATGTTTTCTGGGATCTTGAGTCATAGTAATCATAACATGTTCTGGATGCGCAAAGAACCCATTTCTCTCTATAACTGGGTCAATTACAGCTTTGAGTTCATCTTTAAGATATCTTGAGGTTTCAATACATTGGTGCACGAGCTTAGGGCCATCAGTAAAAAGTTTGGTCTTCTTAATACAAAACCACATCGGCATATATGACTTCAGAATGAATATTACTATTTCCTGGAACTCAGCAGTTGGATTTTCTTGACTAATGTAGAGTCTTAAAGCACGGTTAGCTGTTGTTAGCCACCTGGAGTGAGACAAAGGTCCTGGATCCCTGATTGATAAATCTTTTGGGCATTCACCTGATTTAATCGCTTCTGATATTTCCAGCAAATACTTCTGATCCTTACTAAGAGTTTTTTTGTCTATCTCAGGGATTTGGCAATCAATACTTTCAAACTGCACTACTGGAAGTGTTTCACATTTGATCAATTTCCCACCAATCGGTCCTTTCAAAGAATTTGGCCCGGTCGACTTACCATCTAAATACTGAAATAAATGGCGGAAGGGTAGTTCATTAAAATGAAGAAGACAAACTGCCCATTGCAGAGGCTTACCTAAGTGTGTTTCAATACGGCGTATTATACCGTTTTTCAATCCGGTGTTAACATTGGTGCCATCACAGCCAATAACGACTAATTCGTCCAAAGAAATGTCATTGCTTGTCAAATAGGATATAATAGAGGTCGCAATATCCTCTGAACTTCCTGAATTCGGGGTCACGTGACCCAGAAATATATTACCAGGTTCTTGTATAAGCACGTAATGTTCCTCCTTTACCACTCTTTTAAATCGTTTTGAATGTGCCTCTTGTACCACAATAGTGTCGTCTTTACGGCCATCAAAATATAGCCCAATTAGCTTATTTTCTGTTATAGAACTGGACAAATCAGCCCTAACATTGTGTTTTTCTCTTCTTATTTTACACTTGTCAACTACTTGTGAATTGTCGCTATTAGTTACCACGCCAACGTCCTGCAAAACACTTGAGGCTATTGCTGCTGTAGCACGATCGGAAACACCGTAACGATCACTAGTTAATGCAGTAGATTTAAGGTTAATCCTCATTTGCCAACCGGATTTCTTTTTTGGAGATTCAGGTATGAATTCTTGGTCACTGTCACTGCAATCGTCACTGGAGGTCAAGGATTCATCACGTTGTTCAGTTTCGGAAACTTGGACATCTACTTTTGGTTTTGGACAGCTGGAACGAGATTTCCTCTGTAAAGATTTGGCACGTTTCTTTGTTTCATTTAAGTCCACAGTTCCAATTTTGCCAATGCCGTGAGTGCGTAGTGAATAGATAAATTTCAGCTCAAGTAAAGGTATTTTTTTAAGCTTTTCACAAGTACAAGTTATTGAGCAGATACACTGGCATTGATCCGGTGTTTTATGACAGGTACATTCAAGGGCAATGGGGCATTTGCATGCCGCAATGTCAAAAAGCAAACAGCATTTTTTCTTAAAATCATCAAGGTTTCTCTTAAAGACTTCCTTGTTTTTGTCTCGAGTATGAGATTTTCTTAAACTATAATACTTGTCATGCAGTGCAGTCAACAGTTGTACTACTCTCTTATCACTTACGGTGGGAATTGATGCTCTATTGTACAAACACACTATTTTGCCAGCTACTGTATTGGCTACTTGTCCAAAACTAACCCTTTTGTTGTTTAGTTTAACTGCTAAATTATACCTCTCATTCGATAAACATCGAAGAACGTCCTCTCCTATAGGGAGCTTGTTAGGCGGCAAGTCTCTTGGTGTACCGAAAAACGGACACTGGAATTCTTGTCTAGTGATCACTGTCTTTGATAATGCCATCATTCATTGCACAATTGTTCAAAAAACTACACCAAAATATGAAATTTAGAACACACACTACGCAACACATCCACCGCACTCAAGAGACAACAGCAGACTGGCACACAAAATTGCGCGGCGGACCACTGTAATGACTGCCTGCAGCGGAGAGGGGGTATCACGTGACGCGGCGTGGGTCGTTGACCCGCTAGTGGCGCGCGCTGACAGTAAGTTTTGTATCGCTGTGCGCGATCGAAAAACCAAGCCTAATTACGTCTGAATTTTTTTTCTTTAACTATCAGAACATGTATAATCAGATATTAGGTATTACATTATTGATATCTGTAACTATACATGAAAAGAAAATAGGACAAAAATCCGATTTTCTTGTATTTTGGCTATATTTGGATGTCCATGCGCGAACGGAAGATGTTGAAGTGCAATACCGGTATTTTTATATTACTTTATTAGTGTGTTGTAGATGAAATTTTTCACTATTACATATTAAATATCGTAAAAAAAAATTATTACAAATTTTCAAAAAAAAATTATTTTTTTCAAAACTTTAGAGCTTATGCGCGAACGGAAGATAACATCCGATAATTTTAATATTTTTTCCCCTTTTTAGTCATACCATTTAGCAACTTTTCCGCGGTATTACGATCCGAAAAAAAAATATCGATTTTTTTCGACCCACCCTACTCAATATACCACACTTTGACCAACTTGACGAAATACCGCCAAATTTGCTAGTGTATTTAACACTTTGAGGCCCGTTTGTTAATGGTGTCGCCATTTTTGGTGAAGCAAACTAAGCCAGAGAGTCTCTCGGAGTCAACTTTTCGGTTGCGGTGTTTTCACATATTTATCTAAGGACTTTTATTATTAGTAAAATAAAAATAATATCGGTGCAGCTCTAAGCAGAAAAATGTATATGTTAAGAATCAGAACTTAATTCGAACTTATTGTAAACGTAGTGGTACTGCCCCTTGTGCTTTGAAATGTACCACAGAAAATTTTATTACACTAGAGGGGCTCCGCCCCCCTGCTCGCTACGCTCGCCAACCCCCCCACGTAATAGCTTCGCGATTCCAAGTTGTAGGCTACCCTGCTTGCTGCGCTCGCCAATACCCCATGGAATCGCTTCGCGATTCCGTTCAGTATTGCTTTGCAATCTCGGTTGGAATCGCTTCGCGATACCTTATTTTCCATACACTGTTAAAAATCTGCTGCATTTTGTTACAACGCACTCCCCTGCTTGTATAGAAAACGGTTACTTGGCCGTGAAATGGAGCTTTCTCAATGGTTGGAATAGAGATATTATATACAAGCGGTGGAGTGCGTTGCAACAAAATGCAGCAGATTTTTAACAGTGTACACTCAGTTTTGGAATTCATCCCTCTCCTCATTGATCGAAGCATAGACGGAGCCCTTTTCTGATTGGTCTATTCGACTCCTGGAAGGCATGGTCCACCCGGACGCGTTATTTCCGGAAACATTACACATCAGCATCATTCCAGGAGTCATTCCCGGAGATTTCTTTAAGGCTAGTTTTTTTTTTTTACTATAGAAGGATAATATTTATATTTAAAAAAAAACCGATTTTCAGATATTTGTTTAACATTCGAGTAAGTTTTTATTCAAATCGATGCAAAATTTTATGTTAAAATTTTATGATTTTTTTAGGCAGAGCTTTTAAAAAATTACATAAAACATGCTTCTTTCAATAATTTCTTATTAAAATATTAATTTTTAGCACATTTAAATAAACTTCCACGGACTTTTCTCAAATCTAAGAATTGAAAGTGTTTAATATTAAACCTTCCGAATATTTAAAAAATTATGTCCGGTAAAAAATTATTTTGTATTTTTAAAGTTAAAAAATCAATTTTTATTTTAAAGAGATTAAAATTAAAATTGAAATTTTTATTTTAAAGAGATTCATTTTAAAATAAATATTTCAAGAAATTACAGCTAAAATTATAAATGATTCCCACAATAATACATGATCCAAAATGCGCAAACATTCTTCTT
This sequence comes from Maratus speculifer, assembly GCA_964019185.1. Classification (NCBI taxonomy): domain Eukaryota; kingdom Metazoa; phylum Arthropoda; class Arachnida; order Araneae; family Salticidae; genus Maratus; species Maratus speculifer. The sequence goes on along the minus strand of OZ025292.1, from coordinate 449,997,688 downwards.
AACCCGTTTGGGGCCAGTATCTTTTACGGGAATTTTATTCCGTTGACATCCCTTTTTTCAAACAATCAAATTTAGCTTAGCATTCAAGAAAATGTCTGAATTAAATAATACAAATTTAAATTTAGTTTTTTAGTGGTATCAGAAATAAGTGCTTTAAGCATCGTTTGGGGATACATACAGGGTGTATCTAAACTCTTGGTCAAAACTTTAAGGGGGGATAGTACACATCAAGACAAACAATATTGAATAGGAAAAAACAGAAAAATTGGTCTGTTCGTTTGCGGTTTTCGCTAAAACTATTCTTTATGTCAGTATTTCCTTGAAAATAAAATGTGAAGATAAATTTCAAAAAATTCCGTTAGAGGGCGCCTCAAACTTTAGAGTTACCAACATCTATTTTTACTTTCTTCTATCTTTACAAGAAGAAAGTATTGGATTCATGAAAATTTTCGACTTCCGGTTTTCGACGGATTTATACGTTTTAGAAGGTCCTGAACACGTTTTGACTATTTTTAGAAAATGTCTGTCTGTGAGTCTGTCTGTATGTGACAAAAAATTTGTGGGCGCTCTATCTCAAGAATTAATGCTCGAAACAAAATAAATTTTTATATTCTGTTAGACCTTGATATGAACTAGTGCCTATTGGTTTTTGGGGAAAATTGGCCAGCAGGTGGCGCTGCTATACTACGTTTTTCATGATTTTCAAGATTGCTATATCTCAAGAACTAATGCACAGAATTTCACCAAACTTCAGATTCTGTGACCCCTTGATATAAATAGACGCTGATTAAGTTTTGGTGTAAAGTGGCCACCAGGTGGCGCTGCTATGCTACATTTTGCACGATTTTTGCGATAGCTATATCTCAAGAACTAATGTAGAAAACTTCATCAAATTTTAGTTTCTTTTACACTAGAATATATAACATAATTAGACGCTGATTACATTTTGATATTAACCTTGCAACAGGTGGAGCAGCTATGCTGCATTTTGCACGATTTTTCCGATAGATATAGCTCAACAACCAACGCACAGAATTTCATCAAACTTCAGATTTTGTTACAAAATGACATGTAACATAATTACATGATGATAACGTTTTGTTATAAATTCTTCAACTGATGGTGCTGCTGTGCTATATTTTACATGCTGTTTTTTTTGCTATGTACTATATATTTTTTTAAACTAGCTATATCTCAAGAACTAATGGACAGAATTTCATCAAACTTCAGATTCTTTTACACCATAACATAATTAGACGCTTTTTTACGTTTTGGCATAAATTGTCCAAGATATAGTGTTGCTGTGCTACATTTTGCAAATTTTTTGTTATAACTATATCTCAAGAACTAATGGACGAAATTCCATCAAATTTCAGATTCTGTTAGGTCTTGACATCAATAGATGCTTAATAGGTTTTAGTATAAATTACCCAACATGAGGCACTACTAAGTTCATTTTCCCAGAATATTAATTAAATTTTGCGTTTTAGGCTTTTCGGATACCAGAATCTCATTAGGCTAGGTCAAATATTCGAGGAAATTCGATAGTGGGTAACTTTGGGGTCACCACGTTTTTTTTTTTTTTTTTTAAATATTAAAATGTACTTATGAGATAGAAGAAAGTTTCGGGATTGACACATCCAACTAGTTAACCGTATTTTCCATCTAATTAAATGCTTGCAAAAGCTTAGGCTTAAATTTTGAGCTCAAATTCTGAATCGTTAGGAGGAGTTAAGAAAAGCAAACTGAACTGTGTTCAGGAGTTGAAATGTTATCCTTCTCACACTCGAACACAGTTCAATTTTGCGATACTTAATTACTCACAACGATTCAGATTTTGAGCTCAAAATTTAAGTCTAAGCTTTTACAAGCATTTAATTAGATACAAAAAATAACGGTTAAAAATAGATGTTGGTTACTCTAAAGTTTAAGACGCCCTCTCACAGAATTTTTTAAAATTTATCTTTAAAATTTATTTTCAATGAAATACTGAAATAAAGAATAGTTTTAGCGAAAACCGCAAAGGAATCAAACATTTTTTCTCTTTTTAATAAACATTTGAAATTTGAACCTCCCCACCCCCATTGAACACAGTTCAGTTTGCTTTTCTTAACTCCTCCCAACGATTCAAAATTTGAGCTCAAAATTTAAATCTCAGCTTTTGCAAGCATTTAATTAGATGAAAAATAGATGTTGGTTACTCTAAAGTTTAAGGCGTCCTATAACGGAATTTTTTGAAATTTATCTTTAAAATTTATGTTCAAGGAAATACTGACATAAAGAATAGTTTTAGCGGAAACCGCAAACGAACAGACCAATTTTTCTGTTTTTTCCTATTCAATATTGTTTGCGCAGTTTGCGCTACTTAACCACTCCCAACGATTGAGATTTTCAGCTCAAAATTTAAGTTTATGTCTATGCTTCAACAAAAGTTTAATGAGATGCAAAAAACAACGGTAAAAAAGTAGCTGTTCGTTACTCCAAAGTCTAAAGCGCGCTCTATCGGCATTTTTTGAAATTTATTTTTATAATTTATTTTCAAGACAATACTGACATAAAGAATAGTCTTAGTGAAAACTTCAAATCTTCTAAACTTTAATGGCGCCTATATCCTTCGGAAGACGTTTGAGACCCTTGGTTTTCTGTTTCATATTGTTTGTCTTGATGTGTACTATCACCCTTTAAAGTTTTGCCCAAGAGTTTAGATACATCCTGTATATTCACCCATGGTCCAGAAGGGGTTCATATCTTACAGGAAAACATGATTTTATGAACATGGAAGAATCTAATAAAATAAATTTTATTGTAAATATTGAAATGAAAAGTGCTGGAATTTTGACACTAGGAAATTCTCCGAAACCAGTATTTTCTTACAAAAAATGCCTCTTTAATAGAAGGCGAATTTTCACAAATTTAACCCGTATTTCCTTTTTCTTTTTTTTTTTTTAAGAAAAAAAATCTAGTAACAGTCTTGAAAAATTCACAATCATAGGAACTCTGATTTAAGATAATTTTAGATTAAAAAAAAAAAAAAAAAAAAAAAATGCTTATTTTATCATGTGATTACTATGTAAACATGCAATTTGCATTTCTTTTTTTTTTAAATTCAAAATTCCTTTTTTACGCCAAAAAACAGTAGACTTTAAAAAATATTTTGATGTTTTTGTATCCTAAATCCCATTAAAAAAAAAAAAAAAAAAAAAATAATAATAATAATAATAATAACAAAAACTGTGGGGCGCATGAGACGTATTTATCACAATATACTTTCTAATCTTATTGTTTAGTTGCTGATTTGACGTTCATTATGATAACGTTGGCATAAATAAAGAAAAATGTAGGCATAACAAAATAGATATTAGATAATCATTGATTATTACCCTTCTCCTTCCTTCATAGTAGCTTCTTCTTCTTTCTTTCTTTTTTCTTTTCTCTCTCTCTCTCTCTCTCTCTCTTTTTTTTTTTTTTTTTTTTTTTTTAAGAAAAAAAAATAAAGGTGTTTTGAGTGTTTTAATCAAATTTACGATCTATATTTAATGCCTGACTGATTGATTTTCCCCCATTTTTTATTATTACAAAAGCTGTTATGAAAGATTAGAAACAGACCTATTTAACAAATTTTAATGTACTTCAGACACATCAATGTGATTCCCCCCCCCCCCGTTATGAAGCACTCATTTTACCAATTTCATTTTTGTACATTCAAGTTGCACCTTGTTATTTGTTTAATTCTCGTACATGCAATTTACTTTTACGAATATTGCATTTTTATTATTATTATTATTATTATTATTATTATTATTATTATTATTATTATTATTATTACAGCGTCTGAAAATTTAAATGATTTTTTTAAAGTAAGAAAGTTTAAAAAAAGAAAGAAAGAAAGAAAAATACCAGCGAGCAATGTTCGATTAGACAATTCTAAACTTCAAATCGTTTTTTCTTCTGAAAAGTTAAGCAAAATCAAGCTAAAATAATCACTTATTCTGATAAAGCTAAGTGTTTGTATACAGGCAATGTTGTTTACACGCACACGCATGTTTACGAATAAAAGTTTACACATATTTCAGAGTCAAAGCTAAAATATTTATCAGACGCATAACAATTTGTGATAAAATGCTTTCATCGTTTTTACTGCCGAGCTCATCTCACTGCTTTTATTTAACTCAACTTGCTTCATGTACGTAATTCGATTTTTCACTAACGATTCGATTTTTCAGTCTATTTTTCACTGATGTACTAATATTTTAGAAATTGTGCACTATTGTATGTTCTCGTTGACAGTACAATATTTTCCTATTTTCGGAAGTTAATTTTCAATTAATACATTAATTTTAAATTAAATTTTTATTCTACATTGCGAAAAAAATTAGAAGGCCTAGGTAATTTAAACATTTTTTAAAATTACTAATTAAAATCTATTACCATGCGACTCAACAAAAAATATTTGCTGTTGACAATAGAAGCTTTTAGTCGGAATATGCTTTAAAATTGTATCTTGATTACAAATTTTGCTTTATCAATTTGTATCTCTATGATTATTATCTATGGAGTTTTTAAATACGTTGCCTAAAAAGTTAGCGGTTGATGTTAGCATGGTAAAAGGCTTAAGAAGGGAATTGGAATATTTTCTTGATATTGTTCGTGCTACGGAAGGATCTCATGTCGAATTTAAAAGCACTAGGGGCAAAAAGAAACTTTTTGAATTATTGTATCTATTGTTGTTACTAGTTTCGCTGTAGGCATATTTAAAAAAAAAAGTTGTACGGATATTTTTAAGACAGCCTGTACTTTGATTTATGGATGGTACATGCTACCAAATTAGAATTATCTTTTGATCTAAGAAACTTCTTTTCACCTATTCATGAGTAACACTAGTTACATTAATATAAAACGAGTTCGAATTTGCGGAATTCGACGGATGGAAATTTTTAAAAAGACCTGTTAGATTAAATTTATTTAAAGAAAAAAATAAAAAAATAATTAACCAATAAAAAGTTAATCTTACATTGGCTCCCTTAACTCTTGCAATAGGTAATTAATAAATATACAGTCGAGTCTCTATATAACGAAATCCACCGTTCCAGTAAAAAATTCGTTATATAGAGAAATTCGATATATAGAGAATGATGTTAAAAATCGTATTTAATATGTAAAATTTGAACAAATATTATTTTTGATTTTTTGAATTAAGAATTTGAAATGTTTAAAATTAAATATTAACCTAATATTTTATTTCTTAATTATTTAAGCTGTTTCAAAAAAGAGAAACGACATTTATTTAAAAGCTTGATGAAAATCAAATAAGGAAGACTTGCATTAATTTTAGACGAAGAAATCTGTAATTTTTTGTTATTTTGATTTTAAAATTGTTACTCCCCCCAAAAAGCTCAAATTTTGGCAAGGAATGAAAAATTGTAGTTAACATTTTCCTCCATTTGAAGGCCTCTCTTATGTGCCTCTCGTTGAATCCTCTCTTACATGTGTGTCAATCCAATTGACTCTGTTTTGAGAAGGATGTGTGGGAGGTGGGATGAATCCGTCGGATTTAAAAAACAAGGAGAGAAGTAATAAAAACTCAGCACTGACGATAAATCAAAAATAAGTGATGGAAAATTGATTCCATATGATTTCGAAGCTTTTTTAAAACTGAATAAATTAAGACCAATTTATGAAAAAATTCGTTATATGGAGATAGATATTTCGCTATATAGAGACTGTTTTTAATGTAATCATGCGATAAGGTGACCATTTCTACTAAAAATTCGTTATATAGAGAAATTCGATGTAATGAGTTTCGTTATAGAGAGACTCGACTGTATTTCCAAAGTACAATTTAAAATGTGAACAATCGCACTTTTGACTTGAGGTTTTAATCTTTAATACATGCGAAATTTAGAAATTTATTCTTTTAGATGCTTTCTTTGTAGAATATTTAGTTTTATCAAAGAAAATATTAGTTCCCTATTATTATGACGTCATTTTCATTCACTGAAGTACTTTGCTTTCCCCCGATATTAGCATCTCAAACTCAGTATCAGCGGAATGAATATATATTGAACTGTAACAGCCTCATAAGCAAAAATGAGTGCTTTTTAAACCTAACGTCATTTTCTGTTCACATTAAAACAAAGTTATCTATTTTAATTGTAATCAGGAAATGACATCAATAAAAATATAGTAATTCTCATTATCCCCTTTTTCTCTGTAACAATGGGAAATAATCCAGTAGCCACCATTATGAAGAAACTTCATGGATATTTTTTTTAATTCAAATATAAAAATAAGAATACTTAAAAAAATAGTTAGTGTGGACACACACATCCATAAAAAAACAGCTTTCATTTAAATAAATAATTATTGACATTGGTTCAGTTGAAAACTTAGGGCAGAAAAAAAAGCCTTGTTTTTTAAATAAATAGACAGATGTTTAAAATTTAATTTATCGGATGGGATTGTTTTTAAATGTTACAATATGCCCAGGCGTTGTTTACTCTTCATACTATTATTTCTTGTTTAAAATCGAAAATTCCCTGCAGGTATTTATTACAGATTCTGAACGTAAACTGGGTCAGTAGTTTAAGCAGTGGGATAAATGCTACTTAAGGCTGTAATACGTCGCCAGCAGCAACAATTGTTTTCCGTTAATCCGCGGTTTAGACAGGAAGGTCAACAATGCACTCAAAATAAACGAAATATTTTAGACTTCGAAAGAATTTTGATTTAACACGCACTGGAATAATTATCTGTTGATTTTTGGAATTTTGGTAAGCAGTGGATTTGTTTATTTATTTTTGTGATTTATTTATGCGTGTAAACTGAGATTTTTCTGAAATTGACGTTTTCCAATATAAATTGAAAAAAAAAAAAAATGATTGTTTTGGTCTGTCTGCAGAGCCTGATTACTAACGGGGCACTCTCCTACCAGTAAAATTTTATGGAAAGTTTCAACTTGTTTAAACGCCTTTTTCATTCGAAATTACTGTCATAAATAAGGGGAAAAATTCTATTTCTTTTTACTGGTAGGAGAGTGCCCCGTTGATAATCAGGCCCTGTCTGTCTGTTGTTTTCACCTTATGTCTCATCTTGTCCAACTCTCATCAATATATTAGGAGTGCCATGTAATTGATAAATATTATTGAGATCTATAATGGCATGTTCGTTACTGGAGATGAAGAATGTAACATTTATAGTTCGTTTACAGGTATACTGAAGATAATTCAGTTACATAATAATCTACGTAGAAAATTTATTTACAGTGTATTTAAATTATTAGAGTTTAACTATTTAGGATCTATGATCATCTGAGATAATATGGTAAAAGCAGAGATTAAAGCTGGATTCATAGCAGGCAACAGATGTCATTTTTTTTTTCTTCGAAACATTTTAAAGTCATCTTTAATATCAGGCGCAACTAAATTTAAAATTTTTGAAATTGTTGTAAATCTAATAGTAATTTTTAGTACTGAGACTTGGACGGTTACACAAAAAGGGAAAATTTACTCATTATTTTAGAAAGGAATATCTGTAGACAAGTTATTGAAACCACTAACCCTTGCGGAGGATCGACCGGTATAGACCAGCTCAGAACTCTTAATTACAGTAGAAACCCAAAATAACGATACCCGGTCCGATATACCGCGAGTTCGGATTTAATGCCGGAAAAAATATAACCCCCAAAAAAGGATCAATTTTAGGATAAATTTTGGGTTTAAAATTTCAGTGAAACACAGTGAGGGACTTGCAGTCTGAGGTCAGTGTTATGCATCTGGATACCTCTGTTGACAAATTAAATGACTGGATAGAAATTGACAACAGCGAACCAATCATTGATGCTGTAACCAGTGTTCTCGCTGACATTTGACCAACGTTCATAATTAGGCTAATAAAAAATAAAAAATATCCGCCAAATGAAAAAAAAAGTATTAGCAAAATAGATTCGCCGTGTAGCAAAAAAAAAAAGAAAAAAAAATCTTTAATACTTTAATGTAACCTTTTTTTTTTTTTCAAAATGTTCTAAAATAACCTAAGTTTTTATAACTGCGAGAACGATTCTTATTAATTTGATTTCTACTATCCGCTACAAATATATTAAAAATATGACGTATATGTATGAAAAAAGAAAGAAAAAGAAAAAGCAAAAATTGAGCACTAGCAACTTGGCGAATCTAATCGCTTGTTTACTCGCCAAATGAAGAATTCAGTCGCAATTTGGCGCAATGGCGCAATAACAGCGAGAACCCTGGCTGTAACGCATAAAAATTGGGGTAAGCAAGATGATGATGATAATGAAATTGAAAATGATGTGGTAATGAAAGACGAAGTTCCACATGTTAGTGAAATCATTTCTTACTTAAAGAAGATAATTTCGTGGATGGAGAGACAAGAAGATTTAGATTGCATTCGCTTACTCCATCTTGCTACTGTGTAACAATATGCCAAAAAGAAACGAAACGCCTCAGTTCGCCAAACAGTATACTTATGGACATTTTCAAGGTAGAGTAAGATTAAGTTTGTGTTCAATGAATGATAAAGTTTATCGCATTTCTCAAAGCGGGTAAGTGTTTTCACCATTTTGTACAATTTCTTTGGCACCATTCCGATATACCGCGGTTAAGTTATAACGCGGGTGTGAAGCGTGTCTCCCAACAACCGCTTTATACTCTTCTACTGTATTTTCACCGGATTTTTTTTTTTTTTTTTTTTTTGCCTTATGTAATCCGAACGTTTTCCCGATTCAATTAGATAAAAATTTTTATATTGAAAAACCGCTGATAAAAGATTAAATTTTTTTATGAAAGTCACACGTCCCGATGAAAGTAAGGAAAGTAATACAGATCAAATATCGAGATTGAACAGTATAGTGAAAAAGACATAATTAATATCATTAAAATAAGAAGAATGCAATCGTTAGGCTATTTAATCATAAAGAGGATGAGAGAATAACAAAGAAGATATATAATGAAAAATTAATGGGGTAAAAAATCAAATTACAAATTATAAATTAAAGGGCAGTGCTCGGAAATTTTACTTCGAGGTATATTAAAGGAAGTTAAAATCCTTTAAGTTATTGTCCTTGGTAGAACCATTGTGTAAATATATGTATTTAAATAATGTTACACCATTAAAAAAATTGTAAAATTTTTTATACATTACTGTGGTTCACTATAAGATAGTTCTTGCATAATATGATGTTTTTAGTTAAAGTATGTTTTTTAGGTAAATTTTTAATACTACTCGATGCGTTTAAATTTTACAGATTATATATAGGACTACACAAAAGAATCCGTACATATTAAGTTATGCATTTTCCATCTTTACTATTTTTAGAATACTAAAAGTTGTGTGTAAATTTTTAAATAAAATTATATACTAGGCTATTCAAAGAACTGCCTTCATTGGCGTCTACAGATGATAATTTCTGAATTCTTAAATTTTAGTATGTAGCGTGTTTAAATAATTTTTACAAAGGTGAAAATTTTTACAAAGGAATTAACGCGTGCTTGTCAATTATCATTGAAATTAAATAAGTGTAACCGAAATGTTTGATATTTTTTAATCAAAGTGAGTTTTATTATCATAAGTTAAATCCTAAGCACGGCTACTTCTACTTTCAACTACTCTAACAATTATTGACTCTCTCATTTCAAATGACGTGACGTATTTGTATGAATGAAATAGCACTTAATTATAAAAAAAAAAAAAAATTCTTTTGCCATGAGATGCTGGAATTACAGGTCGAAATTACTAAGAATTTTTTTTACTAAAATATACATTTTTAACTTATAACATTTACTACCCATCATACGCAGTATAGGGTAAATCTTGCAATCGTTTTAAAAATTGAAAAAAAAAATGACGGATTTACACGTTTTAGACACTGGAGATTCCGAAAAACGTATTTTTTAGAAAAATAATTTTGTTGTGCTTTTATCTGTTTGTCTGTAAACGCTCTATCCTCCGAACAAACAGAGATAGAGACTTAAAATCTAGTGTATATTTAGTTTGTAATAATGGAAAGAAGCCTATAGAATATCAGTAACCTCGATTATCCGGAACTAATTTTTTCGGATTCTCGAAATATTCCTTCTGATGAAAGGTCTATAAAAATTTTCGATTTTTTTTTATTTTGAGGATTGGATATAAATCATAATGTGAGATCATAAATAACAATGTTAATAAAACAATACAAATTTTGCACAAAGAACAAAGTGAATCAGATACTTAGTTGCCGAGACACTTGTAATCTTTTTTTACACTCTCTTCGATTTTTCATGATCCTGTATTTCATTCAAATTTCAATTTAAAGATATCCTTTAATTAGAAATGAGACGCCTATTCCGACTCAGTAAATTATTAATTAATATGAGTATTATTTTTTGAGTTATAAAAATGTTTCGTTTACGAAATTCGGTACTACTTGAGTAGTTTGGCGCTTTATATAATTTATCGAAAATGGTTCATCAGCAATTCAACAATAGCGTTACAATGCGTTAAAAATATTTAAGTTACACGTTTAAAGTTTGTTTTGGAATTGCGATACATTTTATAAATAGTTTACACATGTTTTATTTCCATATTTTATATTATGTACATCCATGATGGGTAAGTATTACGGTGCCCCCCTCCCCCTCCAACGACTAGTTTTTTCTTTTGTCTATAGCTTGATTCTTAAAAATGTGGGAAATCTTTCCTCGAAAGTTTACTTTTTTTTACAGATGTCTGGTACATTTTGAAACTCTTTCCGTTAGAAATAAATTTGGAGCTGGGATTTAGGTGCTATTTATAACTGAAATGACGATATATTACTTCAGAGAGAATGTAAGACAAGAATTTATTTCGAAAACCAAGAAGTTAATCACATAATGTTGGATAGGGATTTTTCTTGTGCAACTACTAAAAAAAAAAAAAAAAAAAAAAAAGTTACATGTTTCATTTTCCTGACTCTTGACTGGTAACTTTTGATATTTATAACAACTGTTTTTTTTTTTCTTTCGTTTTTAAAGAGACCTTTCTTGTATTGTGAAATTCATGTTATTATACTTCCTGGTAAAATTTCTACACTTAAAATAGATAAAGACATTTTCTGTGTATAATTTTTTATTGATTATATCAGAGAAGCAGAACTGAGTTCTCAAATAATTTGATCTACTGTAAATGATAATTCAAGTATTTATATTAGTTAATTATTTATAGTGTGTAATTATATTAGTTAATTATTTATAGTGTGTAATTATATTAGTTAATTATTTATAGTGTGTAATTATATTAGTTAATTATTTATAGTGTGTAATTTTTTATTGATTATATCAGAGAAGCAGAACTGAGTTCTCAAACTGTTCTGTATTAATTTGATCTACTGTAAATGATAATTCAAGTATTTATATGTAATAAATTCTAGATAGATTATTTTATGGTAGAATTGCAAGTTCGAATATATAAATTGCCGTTTATGAAGTCAGTCGATTATAACGAATGATGTGATGATGTACTTGAAGTTATGATAAATGGTGATGTAATTGACATTTTCTCACAGTTATGTATTTGAAAACATACTTTTATTTAGTTTTTAGCATGAACATTTTAAATTATTCGGTTCTGCAGCTAAATAAAATGGCGTGGATTATTTACATAATGAAATGAGTACATCTACTAAGAATTGCTTCAGTTTCTTTTCAATTTACTTCAGTTTGTTTACTGAAACGAAATCAGAAATGTTAATATTGGGGTGGGGTGGGGGACTGTGTGTTAAAAATAATTTATAATGTACTACAAATTACACATTATGTAGCATAAATCGCACGTTATTTTTCACGGTTTTCATTTATAACGAGTTAGCCTATGCATCCACATGTACTTATATTGCAATAGTTTTGAATCATCCACATGGAAAAGGTCTTCATTTGTATCTGCAATGATCCATTTTATGGTTTGTGTTATCGTAAAAATTGCCATAAAGACTCAACAACTATCCATAACAACTATTTTTTAGCTCAGTTTGATATCGTGATGCTTCAATAGGCAAAAAGAACAAAAATGTGCTGATGTTAAACTAGCAAAAGCCACGCCTTGTTTGGATTCGCGAAGCATTATTTCATAAGATAAATATTTGAAAGTAACAGTATATTTTTATGCATTAATTTTGCATCTTTATTAAGCAAAAATGTTATTTTATGTTTTGAAGCATTTTAATTTTAGAAATGCCAATTCAGCCAAATTCCATAATTTGTTTTTAAACGGCAAACATATTAAAAATAATACTAATAGTCTTAAAATAATACTAATAGTTACTTCTTAGTTGTAAGTGTGTTTCATTTGGTTCAATTTTTAATCTTCGAATTCGAATAACACTTTATATAATGAATTTAACAATTATTTTTATTTGTTTACCATTCTTTTATTGCCACTGTACCAAAGCTGTACTAAAGCGTCCTATGATGAATGGGAGATGTGTCAGCAAGATTAAAGGCGGGTCACATCAATCAAGGTCATACGCCACCTATCGGGAGGGGTGAACTACAAGTGGATTATAAAGTAGATTGAAGTTTCTTTTGTGCGAATGGCAACGAAATTTTTTTGTTTCTTTAAATCGTTACTTTAAAATGTTGCGTGGAATAAATTTTAGGTTTGAAATATTGTAAATAAATGTAGAATAAATAAGTGTAGTGTGATTAAATATTAACATAAAATATACTAAGATGAAACATTATTTAATTATGAAATACAAATATCGTTGATTTAAATATGTTCGATTTTAATTATGTTTTATAATGTAATGAAAGATTGACTCATAAAAATTAGAAAGTAGTTAATATGTAAAAGCAGAATTTTGTAATTGTTTCATATTTTACTAAATTCTTGATGAGCTAAACTGTACAAAATGGTATACACCGTTGTATTTTACATGAGAATGCAACATTTATTAAATTTTAATGTTTAGAATGTTTAGAATATGTACAAATTTAATACTAAATAAAATATTCAATTTTAGCTCCTTTTTTTCATTTACCAATCGCAGACGATAAAGATGCAATGTTTTCTTGGTCGTATCGCACTTTTATAATTTAACTTACAAACATTTCATTCTTTTAATTTAAAACTCATTTCATTATATATTCGGAATAATTTTAATTTTAAATGCGTGTATTAAATGTTGTTTTATTAAACAAACATTGTTCATTTATTTTGCATTTTAGACAACGATTTTCCTAAAATCGTAGATTAGACTCTCTCTCTTATTATTATTACTATTATTTTTTTTTTAAACAGACAAAGCTATTTAGAGAATTCATATTAAAAATTCAATCATAAAATTGAAGCTGTTCTCTCATGAAAGATAGATGAATCCTGTTTACCAGATTTATTGTAACAAAATATTTGTTACAGATTTTTTTGATTAAAAATATGTGTATTTTTTAAAAAAAATCTCATTGTCATTTTAATTTCAAGGTAAAAGACAATATTTTTCGTAGCATTAGTGTTTTTTCTCCCGAAATTAAAATGATATTGGGATTATTTTTTTTTTAATGTACATAACTTTATCAAAAAAAAAAAAAAAAAAAACTGTAACAAAAATATTTTGCAATAAACCTGATAGACTTGATTAATCTGTCATGATTGAGTATAAATTTAGAAAATATGCGCAAGAGATACGCAGATATCCGCGTCTATTATCTGCCTATCAAAAAGTGGGTGAAATTTCGATACCAAAACTACATCTTTACAGACAAAAACAAGTTAAGTTAAACAACAAAGGTTTACAGTTTACAGTTATGTTAAAAAACGGCGATGATTTTATTCAGCTTTTTGATTAGGAATAGCTTCAAGGAATTCTTTTACTTTCCCTATGATTTCACAGGCTATTAAAAGCAAGTGTTCATTTCACTTCGAACAAAATACTCATATACAATAACAAGTAGACCGAAATTTATTACTGTATTCGCTCGATTAAAAGTTTCCTTTTCTCATCACTTCATTTTGTGAGAAATGCCTCAGTTATGACTTCTTAATTAGTAATAACTAAGTTAATAGAGCGTATCAAGTAACAACAAACGCAAAACATTTAGATACATGCGAGATTCATTAACAGGAAGTTCTTGAAGAAGCGATGCACTTGATTGATATTTACGGTAAATGATTCTTTTATGACGAATTATTTGCTAAATTCGTTGTTACACAAATTAAAACAATTTGTTTTGGTTTTAATAAGCTCAAATTTTCATAGTTGAAAAATGCTTCGGTTTGTCTGTATACCGTTCGTTTGTCCGTGCTGTAACGCGCGTAAATACAATAGACTTCTTTAAATTTGCAATCCTCTAAAATCCACACATAATTTACAGATGTAAGCAATGAATCTTTCAGTTCAGATGTAGGGACAAAATTTGACTTTTTAATTTTTATATGAATTCTATATATGTGTGACATTTTAAAGTTAGGAGCTAGAAGCATCATCACCGGATTCCCCTTTTTTAAGCACAGAGCCATGGCAAGCGAGGAAGAAATAAATAAATAAATAAATAAATGTAGACGCTTCATTAAACTACACATGGGCTGCTCCAAAAAAGTTTATTAGAATGCAAATATATATAGCTGGAAATGCGCTCTTGCAGGCCGTCTTGAACAGAATCGTCGAAAAAAGCATATTCCATCATAAAAACATTATTCCGCAATTCGTCTTAACAGAATCATCAAAAGAAAAGGAAAGAAAATAGTTGATCACCTCTCAGCTTTCTTCTTAAATCTAAAAGCAAAAACTTCCAGAATATTCTATAGTCTCTAACCATGATTTCCCCATGTAAACAGAATTCACGTCCAGCGTCGAGATTAAACATTTCATTCAGACGATAGTTTTTATTTAAAAAAATTATTATTTAACTAATTTATAATTGAACTCAGAATTCGAATATCCTGCAGACGATATTTTAAAATAAAAAAGAAAAGAAATGAATTTATTGATACGCACAAATATCAAACATTGAAGGGGGAAAAATTAAAAAATAAATAAACATAATGATATTTTTTGAAAGGTATGGTTTTGGAATAAATTTAATAAGACTCTCTTAAAAAAGGGTTGATAAAAACAGGGAAAAATGAGTTTTATTTGGAATATTAAGAAATAAAGTATAATTAAGAATATTTTTAATTTAGAGCCATTTTTTAAATTTACGCATATTGGAATAAATGTTTTTTTAAGGAGAATTAAGAATTTATATCGTTTCTATAAAGATTAATAGATTGGATCTAGTGGCAGGATTTTAATTTAATAAGTTGAAATAAGTACGGAATATTGTTAAAAGGAAATTAATATAGAATAAGGTTAATTTTGGCGAAAAAATAAATAAATTTGTAATATACATTTTAATCTGTAATTTTCGTTAATGTTACTCAATTCATGTTTTTGCAGTAAAGATATTGCTGATATTACTGGTAATCACAATCTGTTTTGCTAAATGTATTTATGCGATAATCAAACTTTTTTTATTATTAAGTCCAGCTAAAATGAAATAAAACTTCCTTATTTCATGACTTTTACGTGGATTTGTAGTGCATCTTTCTAAGGAAAGTTTCACTGAATAATTTAGGAAAATGCATCTCATCTTTATAATGAATATTTAACTGTACATTATTGAATATTCACTTGAACTTTGCTTTTAATATTTTAATTATTTAAAAAAAATATCTAAATTGTATTATTTTAATTTTTTACTTTACTTAATTATTTTAATATTATGCTATATTTTAAACATTCATTATAATCTCGATTACATTGAAATTACTGTTTTAAAAATGTAAACAAAGCAATGACCAGGAAATAATTTTAAAATCCGCACAACTTCTGGTTCCAGGCTGTGCGGATTTGAGGGAGTGTACTGTATATATGGAATTCATATACTTAATTGGGTATAACCATGGCAATTTAGGTATTGAAAATGAAGTGTGTAGTATTTATGGCTCATTTATAGGATTCATTTACATTCAAAAGAATTCCGTTACATCGCTGTATATGAGGAAAAATCATTTGACGTGTATTTTAACAGCGGTTTTAAACATAATGAAATCGATATATATTCTTGAAATACAGTAGAAGATGGTTACTGTAGAGTACATTATCTTTAGCATCTATGATAAGCATACAGGGAAAGTCAAAAGTATACCGTTAAATTATGCCTATGACGAAAAATCGTTTGCAGCATTTTTAACTTTGTGTCTGATGTTAATAAACACAATGAAATTGGCATAACTTTCTGAGGTGAAAAAAAAAAAAAAAAAAAAAAAAAAAAAAAAAAAAAACACTTTTTCGAGATTTTAGAACATATATCATTTATTTACTACAAGATCATATAAAAGAGACTGATTATATTATAAAATAAATAGGAGGGGGGGGGGATATTCGCACAGCATTTAAATCATGTCACACTGTTTCAAATGTGGTAAAATTGACCTTCATTACTGGCTTTTACTGTAAGATGCTTTCAATAGAATATAAATCTCATCTCATTTATCTTTCATTTACAGGGAGACATAAAAGTTTTCAGATAAAATATAGTATTTGAAGTATCGTTTATCAGGAATGATTGCTGAAAATGCGTTTTCTGCTATGTTATGGTGTTTAAAGTTTAATTAAATTTTTTGCAGATTACGTAGTGTATATAAATTCTATAGGTCATATACAGGGCTCAGAAAAGAATTCGTAAGTCTTTTTGAGAATAAAAAAAAAACATTTAAAAGTTTTTTTTTTTTTTTTTTTTTTTTTGAGTTATTATGCATTTTCAAACTTAACTATATTTAGTAAATTCAAAAATATTTGTAGCATATGAATAAAATCCTATACAGTATTCAAAGAGTCGCATCAATAGCCGTCTATCAATATAAATTTCTGAAAGTATGATTTTAGTTATTTTAAACACGTTTTCTTGCCTCAATTAAATTTTGGTTTAATATGAGGCTTTTATAGATAATATACAGGAATGTACAAAATAATTAAAGTACTTTTCGGTCAATTGGTGGAAATTGCTCAAGGTGAAATTTCAGTTATGTTATGCGTTTTCTAACTAAACAAAATTTTAGCATATTATGTTGAATATATATATAAATCTGTTAACTATACACAGAGCTACGCAAAAGAATAAGATTAGATTTCCGGCTATGTGCAACAATTGTTAAAATCTGGTTTTTAAATGCTTTAGTTCAAATATTCTGGAAATAATTGAAATGTGTTTCATAACCTCTGCTTAATGCATAATTGCATAATTTCTCTCTCTCTCTCTTAAACATTGTTTTAAATAACTTAGTATACAAATAATAAAAATAATATCTGATGCAATTTATCTAAAATTATTAAAATTACTGAAATAAAATTGTGCAGCGTTTGAATTTTAACAATAATGTCCTCAATACTCATTTTCAAATTTTCAACGTTTTCCATCATTAGTTAAAAAGTGTTTATGAATATGGTTTGTCTGACCATCTGGCCGTTTTAATAAAGCTACAGTATTTTAAGCACATGGAAATTGACATCTATAATTAAGGAGCGCAACAAAATGCTTACTGTTGAATAGAGTGTGTATAACATTTAGCATTCATGTACAGGAACACACAAAACTGTTAGGTTACATCAACTTTATAGTCAATAATTGCTGAAAGTACGTATTTATTTTTGATATTCATTTTTCAATTTAAAAAAGGGTTGCTTATTTCTTGACATGGATACATTTTATAGATCATATACAGGGCTGTTAAAAATAAAAATCGAATACATTTTATTTAATGAGGGATATTTGTGAAAAGGAATTTTTAATTGTTTTAAGCGTTTACCAATTGAACTAAATTTTAGCATAATAAGGTATCCTGGGGTAATAAAGTCATATTAATGGTCTATCAATTTTCACGGCTTAGTTATATATATATATCTAACAAATAAAAGATTTGATAGAGATATTTATTGATTATCTATAAAAAATAATTTAACAGATATGTATTCATGAAATGTGATGGCGTGATTTCTTAACCAATGCTGTTTGCGTTATTACCTACTTATGTAGGTAATAACGCTATGCAAATAAAACTTGCAAGGAATATCTGCTTCGACCCTATTTCATTAAATGTTGATATTTTCCATGCATATATTCTTCACATTAAGGATAAATTAATATTAGACAGTTTTTTTTTTAAATATTGATTATTAATTTTAGTCTGCACATTTCGTCTTTCTAATTTTCAATGGTCAAAATATTGAAAATTAGAAAGACTCGTATAATTGATGGGTCATGGACATTAGAAAAACTAAATGTTTCAGATTTATAAAATTCAAAGAAACAAAAAACAAGATTTAAAAAACATTTCATATTTATTTACTTAGAATCGGTGTCACAAATAAAAAATTAAAAAGTTGACATGTTTCGGTTCATTCATAAGAACCGTATTCATAACACATATAATCAGTAGAAAGCTAAATGACACTGGATATAAATATAATTTAAAAACCCAATTTAAAAATTTTAAGATTTATTTTAAGATTTAAAATGTCAAACAAATTTCATTTTGTATGTAGAGAATTGAGATGAATTTTAAAAGGCATTTATAAGTCTTAATATTACTTCTCTGTAGTAGGTAGAAACATGAAAAATTTTACCCTTTTTAACTTAATTTAATTTAATTTAATTTTTATTTTATTTAATGTAATTTAATTTTTTTAATATTATTTTTTCTTTTAATATGTATGCAATTAATACAATTTTTTTGTAAATGTAAATTCTTTTTAAAATGTTTTTTTATTTCAAAAAACATATTTTAAATATTGATGATGTTTAAATTTTAGTGTAACTTTTGAAAGAATAACTAGCTATATTTCGAAACTTTAATTTTTTCCCCCATTTGTGAATAAATAACTTCTTCATTTGTCCGGAACCTGAAGACTGGTAGAAAAATCCAGTTCGAGCCCGTCTCAACTGTTCAAATAGAGTTTGTCAATTATGAGATTTCTGAAATTCAATTGGAGAAACGAAAATGAGCGTGAAAGCTTCCGAAAGACTTTCAAAACAGAAGCTTCCGAGATCCGCGCAGAAATAGTGCGTTAAATTACTGTTTAATGTAATATGTGTTAGCTGGAGAACATCACAGAAAAACGGAACTAGGTGGCACACTTCTGTTCTTGTTTTTCACAGCGCATTAGCTTGACACTCGTATGTGTTTAGCAGAAGTTGCTTCTTAACCACTTAAACTCAAAATTTTAATCAGGGTTCGCTTCGCTCATCCTTTACTAGGCTACACAAATTACATGTTGTCGTACACTTAAAAAAAAAAGAAACTATTAAGTATTTTGACTTGAAATTAAACCTTCAAATAAATTATGATCTGTAGTTTCGCACTATATTATTATTATTATTATTATTATTATTATTATTATTATTATTATTATTATTATTATTATTATTATTATTATTATTATTATTATTATTATTATTATTTTACAGAATAATTTAAAAAGAATTATTATTCTAATTAATTTATTTTTAATGTTTTTTCATTACGGACGCATTTTTTGCTAATAAAAAATGAAACACGTATATTTACAGAAGGAAAAAAAAACATGGAGACAGTATATATAAATACACTGACGGAAAAAAAAATCTCAACACCAAGAAAAACTTATTGTAGAGTAATGAAATTTGGACAGTGCATTTGTCTAGTTAACATGTTTAATTGATTAGATTTTCGAGATCACGGGTTAATTTAAGGTCAATAAAATGCATCTCAAAGGTGAAATGCCGTTACAATAATAGTCGCTATAACCTCCAGAATTTCGAATGCAAGCCTGCACACGTGCATGCATAGTGTCATACAGTTGCCGATTGTCACTTTGTGGTATAGAGTTCCATGTTTGTTGTACACACTGTGTCAATACGTGATGTTC
Organism: Maratus speculifer; assembly: GCA_964019185.1. Taxonomy (NCBI): domain Eukaryota; kingdom Metazoa; phylum Arthropoda; class Arachnida; order Araneae; family Salticidae; genus Maratus; species Maratus speculifer. The sequence goes on along the minus strand of OZ025292.1, from coordinate 449,977,773 downwards.
AATGCTGGCTGGGGATGACACTGGAGTTCTCATCAAATGATATACCATACGCGCTCAATGGGAGCCAGATCTGGTGATCTCGCTGGCCAAGGTAACATGTCGGCACTCTGTAGTGCGTGTTGCGTTACAACAGCGGCATGAGGGCGAGCGTTATCCTGCTGAAAAACTCCCCTTGAATGCTTTTTTTGAATGGAAGCACTACAGGCTGAATTACCAGACTGACGTACACATTTGCAGCCAGTGTGCTTGGGAGAACCACGAGAGTGCTTCTGCTGTCATAGGAAATTGCTCCCTAGACCATAACCCCAGATTGTAGGTCCAGTGTGTTTAGGCCGCAGACAGTTTGGTTGCAGACGTTTCCCTGGTCTCCTTCTGACCAGCACATGGCCGTCATTGGCACCAAGGCAGAACCTGCTTTCATCAGAAAACACAACAAATCTCTACTCCATCTTTCATTAAGCTCTGGATTGACACCATTGACGTGGCAAACGGCAATGACTTAGACTCAGTGGAATGCATGCCTTGCATCGAGCTGTTCTTGAAATAACCGATTTCTAACAGTTCGTTGTGTCACTGTGGTACCAACTGCAGCTCGAATTTCTGTCGCAGACGCAGTACGATGCACCACAGCCGTACGCCGAATACGACGGTCTTCCCTCTCAGTAGTGCCACGTGTTCACCCGGAACATGGTCTTCTTGTGGCAGTACCATCCCTTGACCACTACTCCCAACAATCATGCACAGTGGATACATTCCGTCCAAGTCTTTCTGCAAAATCGCGGAAAGAAAATCCACTTTCCTGTAGCCCTACTTTACGCCCTCTTTCCAACTTGGGAGCTGATGATAATAGCTTCTTCGTCTTCTTAAAGGCATTCATGATCAACCTCAACTCAATTCGTCAAATTTTGAAGATAAATAATGCTCACGAACTTTACAACACTTATTTAAAGCAAACCTGATTTTAAAGTTGTAAGTGGCGCTACTAGCGCCACACCTATGTGCGAAGCATGAAATTTAAATCAATGTCATCTTTCAGATGTATAAACACGCCTACAAAATTTCGTTTAGCTAACACAAGTCTTTCTTGGTGTTGGGATTTTTTTTTTCCGTCAGTGTAGAATCACGATTAATTAAATAAATAAAATATACCTATTTCCATTATTCCACCAAAACATCTCAAAAACTGCTTTTTAAATTTAACTAAGGAAAGATATGTTTTTGGATTTAATAGAAATACAATATAATCTGTAGATTCTGACAATACAGTGAAACCTCCAAATAAGGGACACCCATGGGACCGGAACTTTTGTCCCTTAAATAGAGGTGTCCCTTATTCGGAGTTTTTACGTTTTTTAAAAATTAATCATTTATAAGGACATAAAAAATAAGAAAATATTAAAATTGAAGTTTAAATGTACCCGAGAGTTATAAATTACATTAATTAGGCACAAAAGTAATAGACAATTAATTTTTTAATTGATTACTTAATTAGTAAATGATTTGTAGAGTTGTTGATTTGTATTTTTTACGTAAATGTTTCTATAATGCAAAAAGTGCATTTAAAGAGTCTTACTTGTGATGTAATCAATAAAAAAGTGACTGTTATGCAGATTTCAATTCTTCTACTACTAAACTTTTCAGACATTCATTTACCAATCTTAGTCCTTCATTATAAGCAGTATTTACGAAAAAAGTATTCAACTGATTTGCATATTTTAAAGCATCTGTAACGTTCTTTATTTCATAATTTTCCTTTCTCTTTCATTTTCAGAGTCATCCCTTACAATTTTCAGCATTTTTTTCAATATAGACTGGGAAGTGGCAACACAGACAATCCCCTCATCGAGTTCACGGCAGAAATTCTAGAATTAATTAAAACTCAATATGCATGTTAAAATGCAACTGGTCTACTAAGTCATATTTTGGTGGAAAACACCTAAAAATCAAAATTTAGGGGTTGACTCGTAGGTTTACCATTATGGTTTCTTGCACTCAAATCTATGAAAATATGGAGGACTGGGTGCAGGATACCCCAATGATAAACCTACGAATCAACCACTAAAATTGGGTTTAAATCTATTTTCCACCTAGATATGACTTGACAGATCCAATTGAATTTTAATTTGTAAATAGACTTTTAATCAATTCTGGAATTTCAGCTGTGAACTCAATGGAATTATTGTCTGCATTGTCACCTCTTGCTCTGATAGTGATAAACACACTTCGATAATTTCATCTGAATTGTGAATAAATAAATGCTCATCAGTTGAGTTGCATATCTCTGTACCAACATAACTGCCTCATTATCTCAAATGCAAAAATCAACCCCTTTAACATTTTGCACTCGTACGTCCAGTGTGACTGGTCAGCATTTTTCTTTGCAAAATTTGCTTACGTCATACAGTAACAAAGGAAAATAAAATTTGTCATTTAATTAGTTTCTTTTTTTATATTATGTATTTGAGGGAATTTTTTTTTTTTTTTTTTTAAGTGGTGTCAACTGAATAAAATTTGTGTAAGAAACGCCCGAATCGAAAGGGTTAATCTCATTTTCAAGTGTCCCTTAAATCGAGTGTCCCTTATTCGGAGGTAAATACATTACACTTCCTATACCAAGGGACTCGGACCGGAACTTTTGTCCCTTAAATAGAGGTGTCCCTTATTCGGAGTGTCCCTTATTTGGAGGTTTCACTGTATTATATTCTTATCGATTGATTTAAAAAAAAAGCATTTTTTTATTATTTTGTTGAATATATTTTTCTACCGTACAGAATAATTTTTGTAAGTGATAATGAAACTTGCGTGTTTCTCGTATACGAGAAATACGCAAGTTTCATTATTTACTATAGTAATTCATTCATTTACTATAGTAAATACAAATCATTGAGTCAGTAAAAAGGAATAAAGTCATGAATGATTAAGTATGTGAGATATTACCATTGCATCAAAATTTTTCATTTTTTTTAATCAGTTAAATAAGGAAAGGAACCTATATATCAGCATTTTACGAAGACGAAATATTTTAAATACGGAAAATGAATGCAGAATTTATACTTCAAACCGTAAAAGAACATTAAACTTTCTAATATTAAAAAAAGAACTTTATTTCAGAGGAAAATGTATATTTTGATAGAATACTTGAAAATAGTGCATATTTTGGTGCTCATTTCTTTTAATCATATAATAGTTTCACGATTTCTTTCATAAGACTTTTTTTTTTAATTTTTTTTAATGAAAAATATAGCATGTTTTTAATGCACTGAAATTTGTAAAAATTCAAATGTTTACATTCAATTATAATAAGCATTTTTCAGTGTTAAAATGCCATAATTTATTCTTATTGTGTGAAATCATTTACCCAGTCGATACTAACGCATTTTAAAAGAATGTACTATGATTTTTTTTTCCTTGTACAGTGCAAAACTGCATTGCATATCAAGCTTTCAAAGACAATGCTGGAATCTGTCTTAAATTAACATAACTGCGCCAACTGGTGGCCGGTGTGATAACGAATACACGGGTTTTTAGCATGACGTATATAAGAGGAAATTTTTTCAGCACTTCAAAATCGCGCATTGTTCTTTAAATATGATCTGCTTCAATTACAAACATTAACATTAACAAAACATTACATTTACTACATTAACAAAAATCAAACAAATCAATAAAATATGTTTAAAAAAATACTAACCGACTTAAAAAAAAAAAAAAAAAAAAAAAAGAATCAAGCTTGGCGACAACTTGGTGCTAACGCATATGAATGCAAAGTTTTATGCTTATGATTTGAAAACGGTTGCAACAATTAAAGATAATTGGTGACAAATCATTATTATTATTATTATTTTTTTTTTTTTAATCAAATCCATATTTTTTCATTAAAAAATTTCTAATCATCAGAATTTAATGAAATTAAAATAGGACCACATGGGTATCTTATACTAAAAAAAAAAAAAAAAAAAAAAAAAAAAAAAAAAAAAACAAGATGAATGTAGATTCTACCATTGCAGAATTCAGTTTCGCCTCCGATTAGAAAAAAAAAAAAAAAAAAAAAATCGATAGAAGTTTTTTAGAAGGGCGACCCCGTTTAGATTGCAATGAACTAACTTCATTTTTCTTGTGTTTATCAATATAATAGCAAACAGAACGGCGTGAAATACCCAATTGAATAGCAATTTCTCTCTGAGACATTGGAATTGCGGAATAATAAAGAGATACAATTTGAAAATGGATTTTTTCTTTAGTTTAAACGCTTTTTTATAGACTCTAAGTAAAAGGAAATGCAATTTAACAATAAAACGAATGGAATCCCGTCGAATTCGACGAATGAAATGTTTAAAAGGCCCGATCGATTTGGTTTTAAAAAAAGCAAAAGTAATTACATTATTGAATCAATATATAATAAATATATTTACAAAGTGAATGTCAAATTTGCCAGTTACAATTTTGCATTCAAATATTCGCACATCTACAGTTAAAATTGTAATATGGGTGCCGGCGAAATCCAGAAATTTTATTTTATCTGCACTCACAGAAAAATAGCTTTATTTAAAAAAAAAATAATAATAATAATAATAATAATAATAATATCGGGTACTACTAGCTTATCCCATCGACCAAAAAATTATCGCCAAACTATAAGATTAAATGCCAATAATGGATGATCGTGAATGTCACATTGAATGACATTAAATACGATTCATGTGTTTAAAATGTCATTAAGTGATTTTTATTTCGACTTTTTATTAATCTTTTTATTAATATTCTACTAATTATTTATTTTTTCGTTATTTAAAATACAAATTATGTCAATATGTATAATTTGGCTATTAATGTGGCGATTTGTATAATTTGGCGAAATTGGTCGACGGGATAACAGAGTAGTACCTAACATCGTTATGAGTAAAAATACGATGTTTTAGATAGTGACGTCTTTTACTCTTCAAATGTTCTTTAAAAGTTACTGTTTATGAAAAAGGCATCCATAATAATATTGTAATTCCCTTTTATCTGGTTGTTGAATGACATAATTTTCCTCATTTGAAATTTCTCTTATTTTGATTTAGACATTAATTTTTATCATAAATTATTTTCTGTCATTTTATTTACGTCATTAATATTATTTCTCAGTAAATATATATATTTTTAACTCAATTAGTGCATAATTATACGCAATCATTTTAGAAAATAAATTTTTATTATCGAGAGAAAAGCTAAACTGTGTTGCCACCATTTTGAAGAAATGTCATGAAAAAGCTTTTAAAATTAAAAATAAAATATAAAAATGGAAATAAATTAAAAAATAACTAAAATGGGCACAACTACAAATAAATAGCTTTCATTTAAAAAAATAATTATCAAAATCGGTTGACTAGAAAATTCAGGGCTGATGACACGACATTTTTAGCTTGTCTGAAAGAAATAGCATCGGATGCTAATAAAAAAAAAAAAAAAAAAAAAAAAAAGAATTATCAAAATCGGTTCATATTTAAAGAAGTTATGAGTGAACAAGAAATGCATACAGGTTGAAATCATAACCTCCTCCTTGAAGTCGGTTAAAAACTACAACGTCTGATTTTCAAAATAATGGTTCTTAAAAGTAACCACCATGCCAAATTCTAAACTTCCATTTTAATTGTATCACATAAATTACGATTTTAGAACGTATTTTGCTCCTGCACCCTTTTAAGTTTCGAATTTTTTACTTTCTTCTATCTTTACAAGAAGAAAGTATTGGATTCATGAAAATTTTCAACTTCCGGTTTTCGACGGATTTATACGTTTTAGAAGGTCCTGAACACGTTTTGACTATTTTTAGAAAATGTCTGTCTGTCTGCATGTGACAAAAAATTTGTGGGCACTCTATCTCAAGAACTAATGCTCGAAATTTCATAAAATTTTATATTCAGTTAGACCTTGATATGAATTAGTGCCTATTGGTTTTTGGTGTAAATTGGCCTGCAGGTGGCGCTGCTATACTACGTTTTTCATGATTTTCAAGATTGCTATATCTCAAGAACTAATGCACAGAATTTCACCAAATTTCAGATTCTGTGACCCCTTGATATACATAGACGCTGATTAAGTTTTAATGTAAATTGGCCAGCAGGTGGCGCTGCTATGCCACGTCTTTCATTATTTTCATGATAGCTATATCTCAAGAACTAATGAACAGAATTTCACCAAACTTCAGATTCCGCAATAACTTGAGATACATTGCCACTGATAAGGTTTTGGTCTGAACTGCCCAATAGGTGGCGCTGCTATGCTACATTTTGCATGATTTTTGCGATAGCTATATCTCAAGAACTAATGCAGAGAACTTCATCAAATTTCAGGTTCTGTTACACTAGAATATATAACATAATTAGACGCTGATTACATTTTGGTATAAACCTCACAACAGGTGGCGCTGCTATGCTACGTTTTTCATGATTTTCACGATAGCTATATCTCAAGAACTAATTCACAGAATTTAACCAAACTTCAGATTCCGGGAGACCTTGAGATACATAGACGCTGATTAGGGTTTTCTGTGAATTGCTCAATATGTGGCGCTGTTATGCTACATCTTGCACGTTTTTTGCGATAGCTATATCTCAAGAAGTAATGCAGAGAACTTCATGAAATTTCAGATTCTGGTACACTATAATATATAACATAATTAGACGCTGATCACATTTTGGTATAAATCTCACAACAGGTGGCGCTGCTATGCTATGTTTTTCATGATTTTCACGTATATGGTTATTGTTATTATTATGTTCTTTAAATCGATGTAATTATTTGCACTTTTTAAATGGTTCAATTGGCGTGATTTAAATAGAAGAAAGCTTTGTGATGGCCACAACATACTAGTTTTTAAACTGTTCTAGGTGAGTATTTATTTCACTAAAACAACAACCATGCCATATTTTCAAGTATCTAGCCCTAACAGTTTCCAATAAATCGCAATTTAGAATGTTTTCCGCTGATTTTATCCCTTTAAATTTCAAACTTTTTATAAACGTTCATAGCAGGTATTTACATCTTAAAAGTAATCACTATACCGAATATGAAATTTCTAGCCCCAAGAATTAAGAGTAATCACAATTTTAGAAACTTTTTCCCCCTATTACTCTTTTGCAATACTGACATACAGGCCTGTCCAACCTTTCAATAATCGGGAGTGCACTTCAATTCTTGATACTCGATGCAGGGCGCCATAATTCCCATGATTGAAAACATGTGACAATATTATCGCACAGTATTAGTGAATACTATGCGTCTTAATGTCTTATCACAATGCAAATATGAATCTTATAGAGGTAGACAAACGACAGCTACGGTTCTGGAGTTACATGCATTAAATTTCAAATTATACATTTTTCTATTATAGCTCTATCTCAAAAATGGTTGTAGGATAAAGTGCCAGAAACTTTATTCACGCCTTCAACAACAACAACAAATAATAAAAAATAAATCACAAATAAACATGGAAATCAGAGATTTCTTTTACAATGTGAAAATACGCCCTGACTTATTTTAAATTCGTGAATTTAGTTTTATATATATATATATATATATATGTCTATATATAAAAAAACAGACAGATATAATAGTGACTAATCCGTATGAAGAATTCTAGAGAAGTCAGGACGTGGATTTCATAGATAGAAATCATCCTGCCCTGTTTTTTTTTTTTTTTCTTTTTAATATTTTTCAACAAATTCGAAAAAAGGAGCACCAAAAATTTTTTCCAACTAAAGAAGAAAAAAATAAGCCCCTTTATCCCTCGTATAAAACAGCCAATGGGCCAGTGTGAAAACAGTAAAAATAATAAATTGAACTTTCACGCTAATGGTGTCTTCAAAGGGGTGGGGGAGAAGGTGAAAAAGTAATTTTTTTTTTCCTATTCCTTCTTAAATATTAAAAATAGCTATTTTCAATCATTACCAAATTTAACCAACATAATTAGACTTTCTGAGTAATAACTATATATCATGCATGATAAAAATTGTAAAGCATGTTTCTAGTTTTAATGCGTTTTCACAGGTTTGGAAAATATCTCAGATTCAAATACTAATAATTTTAAAGAAATAATTTTTTATAATGGAATTTTATTTCTAAAAAGTTTAATAACAGAAAATCTTCAAAAGACGCCATGAAGCTCGCGGGATCCTCGTTGGAGAGCCCCGCTGACATATATTTAATGATACATTTTGTATACTGACATAAAATATAGGTTATATTAAAGCAAAGATGGTCACTAGCATTTTGCCAAAGTTATGCTTTGAAACCGGTTTGGAAATCCCAGAGATTATCCACTACAAATAAATAATCACATAAAGATTCTCTATATATTTTGTATCAATTGATTTTAAACATATGGGCGAATATGGCTCTTTTTATTATTATTATTTTTCTTTAAGAATACAATTTTGTAAGATCGAACGTTTCATGTAGGTATACTTCTTAATATCCTACCAGTAATCTAATTATAAGATATATATTCTTTATTTTATATTTTTCATTCAAGAAGCTCAATTCCTATGCATATAATGTTGAGAACTACAGATTTTCTTCACAATATTTGCAAACCGACAATTCAAAGGAAACAAGCTGCATGTATGCACGGCTAGCTGTTTCGGAAACAGCTAGCCGTGACATGAGAAAAGAAATAAATTTCCCTTTCTTTTATTCTGTTACAATTTAACATGCATTCGAAATAGTGAACGGCATATTTAACCCAAATTATTTATTTTTCTTACCTTAATAATTGAAGTAACACAATGAACTATTTAATTCCAGCTGTTTCTCAATGTCTGCTGTTACAGAATTTTGTTTTTCCGAGCGTCCAGTATCCAATTAACATATTTTCTTTCGTGTCTTCTTTTCCCCTATTTTAATGAATCTTCTCTAATGAGTGACCGATTGTTTTAAATAAACGAGAAAGCAAAATCATATGCCAGGCATATGTTATGAAAAACTTTTCAACACTTTTATAATACTGCAACGAAAAGTCACTGTTTAAAAAGATGGAACCAGATTTCAGTAATTATGGTTTTTACCCGGAAAGTTACTCGAATTGTTTTGTGTATTCCTGCATATGATCTATAGGATTGTATATATGCTTAAAGTGTTAAAATTAGAGATCAACTGAAAATTCGATTTCGTTTTCGGCGAAAATGCTGTCAAAATTCGGCCGGACCGAAATTTGACCGGAGCTATCGATATTTAAAAATTCACATTTCTTCCTTCGGAAGTTTTGAACATTATTTGAGCTGAATTGGCTCAAATTACACACTTTTTTCTTATTGATATGAATTTCACTGTTTATAATTATGTGCCATGACTGACTCAAGACGTGAGTATAAATTATAAAGCAAGAGATGCATGAAGGGTACACTTTGAAGACTCTTTTCACGTGTTCATTAGAATCTACAAACTTAAATGCAATAGGAGATTTTTGTTTGAAACAGCAGACGTGTTTTGAATTCTCTTTGAGAAAGTGATTAGCATACCAGATGATCGTTTAAAAAGTCATTATAGAAGGTAAATCGGGATATGTACATCTAAAACATTTTTTTTATAATATAAAAGTTGTATAATTAGAAAATATCTTTGTGTCGTAGATAATTAATTACATTTTATTTTATAGAAAAATAAAAAGTTTGGGTCCAGAGGCACAGAAAGCCATCTTGGACTACATGTATAATAACATGTATAAGTAATTAATAATTATGTATACTTTTGTAGGCATTAATTAATTAATTAAACCTTTTTTTGTACACTCATTTTTCGTTTTCGACCGAGAATAAAAAGATCACCGAAATTCGGTTTCGGTTACGGTTTCGCTCATAAAAAAGCTGTTTCGACCGATCTTTAGTTTAATTAAAAAACATATAATACTGTCTGCAGCAATTTACACAAATTGTTACAAATGCACTCAAATATTTTTGTACAGCCTTGCATGTTATCTATTCAATCCTTAGGGCCGAATAATACTTAATAATGATACAATCTCTTAAGGCCTGAATAATACTACCTGGGGCATCAGAGCAAGAGTCATCTAAGGAGCCCCTCTTCTGTCCATCCGCAGAAATTGTCCGCGAATAATGTGGTATTGGCTAGTACTAAATTTTATACAAATTGTACGTATGCATAAATTTCGTACCAAGTGCAATTCCTATTGTATACAGGGTATCATGAAAAGAGGGTCACAAATTTAAGGAAAATACAAACAGGATAACAGTAGAAAAATGATGGAAAAGACGAGAGAGCTATTTGTTTGAAAGCTTTTACTTAGCTTATCTACATATTTATAAAATGTCTGAAAAAAATACTCTAATTGATTAATGCTCTAATTGCCCTGATTGGTTTTAACTTGCCTCGTTACGAAGAAAACACCATTTAAAAATTCCTTTTGAAACCAAAGAATACTAAATTGTTATAATAAAATTTTAATAACTAAGACTAGTGATTAAAATTATATAGTGATAAAATTGTGTCATAAAATGAATTATATAGTCATAAATAGTGATTAAAACTAGAAAACTAAGTTTGCTAACGATGTAGTTCATTCTTTTGTGTGGGTGGAAGGAATATGGGAAGCAGAGAGGGGAAGGGGAATCGCACTCCCTTCTTAAATATTTGAAAATAAATTAATTTTGATCATTTTTGGCCAATTTTTACCATTTGGCACTTTTTAATGAAAATTCTGAATATTCCCATTCGGAGCCCCTTAAAGGTGAACCCAGGCAGGTGCTCCGCATGCCCTTGCACTAATCAGACCGTGCATCTATTAACTAAGCTATATTATCTACTTTTAAATACATTCATTTATTAAGAATAATTGTAATATTATTATTGAACATTGAACAATAACTACCACAGCAATAGTTAATTTAGTTATTACTGTTTTACTTCCTAGAATAATTTAAGTTTATTACAAGAATAATTGAAAAATAAGTTTGTTTCAGTAAACAGGTTTAAATTCGAGCGCAAGTGTCCTAGTAAATATTACGAATTCTATAAAATAACATATAACCGGTTGCATGTAAAGTCTTTATGTCATGTTTGTAAGTATAGTTATCTAATCTTAGATATATTAAACATAACTGTCATTTAATTTTTCTTCCTGTTAAAGATTTTAGAAAGTTTGGTGTAATAACAATGCAATGATTACATCAGTTACATTTTTGAAATAGAAAAAAAAAATTGAATTGCTATTTCAACTTTTAAATTCGGCTTCAAAATACCCCAGGGTGACATTTTTTGAGTGAGATTAGCCGTCGTTCTGGTCTCTTTTGGCTCTTACCTGACCCAGAATTGCATTCCAGAAATGTAGATTATGTTTTAAAAGGGTGCATTTTAAGAACAGGTTTTCCCGTAAGAAATTCCATTTTCCATTAAAAGTGGGAAAGTGAATGTTGAAAAAAAAAAAAAAAAAATCTTGTTATTTGATTAAAATGTTATGCCTTACGCACACATTTTAAAATTCCAAACTTTACTTTCGAAAATAAAATGTATTAGAAATATCTTTATAGAAATGTTCTGTTTATAGAAATAGCTGATGCAGTATATTATTGTGAATAGGGGGGGGGGGGGGAGTCTGGAATAGTTCTATTTGACTTTATATCCCATAATAACTAACTTGTTTATACTTTTTATCCTATTCATTAATTTCATAATTTTGCAAAGGTAAAAATGTTTCTTATGTTTATACTAGTATAAATAACCTCAACAAGGATTTTTATATATAAGTCTCAAATATTTTTCTAAACTCATGACGTAATTTTCTATGAACTTGCATTTTGTGCTTGCTTAACTGCGAGTTTTAAGTAGATTTAAATATAAATATTTTGCCCCTTTCTGTCAACAAAATGCAATCTTTAAATTTTCACACTACTATTTTAACAGACAAATGAATCTGACTTTATTTTTTTTAAAAGAAAATGTTGCCAGAATGAGTCCTGTTTAGAGGATTGTTGTATCAGCGTAATAGACCGTGAAGTAAATGTCTGTACGGGCTGAACCAAGAAAATGAGATAGTTTATATATTTCCAGTCATATAAATTATGGCGAATTTCATTGTTTGCCAGAATCCGGAGATGCGCCTTTGCTCACTGAAAGGCTGAACAGGCGTGCAATAAAGAACAGCATTTGAAATATTTTTTGTAATTAAAACTATATCTCTAAAACAGATATAACTATTTTTTAATGATAATAAAACATACCCGCCGCGCGTCAGTTAGAGATCCCTTTCCTTTGTAAATACTGACCCGTACAGTCATGGCAGACTCAATCATGAAAGATGTCAGCGAAAGAAAAAAAAAAAAAAAAACTAAATTCAATAAGTTTAATGCATCGATAACTGTTAACGGTATTTAATACTTTGGAGGGTCGTTGCAGTTTCTGGCTCATTATAGCTCATCATTTTAACTATTTAGTATGTGTTCTTTGGCTCGATCTTTTACAATAAAAGATCGTAACACTGCAATATTAGAAAAAATCCTTTTTGTTCTTGAGTACATATTTGGGGGGGGGGGGGGAAATCCACTTCTGAAGCCAGACATTTACGTTTTCCTCATCTTTTAATGTCTATATTATCTAGATTTAGATATAGAAATATTACATCTTTTACAGCATCTTTTAAGACCAGGATATAAACATGGCCGTCCATTCATCTTTCTCTAAAATCAATTTACATGTAATCAAAAATTTTAGTTGCCAGACGAGGATTTAACTTTCAAAAACATATTAGCTGTGAAAAAATAATTTACCTATGCTGATGATTACTTCTTTTACTCCAAAATAAATTCGCTCAAAAAATATGAGAAGAGCCTCTGTAAAATATAAGAATTCTCGTCGGAAATGTAGGAATATAGCCGTTCATTCTTTTCCCTTTTTTTAAACGCCAATATGCATACAATCAAAAATTTTAGTTGCCAAACAAGGATTTAACTTTAAAAAAACATATTGGCTGTGAAAAAAAATTTCCCTATGCAGATGATAACGTTTTTTACTCCAAAACAGATTCGTTTAAAAAATATGAGAACAGGCTCTGTATACAACAATTATCTTCAGAGAGGTTGAATATAGTCGTCCATTCATATATTTTTTTAAACGCCAATTTTTATGTAATCAAAAATTTTAGTTGCCAAACAAGGATTTAACTTTCAAAAACATATTAGCTGTGAAAAATAATTCCCTATGCAGACGATTACTTTTTTACTCCAAGCAAACTCGCTCAAAAAAAAAAAAAAAAAAAAAAAAAAAACTGTGCGAACAGCCTCTGAATAATATGCATCAAGTTATTCATTGTCATTCTTGTCAAACGTTCTCCGTTATTTGTAACGGGGAAAAAAATGTTGAAAAATAGGCGTATGTCACTAAGAAAAAGAAGATGAAACCCCCAGAATTTTAAGAGCTTGAAAAACATGTCAGAAACGTAGACAATGATGCTTTTCTGACCTAATTCGAAAGTTGTTGGCAGACTACTTGGCTGCCTTCTGGCCATAAGAAGCGAAAGTTCGTGCTTTAATTACCAAACAAGACCATGATACCACCTCATGACCATGAGACTTCACCAGGCAGTTAGTTTTCTGTTCGAATCTACATTATTTTTTTGATGGTCAGATGGAGATTTATTTTAAGCATAATCAGTATTTTTTTCTTTTCTTGTTTTTTTTTTTTTTTTCTTTCTTTATTGCATGTTGTATCGGTTCGGAAAAAAAAAAAAATAACAAAAATAGATTCTTTTCTACAGTCATCAATTTGATAATTTACATCGTGTTACACAAAAATCAACCTGCTTTTTGTATGTGAAAATGAAATTTCTAAATCGATTTTTAATCCTGATAGATTCGAAATATAAAAATTAGGTTCACAAGTATGTTTTCGATGTCCATTTTAATAACTTTTAGAAATCAATTGCAACTGAATATATTAATTTTAATGTATTTTTTTCGTTGGACCACCACAAGTGATAAATCGTCCAAATATATTATCTGTAACAGGTACAATTGTAATATAAGTTGAAAGAACACTGGTTTTAATGATGCATCAACAAACACTCGCCATAGTAGAACAAATGGCTGTGAAATTGCAACAAGGGAAGATTTTGAATGTAAAAAAAAGTAGAAAATAAATTATAAAAAGAGAATGTTATATTAATTTTTTTCTAAACGTAATTTAACAAATTACAACTACCATTTTAAAAATGATTCTTTTGAACTAATCGTAAGATTAACTAAGAACTTAAACTTTTGTCCACGAAAATAATCTAAATTGCTAAGAAAAAAAAATATATCGTGAAAAATTACCTCTGTTTTAAAAATCTATTTTCTGACCAATCAAAACGCGCCATTGGCATTTATGTTATGTTCCCATTGGTCAGAAAATTGATAGATTTTTAAATCAGTGCTAATTTTTGATTATATTTTTTAACAGTGTACTAATTTTTATATACAGAAGGAAACCAATTTTTAATCACATGTAACTCGTCCCTCAATAAATTAAATTAATTCAATTATTCGTCAGTCTAGAAAAAAAATATAAAATAAATAAATAAAATAAATAAATAAATAAAATGCGGACATACATTGTATAAAGCAAAATGTTTGAATATATCCCATTGTATTAATAAAAATCAGTAAGAGCATCATTTTTATGATGATCTAAATGTAGCTTGCATAGTATCAGAGTCATATATTACGTCCCCATGGATTAAACATTAATATCCCTGAACCAACCATAAAGAATAAAATGCGAACAACACAGAGATTTAGATGTGCTTCAGATATTTCTATTTTCGACCAAAAAGAACAACAGTTTTCCAAATGGTTAATAATATTTTATCGATCATCTAGCAGACTACGCTCGCTAAACCTGATCGGTTTTCTCCAAACGAACCTTGAATCAAAAGAAATATATCGACAAATATATTGACCATGTGTTTTAAAGAAGTATAGAACTTTACTCGAAATTTCCTTTCGCATTGGTGAAAATGATACGAATGTCATTGCACTATTGTATTTTATAATGTGACAGAAAAATTTTGAGCCGTTAAGGACCCACTATTTTAGTTGATTATTTACAGCAGGATTTTGTACATGTAGGATAATAGATAACAAGTTGGAAATTGCACGTGAAGCATAGCAAATGAGGTGCGTTCGTACGATAACGAAGTTTTAAAAATATCACTCGCATATATCAATCTCATAAAACTGTAAATTATTACAATTAAAATGCGCACCAAACAATGTTCTCCCTATACCATTATGCAATGGAATACTTTTGTGTGGCCTTGTAAATCAATAACTAATATTCTTTTCACCACAGATTATGCAAAATGTATATTACAATATGTACTTTATAGATGCATATCAATTTTATTACGTTTGAATGAGTGTAACACCATTAAAATGCATCTGAAACATTTGTCCCCATTAACCGTAACATAACGGAATTTTTTGATTATCCCTGTAATTGAACTATGCATCCGATTTTGATAAAATTTGAAATGACTCGACAAAATTATGTTATAATTATGTATTTAAATTTTCAAACGATTAAAATGCATTTGAAACTTTCTTCCCCATTGACCGTAATGTAACAAAATCCTTTTGATTGTCCCTGTAATTGATCTATGCATCCGATTTTCCGAAAATTTGACAGAAATTATGTAATAATTATGTATTTTAAATTTCAAACGATTCAGTTGGGTAGTTTTTGCGTTGTTATATGCGGACGGACAGACAGAAGGACGGACTGAACGACAACAATAGGTGCTATAATTACGAACGCACCTATAAATGTGAGTCACACAGGGTGGCGAGTGGTTAGATAAAAGCACAGTCAATATAGATAATAAATACCAGTATTTTGTTAAAGATAAATTCAGTTTATATAATTTCTTTACACTAGGACTTCCCTCAGAGGGATTAGTCTGAGCGATATTGCTGAGAATACACATTTAATAACTTGCGATAAGTAAAGAAAATGAGATGTTACCTTTAATTGTATCTATATCTGTTTTAATTGGTCATTCATTGTGATAAAATATAATGATGAAAATAAGCATATCGAATCGTTGAACTACAAAATCTTGTTACATATACTATTTTTATAAAAGAAAAGCAAACCATGCATGGATATAAAATTGGAAATATGCAAAATGTTAAAAGTAATACAGAAAATAAAACACCAAATTTTTCTATATTGGAAATATAGCTGCTCTTTGAAATGATGTCATGAGCATAAACAGAAGCTTCGCACCGATTTGAAAAACTATAAATAACATAAACTATTATGTTTAAAGAGAAATGGAGTGTATTTTATATGGTGTGAAATCCGTCCGAATAGTTTATAATGTTGAATATCTGTTTTCCACGGATGCAATGAGGTTTTCGATAAGAGTTAAGGAATCCTTTTTTAAAAATTTGTCCTAAACGAGCACTTACATCTTATAAGTTACTGTGATGCCAAAGTTATAGTTTCTGACCCCAACAGTATCCTAGAAATTGCAATATTCTCAATAAAATGGGTTTAAAACTTTTTCGAGAAAAAAAATGTTTAATTTGTGAAATTAAAATGTCGAATATTTTAGAAATCGTTCATAACGAGAATATTATATCTTAAAAGTTGCCACCAAAAAAAAAAAAGATTTTAAATTTTTAGTCATATCAACATCAAAGAATTCTCAATTTTAGAACTTTTTTTGCTCGTGCATTGATGGTGATTATTGTTCCTACGCAAAATATAGTATATTTTGCAGCAAAGATGGTTACCAACATTTTTTGCCCACATTATTTTTTAAATAGGCTAGGTACTCCCAATGCTAACGAAAAACACATAAACGTTAATGCTTTATAGCATAGAAATACAGAATCAAAAGCTATCTATCTCCTATTATATACACATAAGACATAAATTATCTAATTAGTGCTAGCAGATGAATTTTTAAATATACATAGATCAATATAATGCTTCATTTTTCTTTTATTAGTATTTCTTAGTATTCATTTTTCATTTATTTGTATTATTCAGTAAAAAACTTTCTTAAGCCCGAATTACGTCAAACTTTTTATAAAAGCGCCTAAGTCCATATAACAGCGAAGTATTGTGAAGAGTATTAAATACAAGGTAGTAAGACACTTAGCCAAACGCAGGTAATAAATCGCCAAATATAGTCCTTTTCGCCCTCTCTCGAAATGCATTTTTTTGTATATTTAAAAAACATGATTTTGAATCATCTATTTAAAATTCAAATAAATAAATGAGAGGAAGCAATAATAGCATAAGTCAAAACATTCATTAAGTCAACATCAAGGAATTGTATCGTAGTTACACATGTGGAAAAAAGCTGCTTTTGGTCAAAAAACGCTGTCTTCACTAAATTTGAATCCGATTAAAAAAAGTACCGTGATTAATTAAAATGTTATAGGCAGAGCTGCCAAGTCTCGGCATTTTGGGTACCGGTATTTTAATACAGAAAATGTTTTATTAAATTGGAACATTCTGCGGATTTAAAAAATAACTTTTCCTATAAGAAAATTCTGCTATGCAATAAGCGAGAGTTTGGCATCTCTGTATAGGAATATTTCGTAATCTACTTTTAAACCTTAAAAAAAGCAACGACCATTTTTCGGGTACAAAAAGTATTGCTAATTGTTCCATTTTGCATACAAGGTACCGATTGTAATATTGATACATCTATGGTGATAAATTTCCAATAATTTTTCAAATCCCATTTATTTCATTAAAAATATAAATCTTTTATTCATTTAGTTTAAAGAAAATGGTTTTTAACTAATTCCATAATACTTTTGAAATACCACTTTTCATTGGCCATTTTTTTTAATCATTTAAAAAGTGGTTGTTGTTTTCAGTCAAATATAGACTTTGGTCTGTCCACATTTTATTTTATTATTATTATTATTTATAAATGATGGAAAAATATTCCTACTTAATCCATAACGTACATAATATATGACTGTGTTATACATAAGTCACCTTTTTATTATCATAAAAATTATGTTTTTACTGATTTTTATTAACTCAATAGAAAAAAAAAATGTTTTGAGAAATAGATGTCCGCATTTCCTTTATTTATTTATTTTAACAAAATTCTTTGTTTTTAGAAGAATTTTTATTTAAATAGGAAATCCAGATGTCGCTGTTAATAAAGAAGAAAGTTACAAAAAAGGGTACAAAACGAGTAGACACATACTATCAAATATGGAAAAACGACGAATCCCAAAAAGACGTCGTATGAAATATCATCTTTTAAAGCAAAAAACGAGGTCTGATTATCGAGCCTACTGATTACAAAATGTGCATTACATTAAAAAAAAATGCTGCAAATATTGATTATTTTTTCTTTTGTGCAGTTTTAGCTTCCAAAGGTGCGCTATGTTGCAAAAAGATATAAGCGCCTATGAAAACACACCTGGTAAACGTTCATGCTCAGTTTTACAAACAAATATGGCACATATATGCCCTATATACATTGAGGTACCCAATTGGTGCCAAAATGGCGTTTAGTTGCCTAACATGCTGGTTATCATATAAATGTTATAATAAATTGTTTGTTCTAAAAATATCATTTATTGATTGTTATATCTTTTTTAATAACAGAAAATGTTTCGTTTATTCCCTTTTTTTCATTTTGAAATAAATAAATAACGTGTTGTTATAGCATGGCATGCTATATGCATCTGGTAATCAATACGATGTTTTTGCCTAATTGGCATAAAAAATCTCTCCAAACCCGGTGCTTATATCTTTATTATATTATCTCAAATATTTTATTTATGTATACTATAATTGTTTTTACATACCACTTACTTCTTCTGGTATATAGAAATGGGTAAGTGGCTCCTTTATGCAGTATAAATTGTATAAAACTTTAAAAAATAGCCCCGTTGCCCCTTTTTGGAATTAAAAAAAAATCAATGTCTAATTCCAGTATTGCTCCCAGGTATGCATATATACTTCATATTTCAAAGTTGTATGCCAACAGGAAACGGATGAAAAATGGGAAAAGATGTCACATATGCACCAGGGTACATAATTGGCGTCAAAATGGTATTATTTTACCTGAGATGGTAACCCGGCTTTATTTATTTACTATTTGTTTATTTACTCATAAAATGTTTATTTACTTTCACTTCCTTCTTTTAATTATATAAAATATTTCTTTTTATAATTATTAATTATTATTATTATTTTATTTACTGTAAGTTCTTTTTGAAAATAGAAAATAATTTAAAAATGTGTATGTAAGCGTTATTTGAAAAGGGTGTTTTCGCCAAATGGGCTTTGAAAAAAATTGCGCCAAATCTGATGCGCTTGTGGTATCCGTGCCGAAAAATTAGTGACCAGAATTGACTTCCATACACAAACAAATTATAAGTTAAAAGAAAACATGCAATAAAAATAAATATAAAGGGAAAATGATGTCATAAAAGAAACTTTTTATTTAAAAACGTAATTGTTTCTACACGCGAAATATGTAAAACATTCTTTTAGCGATCAAAAAGTGCTGTTAAGAGATTATCACAAAATCTCAAAATCAAAGTTTTTATGACATTTTTTTAATATAAAAAAATAACAGTTTTATTTTCCTGCATGATTAAATTTTAAAATGTTTTATTGCATTCAATATTTCTGAGTGCGAAAATGATTACTATTTACTCCATGTACTGATTCGGTTATCTACGAAAATGTCCAGCCGGTGAAAATCACGCTCACAAATTTCTGTGACGTATGCACATAAATTGTGCTTTTTTATCAGTTTTTTTAATATAACTTTTAAACTATTTGGAATTAATTTTTAAAAGTAGGTGCATTCACCAGATTACCTTCATAGGTACCTATTGGTACAAACAGAATCAAAATAGGACAAGTACTTTTTGAGATTTGCTTGACGAAAGAATTTTTTTGAATTTTAATATCGTTACGTATCTCTGAGTATAAAGACTTCGCTTCGCTCAGACAATTATTTGAAGTATTTTCTGTAAGAAAATACTGGTAGTTTTCTCTTTTCTTGACTGTGTTTTTCCCGGTTTTTCCTCACCACTCGCCACCCTGGTTACATTAAAATAAGTCCAGTAAAAATTTTTAAGAAGGCTGATCTTTAATAATCGGAATCATCGGTTTATAAGACTTTCCTCCATAATTATATAACTAAACAACGTAGAAACGATATCCAATGTACTAAAATACTCCGTCAAAAATAGAGAATACAAGTCTCTTCGGAATTCATTCAGTATTATCTTTTTTTTTTTTTTTTATCTTTCACAATCGGGTTCACCTTATTATAAAACTTTCACTTATAATGCTGTAATTAAGCAACGTAGAACGATATGTAATATACTACAATCTTCTCTGAAAAATTATCTATAGAAAGGATCAGATTTTATAACCTATTCATCAGAACTCAAATTATAAGGAGCCGGAACGAAATTCCCATTTTAATTACATACATATATATAATACACAGTTTAATATTATTTAAATTGCTATTATAGGTTGAACAATCACTTTAGAAAAGAGCAGGCATACATAATGGTAAACCTGCTAGGATTTTTTTAATTTTACTTTTTTACATTGCAAAAACTTTGAAAAACATAATATACACATCATATCTATAATGTTTTTTTCTTATTACTAATGGACAAATGGTGTTTCTTAAAAGCGCCATAAAAAACAAATTGCTATTTTGTTTAGTTATTCTATCTATTAGGTTCTATTCACACCGATTAGTTTTATTAGCTCACAGGCTATCAAAGCTTATGGGAGCTTATGTGCCCGTCCGTTCTGTATGTGCGTAATGCGATAACTCATGATAAAAATATCCGATTCACCTGAAATTTTGGACATATACATGTATTATGATAAGGCGCTTCCCTGATTAGTTTATGAAGTTCATTCGATATGTACAAGAGGGGGAACGGGGACTAATGCCCCTACCCTTAATTTATATAGATTGGTTTTTCATACAGAATTATCAGTTTTCGTTTAAAATTTTAATATAGGATCTTTCTGATTAGGCGCCTCCGTGATTAGTATTAGGTGTTTATTGGATAAGTATAAAGAGGGGGAACGGGAGGCTAATTCCCCTCTCCTTAATTGATATAAATGGGTTTTTCATGCATATTAATAAGTTTTTTTTTTATATGATAAAGCATACCCGTGATTAGTTTAAGGGGTTCAATGATTAAATATAAAACGGGGAAATGGAGGGAGCTGTCCCCCCCCCCTTAATTTGCTTTTCGAACGGAATTAACCCTTGAAAATATAAGGCTGTCATGTACAGTTAGTATGCGTGGCCTGTCAGCTCAATGCCATTAGTTTAACTGGACAATATTCTTTTTATTTTAAGATTACTTATATAATGAACAAAATTGTGAAGTTGTGTATCCCATAGGATATATCAGGCCTGACGAGGTTAACCTTGCCATAACGATTGTGTCATTGCTACCATATTTCGCTTCATTTCATAATATCAACTAACTGTTTAAAAAAAAAAAACACTGCTTATAGTCAAAGAGCCGACAGCACGAAAACTTATGTGATCGAGCAGAAGAAAAAAATCCTTTATTTTATGGATAGAGTAAGTAATAGAGGAATCTAATGATCCATGTCTGCCAAAAGTGAAGTGGTGCATAATCTAAAATTTAATACCACTAGTGGTTGACTCGAAGGTTTAGCATTGTGTTTGTCCTACAATCAAAAGTAGGAACACACGGAAAACTGAGTGCAGGAAAACACAATGTTAAGGCCCCTGTACTCGCTCGAGGAAACGCTCGCGAGCTAATGCTATTACTATGGGGAAGCATTTATCTAATAACTCTTTCGCATTCTGACATTTTTGAATATTTTTTTTTTTTTGCATCGGATAGCTGAGGTGCATGCCGACAGCGCACTTTTTTTTTACTTTTTCGATTTTGGTTGCAGATATATTTTTTAAAAAAGCACTTTCAGTTTCGAAACGGGTTTTGAAAGTGAAACTAACTTTGTAAAAAATATCTGCAACCAAAATCGAAAAAGTAAAAAAGGTGCGCTTTCGGCATGCACCTCAGCTATCCGATGCAAAAAAAAAAAAAAAAAAATTCAAAAATGTCAGAATGCGAAAGAGTTATTAGATAAATGCTTCCCCATAGCATTAGCTCGCGAGCGTTTCCTCGAGCGAGTACAGGGGCCTTAACATTGTGTTTTCCTGCACTCAGTTTTCCGTGAGTTCCTACTTTTGATTGTAGGACAAACACAATGCTAAACCTTCGAGTCAACCACTAGTGGTATTAAATTTTAGATTATGCACCACTTCACTTTTGGCAGACGTGGATCATTAGATTCCTCTATTACTTACTCTATCCATAAAATAAAGGATTTTTTCTTGTGCCCGGTGACATAAGTTTTCGTGCTGTCGGCTCTTGGACTATCACTCATGAAATTTAGTTCAAGCAAATAGTTTTTTATCTTCATTGCAATTTCACATTGTTTTATCGTTATATTTTTTAAACAGATGAAATAAAAAATACATTTTTGCGGCAAAACAATCCTGCGACCCACCAGTGGGTCGCGATCTATAAGTTGAGAATCGCTGATCTAGCTTATCAGGAAGTGTGGGCAAAAAATTGGCTGTGAAATTCCATCTTTACATCACACATACAAGAAGTTAAATAAAAGAGCGTTGTTGAAAGAGATAGATAAAAAGAAGTGAATCAATGAAGCAATGTATCTTATTGATTTAAGAACGGAATATTTAGCTTTATTAAACTGAGACAAAAAGAATAAACGAGTGAATTGATTACTATCCAATGCAAATTGATTTTAAACCATTTTTCAAATGCGAATAATTATTTATCTAGTTCAGAATAAGGAACAAAAAAGAGTCCTTGATAGTAAATTTTATATAATGGTTATTTCAGAGACTTGCATCATTCTTTTGCTGTAAATGCTAAGCGAGATATCTCTCTGGAACGCCCTTGCTTTTGGACGCTTTAAAAATGAGAACAACTAAGGGTGGATCAGTCAAAGAAAACCTTCGGAAAAAGGCGGGATCCAGGAAAAATTGAAAGTTATCGAAAGCTAGACTGAAGAGAAGACGCATTGGCCTTAATTATGTTGCATTTTTAAACGCCAAAGTAATTTAACCAATGGAGAACAAAGGAAAAGAACGTAAACACAGGCATACTAGAAAGGAATGTTTGTTTTGCCAACTTCTGAAGTGTAAACTTCAACAGAATAAAATGCACAACTTTTGTTTATTTCTTATACACAGTTAAAAAAAGCATTGTCTTTTTTCTAACCATTTGGAAATTTTTATTTCTTTCAGTCTAGAGATATCCGAATCCTCGTGATATCCGGTTTTTATTCGTCTTCTGATGAGTCCATATTTAATGTCCAGAAATGGAATATTTTTGTTGCCACGATGACAAAAAGAAAAAAAACATTAATAATAACTCAAAAACAAACTGAAATACACCCTTCAAACGAATTGCATTTAAAAGTACATTTTTTTCTCTATACGACGGTGTAAAAAATTAAAAATGCTTGATGTTCAGAAATTTAAAAATTTGCAGTACTGAAAATTGTAAAACTGAAATTTCTTTTACATTTTGTTTATGATAGGTCCAGGAATATTAATGTTTAATCCATGGCGTACATAATATAAAACTCTGTTTTTACGTAAACCACATTTTGATTATCATAAAAATTATGCTTATTATTATTTTTTTAAACATAGAATTTATTTATAAGCCTAAAATTTTAGTCTTTGAAAATATCCTTTTCCAAATGGTCGTTTTAATTTGCTAAATTACATTTTTTTTTTAACGATTATAAAAATTTTGGTATATTTTTACATTTTAAGGCTCTTAGAATCTGCTTTTACTATTTTTATAATAGAGTGAAACTTCCATTTAACGAATTCTCATTCTTACACTTAAATACTTCGTTATAAAGAAAATTCGTTAAATAGACATCAACTCAAATTCATTAAATTTGTATAATGAAATAAACATGCATAAAATGGAAGTATTGGAAAAATGCATTTTTATTCGGAAAATAATTTTTTTCAAAACAATGTCAATATTTAAAAAAAATTAATTAAAATAACGTCAAAAAAAAAAAAAAAAAAAAAAAAAAAACGAGAGGTAGACAAAAACGAAGTACATTGTATCTTTTCCCGTTTTTCTCAAGCAACGTATATCATATTCATAAAATGTGATTTAGTTTAATGTAATTAAAACACATCCCAAACAATGCTTCCCCGTGTAGCATTATGTAGTGGAATACTTTTGCGTGGCCCTGTAATTTAATAATAAATTTTCTTTGCATCACATCGAATGAGTGTAACACGATTAAAATGCATTTGAAACATTTTTTCTCATTGAACGTAATGTAACGGAATACTTTTGATTGTCCCTATAATTGATCTATGCATACGATTTTCATAAAATTTAAAATGACCCGACAAAATTATGTAATAATTATATGTTTTAAATTTCAAACGATTAAAGTGTATTTGAAACTTTTTTCCCCATTGACCGTAATGTAACGGAATCCTTTTGATTGTCCTTGTAAATGATCTATGCATCCAATTTTTATAAAATTTGAAATGACTCGACAAAGTTATGTAATAATTATGTATTTTAAATTTCAAACGATTCGGTTGGGTAGTTTTTGCGTTGTGACATGCGGGCAGACAGACGGACGGACTGAACGACCACTATAAGTGCTACGTATTTACATAATTACGGACGCACCTAAAAACGACCAAAATATTTACAGTCATTTTAATGATAGGAAAAGGTGGCAAAATCATTTTTGAAATTATTCGTATAGTTATTTTGGTACTAATTCTGTTTTAGTTTTTTTTTTTTTTTTTTTGATTTAAAACTTTTTCTTTTTAAATTTAGTAAGTAACGCATTTTTTAAACCTTTGTTAGCATTTTATTTATTTTTTGTTTGCAACATTCATTTTTTTTTTAAAAACAAAGAGAAACCGATAGCTAATAACTCGGTGATAAAAATTTAGAATTGTACATGAAAAAGTGAAATTGCACCCCCTGAAATGTGAAATTGGCCGCCGGTGGAGTGTACGTCCCACGTTGGGAACCACTGCATTAAGCTAACAAATGCACATAAATACAGTCAAACTTTAATGATAACTGTGTAAATTTACAAATTTACACATACACGTATGTGAAAACGACTAATTTATAGAGTATAAGAAATTAATAAAATAGTGGTTTGTTCAATAATTTTAGATTCAAACCTTAGCTCTTTTCGGCACGGAGTAAATCGACTTGAAACAATTAACTTCCACTAGAATTTATAAAACGAATTTATTAGAAAACTATCCGTGGGGTCCGTGATAAAAAATATTAAAGGAAGCTGAAATTTGTTATTTTATCCCTAACTTTTAATTCGTGATTGCCTGAAATACGCTTACGCTGACCGTGTGAAAAATCGGCCAAATTTTGTAACTCTAAGTTCAGCGGCTTCTTTAAAACAGCGCTGACACACTCACAAGCTTGTCTTTTTTATATTATAGAAGAAGAAGGTGAGACGATTACTGTGAACATTCTAAATAAAAACTTCATTAGCTGATTCATTAATTTTATGGTTTTTACCTTTTTTACATGAAATTCAAAAATAGATAACACCATACAAAAATATATAATATTGTCAAAAATGACTGAATATCGGTGCTAAAAGCACAAAAAATCGAAAAGTCGTAAAAATCACATCGAAAATCGCACTCAAAATCGCTTCAATTCAAAAATCATAGCAGACAAAATTTAGTAAATTAGGCTGAAAGTTTGCAACAATTTTCTTTTTATCAATGTCAAAAAATAGCTGCAAAATGTGAAAAAATACTAAAAACCGCATTAAGAAATTCATTAAAAATTCAAAAATCACCGTACGAATTCCGAATAATCTTTATTGAAAAGAGAACAAAATTTACTACATTGAGTTAAAAGAATGAAACCATATTCCGTTCACTAATGTGGAAAAACAGCCTCGAAACATAAAAAGAACGCTAAAAATGACCTAAAAAATTATTTAAAAAATCTAATCAAAAAATCGAAAATCGGGCTTCGAGGTGCAAAACTTCATGCATAGATCAATCTTCCCTCCAAATTTTGTATCTCTACGTGCAGCGATCTCTTCAGAATAGCGCCGACACTCTCACAAACTTGTCTCTTTATTATTACAGACGAAGAAGATAGGAGCTTTCTTATTTCCAGATACATTATAAAAGGCGAATTTTAATTAAATATTCTTGGTGCCAGTAAAATTAAAAGTAGGAGTCCTTTTTTTTTAGGAACACCGCGCTGGAAAAAGTTAATGTAATTAAATATTCATTTTAGATTCGAAGAAATATTTATTTTGAATCCAGCAAATTGTCTTAACTTTCAGCTTGTTCCATAAAAAGGAAGCTGTAAGTACTTATACTTTGAAACACTCGGATAAACATCTCATTTCGTAAGTCGCGATTTCTTCGTTATTTTCAACCATCTTCCATTCACAATTAAAGGTCACCCGATTTAGGGTGGATTGTTCTTTAGATTCATATTGGAGGACACAATAAACTTGACCTCCCTACATGTAAAACGTAAAACGGAAACAAAAAAGTGTATTTAATTCATTCAGACTGCGTAACTATACATTTTTGTTGAAAGGATGTGAAATTTAGCAACGAATAAGTTTCAGTAGCATTCTTGTAATAAATTATAAATAAAAAAATTAAAGACAATCTTTAAAGAAAAGAAAAAAAAAAGGGGGGGAGGTTGAAGGACAATTGATTGAAATACTCCCACCCTCCCTTTTTTTTAAAGAAATAAATTAAATTTCAAGTGATTTATTATTATTATTATTATTATTATTATTACTAAGGGCTCTGCCTCCTAGGAGTTAACGCTCGCCAATCCCCGTTCAGCACTTCAGATTTTAAAAACATGCGCTACGCATTTACCTAATTACGAACGCATGTAAAAAAAGTAATTTAAAATAGATGGTTTAATAAAAGTTTAATTAAAAAAATATACGTTTTATCAACTGTTTACACCTATCCAACTATAGGTGGAGGAGACTGGAATACATTGTTTTACATGTTATTTATATTGTTGAGATAAAGTACTAAAATGACTTAATTAAATGATATAACCGAAACTGTCATTACATTAAATAAATTACAATCATTAAAAATATTTAAAACATTAGCGAAGGCATTGATTACTATCATACATGAGTATTTTTTATCACAGTTACTTTTCACATTATTTAGTTACTAGCAGCCTCCGCCCGCTACGCTGGTCAGTTTCTCTAAAATAATCTTGAATCAAACGAAATATATTTAAATAAACAATCTTAATATCGAATCAAATACCCACAATTTTTATCTAATTTATGTAATCTTACATTGGTCAGTTCAAAATTCATTTTGGCGACAAAATACCTCTAAAATGACTAAATAACTGACAAATTACAAAAGTACTAAAGTAATTAAAAATTTTTAGTAGGTTTTTATCTTGAATTCCACTTGAATTGCTTCTACCTGAATTTGCTTCTGAGATAAGGTGAAACATGTTATTATTTTAGACCATCCGATGAACTTCCTAAAGGAGAGATTTATATATATATATATATATATGTAGATAGATAGATAGATAGATAAGGATTCAAAATTTCAGGTTTTTGCGCCGAAGACATCGCCAAATTAGGAAAATGTGAAGTATCTCACCAAGTACTGGATTTAAAGGAATTTGCTTAGTACCATTCAATTAAGCCTAAAAAATGCACTAAAATATGCACTAAACAAACAAATAATTAGTAAAATATTAATAAAAATATTAATAAAAAGTCGAAATAGAAATCATTTAATGACATTTTAAACACGTGAATCGTATTTAATGTCGTTGAATGCGACATCCACGATCATCCATTATTAGCATCTAATCTGATAGTTTGTCGACAATTGATAACCTAGTAGTACCTTTTTTTTTTTTTTTATTATTATTATTATTAGAATGAATGATAAATTAATTGCAAGTATTTTTTCATGATAATGATTTTTCCTTCACATTCAAAATATTTCTTTTTTAGGTACTTCTAGATTATCCCGTCGACCAAAAAATTATCGCCAAACTAAAAGATTAAATGCCAATAATGGATGATCGTGAATGTCACATTCAATGACATTAAATGCGATTCGCGTGTTTAAAATGTCATTAAGTGATTTTTATTTCGACTTTTTATTAATATTTTTATTAATATTCTTCTAATTATTTGTTGTTTCGTTATTTAAAATAAAAATTATGTCAACATGTATAGTTTGGCTATTAGTTTGGCGATTTGTATAATTTGGCGAAATTGGTCGACGGGATAACCTAGAAGTACCCTTTTTTAGTGATGGTAAAATAACTGCAGATGAAAAAGATATAATAGTTAGGCTAAAACACAGATTTAATGACTGCTTGGCATATGACTTAGCGGAGACTCGATAAGTACGCTAATTCTATGAACCTAAATATCCAGATAGAGTGTA
This sequence comes from Maratus speculifer, assembly GCA_964019185.1. Taxonomy (NCBI): domain Eukaryota; kingdom Metazoa; phylum Arthropoda; class Arachnida; order Araneae; family Salticidae; genus Maratus; species Maratus speculifer. The sequence continues at coordinate 449,949,230 of OZ025292.1, read as the reverse complement.
AACAAACAATTGGTACCATTTGATTATTCCGTCGATCAATTTCGCCAAATTATACAAATAGATATAATTTTTATTTTAAATAACCAAAGAATTAATAAATTACTAAAATATTAATAGAAATTGAGATAAAAATCGAATTAAAATTAGTTGACGACGTAACAATTATGTAAAACATATTTAATGTCAAAAGAATGTGACATTTACGATCATCCATTATTAACATTTAACCTTATACTTTGGCGACAGTTTTTTGGTCGATGGGAAATCAAGTATTGCCAAATAATGTAAACAAATTATATAAACAATGATATTGCCAATAATATTTAGATGCAGATATCATCTACGGATCACGTTGGCACGATTACAACAAAATTGCGATTTTATGCCTCACGTGGTAATCCAGTAATGTAATAGTCGTTTATTTATCAGTAAACTATTTCATTATTTTTCTTTTCTATTTTAAAATTATACAGATTGTTTTGTTCCATAATTACTAATTGAATTAATTAATTTATTATTACCGTAATTTCGGGTGTATAAGCCGCAGCTCAAACAATTCTTTTTAGACCCAGAAATCTTATTTAGTGATTGAAGAGATATATTTACGGCGATCTGACTAGTTATATTTGTTTTTTAAAAATTTCTGGGTCGAAAAAGAATTGTTTGAGCTGCGGCTTATACACCCGAAATTACGGTATTATTTTTCCTGATTACACTTTCTTGGCAACGGGAAAGAAAAATGGTTATTTTTTATCGGAAAAATTTTAATTGATTCTGTATGAAAAATAATGAAATTTTGAATTATTCAGAAAAATATTTGAATAAATCAATTAAAAATTAGCCTATGTTCACCGGAAATAGTGTAGCTTTCCAACGGTGAAAAAATTTTTCAAATCCGTCGAGTAGTTTCGGAGCCTATTCAATTCAAACAAACAAACAATCAAATCTTTCCTCTTTATAATATTAGTATAGATAATTGCGTGTTAACAGCTTTTGGGTGTTATTAATACAAATAGTAATCTTACATTAAATACTTTACGCTGTGATTTTTTATTTTAATTTTGACCTTCGTACCCTTAAAATGCTGGTACTGTTAAAATTTTGAAATTTATATCGATTTTGTCTAATAGATAAGATATTCAGATACCTCTTTACGCACTCATGTCCAAGTAGCACAGATAGTTGACCCATGAAAGATAATGATAGATATTTTGCGGAAATCATTGACAAATCGTAGAGTTGGGAATGGTAGCACTGGAAAATAATTGGGAAATGATAAAGGATAGAAGTGGCTTTGATTTAGACAGAATCTGAGCAGCTTAGCGATCGGACATTTTTGGATGATTTTCGTCGGCACGTGTCCCGTTGGCCAATGGTGTGTCAACGTCAACGTGGAGAGTTCTTACAGAGGAATTGACTCTGACACAATTAGTCCACAAATTAGCCAACATTGATACAGATATTTTGAGCTATTTGGGTACATTGCATAATCCAAATAGCTCAATATATCTGGATCGAATGAAGATTTGATTTTACACAATTAAAATCTTCCAAAGCATTAAATACGTATGAAAAAATTAGCGTTTAGTGATCGAAGGATTAAAGACACATCTTTTTTTAAAGTAATAAAACAAGTATACATTAAAAATAAACACTTTTAATGAATTTAAAATTTAAATAAAAAGAATACTGCCCAGTTAAACTGATGGCATTGAGCTCACAGGCTACGCATACTAATTGTACATTACAGCCTTATATTTTCAAGGGTTAATGGCGTTCGAAAAAGAAATTAAGAAGGGGAAACAGCTCTCCCCTTTCCCCTTTTTTACACTTAATCATTGAACCTCCTAAACTATCAAGGACATGCTTTATCATATAAAAAATCTATATCCAAAATTCAGAGCAAATCGGATAATTCTTAAAAAAAAAACCATTTAGCATTTGTATAATTTAAGAGGAGTTATCCCCCTCTTTTATACTTAACCATTAAACTTCCAAAACTATTCAGAGATTTGAACGAAATCTGACAATTCTGCTTGAAAAACCCATTTATATAAATTAAGGGGAGGGGCATTAGAACTCCCGTTCCCCCTGTTTATACTTATTCAATGAACACCTAATAACAGTCGCGAAATCGCCTCATCAGAATGATCCTATATCTAAATTTTGAACGAAAACTTAATTCTGGATGAAAAACCCACTTATTTCTATTAAGGCGGGGCATGAGCCCCCCGTTCCCCCTCTTATACGTATCGAATGAACTCCAAAAACTAATCAGGGAAGCGCCTTGTCAGGATATACCTATATACAAAATTTCAAGTGGATTGGATATTTTTATCATGAGTTATCGCGTTACGTACGAACATACATACAGAACGGGCGGGCACATAAGCTCTCAGGCTATGATAGCCTGAGAGCTAAAAACATTTGTGTCTGAGAGCGGAAAACAGTTAGTCCTTTTTTTGCTGAAAGTGTTAGGGAAGCAAGTATACGTGCATGATTATTCGAATTGTTTGAAATTTAACGGAATAATTCGGTTATGTCAACATAAATCAGAAATTCAGATGCTGTAGCATATCCTGTATCTAATTTTTTTTTTTTTTTTTTTTTTTTTTTTTTAACAAAGTTGAAAATATTATACATAAACATATCGATTTTGGTAGCATGTAGCTTACCATCCTCAGTGCTAAGGATGGCAGAAAACTGCTCACATACATAAGTAGAGGTGGAGAATTCAATCTGAAGTTTTAATGACCAATAGGAAAACAGAGGATTGCAAGTAACAGCCAATGGGAAAATGGATGGGAAATGGAAACTTTCAAAAAAGCGTAGATTGAGAAAAATCAGAAAAAGGGTTTTGCATGTAATATTTCCGACAATTTGATTATAGGTTAATGGCGAATTCACAATTAATAATATTTTCAAAATTTTTTAAAATATGAAATGCTTTAAGGAATTTAAGTTCATGAACATATTTCTCACTGCTTTGGGCTCATTTCCCGTTCATTTTCCCATTAGCTGTTACTTGCAACCATCTGTTTTCCTATTGGTCATTAAATCTTAAACTTGAATCCCCCATCTCATCTATATATGGGAGCAATTTTCCGCAAACCTTAACATTGAGGACGGTAAGCTGTATGCTACCGATATCGGTATGGTTACAATTTATAATAATTGGTGCCTACGTTGCTATTTTTACATTTCTGTTATATTGCACCAAGTTTCACATCAATAAATATTGAATTTATGATCAATCTTAAAATAGAAAAATTGTCTGCTATCTAAAAGCACTCCATCATCTAAGATATGAAATAGTTCAAGAGGAATGCAATAAATCCCTTTATAATTTTTGACTGTTGTTAATAAATATCTGATACATTATATTTTCAATCAGAACTAATGCCATTAATACAACATTTATATGCACCCCCCTCCCCCCTACACACACCTTCTCCTCCAGTTCTCAGAAAATACTATTATTTGTCTTCCGAAAAATCGATTTTATTATTAAATACTTAGACGCCGAATGACTCCTTATAATAATGAATAACATTCCATATGTTAATTTTGAAACACAATTCATCTTCGTTATATCGGTAAATTTACAGTTTCTTTTCATACTTTTTTTTCCGATGCTATGTAAAAACTTCTCAAACTTTTTTTTTCTTAATAGAAGAAGAAAGTGTCAAAATTTTCCGCAAGTATAAATATATATACATATATATATATAACTCGAGAATCGAGGTGAATCGAAAGCGAAGAAAGAAAAAGAGATTCGAGCGCATGGTCGCGCCGCGCTTTTGGAGAAAATTTCCGCCAAGGTAGAGCATATGCGGTTGGCCGCCATAGCGAAACCATTCTTCAGCATGACCCCAATAACTGAGATTCTGTTCTCTCTTTTGTTTGACAGCCGAAGAAAAAATAAAAATTAGTGTAAAAAAACCTGTTGGTGAACGACTTTATTGCTTTTCACATATCCGCTTCTTTTCAAAATTTCTAGAATCCAGAGACGCAAAGAGCCGAGGGCTTTAGCATGTATGTTAATTCAGCAATCTCTTGACCTTGGCTTGTAATTGCCACTTTTGAAATGAGGAAGTTTTATTTGCAACAACCAGAAAACGTATAGTTTTTATTTTTATTTTCTAGAGCAGGAAGAAAGATACATATGTGATACTGAAATGCTATTAATGCATTTATTTATTAATTGATTTTAAATATGCAGTTAAGTTTCAATACTAATAACAATTCCGATGTACGATGCATATTGGAAAAAAGATATTTTGTGACTACCCGCAAGTCTTTTTCGGGACTTTAAAGTTTTATTAATTTATTTTTTCTACATTTCTAATGATTTTGAAAAGAAAAAAAAAAGAAAAAAATTTATTTATCTTAAATGTTTTTAAAATGACTAAACACTAAGAAACTTTTCATCAAACCTCTGCTGTCCTCAGGACCCGACTTATGCAGGGGCATGCTGGACAATTGCCCCAGGCCCCCTTCTTTAGGGGGGCCCCATGACAGTAATAAGGATTTTCACTAAAAAGTCTCAAATAATTAAAATTAGTCAAAAGGGATCAAAATTCACATGTTTTCAAAGATTTAGGAAGGTAAGAATGGCTTTCCTTCCTCCCTTTGTTTCCAGTACCCCATTCATCTACGCGAAAAACAAACTACATTAGAAAATTAATAATTAAAGTTTTATTATAGCAACTTAGTATTCTATTGTTTTCAAATGAAATTCTTCGTTAACATTTTTCTTGTAGTGTGGTAAGTTAAAACCATTAATTATGACGCATTTGTGACATTTTCTTTTAACCATCTTGTAACGTATATAGATAAGCAAAGAAAAAGTTTGCAAAGACATACTTCTGTCTACTAGTTTATCATTTTTTTTTTCTAGAATTATCCTGATAGTACTTTTTCTGTATCTTTTTGTAATAACCTGTATACAGATGTGAACTGCACCGAGTAAAAAATTTATACATACATACAATACGTATGAAGTTTCAATGCGTGGCAAATTTCAGTTCAGGCTGTATATGTATATGTTCGTGCATAAAAATTAGGAAAAACGGGTAGTCTGAGAGCCGACAGCACAAAAACTTAAGGTATCGAGCACAAGAAAAAAAACCTTTATTTTGTGGAAGAGTGGTAATAGGGAAATCTAATGATCCATGTCTGTTGGAAGTGAAGTGGTGTATAAGCAAAAAATTAATACCACTAGTGGTTGACTCATAGGTTTATCAATGTGTTTGTTTTACAATCAAAGGTATGAAAATATGGAACATTTGGAGTAGAAAAACACAATGATAAAAATACGAGTCAACCATTAGTGGTATTAATTTTTAGCTTATGCACCACTTCACTTTTGGCAGAAGTGGATCATTAGATTCTCCTATTAGATTCTCCCTATAATTTAAATTTTTATAAGGTCCTACACTCTTATAAGTTATATTTAATAAAAAATAATCGATTATTCTAAGAAGCGAGACAAAAAAAAGCCCATTCTTCTGCGATCAAAGCTAATTAAGTAATAACTGTTAAAACTGAATGCGAAAAAAATCCATCTATTACTTTAAACATTTTGAGTGCGATTCCTCATAGCATGGCCCACTTCATAAGTCTTCAGATGCAGAAAACTAGTATAAGCCACGCAACTAAACGTTTCAGAACTCGGTCAATTTAGGAACTATTTTTGTCTCACTTGTTTATGTAATAACATTTACTAAACCTCCCTTATAGGATGAGAGGAACCATATACAAATTTTAATTTCTTAACTTTTTAAGGAATGTTTTTATTGATCAGAACGACTTAAAAAATATTTTTTTTTTTTTTTTTTACCTCATTTAAAACATTTTTTTATTGAAACTGTATGCCTATGACTAATAGTTTAGAACTTAGGCATTAATCACCGTTAAAAGACGACAATCTGTAAAATTAATTATCACTCTCTTATCAACATTTTTTTTTTCATGCTCAGAAAAATATGTCTGTTTGACCAGCACATAATTTTTTTTCTACATCTGCCTTTTTAAACCTTAAAATAATAAATATTCTATTTTGCTGTGCCTCTTTTGTCATGTGTTTCAAAATTTTATTATTGATTTATACGAATAGTTTAAAAATATTTATGTAATTATTCCTTTACAATATTTCACGTTTACTAGATTATTTCTTATGAAGTAAGGTGTCTTCTGTTTTATTTAATGGGGCAAAAGCTATTCATATAGTATCAATCAAATTTTTTCTCCCATTTTTTCATATCATTATTTAATTCAATCATCCTTATTCTTGACCAAGACCCTATCTCGATTAATTCAGTATAATGGATTTGGTATGCATAGCGATGGGGTATTACAGCTTATTGCCCGATCACCGCATGACAGCCCAGGAATTACCTGCACCGTCCATACTTGTGGCTCCGAAAACAAGGTTGATGTTGATAGTATTGGCTATTCATTTACTTATAGGTCTCAAACACCAAAGCAAACGTTGGATCCGCACACCACAGTAATTCTTCACTATGTTAGTTTTTGAATCCATCTTCTGATTTTAATCTTTGTTAAAAGTTTACTCATTTAATATGTTATTTGAGAAGATTTGATGTACTTTGAGATGTTTCACGGCCATTGGTTCGTCGTGTTATAATGTTGACTGCGACAGTAGAACAAAACTAATTAAGATATGGTTGAGTAGTTTTCTCTTATGTTGGGGTTTCTCAACAGTTGGTTATGTATATTGTTTGTTAAATTGCAATTACGCTCTATCACCGAAGACCCTCAAAGAACGAGAATTGCGATTTTTTTTGGCGTAACTGTCCTTGTATAGTACAGTAATCCCTTAACACTCGCGAGTTTTAATTATTCTCGAAATAAAATATGAGCAACATTTCAACATTCGCGAATAATTAAGTTGGTTATTCGCTATTCCTTTTTTCCTATAAAGAATACTTTTTTACAAAGTACACTCGCTTTGTTTCATAAAGTATTTTGCACTGGACATCTGCATTTCACTGTGTAGCCTGAGTTCCGAGATTTTCAACAATTGCATTGATTCTAAATATAGATAAATTATTTAAAAAAAAAAAAAAAAAAAAAAAAAAAAAAAAAAAAAAAACATGACTTGATGCTACAAATACATTGTAATAAAATTGTAAATTTACGGTACTTTATCGTGAATTATGCAGTAAATTTACGGAATATGTCACTTTTTTCACATAAACGGTTTATTCCTGTAATTTTTTGTGTTTTACTTTAATGTAATGGCAAAGTCCGTTGATATAGGAATAAAGTCCATTTTTTGTGGACATCGTCTGGAATCTCTGCTGCAGCTTTTTTACAGTGAAAAAAATCCTAAATTTTCAAAAATTCGTGTTAAATTTAAGAGTTGTTAAATGGCCAATCCCTAATTATAGGGTAGCAAGCAATTCACTTACAGCATATACTTTCATGAATGAAGGTCTTTTTCTATAACATTACAATATATATATTGTAATATGTGTATATATATTTTTTTTGCGCTCGACTTTTTAAACCGTAACGTATGTTATACTTTACGATATTCTATCACTGAATCATCAAATGATGTAAAAACAATAATGTCATTAGACATATGTAACATTTGAGGTTCACTCTACAATTGTCTTTACATCTTACAAGTAGTTGCCCCACAGAGTATTAAATGACCAACCCTTAGTTATAAAATAACAATTAATTTTGAATAAATTGTATACTTTCATGAATGCGTTTTATGATGGTTTTTGTTCTGTTTTCATCATTGTACTATCGAAAAGTATGTAAAATTATACATAGAATTGAAGCAATTTTTTTTTTTTTTTTTTTTTTTTTTTTTTTTTTTTTTGATATGGCATCTTTTAATTTAAGAATATTTCTCCGCAAAGGGGCTCTGTAATAGCATTTTTCGTGTCATTTTCAAAATTTACCATCGAAGAGTGTACGAAGTTATGTATTAGAATTGAATCAATTTTTTTGTATGTTTTTGGCTATGGTCAGCAGGTTCTCCCTGAATTTGAAAAATATACGTCGGAAGAAGGCACTTAAGTAGCGATGTTCGGGTCAATTCCATCAATATACCATCGAAAAGTGAATGAAATTATGCATATAATTGAAGCAAACTTTTTGTATTAGTGTGAGTGTTTTCGGTTATAACGAACATATTCTCTCTAAATTAAAAAAAAAAATTCTGTAAAAAGGCGCAGTAACAATGATTTTGATACTACTTTCGTTATGGTACCATCGAACCAAATTCTTTATGTATGTTTTTGCTGTCGCCAGCAAGAGCTACTTTAATTTGGAAATATTTCACCGGATATATTTTTTATTTGTAACAGCAATATCTGTGCCATTTTCATTATTTGCACCATCGAAAAGCATATGAAATATGCATAGAGTTGAACCAATTTTTTTTTTTTTTTTTTTGTATGTTTTTGGTTATGGCGAGCAGGCCTTTTTTGAATTTGGAAATATTCCGCCGGAAGGGAGCACTGTAATTGCGATTTCGAGTTACTAGTTTGAGTTCTATGTCAAGCAATTTGAATGATATAAGTTAAATCAAAATTATGAAAAAAAAGAAAAGAAAAAAAGAAATTCTCCATAACTCAATTCTGCATAATCTGCCGATGGATAAATACGGTTGCTGTGGACTTGTGCGAGCATTTTTTCCTTCTCAGAAGGACAGGGATTAGTTTCTAATGTGAGTTCATTGTGATTTTTAAATAATAATAATTTTTATTACTAGAAATTTAAAATTCTGAATCGCAGGTGCAGTATGTGAGACCTTCAATTAACCTCTTGTACGTGAGGTAGAGTTTGCTTGAGACAGATACATACATACACAGAGTGAAAATGTCTTTTATTAGTATAGACTACCCAAAATAGTGTAAAAATTGTTATCTAATTATTCATATGCAATATGTCATGTTTATTGGATAATTGTCTTTACATCTTACGATTAGACGTTTCTTGATGTATAAAATAACCAATCGCTAATTATATAGTAATAATTAATTCTGAAAAATTATATTCTTTTCTTGTATAACATTCTTTGACTATAGTAGGGGATGAGAGGATTCCTGAAAATCAATATGTATTGTTTGTTTACTTTGTTTTTGTCTTTCAGTATTTTACAATATTTATACTCATATTTTATTTTACTTTACCTTATGTAAACATTTTATATGTGTCACAAAGTTATATTATAGATTTACCAAAATAATTTAAATAAATTACATTATTATTTATACGCTACATAAATTTGTATGTTAAATCAGCTTTATTCAACCTTTTCTTTTTTTTTTTTTTTTTTTTTTTAGGTAGATTTCGTAAGAAATACTACCTATTGCAATCGCACCAGTTTATATATCTATTTGTCTATCTATCTATCTATAAATATATCTCACTTTTTTATAGACACGATAACTTCTATAATTCTTCACCAATCTCTACCAAACTGGTACATAAAATCAAAGGGGATAAAATCTTGGCTGAGTTCGTTAATGGGCAAAATCGGACCAAGGGGGTCGGAATAGGGGGCGTTTTTGAGAAAACCGAAAAAACGCCATAATTTCTTAATTAAAGTAGATATCGAATCGGTTTAAAGTTTATATTACTTCTTAAAAATGGGCCAAAAGTATATGCATGACAGATTTTTTATAAATTTAGAAGTGGGCTCAAGGGGCGAAAAAAACAGGGATTTTGAGAGAAAAAAATTCATAACTTCGTCAATTTTCAAGATGTCAAGTCCAACTAAATTTTTTGTAAATGTTCTTAAAATTATCTAAAACTTTTGTACTTACAAGTTTTTGATAGGACCAACTTTTACCGATGAAAAAAATTAAAAACGAAAAGAAAAAGGGCACTGAAAAAAGAGAAAAATCCATAACTCCATCAATTTTTAAGATATAAAATCTGATTAAATTTATTTTACATCTTCTCAAAAATATCTACAACTTTTATATTGACAAGTTTTTCATTGGACCAATTCGTATAGCAAAAAGAAATTAAACAAAAATAGGAGTTGGAGAAAAAACCTCAAATCCAAACTGCTTATATTCTGACTCATTTTTAAATTCATTTTTGATTTTAAACGCATCCAAATGGTAGATCCTCTTATTTAGAAACTGTATAAAGTGACGCATTGGTCAATTTTCTGATAAAGACAGAATATATTTTAAAAAAGGCTACCAAAAAGGGTATTTTGAACAGAATTTCCGAAAATCATCGGAACTGAAAATTGAAGGAAGTATTCAAATAAGAAATTGCGTTTTTTTCTGACTCGTTTTTAAATCCATTTTTGTTCTCAAACGCATCCAATTTACAGATCCCCTTATTTAGGAACTATATAATGTGATGCATTGGTCAGGTTTTTGATAAAGACGGAATATATTTCAAAAAAGGCTACCAAAAAGGGTATTTTGAACAGAATTTTCAGAAATCATCGTGACTGAAAATTTAAGGAAGTGTTCAAATAAGAAATTGCGTTTTTTTCTGACTCGTTTTTAAATCCATTTTTGCTCTCAAATGCATCCAATTTACAGATCCTCTTATTTAGGAACTATATAATGTGATGCATTGATCGGTTTTTTGATAAAGACAGAATATATTTTGAAAAAGGCTACCAAAAAGGGTATTTTGAACAGAATTTCCCGAAGTCTTCGTGATTTGAAAATTTAAGGAAGTTTTCACATAGCAAATTGCTTTTTTTCTGACTCGTTTTAAAATCCATTTTCGCTCTCAAACGCATCCAATTTACAGATCCTCTTATTTAGGAACTATATAATGTGACGCATTGGCCAGTTTTTTGATAAAGATAGAATATATTTTTAAAAATGCTGTCAAAGTGAGTATTTCGCACAAAATTTTCCGAAGCAATCATGATTAAAGAATTAAGGATGTATTCAAACAACAAATCGGTTATTTTATGACTCATTTTTAAATTCAATTTTTTTCTCAAATGCATTCAACTGACAGTTTTTTGTTGTTTAGAACTGTATAATGTACTGTTTTGGTCGATTTTTTAATAAATTCAGAATCTATTTCAAAATATGTTGTCAAAATGGGCATTTGAGCTGAATTTTTCTTAAGATGATTCTGATAAAACCAGTTTTTTGCAGAAAAAGGAAATTAAAAATTTTTCATAAACGGCCAAATGAAGTTATTAAACTGGGTTTATCTCTAATCATATATATATATATTTTTTTTTGTTGAAATGAGCACTCTTCGAAATCTACCTCCGCCTATAGGCCCAGCCGACAGGGATTTTTTTTTTTTTTTTTTTTTCGTAGGCCACAACATGCTGCAGTTAGATATAAATATGGGGAGGAGGAGAAGGTTGATTAACAATGTCAGATTAGAAAAAAATAGCATATCAAACCAATACAACAAAATCAATATACTCAATATAATAACTATATAACAAGTATAAAATGTGTTATTTAATAAATAGATTTTCTTTGTTTTAAAACAAGAAAATCAAGACATTTTCTTTAGTAAATTTTGCTTGATTTAATACATTTTATATTTTTCAAATGTAAAAATGTATTGTGTAAATTGAATTAATTTTAAATAATGTCTGATTATTGTTGAATATTAAAAAGTGCATTATTGCGATGCACTGAAATTAAAGAAGAGCTTTTTACCGAAAAAGTTATGTTTTGTATCAACTAGGGGCTCCATTTCCTATGAACAACGCTCGGTTAACGCCATTCAAACACCAAGAATCCACTATTTCGATCGGCTTTAAAAAAGATAATGGAAGATTGAATTATATATAAAAACCAGTGGAGATCTTCTTGTAAACGGGTTCCCATACACTTCTCTTTTCCCGAGGGATTTTAAAGCTGAATCCGATGTTGTTAATTCCTGTTATATGCTGGTTATATCAAGATTAATGATTGAATGCCTCCGATCGCAAGTCACTTTTAATATGGATGCGTTAAATGATGAAATATTAATTTATAATATTTCAAATACTATAATTCTTACAAGGTATCGAAAATGCATAATACCATTAAAATTATAATTATACAATAGCAAAGTGTTATTTTTGAAAATTTTGATTCTAATAAAAGTAAATTTAATATGGTATTATAATTTTTATATTTGTTTACTTTAATCTTTAATCGATGTTACTGGTCTCACAGACCCTTTTTTTTTCCGAATTTTATTGTTTAACTTGAAATTGTCAGCTTAACTACAAACACTACCGAAATTTTGTTTTGTTTGGAACTTTAGTACTATCACCAGAAACTTTTAAATGGGTGAATGTTAATTGCAACAGTCCTAAACAAAATGTTTAGTACAAAAACATCATCCTATGAGTTAATTATGCCTTTTATTCATCTTTCGAAATTGCGGCCTCACAAATCGCTTTTTACCAGTTATGTTACAATTTCTGCCACATCAGTTAAAGGTTAAACATTATTTACTTTCTATAACTTTCTACGTTTCTCCATCATTCTGCAACATTCTTTGACTCAAAGAAAAAAAAAAAAAAAAAAAATGTCAGTTAGGCCAGTACGTATTGTTTTTTGTTCTGACTTTTTACCCGGTGACCCAGAGATGTCGCGCCCCGGGCTGCGGTCCGTTTCAGGGAAAGTTTTTCCTTCGATAGAATGTTTCTTTATTTTCCTATGGCACGCATTCCTTATCTGGACTGATTGATTGGAGAGGAAGAACAGTCTGAAAAAAAAAAAGTTTATACTTTATGTTTTTTATATGTGATTATGCAATGATCTAAATACCTGACATCGTAAGATAAAGCTCTAAATCAGCTGGATAAATAATCTAATCATCGGTATTGCAATCATGGACGTCTAGAAATTTTGTAATGAAATAACTTCCAATGATATAGCAATTTAAACATTATGGTAAAAGCTCGCACAGTCTATATAAAAAGTACAGTTGCGAGTATTAATAATTATTAAAATATTTAGATGAATTATTAATTTCTTCCAGAGAACTACAATTATCAAATTAATGAAAAGACAGAAGAAGAAGTAGCGTGAGGTGTAGGGGAGACTAGGGCACATGTGAACATGGGGTAAATTTGAACATTTTTTCACTAGTTATTATATAATTTTTTAGTCGAAAATAATTACCAATGATGAAAGTACCCGTAGACATAAGGTAAAAAAAAATTTTGAAGCTCTTTGACATTTTGTTTGTCCTCGCTAGCCAAAACATTGTTTATAGATCTCAAAAGCAAAATCTCAGTTCCAACTTGCCAAGCGAATAACTTTATTTATTTATTCTTTTATTTGAATTTTAGCATTTTAACATATACTATGAATACTGATAAATATTTTTTTATGGAAAAAATATCCTCAAAAATATAGAAATGTTAATGATTTGTCACTTTAACTGTAGTGCCAATGCGGGGCACTTGTGAACAAACTAGTTGGGGCAGATATGAACAGTTCATACGTGCCTCGATAATCGTTCTGTGATTCTGTTCTTTTCAGTTAACTTCATGAGAAACAATTCCAGATTCAATATGTATAATTTTCCTGCAATAGAAGACTTTTTGTCATAGTACATTTGATTTTGTATTGAAGCTTCTGAAAAAAACATCTGCCAACAGGTACTTAAAGAGCAACAATCTCGTTTACGTTCAGTTGTAATTTAAATAAATTTAAGGTTTTCTAAAATGCAATAATGTAACGTAATATAGTAAATAATATAGTTTACTAAATGGTATACTACAATATTTTTATGCATTGTTAATACAAAAAATATTGCGCTAAACAACTTTGCAAATTTTTCTATTTAATTTTCCCATACTTGCAATGATGACTTACCTTTGTCTCTAAACTAGCTATGTATATGATACTTTAAATGGTGATAGATATCAGTAATATCTTAAGAAAGTAACATTTTAAAATTAATACGTATCTCGATTGTAAACAGCTTCCCCCCCCCCCCTCCCAACCTCTTTCAAAAACAGAAGAAGTTAAATTTTGGGGAGAGATTATAATTGATTTTTTTTCCTTTTGAACAATAATTCAAAAAACCTTTTTTTATCATTAATTTAAAAGTAAATAAGACAAATACAAGGATTTTTCGTATTCCGGAAGATTTCTGATTAAATATTAAATAAATAAACCCTCCCCAAAATCTCCTCGAAACAAAAACCGCTAAGCAAAATTTAAAAGTTTTATTTATTTTTTTATTTGCTTATTTATTTTTTGTTTTATTTTATCAATAAATGAGTCACCCAATCCTCCCTTCCTTCCCGCAATCTACTTATTTTCATTTTATAATCTTGTATTTAAACATATCACAAAGAAACTTGAGAAATTGATACATATTTCTTTTCTTTATAATGAATTTAACCTTTTGCGGGGCAGGGCAAATTCTTTGCTTAAGTATTGAAATAAATGACTGACACCGCAATTTTAAAACAACTTTATTTGTAAATAAGAAAACGCTATTTTTCACGCATTCAATAAACCACAATTTTTTTAACAAAATTCTGGTGCCAATGTTGCGTTTGGGAATTAAAATTAAGTGGTATATCTATGAAACCAGCGCCCCGCAAAGGGTTAACACATAGTATAACAAATGATTATGACGACAAATGAATAACAAAATAAAAAGCATGCCAAAGAATATTTTTTCCTTGTGTTCACATGCGCCCAATCTGTGTGGCCCACTAGTGGGGCACATGTGAACAAGTTTTTGAATTTATAAAACTATTAAAAAAAAATTAAGAAAAGCTATAAAGGTTATTTTTAAAAAATTAGCACGTGTAAGAAAAAGTTCTGTTTACTATATTCAGTAGTTTTTGTTTATAGAAACTAACCCTTTTATGAGAAAAAGCTATATTTATGTGAACTGTTCACATGTGTCCCAGGCTCCCAGTCTCTTCTACTAAGTAAGTAATAAACAGACTTGCAATATCAATGCATATAATGATATTTTTCTTTTTAATAAATAAAAGTTAAATATTCTAAAATTCCTTGAAATTTTATTTACAAATAAGCAGTCAAATGTCTTGATAAAGATTGAATCTGTCATTTAAACAAAGTATGTTTGGGTAGACCAAATGAAAAAGAGACTTTAACTGTGGCGGTGTTATATATATAGTACATGATCGAAGTGGCAAATATGTATGTTAACAACGGCTTGATGTTTTTCATAAACAAGTGTAAAGGGAAGCTCTGGAAAGAGAAAATGTTTCTACAAGACGATGCGATGCTTGGCCAAATGCGGCCAAGAAGCCACCGCAGAGTAAGAAATAGGAGAAACTTTACGTGAGATTTTGCAGCGTTGTTTGACTTACGAATAATGTTACTTATTGTTATAGTCCCAGAGCCGACAGCTCAAAACCCTATGTTATCAAGCACAAGAAAAAACCTTTTATTTTTGTGGAAGAGTAGAGGGCAATCTAATGATCCATGTCTGCCGAAAGTGAAGTGGTGCATAAGCGAAAAATTAATCCACTAATGGTTGACTCGAAGGTTTAACATTGTGTTTTGTCATGACGCTGCCGTGTGTGCTAAAGTTATGAAGGGAATAGGCCGTGATCTCACACAAGAAACAATTATTTATTAACACCAATTAAATATAAGATTTAAACATTATATATAGAGAGAGAGGGAAGAGAGAGGAGACTTCGGGAGACTTACCAGGAGATGAATAGAACCCGAGAAATACCATTTCCGGCTCTGGTCATGGATACACTCTCCTAGTCATCATAGCTACTTCGCATCAGCTATATCCTCTTCATAACTAATCACAACTTCATTATTGCTAACTATATTCTGCTGTTCGTTTACCCTGTCTAAGCATATATATAAAATTGCTTATCTAAAAAGGGGTCATATTTTAACGACCTCCTACTTTTGTTTTGCTGATTAATTCTCATGATTTCTCCAATCTTAATTACGTTCGTGGGAATATCAACTTAGAAAGGGTTTACTCGTTTATTCTTGCGATGTGGGTGGGCTTTATATCTGAATACAAACTTTGGTTAATAGATTAGATTTCTCACATGCCCAAGGAATTGTATGATTTATCGAAACTGGCATGTGAATTTTATTTCAACCGCTTGATAATTGAGAAACGTCAGCTGATTACTTTTTGCTATCTAGACTTTTGGACTTAAACTTATGTGACATCGCACAGTTTGTCCACCAATCAAAAGTCTGAAAACATGGAAAGCTGGGTAAAAGGAAGCAGAATTCTAAGCCTACAAATCAACCACTAGTGGTATCAATTTTTGGCTTATGCTGCACTTAGCTTCCTGCAGAAATGGATGATTAGATTTCCCTATGACTACTTTTCCATAAAATAAAAGGCTTTTTCTTATGCCCAATAACATAGGGTTTTGTGCAGTTGACTCTTGGAGTATTACAGCAAAGAAGCAAATGGGAGGCACACACGCATTCACTTAAAAAAAAAAATATCCATCAAATATGAAAGAAAATGTAAAAAAATATTAAAGCATTTTAAAGTATTTAGATTGCGTGTTGGCAGATTGGAGGGGGGGGGGGCGATGACCTCTTGGTAAAAGTATGAGTTGCAGAGCTGTCGTTAAGGTAATTTGATCTGCACATTTACACTATAGTTAGAAATATTATCATGGCTTATAGCACTTCTGTATATGCAGAGTTATTTAGTGTGTTCAATTTTTATCACTAAGGGTTGTATTATGTTGAAAATGTCAAAAAGAAAAAAAAAAACACTCTCGTACAGCAATGAGGAAAAGTAAAAAAAAAAAATGAAGAGAAGAGATTTAATTACTGATTTCTCATCTAGTCTTATATAAGTAGCCCTGTTATAAAGGGTAAGTGGCATTCTAGGGCGTTTGGAGGGAGTGGATAGTGTTATGAGGGTATGTTTCTTATTTTTTCAGTTTGCCAGGATCAATTAGTGACAAGCACTGAGAAACTGTCAATGAGAAAAAACGGAGACGCCCATTACGCTGAATCTGGTTCAGATAAGACAGAACTCGGAAATTCGTACGGAATCCGTTTGCACGTGTCATTGATTCTATATCACTTTCGTCTAAAAGAAAAGTGAAACCAGAGACACTGACTCGTTGAAATCGAAGAAGCTGGTAACTTTGTTTTTGAAGTTTTTTTTAGTCCATAGAGAAATAAATCTTCACTGTGATTCTTTACCGACGGGAGCTTCCTCAATGGGCATGCGGGCGGGGGCCAGTGACCCTCCCTGCATTTTCAAATTTAATTAATTAAATTTTCTTTTTCTCTAATGGTTTTAAAAATATCAAACAAGTGTATTCTCTTCAACTGTCTTAATTTAAACATCTAGCGAGGAAAAAAAAGGTGGATATTTCGTCGGGGGATGGGGTGAGAAGTCTGGGCGTATGCATTCTTTTTTTTTTTTTTTTTTTTTTTTTTGTACCTAGAGGCGCGAGGTTTTGTGGAAGAATCTCTTATGTAACAGAGTAACGATTCTCAAACTTTATTGTTACGCGACCCGACAAGATCAGCAACTCTTCTGCATTCTCTTTCAATCAACAACACTTTTTGCGACATAAATCACTATGCCTTTCATTATTACCTTTTAAAAATCGCTTACCTATGTTTTATTCTTTATAACTATAATAAATTGTGTTCGTTATTTTTTGCAGCAGATATAATTAATAGCGTATTTCAAAAACCTGAGTGATTGTTGCTCGCTCCGCCAGATCTAAAACTTAATCGCGAGTCATGTTATTTCTTTCTAACTATCAAACTATCTGTTAATCTATAACAGTCTAAAAAAATTGCCATTTGTAGTATCAGAGCATAAGTACGTACTTTAAACACACTAAATAAATCCAAGGAAACGTAAAAGAAAAATACTCGCTATCCTTTCAACATTTTAATCAACAATTAGCATTATTATTCAATAACATTTTCCACAGATGTATCATGACATCACAAAATAAATACAAAGTAAATACAGAGACGTCAATCCGTCGGCATTTAGAATTAAATTAGAAACAGAAAAAGTAATATATCACAGTTAATGTTTTAGAAAATGATTATTATGGCAATAAATCTCTTTTAATGATTTAGAAAATTATTTTACATTACTTTTGACTGATTTACTATATTAAATGATTATGCTAAATTATTATGTTACCGATAACAAGTCGCGACTCACGAACAGTTGTTCGGCTTGTCCTACATTAGATGTAATTTTCTTCGAACCTTGAATTTCCTTGCGTGAATACGGATTAGGTTCCCTTAGAAAGACCCCCACGGAGGACACCCCACTCCCTTAAGGGCCTATAGCCCTCGTGTAGATGATCGGCCGTCATAAAATAAACCAAAACCAACAATAGATTTTTACTTCAATTTTGAATATGCAGTTAGTCGAACGCTTATTAAATTTATTGTAAATGTTTGTAGTGTAATGACAATATATAGTGTTATAAAAAGCATTGTTAAACAGTAATCCATGAATTCCTAGGGGTCCGAAGTATATCTTTAATGGGTCCACAAAAGGACTAATGTTCAATATAAAATATTATGAATTCCTGCTAGTTGCCGCATAATATTAATGTTTTTCATGTATTTTGATAATACAGATCCTAACAGGGCGCACCGTAGATAAAATACGTGACTTTTTTTTTTTTTTTTTTTTTTTAACCATGTGATTATCCTGCTCTAATATTTTGATGGTTCAAACTACTCTTCAAAAGCCCATTTCTTGTTTTTTTTTTTTTTTAAGGATTTTACTTTGTTATATATTAAAAAAAATCTGAACAGGAAATTTCACCAAATGTAATTTAAAAGATATTTATTAAAAGTTATATAGCTTCAATTTTGACTTTTTTCAATCAGCGAGGTGCACTCTTATGTTTTAGTTTTACATTATAGTTTGAACATTATAGTCACATCTCAGCTTCTACGGGTAGAACTTTTTTTTATTTGAAGTTATTAATTAAAAATATATACGCTCGACTTGACGGGGGCACTGCCGTGCCCCCCGATCTTTGTTTAGTTTTATATTTCAATATCCAAGAGGGTATATTGTTGAAATGTACTAATTTTTTATTTTTATTTACTGATAATTATAACTCAAAGATAAATTTAAAGAAATGCACTTTATTTCGTAGTTGTTGGTGTCTAATACTCATGTCCAAAAAATTAAAAGCAAGTAAGTGAGTGGGCGCTTTCGATTTTTCATGGTTTGTCGAATATCTACTTAAATTCTTGAAGAATTATTCTTTATAGGATGTAAAGAACATGTATGTTTTTATATTTCTCAGTGGAGATTTAGCTGAGAGGACAATTTAGGGAGCAAATAATAAATTTAATAATAAAATGATAACTTCTTCTGCTTTAACGATAAATTATGTAACAAAAAAATGCTGAAAATGATGTTTAACTGTGTTAAATGACTATTTGGGTCCTGTTCTGTTCATATTTGTGTAGTGTTTGTGAAAGCATAGTCTTTTCATTTGTGAAAATGTTAACATTTCTGTGAAAAATTCCTTTTTTTTTTTTTTTTTAATTAGCAGGCAAAGTTTTTAACCAAATT
Organism: Maratus speculifer; assembly: GCA_964019185.1. NCBI lineage: Eukaryota > Metazoa > Arthropoda > Arachnida > Araneae > Salticidae > Maratus > Maratus speculifer. Next base: position 449,929,712 of record OZ025292.1, on the reverse strand, counting down.
TAACATAACTTTTCAAAAACTCGGAAACAAACAATAGAAACAATATACTCATGAATATATTGCATATTCGATAAGGTATGGGCATTTGAATAAAATGATTTTCAAGTGCGCATACATGGAAAATTCCAAGATTTGAATAATAAAATTTGTTAGTCAGTCATTTAAAGCAACTTCTATAAATGTACAGTCTAATATTATAAAAACTGAGCAAGATACAGTGAGATGATTGAAAAATTGTACAAAAAGCACAATAAAGCTACTTTTAGAAATTAGCTCACTATATTGTCCTTAATTTTATGAATTTTCGTGATATTTGACTCGACTTTAGAAATAAGTTGTTCAAAATTATGAAATGAAAATCTTGGAATCTTTCATGCAAGCAGATAAAAATTATTTCATAGAAATGCTCATATCTTATGAAATATTCAATATAATCAGGTTTTAACTGCGGTACATTTCTTCTATTGTTCTTTGTCAGATTTTCTGAAAGCTGTGTTAAATTTATTTGGAAACTCTATATTCTATAAACAAAAAAGTTTTAAACTTTTCGCAGAAAATTTACATTTTCACGAATATGAGACACTTTCACAAATGAACATAAACGTTGAACAAGACCCAAATAATCTTTTAACACAGTAACAGACCATTTTCAGCCTTTTTCGTTATACATAGACGATCACAAATATTATTTTATTATTAAACTAGCAGTCTTCGCCCGCTATGCTGGTCTCTTTCTCCAAAGAAACCTTGAATCAAGCGAAGTACATCTAAGTAAAGATTAAAAAAAATATATAATAATAATGTCTAATCAAACATTCATAATTGTTGTCTTATACATATACTGTTACATTATCCTGTTCAAAGTCGCAGGTTGACAACACAATAAACAAAATAGTTCTAAAATGATTGAAGTACCTAAGTTTAACTATTTTATTAATAGGTGTGTTATCTTGAGTTCCTCGCTTCTACCTAAACCTGCTGCTGAGATATGGCGAAATATCTCAAAGGCACTGGAAGTGTATGATTTGAAGTAATAATCAGAGAGCTTACCAATGATATATCACATGAAGGATGTAGGCCAAATTTAGAAAATCCCCCCCCCCCCAGAGTTCCAACTATCGAGTCTCCTCAGTATAAACCTCTCTTATCTCTTTGAAAATTTCAAATATTATAACTAACATTTATCACATGGCTCCGTAAGAAAACCCGATCTGTAGTGATAAAACGCTACAATTTCAAAAAAATTTGAAAACTCCCCCCTCCCGAAAAGGCAAATCAGGGTGCGGAAAGAAAAGTTCGTAATATGAAAGAGCGGTCCGAGAGCTTTCCGGAGATATGTCACATGTTGGGTCCAAAAAACTTTGGAATTTTTGATCCGCCTTTTAAACTCTTCGTTGGTGGAAATTTTAAAATCGCTGAAACATGTCTTTATTTTTTAATAGATTTATTTTCTGCCGTTTCACGTTTCTACTTAAAAAGACTGCTGAGATGGACCAAATGATCTAAATTGTTCGACCCCCGCCCCTTTTTATCACCCTCAAGGGAGCAATTTTTAAAATGGTTAAAATACTAATCGTTAAAATGTTTAATTATTTTTTTAGTAGATTTAATTTCTGAAATTTCACGCTGCTACATTAAATGGCTGCTGAGATATAGGAAGATGTTCCAGAATTTTCGACATCCGTTTGCCTCCCTTAGAGGGAGGATTTTCAAAAATCCCATCCCACGCTTACATCATAAAAAGTATATTTGCCTCAGTTTTCATTTTTCTTCGTTTAGTAGTTTGGGCTGTGCGTTGATTGGCAGTCAGTCAATACAAACTATTTTATATTTGTACAGATTTATTATTAACTCCTTAATTGTCCCCCGACAAAATACCTTCACTGAGAAATATGAAGTCAAACATGTTCTTTACATCCTAGAAGTTGTAAGTCAAGACGTATTTGACAAAGCGTGAAACATCGAAAGAGTCCGGTCACTTATCCTTAATTTTTTGGACGTGTTTGTACATTAATACATTAGAATAATGTAGAATGATGTGCTGATGGTCGTAAAACACTGGTTTATAATAAATCTTTAACTATAGAGTATCCGGTATACAACTCTTTTTTGTTAGATAATTTCGTTAAATCTTTTAGAAATGTTTTTACACTGAGAAAAAAATATACCGCCTTCACCTAGAATGAATAGTTAGTCACTTTCTGAATACCTAAACTAGAATTATAGATGACCGAAATATGCGAATAGGTTGAATTACAAAGCTGAATAACCAAAATGACTTAACATTTCTAGTCTCTTGTTTTCAAGGTGACGAAACGATATTGACTCGTCTCAGTAACGAGAAATTATAGCTTGATTTCGGAAATAGTTTCAAAAACTAGAATTATAGTTACTAAATCAAACCTCTTGTGTTCGCATCTATTTGCTGAGATTTTTAAATAAGTATTACAACGAGAATAAAGGGAAGCTCTCTTGAATTCCTGTAGTAGATTCTAGAACAATCATATACTAGAATTCATAAGGATGACATGGAACTATTTTTTCTAGAGCCACAATTTAGATTCTAGATTCCAGAATTGTATTTTTTTCTCAGTGTAAAATCTAAGCTATATTGAATTAAATTACTAATACCTATATATGTGCTAATATAAGGGGGAAATGTTTCAAATTTCCTTATTTATATTCTTTTTTTTTCTCTGCAAGAGACAGAACACTTATGAATGACAGACAGCTGTATGAGATAATGAAAATGCTGTCACGTAGCTTAGGCTCAAAGGTTTTATTATTATTTTTTTTCCTTAAGAAGATATTTTTAGAATTTAGGTTAGAGGTGGTACAAGTTCAACTATTATAATGCATTAATGTTAGTAAAATGCCGCTTGTTTCAATTATTTTATTTCAATTATAAAAGTCATGATGAATATTTTTCGGTTGGTATTTACTTAATGAAGACAGTTCTTTCGAAAATCATTTGCTTATCTGTTAATTTCATGGAGTTTAAGAAATTCTTTTGTATTTTTTGTGTATCCGATCAATTAGTTATTTATTTTTATTTTTTTAATCGGTGTTTAAATAGTTATGACAAAATTACATTATCGTTTTAATTTCGTTTAATCTGCAAACACATATTTTGATTTGTTATTTTGTCTGGTCTACATCTGTCTCATTCGAACCCACTGCTTACCGGTAATAACAAAATAATTAGAGGAAAAGGCATTTTGCTTTGAAAAATCGCAGAGCTTTCCGCATGACCCAATACCAAATACTTTTGTAACAGTCATGAAATTTCATACTACATTAAAAAAAGAAAAAAGACAAATATTTTTAAATCTACGAAAATATAAATGTAAAAGAAAATGTATCTCCTGTGAGGTATCCATGATTCCAAAAAGCGTTCTTTATCATCAAGAACTTCATAAACCAATATATTTTCGAAATTTAAAGAATTACTTATAAAAACAAAGCATTTAACATTTCTTACCTTGGTAATGGAACTTATATATCTAAGACCAACAAAATAATATAAATGTTAACGTTAGTGTTGTTAATTTATCCTATTTGTTTGTAAAACATATTTATTGAACTTGAAAATGTTCATTTGAAAACAACATCACAAAAACCTCTATTTCGGATTCAGAAAAGTGATTAATACTCTATAAAAAAGACTCGGAAACATTTTCACAAATCAGTGGCAGCAAAAGAAACTTTGTTTTTGAAAATTATATTTTAAATCTCGAAAATATATCTGTTTCTAAATTTTCTAAAAATAATTTCGAAATCGCTCTAGTAATTAGTTAAGCAATGGTCAGTAAGAGTCAAAAGGTATTTTTGTATATAAAAGTTTGCTTTATTTTTTCTAAAAAATATTTAGCTATGCAATTTTTAATATTCTAATCTTACTTTTGAGTTACGTAACGGTTTATTTATTCTTTTATTTTATTACGGGTCTAATCAGAAATAAACGCCTCAATTTGAAAATTCAATAATTCATTAACTGTAATAAATTTGAACAAGAAATGAGTGACATTTACATCTGGCGGGTCTTAAATTTAATGTACTGCATATGTAAAAATAGTTAAAATGTTCGTCAATAGATGGCGCAACACCATCTAAAACTACAGTAATGCTGAAACTCTCAAGTAAAATTGCATAAAAAATTTCAAGTTGTATTGTGTATTTTATTTAGAGAATGAAACAAACATACAATTTTTTTTTAATTTATATGACCATTCTTAATGTTTGTGACGGTTCATCGCTATCTATTGACGAAAATGTTAACTACTTTTAGAATTACATTATATAAAATTTAAAAGTCACCAAAAGTGAATGTCACTCATTCATTTTTACATTAATGAATTGTGAATTCGGAAATTGGAGCATTTATTTCTGGTTATCCTGTAATAAGGTTAAATGACATATTTCACGTGTTATACTGTTAGATGGAAAATATTTATTGAAATTAGCATTTTAGTTATGCTGGTAGCTGATGTTAGAAACTTTCCAATGCCAAATTCGTTTTTAGCATCCCATATAAAAATTGCCACTTGGTTTCATGAACAGAGTCATTAATGTTTATTTATCATAATTTTTAACTATGTTTCCGTATTATTAAAAAAGTATTTTCTTCTTTTCTAGGATTTGAATTAAAAAGGCATGAAAACCAGATGTCTCCTTTTAGTACTATTAGTGTATATTTCAGGTGAGTGTTCATTTATTTATGTTTATTATTTTTTATGTTGTTATTTTTATGCCATTATTTTATTTTATTTTTTGAAAAATTATGGTTATTCAACTTGGGCTTTCTAAGTTATAAAATATAAGTGAAAAACTTTTTTTTTTAATCTTTTTTTTTTGGATTGAGGGTGGGTGGGAATAATATTCAAAACTTTGATAGTTTTGTTGCATTTAGTAATCAAAGCACTCCACTGTCTGGACATGTTCTCCATGTCGCCTTAGTTTGCATGTTCTATGTCTCAATTATCACAATTAGACCGGGAGGAGGCAGCACAGATAATCACCTCATCGAGTTCACGACTGAGATTCCAGAATTAGTTAAGTCTCGATTCTTATATTAAAACGCAATCGGTAAGCTAACACGTATCTTGGTGGAAAACACCTAAAAATCCGATTTTAGTGTTTGACTCATACACTGTTAAAACTTTCGTGCTACTTTGAACCAAGATTTGGTGCTCGCAGCTATTACCAGCTGCCACCATAGGATGGTTCAATCGAAGCTCCAAATCTTGGAACGAGTTTACACATTATTTGAAAAAATGGTACTATGGTTCAACCGAAGTTCCAAATCTTGGATCAAGATTTCACCATCTTATGGTGGCAGCTACTAAGCACCAAATTTCAGTTCAAAGTAGCACAAAATTTTTAACAGTGTAGGTTTACCATCGTGCTTTCCTGCTACCAAAAGTATGAAAAAATGCAGGGTTGGGAGCAGGAAAACATAATGGTAAACTTGTGAGTCAAACACTAAAATCGGATTTTTAGGTGTTCTCCACCAAGATACGAGTTAGCTTACCGACTGCGTTTTGATATAGGAATCGAGACTTAACGTAATCCTATATTTTCATCCATCAACTCGATGAGGTGATTGTCTGTGCTGCCTCTTCTCTATCTAAATCCCTTGATTCACATTTTGAACAAATTCCGAATAAATTATGGATAAATAATATTAATTTCTTTCACCTGTTATATGAGGACCCCAGAAGCCAAGGGGTACAAGTGACAAAATTTCGATTTGGAGTAAATTGAGTTCAAAGATTATTGATGTTAAATTGGAACATCAATAACAATTGACTAAATTGAAATAGGAAACGTCTGATTGTTGCATTCTAACATTTGAGCCCTCATTTCAATAACTGTTTAAAAAAAATAGAGTACAATTTTCTTTAAATGTATAATTAATCAATGTTGTTTGTTTTTCGAAAAAAGTGGTTTATCTCTATAACTCCCCAAATAATCAGAAAATGACCTATATTTCTTTACCTGAAATGAAAAAAGCATATTTCCAGATACCCTGTGCACTTAACTCAATTTTTTCAATTTTGTCACTTATACCCATTGGCTTTTGGGGTCCTCATATGATACATATTTGTTTGCATGCGTGCAAGGGCGGATCCAGCCCAAACTCCAGGGGGGGGGGGGTCCCAACTTTTGTCAAATGATTTAATGAAACAATTTTAAAATACAGTAAATCTAGTGAAAACGGAGTTACGATAAAAAGTAGCAAATTTCGCCGATCGAGCATGAAAAAAATTGTGAATTTTGTCGATTAGGCATGAAAAAATCACGAACTTTGTCGATCGGACGCGAAAAATCTCAGATTTCGTTTATCGGGCAAGGAAAAGAAAATCTAATTTTTTTATAATACTTCAAAAAATTGCAAATTTTGTTCATAGGTTGCGGAAAAGTCGCCTGTTTTGTCTGTTTACTGCGCGAAAACAACGCGAATTGATCGGGCGCTGAAAAATCGAAAATATCGTCAACTGGACATTGGAAAATCGCCAGTTTTGTCTATCGGCCTTCGAAAACTCGGCCTTCGACTACTGTCTGTATGCCTCTGAAAAATCGCAAATTTTGTCGATCGAGCACAAAAAATCGCGAATTTTGTATATCTGGTACAAAAAATCGAAATTTCGTTAATAGGGCACGGAAAATCCCCAATTTTCTCGATCACTTCGTAAAAAAGCGCGAATTTATTCGATCGGGAAGGGAAACATCGCGAATTTTATTGATTGGGAATAAAAAAATTTTTAATTTCGAGTTGATATGGAACGCAAAAATTGCCAATTTCGTGAATCGGGAAATAAATTATCGCGAATGTAAGTCGATTCTCTTCGTAAAAAGAGCGATTCGGGAGATTGGGCACGAAAAACTCGCGAATTTTGTCGATTCGGAACGAAAAAGTCGCTAATTTCGTTGATAGGGCATGGAAAAATCGAAGACTTTGTCGATGATGCGCGGAAAAATCGAAAATTTTTTTGAGCGGCTGCAGAACAATAGCGAGTTTTATCAGTTTATCGCGAGAAAAAAAAATCAGATTTCATCAATTTACGGCAGGGAAAAAAATGCAGATTTCATCATCAAAATTAAAAAAATCTGAGTGGCTTCGGAACAATTGTGAGTTTCGTCAGTTTATCGCGAGAAAAAAATCACGGATTTCATCAATTAACGGCGGAAAAAAAAAGCAGATTTCGGCAGTCAATTAAGAAAAGCGTATTTGACTGACGAAGCTCATGTGCGGAAAAGTTCGCATTTCATCGAACAAGAACGGAAAAATGTGCTAATTTTGTGGATTAGGCCGGGAAAATCGTGAATTTTTTCAAAGAAAAATCGCAAATTTTCCAGACCATTCGTGGAAAAAATCTCAAATTTCGTCGATCACACCCAAAAAATCGTGAATTTCGTCGATTAGGCATCGAAAAATTGTAAATTTCGTGGATCGGCTTCGCAAAAATCGCGAATTTCACCGATCGGGTGCGGAAAAATTGAGAATTATGTCGATCAGGCGCGGAAAATTCCCGAATTTTCTTGATTAGTTTCGAAAAAAGCGCAAATTCTTTCGATTAGACGTTATTTTGCTTCCTTGTTTTAGCACTTTTTACTTACACTGTGAATCACTCTTTGAAGAGCTCCAGGGGGGGGGGGGTCATGACCCCCATGACCCCCCCCCCCTTGGATCCGCCACTGCATGCGTGAAGTAAAGCAACGTGACATTACATTTTGTAAAGCGAGTGTAAACTAAAAATTATTAAATTGATTTATTCAAAGCAATGAAAAATAAAGATATTTGTTCGTCACTTTTTATGGGAGACTCATCTCATTACTAACTTTTTTCCCTTCTTTTTTGTCTCCGTAAAAAATGAAATAATTTAGTTGCCATCTTAACAGAAACATCATTAAAAAGTATAAATATTAATGTATAGAAAAATAACGCATTTTTTTTTTTTTAATTTTATATCACATCTTCTGATCCATGTGAATAACTGATGTAAATTTCATCGAGATGCATTCCGTATATTCTAGGAAGGAAGAGTTGTGAAATATAGAGTGAATGTCGGATTTCAATATAACTAGTAGACCGGGAGGCGGCAGCACGGACAATTACCCCATCCAGTTTATGGGTGAAAATTTAGAATAAGTCAAATCTCGATTTCTATATTAAAACGCAATCGGTCTGCCAAGTCATATCTTGGAGGAAAACACTTAAAAACCCGATTTTAACGTTTGACTCATAGGTTTACCATTATATTTTCCGGTTCCCAATTCTCCATGTTTTTATACTTTTGGGTGCAGGAAAGCACAATGGTAAATCTATGAGTCAACCACTAAAATTGGTTTTTTGGGTATTTTCCACCAAGATATGACTTGGCAGATTGATTGCGTTTTAACGTGTGGATCGAGATTTAACTAGTCCCAGATTTTCTTCCATGAACTCGATAAGTTGACTGTCTGTTCTGCCGCCTTTCGGTCTATAAGAGATTTAATCCGGATCTCACGGGTGACATAGTGTAAAGGAAAACAGTTTTTTTTTAATATATTAATATTTTTATAAACTGACTGCTCACTACAACTCCATAAAACATTTTTATTTCAAAAATATAAATTTCGCATTCAAATAAAGTTAAGATTTTTTTTTTTTTTTTTTTTTTTTTTTTTTTTTTTTTTTTTTTTGGTTAAAGTGGTACTTTCATATACCAGTTAATAGCCGAGGATATCGCCAATGTTTTCGTTACTTACAGTAAACCTTTTTAACTTTGTTCTTTTCAGTTGTTTACATGCGCGTAGCCAGGGGGGGTGCCCTGGGTGCCCGGGCACCCCCCCGCTCGTGCAGATCCAAGATTGATTACTTTAAAAAATCAAAATTTTTATAAAAGAACAAAAAAGAAAAATGTAAGCAAAGTTAGTTCAATTAGTTAATCAAAACTAACAGTCTATGTTTTGAAATGTGATAAAAGAAGAGACCTTGATTCTTTCTTTTTTTCTTTTTAAGAAAATTATTTTATTCATCTTTTTTCAAACTAGAATATTTATTAGAATCTGTATTAATCACAGTAAATCAAAAAAGTTGGTTTTATAATCCCAATTTGATGTCGTTTCTTTATGGAATTTTTTTAACACCTTTCTATTGCATGCATATTTCCATAGAAAATTAGAGTAAATTCTCGACAAGGATAGAAACTACTATTTATATATTTGCTTTTGTTGTCTAAAATCTAGATAAGAGAAAAAAAAAAAAAAAAAAAAAAAATTGAAAGGAAATACAGATGTGAAACGATAATTCCACCATGTGATTAGCCTGGAGAACGGAGGGGGTGGAAGGTTGTACAAATGAGAGATGAGACAGGCGCAGCCCCAGCACGAAAGCCCGAGCCCAAACCCGGGTCCGAAGCGGGCACGGGCTCTATTTTCATTTTAGAGTTCGGGCCGGGGGGGGGGGGCTCGGGCTCATTCTTTCTGAGAATTAAAAAACATTTATGTGTAGAAGAGATTGAAAGAACTCCTATTTTCCTTTTAAAATTTTTTATTCTTTTTCAAGTCATTTCAGTGTTATTTTGATCAAAACGAAAGAAAAATAAAAATAATTTTTTTTATATATTTCAATAGTTGATTGTTGCTTCAAAAGAAAATTTGTGATGTATGGAGATTTATGTCTACTGCATTTCCGTCGACGATTAATTGATAAGGCGCCTATCAAAATAATCATAAATAATAAATTAGCTTCTGGTTGGATTTTCGTTTGAGGCAGAGCATATTTTTTAATTCGATCGTTCATTTATTTATTTTGTTAGAGAATGATTTCTTCGTTTTTGATGCAGACTAGATGCTTGAGGTTGGAAAATTATTTGATTGTGCACGAATCATAATCGTTCTTCATATGATAACAGCATTGTGATTTTTTTTCTGTTTGTCATCATGAATTTTGCTTATGGTGAGGATTTCTCTTCGTAAGTAAACATATTTTACATGTTATTCTGATTGAAAACATTCGATTAATGTTTCTTCTTTTCCCATAAAAACAACGGAACTTTAAGATAATTGTATTAATGTTTTAATTTGCGTTGATTTTAAGGTTCTCGTCAATCATGGGGAATTGTTAAGAGAAATGAATTGATTATAGATAAATGTACAGGGGATGTAGTGGAGGGTATACTGGAGTATACGTCGTATACCTTCTGGATTTTTCTTAAAGGAACACCGTATAACCTTCTGTTTCTCATGAAACCCATAGGATGTACTCTCTAGAGTATATTCTGTGCCTTGAGCATATACCCTCTGCTTCGATCGTGTAACCTGTGGTTTTTTTACGACTACACCCCTGAAGATGTACTTTTTTTATAGGAAATTGAAAACGTTTTTTGATTCTTCATCATACAAATAGTAATTTCTATAAACACTATCCATTTATTCATTACATTTCTTTAATATGTCCATCAATTTTTCTTCTTAAAGGACAAAAAATATGGGAATCATTTTAGGTATGAAGGATATTTTTATTTGATACCAAATTGCTCTTTTCATAAGCTTGAATTTAAATTTTTATTTAATAGTAAATTTTATAAGAAATTTTTAAAAATGGGATATCACATTTGAAACAATTTTTAAATATCATTAAATTTTTTATTTATTTATTTTTGTATACTTTTTGTATCGAGCTCGGATGGGCTCGGGCTCCAATGTACTAAAAATCTTTCGGGCGCGGGTTTCAAAAATCGAGCCCGAACTCATCTCTCCTGCAAATCTGTGCTTCCTCTGAAAATAAGAAATGATGCTACGCAAAATTCAAATTAATATGGAGGTTGGTTTGTTGGTTTGCTAAATATCGTTTTTTGGGATCATATTTTGACATTCGTACGGGCTCATTTTTTTTAACGAGGAAATTTTATTTATTCATGAGTAGAAAATATAAGAGCTATTTTTCACTTTAAATTGCATACTACAAGTTATTTTAATGCTACTTTGATCAAAATGATGGAGGGAACTAAAGTCGTGCTTATTTATTTTAGTATTTCATTGCTGTTTGAAATGAAAACTTGTGATAATTACAGATTTATATTTACGGATATCTTTATTTTATATCTATCATGTTTTATCTATGTTTATATATATATTTTTTTATCCATTAGCAGCGTCGTGCTAAAGGGGGAGCGTAGGGGGCAGCTGCCCCGGCGTGGAACTTTAGGGGGCGCCAAATTTATACTACCTTTGGCCTGTTACAAGAAAAAGTGTGGTGGAGGGGGCGCCAAATTGTAACTTTGCCCCGGGCGCAGCTTTCTCTTCGCACTTCCCTGTCCATTAGATTTAGTTTTAAGCAACTTCTCATAATTCTTCACGCAATGAAAAATTGCGTTTGGGTCTTTTTTAAAAGAAGTTCCACACAATTATACCTTCCGCAAAAAACCTGTCTAAAACGGAAATTTGATAGGTTTTATGGGGTTCCGTTTTATTAGATTTTATTACATAAGATGTTGTTTGTACCCAACATGTTCAGGTTAAAAAATTTGGGCACCCCCCCCGTTCAAAAGGCTGGCTACGCCTATGGTTTATGTGCGTAAATCAGTCACCAAGCAATTTTATACTTAGAAATCTACTCCATATACTTAATCTCCTTTCTTGGCATTATTATTCAGGCATAAGCAATCCCAATAAAAATAAATGTGCCTTGTTTAGAGTCTCTTGCTTGCAGCGGCATTTATCGCAGCTATTTGGAACTAAAACCGAGAATATCTGAAAAAAAAAAAAAAAAAAAAAAATGGCTGGCATTATGTCTAAAAGCTTCTGGCAAGAATTTTTTTAATAGATGTCACCATTTGCAACTTGCTAATTTTTAAAATCAGTCAGTCCATTTTAGGAACCCTCTATAAATTATACGGTAAATTGTACCCGTTATGACGGTGCTATAAAGTGCCTCTTATAGATAATCATGTATGTGGTTTTTTTCTCGCGAACAAAATTTGATACGACAAGTAATTAGGGATTACAATCCCGAGACTAATTTCCGATCCCAGGATTTCGGGATTGTTTAGATCCAATCCCGTAATCCCGGGATTACAAAATTTATAATTTCCTTAATATCCCCAATTTTCACAATAGCTAAGTTTTACAATATTGTAAAAAAAAAAAAAAAAAAAAAAAAAAAAAAGGGCCTAATTTATAAAAATATACCAAGTTCAAAATTTAATTTAAAATCAAAATCAAAATTTAAATAATTTTCAATAATAATCAAAATTTAATAAATTTAATAATTCTCTTTTTTAATAAGTTTATTGATATATTCATCAGAGTATGAAAAGCCCTGTTCGTCTTCGGAAATTAAAACAAACCCCGATTCTAAACTTTCGGAAGATTCAATATCTTCATCTTTATGATCTTCTTCTAAAGTTAAATTTTCACTTTCGCAGCATGATTCAGCTACTGTTTTACTGAAGGAAGTTTCTGGTTCTGTATATCTTTGATTACAATATAAAGCATCACAAACTGCTAAATGAATCCCATGAGCGAAAGAAAGCTGTTGATCAGCCTCAATTTCTTTTCCAACTTTCAGCATTACATTTGGTCCATCAGTTACGATAGCAACAACGTCTTTTTCTATTGAAATGTCATATTGTTTTAGAAGCAGTGTTAATATCTCAATACCCTTTTTTTGCAGTGAAAGAGCCATATATGCGCATAAGCCCTAAATTCCAAAATTTGTTCAAATTTACATTTCTTGAATGGACATTAATGTTCATGAATCGCTTGTTTGCAGTAGATGTTCATTCGTCAAAAGTCAAACAATTTTTTCCCTCGAAGTTTTAAAAGTTTGTATTTCTCATGTAATTAACTCCTTCATTATGAAACTATAGTTCACTACACGATTTCGAACTGATACTGCAGATTTTGGCAAATCATTATAGCCTTTAGCTATCAGTAAATTTCTTAAATCAATCGAAGTGATGAAAACGTTAAATGAAAAACCATCTTTAGCGGTCATTCTCGATAAAATCAAATCCAGTGAATCCTTATCACTACTAAAATAGTCCTCTATTTTCCGCTTTTTAAGAAGGCAATTTATCTTCTGCGCAATCTTGACTTGTGGAAGGGAGAGAGGATGTAATAAATTATTTCTGAACTTTAGTACTGTGTTCTGTAAATGAATGTGTATGCAATCCCTTAGTCGATCCACCTAACATCTTAAGCACTGCGCTACACTTTTTACATAGCGCTCTTTCCATCTTTTGATGTTGAACAGTAGTACCATTCTGAAGATGTATCATCTTTCCGATGAGATACGAAATATTTTTCATTCGACATCTTTAAAGAAAAATAAGTATATGAACGTAAGAAATGCATAGAAGTTAGCACATAAAGACTATCATATACAAATGCGACGCTTATCAGGAAAATCTAATTAAAAAATGACTTTGAAGCGAAGATAATTTCTACACACGCAGAGAAATCGAAATAAACAAACGATTTCATTTTTCCTGACTAATAGTTATATGCGTTACATCTGTTTGCTAGTGAAAAAAGTTTTGTTTGTAAAAGATTTAATCGCTTAGAAATATATGCAAACATTATTTGAGGTATATATTCTTTTTTAATCATACATAAACTTCATGAAAATTGATTTTTTACCCTACAAAAGCGAAAGTTTATAAATATATTTTTTAATTTCAGCTGAATATTATTCCCTAAAAAAATCTAGATAATCCCGTAAATCCCGGGATTTTTTCTGACAAATCCCGGGGATTTTCGGGATTAAAAATCCACCGGGATCCCGATATCCCGGGATACGGTATCCCGGAATTGTAATCCCTACAAGTAATTCATATTTAAAAAATGCGTAACAAAACCCTCTAAAATTGTAATTGTGATTCTAACGTGTAAATCTGCAGATCAGGTAACACAACGTCAACTCTGATAATAGCTTTATTTTATTTTTTCTTTCAATAAGAAACATTTTATTCAATTTTGTAAATTATCATATCATTTTTTATGATACTATTAAAAAGCAATTTTAAGATGTAACCTTTTCCAATTGAAACACGAAATGCAATTACATGAACAGATATTCTAATTTTTTTGTGAAACCTTTTTAATACATCAAAAGGTCTCGGGTATCCTGTGAACCTACCGTTATCCGACGAATTTCATACCTGGTAACTATATATAATTTAGTATCTTAAAATAATTAAGGTCCTAAAATATTAGGACCTTAATATCCTAAAATAATTAAGGTCACACCTAAGGAAGTGATTTTTTTTTTTTAAATTTCCTCTTGTTATCCATTTTTTAATGACATTTACTTTAAAACTTTGGAAAAATTATACAAATTTTAGCAATTATCCAGAAATATTTTTTTAAGGGAAAAATAGTCAAAATTATGTCAAAAAAATATTTCTGCAAAAGTGATAACTCAAAAACAAAATAATGTATTGACATTTAGTAACTTGCATAATAAATAGAATAACTTTCTCTGGGACTTGGACGACACGCAATATAATCGCACCTCTATCTCAGATGATCAGGCAGTTAAAGTAATGTAATGAAAAATTCGCAAACTTTGTCTGAAGTTTGCCTCTTATATCAGTGTAAATACACTATATTGCCATTGATTATGGGACACTTGCGATTTTAGACATTTTACTAAATATCTAGAAAAATACATGAGGAATCATCTCAAAACTCTTAGTGTATAAATATAATAGTATACGTCATACATCTCCGTGAAGATTTTTTTCCCGAAACTCCAAAGGGGGCCGTCAACAAATTAAAAAAGAATGAATATCTTTTGAATAACCCTGTCAAAACTAATGTAGCAAAAGCGCTCAAACTCTAGATTGTGATTGAATGCCTTATTGTAATAAGCCTTGTTCATTTTTATGCAAATAGCATGCATACTCGCAGAGTAATTAAGGTTTTTATAAAAATGATCCCAAATTTTTCCAAGTTTTTTCCTTATAATTTTCAGAGTTCTTAATATAAAATAATATTTTTTTCAGAAAATATGACAAACAACATTGCACACAGTACCCTGTAATCAGAATTAAAAAATAATGAAAATTGTATAAAAAATGAGTTGGTTTACTAAATAATTTTTTACTGCGCATGCGTCAACGATATCAAAATTTCAGTTGCATATTATGTTAGCTAAATGTATAAAGCAACTTTTGTGAAAGTCACAAAATCATAACTTGAAAATTCTGACAATAATCGTCAATTGAATAAGTCGAAAATCCGTTATTCTCAAAATGAAGCAAAAACAAGAGGGGTTGTATCCATATCTTCATTGATTAGTGTCAATATAGAATACACAATATGGGATGTACTACTGCATTTGGATAAAATCCCTCATTTTTTTGCTTCCTTTTGGAGACAACGGATTTTGTCCTTTTTCTATAGACGATTACTTTCAGAATTTTCAAGCTATGATTTTGAGACTTTTACAAAAGTTGCTCTATACATTTAGCTAACATAATATGCAAATGAAATTTTGGTATCTTTGACGCATGCGCAGTAAAAAATTATACGGTAAAACTACTCATTTTTCATACAATTTTTATTATTTTTTAATTCTGATTACAGGGTACTGTGTGCAATGTTGTTTGTCATATTTTCTGAAAAAAATATTATTTTATATTAAGAACTCTGAAAAATATAATGGAAAAACTTGGAAAAATTTGGGACCATTTTTATAAAAACGTTAATTACTCTGCAAGTGTGCATGCTATTTGCATAAAAATGAACACAGTGTATTTCAATAAGGCATAATCTAGAGTTTGAGCGCTTTTGCTACATTAGTTTTGACAGGGTTATTCAAAAGATATTCATTCTTTTTTAATTTGTTGACGGTCCCCTATGGCGTTTCGGTAAAAAATCTTCACGGAGATGTATGACGTATACTATTATATTTATACACTAAGAGTTTCGAGATGATTCCTCATGTATTTTTCTAGCTATTTAGTAAAATGTCTAAAATCGCAAGTGTCCCATAATCAATGGCAATATAGTGTATAAAACTATTTAATATATAGTCATGAGTGTAATCTATTCCCCCAAAAGACATTTCTAAAAGAAGTAGAGAAAATTCCATGGCATTTTATGTATAATTTTTTTTCAGGTTGTTTTCCTTATAATAAGAATCTGAAAAACTTCATTTTGAGAAAAAGTTAAAAACAATTTTGAAACACAATTTAAAAGCTGTAAATAGGCGTAATTTTAAATGGCTGTAACTCGGTTTCTATTTTAGATACATGCAAAATTTAAGCAGATTTCGATAGATTAAAAGATTCATTTTTAATATTAATGCAATAATGAAAAATAGATATTTTGGATCGAAAATTACGTTTTAAAGGTGTTCGGGTACCTTAAAATATTGGTTTTTATGACGTTGGCATTGACAATTAGTTTGGACGATTAATTATTCTCATAAATATGCTCATGTACTTGTTGAAAACTCTAATTCGTCAATTTATTTTTAAAATTTAATCCTATTTTATATTTTTTTGATTTATACACCATTGCACGAAACACATCTGTAAATTGTTATTGGAAAAAATCACTACAATAGCGGAAATATGTCAAAATAAACGTATAATAAAATGCTGAACTGGAATGGAAGACTTATTTATTTAAGGAAAGAAGATAATTTGGAGAAAATATTCTATATACATAAAATTTTTTGATATCATGTGCAAATAATTGATATAAAAATACTTTATGTGGATAACTATACGTAATTTCCCCTTGAAAACAAAATTCGAGATTACCATCGCTGAGAGAAAAATGAGGCGACAACCAATTACCTCGTCAAATTGCATGTGAAGAAACAGGGTTTGCCTCGGTTTTTTTCGCTTCAATACTCTAAATTTAGGTTTTGATTACGAAACTATACAACTTTATTTTATCGAAACACTTCTTCTTCTTCTTTTTTTTTTTTTTTTTTTTGGCCTGAATTTCTATAAAAAGGTAACGTTACGAAATAAAATGTCTGTTACTTTCTCATGTTCGATGCTCTGAAATATTTAAATAACCATAACAAAACAGCATAAAATTATTCATAGATTTGGTGAATGTTACACATTTCCTTTCACCATACGTATTTGTAGATAAAATACGTCATAATGTCTTATTTTTTCTTTTATACTTGCATTATGTAACGATATCGGGATGAGATACGTACAATAATGAATTTATCTTTTTATAATGAAATACAGATTGGTATGAAATGGTAAATCTAGACTTCCTTTACAAAAATTCTCTGTTCATACAATCGAGTAATTATTGAATTGAATGTATTTGATGTGATAAAAACTTCTTAAACACACCATAAAAAATACTTGAATTCCCAAGTATTTTTAGCGAATTCAAGTATATTTTATGGTGTATTTAAGACGTTTTTATCGCTTCATATTAATTCACACCCGTTTCACCTTATTTTCTTTGAACTCGATGTATGATTAAAGTTATGTATTCAAGTTATTACTCCATTACAGCTGAATAGGTAAAGGGTTGTTTTTTTTAAGTATTACATGTATTATGTTCGTCGAATCTATGAAACGCCTTAGCCTTTCTGGACTTCCTCTTGCTGGTCAGTATCTTTAATTTAACGAAACAAGTTGGAAATTGCACGTGAAGCGTAGCAAATGAGGTGCGTTCGTACGATAAAGAAGTTTTAAAATATTCAGATTTTGCTGATTAGTAGAGCGTACTTTGAATACAGTATAGTGGTCGAAATCTGTGTGTTCCTGTAAATATGCAGGGAGTAATTTTTATTATACTTCATTAACGTATATCTTATTCATAAAATGTGAAGTAGTTTAATATAATTAAAACACGTCCCAAACAATGTTTCCCCATATAACATTATTTAGTGGAATACATTTGTGTGGCCCTGTAATTTAATAATAAATATTCTTTGCATCACAGATTGTACAGCATGTATATTTTAGTACATACTTCATAGATTCATGTCAATTCTATTATGTTCAAATGAGTGTAACGCCATTAAAATGCATTTGAAATTTTTTCCCCCATTGTTCGTAATGTGACGGAATACTTTTGATTGTTCCTGTAATTGATCTATGCTTCCGATTTTCATAACATTTGAAATGACTCGACAAAATTATGTAATAATTATACGTTTTAAATTTCAAACGATTAAAATGCATTTGAAACTTTTTTCCCCATTGATCGTAATGTAACGGAATATTTTTGATTGTCCCTGTAATTTATCTATGCATCCGATTTTCATAACATTTGAAATGACTCGACAAAATTATGTAATAAATATACGTTTTAAATTTCAAACGATTAAAATGCATTTGAAACTTTTTTCCCCATTGACCGTAATGTAACGGAATCCTTTTGATTGTCCCTGTAATTGATCTATCCATCCGATTTTCATAAAATTTGAAATGACTCGACAAAATTGTGTAATAATTATGTATTTTAAATTTCAAATGATTCGGTTGGGTATTTTTTGCGCTGTTATATGCGGACAGACAGATAGACGGACAGACAGATAGACAGACGGACTGAGCGACAACAATAGGTGCTACGTATTTACATAATTACGAACGCACCTAAAAAGCTTTGAGTTGTTCCGGTAGGATCTCGGGCCATCTTTTTTTTCATCAATCTTAAAGAGATGTGTGTGGGGGGGGGAGGGGGGGGATTTCCTTTTGTTCGACGAGCTTGGCTTGTGTAACACCTCCAACACTCACGAATCCTCTGCTTTAAGCAGTGTAAAACCTTCTCACTTTCTTGTACCTTTACAAGAAAACAGTATTGGATTCGTGAAAATTTACGAAATCCGGTTTTTGTCCAGATTTACCCGGCTTAGGGGTCAAAGAACCAGAAAAACATATTTTAACGATGTGTCTGTCTGTATGTATATGGCACAATTTCCTGGATGCTCTATCTCAAGAACCAATAAACATAATTCCATAAAACTTTTAGATTAAGTTAGTCTGATGTTAACTGGGGCTGTTTATGTTTTCGTGTAAATCGCTCAACAGGTAGCGCTGCTATACTGCCCTCTTTTCGATTTTCGCAATAGCTCTATCTAAAGACCTAATGGGGGGGGGGGGATTTTCATAAAATTTTACATTCCGTTAGTCCTTGATATAATATGGTACTGCTTACATTTTGGTAAAATCCCCCAATTGATGACGCTGCAATGCGGCATTATTCATGATTATCTCAATATCTCTATCTTAAGAACAAATGCACGAATTTTCATCAAATTTCAGATTTTGTTAGTCCCTGATTAAATTAAGCGCTGTTTAGTATTTGGAATAAATTGCGCTTCTATCCAGATTCTTTTTATGATTTCCACAAGTTCAAAAACTAACGCACGGATTTTTATGAAATTTCAGATTCATGTTAGAAGTGGATATAAGTTGTTGCTGCTTAGGTTTTGGCGTAAATCACGTACTACTGTACTTGATTTTTCAGGCACTATTAAAATGTATAAGATATAAGAAAGTTTTTGGGATTGCTACACCCGATTAGTTTTTCATTTCCCACAGTTAATCCAAGAGCCGACCGCACAAAACCCTAAGTCATCGAGCACAAGAAAAAAATCCTTTATATTATGGAAGAGTAGTGATAGGGGAATCTAATGATCCATGTCTGCCGGAAGTGAAGTGGTGCATAAGACGAAAATTAATACCACTTGTGGTTGACTCGTAGACTTAGCATTGTGTTTTCTTGCACCCACTTTTCCGTGTTTTCATGCGAATTTTTTTTTTTCCGAGCACCTTCGTCGTTCCAAGCCCAAGCTCGCACTCTGATTGGTTACTGCTCTCGGCACTGTTTTCACGTAACTTGGCGATAACCATACTTGGAGAAAAATACTTCGCTCGTAAGTGAACGAGTAAACATAAAACCTAACCTACTCATTCTTATTCTTCCTTCATTCTTATCCTCGTGGTCTTGTGCTCTTGTGTGTAAAAACTTTTAAAGAGTACAGCTTTCAGTAAGACACGTTCCATCCAATCCAATGCTGCAAGAGAAAAGTTACTTTGTACTCGGTTCGGAAGGAAATCAAACTCGACGGAAGCATCTATCGCTACGCCAAGTATGATTATCGCCAAGTTACGTGAAAACAGTGCAGAGAGCAACAACCAATCAGAGTGCGAGCTTGGGCTTGGAACGACGAAGATGCTCGGGAAAAAAAATTTCGCTGTTTTCATACTTTGTACAGCAAACACAATGATAGATCTACGAGTGAACCACTAGTGGTATTAATTTTCGTCTTATGCACCACTTCGCTTCCGGCAGACATGGATCATTAGGTTCCTGTATGACTACTCTTCCATAATATAAAGGATTTTTTTCTTGTGCTCGATGACTCAGGGTTTTGTGCGGTCGGCTCTTGAACTTTGTGTTCTTTTGTGTTAGGCGTTACCTCGTTTCCAACAACTTCGGTTTTGAAAGGAATATTGAAGTGTGGGTGGTTGGAGGGCAGTCCAGTCTATTCTGCAAGTTATATATTTATTGACATAAAGAAAAATAGTTAACTCTTACCATTTATGCAGCCGTAGCTATTATTTAATATGATTTGCATATCAAGTTGAATAGATAAAATCTTACTCTAGATTTAGTGGAAATTTAAGAGATTATCCTTAACCCTTAAATGTGGTGTGTTGCTTTTCGGCAGCATACCCAATTTAAGCTTTTAAAATAATATTAGAATAATATTGAAGGTTAATGCCTATTGTTCTCAATAAAATAAAATTTGGAAATATCATTAAATCAATTTTTGACATGCAGATGACAACACTTGTACTGTTTAAAAATAAACATTGATTTTTTTTTTTTCAATTGCTGCTAGATGTGCTTTTTGTAATCTTTAGAAGCTTGCGAAATAGCTTATTTTAGACTGCAGTGAGCTAGTAAAAATTATTCCTTATCATAGTTATTAAAATTCATGTATGTTTAATGTTATAAAATTTTCAATTAAAAATTATTTTTTCAATTAAAAACCAGTATTGCCGATTGGTAACAAAAGCCCTAAACCATACTTTAAAAAATATGTTTTTTTAAAGTATTTTTCCCATGATTTATTTAAGAAATGAAAGCCAAAAAACATCTTTAAATTTATTTTTGAAAAATCAGATATTTAGGTGTTAAATCTTTTTGTCTGGGGCATACAAGGATTTCATAGTTCCGATAGTTAAATTACGAATGCAAATCATCTTGTGATATATATATACAGGGTGATTATAATTAAAGTCCGAGTTTCAAAACGCTCTAAAAAGCGAGCCACTCGTTAGAATGGCGTTAAAATTTAACAGCGTATTATTGAAGAAGAGGGAAAGAACATGAACCAAAAAAAAAGTTCCAAATTTAGCGACAGATGGTAGAACTCAGATGGCGCTGTAAGCGTCAGAATTTCGACTACAAAGGACAAAAGGCGTAAGTTACACGATGTAAACCAACTGTATTGTTCAGTGTGCATGACTGTACGCGTCTGATACTGTTAGTTACGTAAGTCCGTCCACCACGGCAAGGTCGTACCACATCGGATGGGAAAAATCGGTTTTTAACTGTCCTGAGGCCAAAAACCACATAAAAAGCATCCATCTAACCGGTTTTTAATTGTCCTGAGGCCAAAAACCACATAAAAAGCATCCATCCAATCGGTTTTTAAGTTTGGCGAGATTGGCGCAAAACATGTTCAATATGCTGTCCGCCGTTGTGGGCAAAAATATTAAATTGGGAAACAGAATGTTCCACAACCGATCGAAGTGTATCCGGGGTCAAGTTCAGAATGTGTTGCGCAACGCGTGTCTTTAATTCAGCTACGTTGGCAATCGGAGTACTGAACACAATATCTTTCAGATAACCCCACAGCCAGAAATCACACGGATTAAGATCAGGTGATCGGGCCGGCCAGGCTGTAGGGAAATGACGACTGATAATTCTAGCATTTCCGAAATGCCGCCTCAACAACTGCTTCACTCGATTTGCAATGTGCGGAGGAGCGCCATCTTGCATAAAAACGACACTATCCAGACATTCACGCTGTTGCAGAGCTGGAATGACGTCATTACGCAAAAGAGACTCATAGCGCTGACCATTGACGGTAACGGTAACAGGACCTAAAGTACCCGTCTCCTCGAAAAAATACGGCCCTATGATAAATGATGCCGTAAATCCGCACCACACAGTGACCTTTCCAGGATGAAGTGGTACTGGGTTCGTTGCGAGTGGATTTTCTGTTGCCCATATTCGGCAATTCTGTGTATTGACATATCCCGTCAGGTGGAAATGGGCTTCGTCTGTCCACAGAATTTTCCACGGCCAATCATTGTCCACTTCCATGCGAGCGAGAAATTCCAAAGCAAAACGCTCTCTTGCTGGCAGGTCAGAAGGGAACAACTCCTGCACATGGCAAATTTTATACGGATAGCATTGCAGGATGTTTCGTAGAATGTTATGTACCGTGCTCACAGGCCTGTTCAATGTTCGGGCAATTCTCCGTGCACTGCATGGTTGCTCACCACCGCTAGACACTTCCTGAACTGCTGTGGCCACTTCTTCAACTACCGCCGAATCACATCTTTTGCTTACTCTACCAGACTGCACATCAAACGAACCTGTATTTTCGAATTTTTGCATCATTTTCACCAGACCTCTGACAGTCATTGGTCCAGCGCCTTTTTTCATACCCTTGAGAGTCCTGAACTTCTGCAGAGTCACTGGAGCAGATTCACCGTTCTTGTAATAAAGCTTTACAAGCAGAGCACGATCCTTCATTGAGACACTCATGGCCAACGTCTGAGAAGCGAAATGAGGAAACGCCGTTAACCCAACGCTTTTATAACACCTGAAATTGTCGTGCGCATGCCAGGTATTTTAATTTACATATACTGACGCTTACAGCGCCATCTGTCACTCAAATTTGGAACTTTTTTTGTTCATGTTCTTTCCCCCTTCTTCAGTAATACGCTGTTAAATTTTGACGCCATTCTAACGAGTGGTTCGCTTTTTAGAGCGTTTTGAAACTCGGACTTTAATTATAATCACCCTGTATATATACTTTTACAAATAAAACCAAAGTAACTCAAATATTACCATAATAATAAGCCAATGAAACCAGTACAGTAAAACCCCGATAATTCGGATTAATTGGGACCAGACCCAATCCGGATTATCGAAAATCCGGATTATCCGGAGAATAAGAAAAAAATGAAATAAAATACAGTCGAACCTCGATTTAACGTACTTTGATTTAACGAATTCTCCGATTTAACGAATATTTTTTCTGTCCCGACAAAAAGGATGCTAAAATGCTGTGATTTAACGAACAACAATCGATGAAAAAAAAAATCGCATTCGCAGATGAAATTTAAACTTTGAATTTTTTGCACATAAAACTTTAAATCTTTGACATCCCAATCCAAGTGTTACATTTTTTTCTTATTTCTGGTTGATTCAAAAGACAGTCTTTTCCCTTTTTGAACTAGAAACATGACAAAGATATAAACAAATATGCAAAGCTAAGTGCCTGCGATATTGAACAGAAAGAGGATGAAAATTCTGAAAGTAGTCAAGATGATGAAGAAACGGAAATTCAATTAAAAAAGGTGACATTCCAAGAATCAATTTGCAGCTTGAACACTTTAAAAAATATTTTTTGTCTCACGAGGTTAATGATGTTGTTCTTATGAAGTTAGAAGATATCGACAAAAAACTTAGGAAAGTCAAAACAAAGCACTATCAAGAATTTCTTTCCAAAGTGCCAGTAAATATGTATGCATTATGTATTAAGTTTCAAAGGTAAATAGCATTAAAGAATTTAGATAATTTAAAAATTGATCTCGTAACTTATAATTTTCAAATTCGTAGCTAACAATAATCATTCTTTCTTTAAATCTGTATATCTAAGGGTATTTTGTATTGATATTTTTATACCATACTCTTTACAAAAATGGATATTCGATTTAACGAATTGCTTCGATTTAACGAACGGATTTGTGGGTCCCAATCAATTCGTTAAATCGAGGTTCGACTGTAATACATACGTACAGAACAGAAAATCACCTTTATGTTAACTTATTGATTATTTACAAACAGTAAAAATGTTTACTTTGTAATAAAAAAGTTTGTAATTTTTTGCTGTGCCAGTTTTCTATACCTTTTGTGAGCCGTACGGTCACGCATCTGCTTGAGCATAAGTAGTTCGTGGATGTAGTTTAAATAAGAGTTTAAATAAAAAAGCTTAAGGTATTCTTTAAAATATTTCAGAAAAAAGTTTTTTTTTTATTCAGAATACGACGATGAAACAAGTTCATGCTATGGAAATTAACCAAATCGTTTCTCAATCGCTTGACCAAGCCGATCCGGATTATCCGGAGATCCGGATTTACGGGGTCCGAATTTGCGGGGTTCTACTGTATTTATACTGTAATCCTATTAAAATCATTTGAAGTTTAAAGCGATATAGAAAGCAGATTACCAAAATTATGAAAGGCAAATATATTTTGTATGAGAAATGGGCAAAGTAAACCCCTCCCTTCCGCACTCCATATGATAAAAAAGTTTTACAAAAAGTAAATAGTTTTCAAATATTACTTGCAGTAATTTTAATATTCGAGAAGCGAAACTTTTGGTTGAAAGTTTCAAATAGCAGTTAAAAGAAGTGCAAAATAATCGAAAAGTAAAAATATCTTTAAAAATAAGCAGTCTTTATAAGCAATCAATGTGTGTCTTAAAAATCACGCCTAATTACATGAGTACCGTTCATGGTATTTCCAAAAAATTTCATGTGAACTAGTTTAATTTGGCTTGGACATAGAACCCGGCAATGAAAAATTCACTGTTTTTATTTACGTTTCGTAAAAAGCTTAAGCTTGTAAATTTATAATAAAAATATTATAGTTTTTGTTCCGTTTCTTTATTAAGATAGGGTCAGAGTACTTACTGACTTTTGAGCGATTTGGCGAATAAGAGATGAAAAAAAATGTCAGCAAAACAGATTTGGTGTAAAACGCTGAAAAATCTATCTTTAATCCATTATTGTGCCTTTTTTTCAGTGTGTTCTAAAATACCATAATTTCTTGTCATTGCTTAGAAAATAGAAATTCTACTATACTCTATAAAAACTATAAAAAAAAAATAAGTACATTAGTAATGTCTGCTAAATGTCTAAAAGTTTCATTCCTTTAGCGGTAAATTGCTATGAGATTTTGACTACAACCGATAGAAAAAATTGATGACTGGCCAATGATACTTTGCAATACGGTAAATGGCAAATTCAACGCCGCATTTCAGCATTTCTCGATTTGGCGATTGATGTCTGTATTTTTGGTTAAAATTTTACTTGCGCATAGATAGTGGTAAACTGACAACAGAGAAATACTGATCGTATAATCCTTTCTATGTTTTTAGCTGTCGCTAAACTGTATTGGTGATGAGTCAATGTATTTATAAATAACAATATAAATAGCACGGTGCGATTGAAGATAGAAAGCAACATCAATCGTACAGTAATGTGAATAAGAATCTCAACTGTAACGACCCACAAAAAAGAGCAGAAATTGAGTGCTCGCAATTTGACGAGTCTGATTGTTCATTTACTCGCTTAGTTAAGCATTTTGTCGCGATTTGGCGCATTGGCGTGTGGCAGCGAGAACTCTAGATAGGTTGACAGAAGAGCTCAAAAAGTGTTTTTTTAAGTTGTATTTTCAAGATGTCTAAATTTATTTCTCAATATGTAATCTTAATTTAATTAATATGAAACTATTATCTTTTTAAAACTTTTTTTTAATATGGTAAAGTTTTTATTTTGGTCGCGTCTGCATTGTAGGGATACGAAAGCCTTTGAAGGTTTAATTTAATTTACATGCATTTATTCATTTAGAGTGTCCATTCTTTCACAGAGACTCGCTATGAGATAAAATAAGAATTAATTCTCCATTATTTTATCCTTGTCGAAAACAAAGAGAAAACAGGAAATCAAAACCTTGTGAGCCTACGCATATTGATTGAAACTGTCTCTGCGTTTAAAACCAGTCTAGGTGACTTTTGTCATTCGCCGAAGACCTTTTAATCCCATGAATGAAAATAGCGCCTTGATCTCCTTGAATAACTATCTGAATCATAACGTTCAAAAATCCCACTAAATGTAGACAGTAGTGCACTAGCCAAAGAAAAATGTCTCCACAACGGAGGTCATTTATTGGGACAATACAATAGCTAGAAAAGCTATACCAGAATGCATCTGAAACTCTACAATGACTAGTCATATAGGTGGATGAATTTCAAGGTGTCTTCTGCGATATGGGCTTATGAAATGAGATACATTTTTTTTTTTTTAAGTTGAAACAATCGACCGAGGTCAAGGAAATAAAAATCAACAATGAGCATGATTTTATTTTCACCTTTGGGAATTATACAGGGTGTTCACTCTCAACGGTGTCCAATGTCTGATTTCTAGACTGTTAGTCATCGACATATAGTTGAGATTACAGAAATGTTTTAAATGAGGAAAAAAAATTAAGTCGTGTTTAATCAATATAAACACATTTTTTAGAGTACGAAATTTAAAGTTTTATACGGTTCCCAGGTCTTCTAATTGATATTTAGTAAGAAATTCTAAAAAAAAAGGTTCCCATACACTTAACCTTAAAATTTCCGGAGTTATGAAACTTTTTATAACATCACTTATACAAATTCTTTGCATCTGAACACAGATGAAGTGGACCATGCCTTGAGGGATCGTACGCAAAGTGCTTAAAGTATTAGAAAGATTTATATCGCATACACTGTCAGAAAAATTCGTCAATATACACTAAGTTATCGTTATTTTTTCACAAATAACTTCTGTTCTCCCAGAAAACGTATTTGTTCTGTGAGTTCATTCCGAAAGTCGAAAAATGAGGAAACGATTCTGTTTATATCTAGCACGCATGCGCATCGGGTCTGTTAGTAATAAATTCGAATTTATTTTTTAAATGAAAAACAAAAATATTCTATCGATTAAAATGTCTAATTTAGTTTTAAAAGACAAAAATGTTTTCGAATTTAAAAATAAATAACAATTACTTTCTTTATTCGTTCAAAAATTCTCACAATCTGTTATTCAAAGTTGGATAATTTGAATAAAGTTCAATATACTAAGTTATTTCTATGATAAATATTCGCATATAAAATATACTTTAAGTGAAGACATTTAAAAAATATTTTAATTAAAAAATAAAATGCAAAAAAAAATTGATATTATTAAAAAAAATCTTATCGAATAAAAATAAAACATCCATATTTTTTCTCTGACAATCTACGTTATATATTTAAAATTCACATTTTTATACTATATTAATACTAAACGTAAAGAAAAAAAAAACCAGCCACAGTTTCATTAAAGATGAAAACTTTCCGAGATAAACTGCAAAATTAAAAGCTTTTTAACGAAATACACCAAACCACACCCATATGAAATCAACGCTTCTATTTTAAAGCAACACCTTCATGAGCCTTCGTGGCGCTGTGGATGAGTGTTGGCCTTGTAATCCTGGGTTCCTCAGTTCTATCCCCATCTCTTGCGCGTTGATTTTTTCCAAACTTTTTTCAAGTGACTGATATTTTTCCTCTTTTGACGGAGAAAAAAATAAACGGAAAATCGTCAATGTACAGACAATGTCTGGCTGCAGTGCTGCCAGTACTTTTTCTGTGAAAAGACGGAAGTTTTTTTGAGAGTGTATACATTTCTGCATTGGAGCCGAAGGGAGTCACTTAGAGCAAGTTTTAAGATAACTTTAATTAATTTTTTTATTAATTAGGTTTAGATTAAATCTGTGGTTTTCGGTAATAACTAGGTAAGGCACTTTTTTGAAAAAATTGAGATAATCTGGGAAAATGTAGCTTTAACCCTTTCCGGCGCAAGGAAATTCTATTAGTAAAATGAGAAATTGTCGATTGACACTGGAATTTACAAACAACTTTTTTAATAACTAAGAATCCCTTAATTTAAGCTTTCATTGTAAAAGCAAAATTATATTAAAATATTACTGGTGCCGTTTGCAAGTTTGGAATTAAATTTAGTTAGGGCAACACTGCGCAAGAAAGGGTTAAAAGAGTACTTTCATCTGCCATAGTGCTGAAAAATGAAAATTGAATACTTCCCGTTGCGATATCTTAAATAAACTATCTATAATCCTTTGTACAATGAGAAGAGAAAGTAGAATGGTATGGCAGTGAGGCTTTTCTATTATGGAACATGACAGTTAC
Source organism: Maratus speculifer (assembly GCA_964019185.1). Taxonomy (NCBI): domain Eukaryota; kingdom Metazoa; phylum Arthropoda; class Arachnida; order Araneae; family Salticidae; genus Maratus; species Maratus speculifer. Next base: position 449,901,479 of record OZ025292.1, on the reverse strand, counting down.
TTAAAGACTAGAAAGAGATAAGATTCTGGGAAATGCAAGGGGTTGAACAGGTGTGCAGAGAAGAAAAGCGATGATATTCTCTGTGTAGTTTTCGGAGGAGGAAGTTGGATATTCTCTCAGAGATAGTGAAAAGTGAAGTAGTGATTCTCTGGGTGTTTTTGGAGAGACTATGATCGAATTGTAACATCGTGCACGAATGGAATCTACCTCACTTATGATTGTGAAGCTGACTGTATATTTATTTGTAATTAGCAGTTCTAATAAAGAACTTAGGAATGACATTTAGTATAATGAATTGTTTCTTTTATATATATGCTAAAAGAGTGGAAACATCGGTCACGACACCATACCGTCATAGGGCAATTTTATATTTTCATTTAAAAATTGAAAAATCAGTAATAATCCGGTAAGTGCATAAAATAGCGGCGATAATCAGATAAGATTTCTATTTATTTCTTGAAATCGTCTATGATTCCGTATTTTCCAGTAATAACCAGTGAAGGCACATTTTTAATATTTTGAATAATTTACGTTTAAAGTTTTCAAAAATGTCTATCATTACTTTTATAAAATAGATTAGAACTTAATAATTTTCGCTATTAAAAAAAAAAAAATTAAAATTTTATTTTATTTACATTTATTAAAAGCAAATGTAAAACGGTAATAACCAGATAAAAGTTACATTTTTAATTGGTTCTCAATTAATTAAAACCATTTTTATATAACTATTTTGGCAAAAAAAGAGGTTCTTATATCCTAATTGAATGTAGTGAAAATTATTAAGTTCTAATCCATTTTGTAAAAGTAATGATAAAAATACATTTTTGAAAACTTTAAACGTTAATTACGCAAAATATTAAAAATGTGCTTTACCTAATTATTACCGGAAGCCACAGAAATAATCTAATAGTATTTTAAAATATGAATCATTTTGTAAGGAATTGATAAGGTTGCTATATATAAAGTTACATATTTTTTTTCAATATGTCAGAGGGAAAATGGATATCAAATTTTTTTGTACTATTAATTTTACTCTGAATTATTATTTTTTCATATCTGAAGATTATTTATATATCTAGTAAATTTGTGAATGTCTCTATTTCTCACTAAGAAATTTTTTTCAATTTTAAACAGCTATTACTCAGTCAGTTTTAATCGAAAAAAAAATACACCCCCCTTTCTTTTTTCTTGCCTTATATTGCAAACTATAACGTTTGTACGTTTCGTTAAAAAAATACTATTTATTTCATTCTATAGAGACCAACATTAAAAATCTTTTGGTTTTTCTTTTCAGCAATTTTATTCACTACCTACATCTTTGGAAATAAAATAATTACATCAACCTAAGAACTATTGTTGCCAACAACTTCAAAATAATAATAATAATATAATAAACTTAATCACAAATGATGCTGAAAACTACTGAATTCGGTTAATTATGTGAGAAACAGCTTTAATGGAGATTATTTTTAACATTAAAACTGCATAAAAGTTGCACTTTTAGCGCCATTGACAATATTTTTTGAAAAATACCCTGTCTTTTTTTAAGTACTATTTGGTTTAATAGTTTTTTTAATAAAAGTTCCTCTCAAACTCATGGGTTTGCGAAGAAAAGTGAAGTCAGGAACTAAGAAACTAGCCAATTTTAATTTGACAACAGCCCTTATGTCAAGTTTTTATTTGTCAGAAAACTTTGTCTTAGGTACACTTTATTTACAAATTTCGTTAAGCGTCTCATCGCTGTAACAGTTTGCAGAGCAAGGAAAATTCTAACTAGCACTATTTAAATTGATGCAGTTTCCGCGATACAGAATTTTATTTTCTCACAGCCATTTTACCTGACATGCATCGATCGTTCAACAAAATATATGGCCACGTGAGCCAACGGAGCGAAGCTTTCTTTCGTAGACCGCTCCAAAACAATACTGGAAGTTTTTATTCGAAGAGCAAGGGGCCTTGAACTAAAGCTATAAAATTAAAATTTTTCCAGTCGCCAAGCTGTCGTCGTGAATTGGAAAAGATGAGACCCCACTCACCATGACCTGATTTTGTTATGGAAAAGATCTATTATGCATGCAAGTCTGCTTCGCTGTTGAGATTTTTATGGATGGCAGTGCGACGCTTAGGTAGCGCACGATCAAGATTGTTTGAATGGGCAAAATGACAGTTGAACGACATGTTGTTTTTTATGGTTCATGTTCTGTTCTTGTTCCGTTGTTTTCTCTTCTACGATATATGACTTGTGTTGAAAAATGTTTCAAAATTTCGTGATTTTTATTGTATCCAGGAGCACGCGTGGGGGTGTAGAGAGTAATAAAAAAATGTCTAATGTTGTCAATTTTTTGTAAATGAAGAATGCTTGGTCTAGTTTTCTGAGAGCTTTCATTTCTTGTAAGCAATCGTGTTTTTCATTCTACATTTTCTTTTGCGGTTTTATGATGAAAATTTTTTATTTCGTTAAAATTAATGTTTTCTAACGTTGCTTCGCGGTGTTAACTAATATTGAGAATTTCATTCTCCACAGAGAAATACATATTGTATTTATCTGTGCTTATTCTGAAGCATAAAAGTGCCACGATTAGATAGCATGGCGTGCCATCCAGATTTTATGAATGTAAACAACGACATTTGAATGTCATGTTATATTTGTGGTTCACGTTCTCTCTCTTTTTAGGTGCGTTCGTAATTATGTAAATACGTAGCACCTATTGCTGTCGCTCAGTCTGTCCGTCCGTCTGTCCGCATATAACAACGCAAAAACTACCCAACCGAATCGTTTGAAATTTAAAATACATAATTATAACATAATTTTGTAAAGTCATTTCAAATTTTATGAAAATCGGATGGATAGATCAATTACAGGGACATTCAGAAGGATTCCGTTACATTACGGTCAATAGGGAAAAAAAGTTTTAAATGCATTTTAATCGTTTGAAATTTAAAACATATAATTATTGCGTAATTTTGTCGAGTCATTTCAAATGTTATGAAAATCGGATGCATAGATCAATTACAGGGACAATCAAAAGGATTCCGTTACATTACGGTCAATGGGGAAAAAGTTTCAAATGCATTTTAATGATGTTACACTCATTCGAACATAATAGAATTGGCATGAATCTATGAAATATATACTAAAATATGCATTCTGTACAATCTGTGATGCAAAGAATTTTTATTATTAAATTACAGGGCCAAACAAAAGTATTTCACTATATAATGCTATACGGGGAAACATGGTTTGGTACATGTTTTAATTATATTCAAATATTTCACATTTTATGAATAAGATAAACGTTGCTGAGGTGTAACAAAAATTACTTTCTGCATATTTACAGAAACACAAAGATTTCGACTACTATACTATATCCGGAGTACGTTCTACTATATCAGCAAGATCTGAATATTTTTAAAACTTCGTTATCGTACGAACGCACCTCATTTGCTACATTCACGTGCAATTTCCAACTTGTTTTTTCTTTCTTGCTGTTGTTTTCTTTTCTATGATATATGACTGCGATGTTGAAAAATGTTTCAAATTTTCGCAATTGTATCCAAAATCACGTGTAGGCTGTAGTACAATAAGGCTTGTTAGGAAGTATTTAGTCCATTTTTTAAAATCCAGATTATTTGATCTAGTTTTCTGGGATCTTTTTAGCAAGTAATGGTATCCTTTATCTTCTACATTTTGTACTATGAATGTATGAGTGTATAAATAAAATTTTTGACGTTCGATCAAAACTATTTTATTTTTTGGAGTTTCCTTATTCTATGATTTTTATTTTCACGGATTCAAGTAGCACATAAATTTTTGCATGTGTGAAATTCTGGTTCTCTTTTTGTACCGTTGTTTTCTCTTCCATAATATATGACTGTGGTGTTGAAAATGTCTCAAACTTTTGCAGTTGTATCCGAAAATACGAAGGTCTATTGGTCAAAGCGTAATAAGGAATGACTAGAAATATGTAGTCCATAAAAAAAAAGGACTATTTGATTTGGTTTTCTTCTCTTCAAGCAATTGTATCCTTTCCTTTTATGTTTTGCACTGTGGATTTATGAATAAAAGTTTTGACATTACTTTAAAACTAATTTTTTTCTAATTTTACTTTTTGCAGTATCTCAATTTGAGGTTATAATTCTCATGGTTACAAATTACATACAAAGACAGCGTACGAGAAGGAGCTTTTGCATGTGTGAAATGACAATGAAACGACATGTTATGTTTTTCACGTTCTCTTATCGCTTGTTTTCTCTTTTAAGATGTATGATTGCTGTGTTGGAAAATTTTTCAAAACTTTGCGATTGTATCCAAAAACACACGTGTAGGCCGTACCGCATAAGGAGTGTCTGGAAATATGGTGACCATTTTTTTTAAATCCAGACTGTTTAATCTTTAAAAAAAAAATAATAAAAAAAAAAGCAAGTAATTGTATTTTTTTTTCTATTTTTTATACCATGAATGTGGGGATAAAAGTTATTTACACATTTCATCAAATTCACAAACTTTTCAGCTCAACTTTTTCCCATTTAAAGGAAGAAAAAGGTTACAATTGTCTTGGTTAAAGTCGGAGGAAAACTAGTACTACTAGTACAAGCCGTTAATATTTATCATCTATTCGATCAATCGTTTATCTATGAATGGTTGAAATATTGAAAGTTGGAAAAAAAAAGTCCTGGCTACCTGAGACTGTTTTTGAACTGCTGAAAACAGTTGGGGGATATTGTTTTTTGCTATCACACTGGATGTTGAAAGAATATTTCGCGAAAAATTAGTGGAAATCAAGTGTTGGCTCAAAAATTGTTTGAAAAATTGGTGAATCTGATAGCATCTAAATGTTTTCTAATTTTACTTCTTGGAGTTTTCTAATTTTGTATTTTATTCTTATGGATATAAAGGACATAGAAAGATAGCGAACGAAAAGAGTTTTCGGGAATGTTTTTAGCTCACAGGCTATCAAAGCCTGAGAGCTTATACGCCCGTCCGTTCTGTATGTGCGTAACGTGGTAACTCATGATAAAAATATCCAATTCACTTGAAATTTTGGATATATGTATATTCTGATAAGGCGTTTCCCTGATTAATTTTTGGAGTTCATTCGATGTGTATAAGAGGGGGAACGGGGGACTCATGCCACTCCCCTTAATTTACATAAATGGATTTTTCATGCAGAATTATCAGTTTTCTTTCAAAATTTAGATAAAGATAGAATCAATCTGATGAGGTATTTTTTAAATAAATATAAAGAGGGGGAATAGGGGGCTAATTCCTCTTCCCTGATATAAATGGGTTTTTTATGCAGAATTATCAGTTTTTGTTTATATGATGAAGCATGTCCCTGATTAGTTTAGGGGTTCAGTGATTAACTATAAAAAGGGGAAAAGGGGGAGCTGTTTCCCCTCCTTTAATTTTTTTCTAACGGAATTAATCCTTGAAAATATAAGGCTGTAATGTACAATTACTATGTGTAGCCTGTGAGTTCAATGCCAACAGTTTAACTGGGCAACTTTCTTTTTATTATTCTTTTTTTTTTTTTCTGTGAAACATGAATTTTATGTTGTTTCAAAATTCAGCGTTTTTTATTGCATTCAAGAGTACGTGTAAAGCATAAAGTAATAAGGATTGTCAACCAAAATGCTGGCTACTTTTTAAAAATCCAGAATATTTGTACTAGTTTGTGACTTTTCCTATGTGTAACAGAAGAAGTGTAACTGTCTTGTACATTTTGTATTATGGTATTACGAGAAAAAGTTTTGATATTTCATAGAAATAAATATTTTCTAATCTTAATTCTTGAATCTTCGATTTTCATGTTTATATAGCACACAATCAAAATTCTTTGAAAGTGTGAAATAACAGTTGAATGACATGTTGTTTTTTATTTCGTGTTCATCCTTTTCTCTCTGTTTCACTTATATGATGTGTGAATGCGGTGTACATCGCGATTGTATCTTAGAGCATGCGTAGCGTAATAAAAAGTGTCATATGGGATTCAATTTTGTTTTTTAAAAAGCTAGAATATTTGTTTCTCATTTTCATGTGTGGGCGATGTAAGGTTTTCCTTGCTCGATAAAGATAATTCAGGTCATCTCTTTGACAAGTCTTTAGTCCTCCTGAAGGCATCTATAGCAGTATGGTCAAAACTAGCATGCCTAGACATCATAGTGGTGACATACGGGGTATACAATTTGATTGGTTGAAATCATTTATCCGTAAAGCATGGTGACGTCACTGCAACGTCGTTGTGAAGTCACATTGTGACTTTGTGACCATTGATTGTCGATGTGAAGTCACAGTGACTAAAATGTGAAGTCGTTATGGCCGTTTTAGAGCTCTTTTGTGACGTTTCATAGAGCGGTCACAATGTGACAAATTTGTGAAAAATGTGTCATTTGTGACTAATTTGACATTAACATTGTGACGAAACTGTGACAAAAGCGAATATATTTAAATTGCCAGAAACATGTTTTTAAAAGTAAATAACATGTTTTAAAGGATATTTATAAATTTCTAAAGATTTTTAAGAAAGTCACATCTCAGTCACAATGTGATGCACTGAGTGGTGGCATTTTGGTCACAGATGTGATGTGACCAAAGTGACTCACCGTGACGTCACTGTGACCATGCATGCTATTAGGGTTAGTATCAAAGTGAATCTCCAAGGTGTCTTGACCAACAGGTCATTGTTAACAAGATAATATTTTTGACTAGTTATTTAATAGGGATAATAAGAAGTGATTATAAGTTTAGTAGCTAATATTTAATAGTGATTGTAAGAAGCATGGGCCCACTGTGGCTGAGGTTAAGGCAACACACTGCTAATAGCTTAAGAGCATAGTAGGCTGCGGGTTAGACTCACGCTGACTCCGTTGCACATTCTTTGTGGAGTTCCCGGTTATTAATTTCTTTATCTCATCCTTGTATATTTTCCATGATTTAGCGGGCACCTAATGTCAAGCACACAAGTTAGATCAATGTGTTCAATTAATAAACAAATATAAGAAGCATGCCAGCATCTGAAGGCTTGTTTTTATTAACTCACCATATTTCTTTCTTGAACTGCAAGATTCTTGCCCTTTTAACGATCATTCATTGCATTAGAGATCATTTATAGTCCTTATTCATTCAGATTGTAAAATTTATTGTATTTAAAGAAATGTTTTCAATTAAATAAATTGTCTTACTAAATTTATTTTATCTGTATTGGCGTAAACGACGCTAAAAGAGATGATACTAAAAACATTGTTTATGCCCCTATAGGATCAATATTTTATTGTATTTTTTATAAATAGTTTGATTAATTTAGAACTGATTTAGGATCTATAATAGCTATCTAATTGGTTTTTGGATAAATAATGTTAAAATGTGTTACACAAGATACAGGTTTGTTTAGCAAATTTTAATGTATAGATAATTATTTCAGTTACGTTCTCATAAATTCATTTTAGATAGCAAATTTTAACTTAAAATTGACAATGACATCTCGAATTATTATAGACTGATTAATTAAACTCTTATACCTAAAAATGAATATATTCATTCATGTTACAAGTACTAAATATCCTCCCATTCAACATACAAAAAATTGCAATTATTTTATTAGTAAATGTGAAGTTATAACACTATTGGCTAAGTTATTTCGTGTTCATGTCCTAGTTACCAGTGCATGTCCTAATTTACCATCGGTAATTTTTTCCCACTCTTTAAAGCATTGAAGTTAGATTTTAGTTTAGGTTTTTAGCTGTGCAACTGAATGTAATATCTCAACTAAGACGGGTAAACTCAACCTCTTCATCACGTAGTATTACTATAGTATTATTATAGTATTATAGTATTTCTGATTCGAATAATTATTTTATGAATAATGAACTTTTATCGTCATATGTCACTAAATCAAATCCCTCTTGATAATATATTTTAGAATAAATAACAGTCTCTCAGAATGCAATGAAACATAAAATACTTTGTAGAAAATTGGCATTACTGTGTTCGATATTTGATTGAATTGCCATTTTTATTAAATATTCTTTCTATATTTGTTCGCAATTTAATGTTGTTACATCTAGTAGTGTAATGAGGACAGTAGACATAAAGATCTCTATTAATTAAAAAATTTCTAAATCAACGATTGAAGTCTCTTAGTTTGTTTTATTTAGTTAAATTAGTAAACTCTACATAGTCGTGAAGAATAAAATATAAAAATTTCAAAAATTTTCCTAAAGTGTTTTTCTTGATCTTATCTATTTATATTATAAAGAACAAACGTGTTCATCCATAACGCAGAAGCCATTTTTAGAATGGTAACTCTGGCTAATGAAATTTCGGTTTTGCGATTTTCGTTGTTGCAATTTTTTAAATTGCTAAACATCGCACATTTTCAATTTTGCCATAGTGTCGTCTAGATATAAAAAAAAGTACTTTTTGATGCAATTTATTTGAAAACTGTATCGCAATTTACTCATTTACTGTAATTTTTTTCCTGCATATTTGTTTTAAATCTCCCTATATATTGCGTGTAGTTTCCATTACAGAAGGATAATAACGCACTAACAACAATTTAAATAGATCAAAATTTGTCTCCCGCTCATTTTCCATAGTAAAATTCAAACTTGATTAATAAATAAATAGACAAATAATATAAAATAAAATAAACACAAATTTAACATATATGTACCGAATAATTTTTATTTTGCCGAATAAAAAAATAAAACTACTTCGAAATAGAATTTTTTTTTGAGAAATGAATTTCCGTTTATCGATTGTCTATGCATTTTAAAACAAATTTCAAGAATGGGTTATATTTAAAGTCGAACACGTTTCTTTCCGGTTAATATTCCAGAACGAAATAAAAAATTCATTAAATAAATTGCACAACATAATAAACACAACATAAATATAACATAAATAAAGCACAAATTTAACTGCCAGTAATGGCACTTAAACTACTGAAATTATCAGAATAAAAAAGGCTGCAATAAGTAGAAAAATCTTTGCTGATTTTCTCTGCCATTAACTCTTGTCATGAGACTAATACTAAAATATTACTTTTAATAAATTTGAAAAGGTTATTTGAATACATGATTGAAATTTTTGATCCAAATATGTTTTTTTAGCGTTATTAGAAAGCTAAAATCTAAAAAAATATATATTACATGCAAAAAATCAATTAGAGTTTAAAAAATGAGTTTCTCCCATGTTTTGTGACGCGGAAAACCCAGGTTACCCCCGGTCTCCCCTCTCCGTAGTTGTATTAAAATTTGAAACCAATTCAGCTTTACAGAAAAAAATTTCATAATATTTATTATAAATTTTAATAATTTAATTTTAAATATCTTGTAAAAGATAAATAAATAAAGAAAACCGCCTGTCATTAAGGTTAAGACCTTGCTATGGTCACTGACATTGGGGAATTTTAGACCGAATTTCCTATTATATATAAATGGTATTTGAATTGTTTTAAATAATTACTTGCTAACACTGTTAATAAGACTAGTAATACACTAGTAAGTCACTAGTAATAAGATTAATGTTGCCGACAGTAGGAAGTAGAAAAAAACTAATTAAGATTACTAATTATACGCCAATCAATATATAAATTATTCGAGACTGTTGTCCATTTACTTTAATGATAATCACCCGATACCACATTCTCACTTATTATTCTAGTTAGAAATCTCCATCGTTGGCCGGATATATCCATTCGGAATAAATTTGGAAGCAGGCATCCCTGTTCATAATGCATGTGAAGGCTGATAGGGTATACAAAGGGTTTGTTAGTTCAGTTTAATTTAATTTGACGGAACACCCCCGAAACATGCTCCATTGGCGCCAAGCTTCTGTCTATGGGTGTGGTGCAAGATTACTCAGTCCGATTGCTCGTCATGCCAAAGATACTATGATATAGATATGACTATTATTATCATATGCATAGAAAGCGACTGATTAAAATTAGCGATCGCTGTATGAAATAGAAACAGAGTTGGGTTATAACAGCAATTTATATTTCGAAAGAAAAAAAAATGTTGGCATGCATAGAATATATCAATAAAATTGAAACACAGTTTAGTTTTTTTTTTTTAAATCTTCTAGCGATAAATAGGCAGTGTAAATTGCAAAGGTATTCGCAGTAATGCAGGAAATGTTATTAAATTAAATTATCTATGGTTAATTTTCAAAAATTAAAAATTTTACACGATACTCTTAATGTGAAATTCATCAGTTATAAAGAATTCCTTTTTTTTCTGCAACAAGATCAATAAAAAAAACCTCTATCGTTTTTTTGTACAAAGGTATCTTTAAAATTGAATGGTGCTTGATTGTTTTAAAAATTGAACATTGTGAATACGAATCATACAGTGATGAAGCTAAGGGAAAAGGCAGATAGTGCAGATGCCACGGGCCTCACAAAATCAGGGCACAAAAGATGAAGAAGAAAAGGGGGCGGGGTGCAGAAAATGGCATTATACAAACACAAAAGCAAAGAAAGTCAAAATTGTGCATTTGAAAATATTTGATTTTACTTTGGATATCCGGAAAAATGTACTTTAATTAATCAAAAATAAGTGAAGAATATTTATTTACAGGGCTGGGGAATTACATCAATTGTGCTCGCCACTGGCGAGTAAATTTTCCTTCAGGGCGAGTGAAGTTTTAAGTTATTTTTTCAAACTTCAAACTGTAAAGATGCCAGAATCTGCATTTATTTTTATTAGTTCCCTATAATTTGAAACTTTTGTAATATAAATATCATACTAAATTCTACACTATAATACTAATATTTTTTCTCTTGTATATATTTCTTATTTTTATCGAACAAAAATATGAAAATGCATTGTAGTAATAATAAACTGTTTTTTCAGTTGTTTAAATTTTGTCTTAACTATTTTCAACTGTATATTGTATTTTGCTGGCTGGTAAAATAAATCCCTGGCTGGTGAAAATTTTCGAAAATTTCCCACCCCTGTTTATTTAACAAGAAACAAGTCAACTGTTTCCTCAGATCTGTGTTCACTCACCATTCAGGCGTTTCCATACAAATTCTGCCAATTTAGGTTATCACTACTCATTAAGATTACTTAACTTTTAAGTTTGTTGGCTATTTTTTTTTTTTCATTTCGGATCACGTTTGTTGTCTATTACTTATGGCAGTGTAGGTTGCATTTTATTGGATTCCTAATCAAGCTAATACTTTTTTAGTCTCATAAACGATTTTTTTTTCAATTTTTACGATTAAAGCACATTTACTTTTTTTTCTTGCGCAAGCAAAGATTTGAAATAACACGTCACCGATATTCAGGGATTCTAACATCATCATTTTCGCAAAACTGTCATTTATACCAGAAATCTGGCCGTTTGTTTCTAGATATCCCTCCTAGGGAGCCTCTATATTAAAGTGAATACATAGGGATATATTTATATGATTAGTTGAGATGGTTTTAGACAAAAACGAATTGCGAAAGATCTTGACAAGCCCGCCATTATCTCCAAGACAAAGTTCAGAACGCATGCTAACTTTTTGCTATTCACTCCATCATTTAATCGAACTCGTCTTGGCGAAAATTGTTAAGTTCGGGAATATAGATTTACCATAGTTTGTACAGAAACCTCTGTCTGAGCACAGTTTGAGTGTGCATCTTGTGCTCACATTGCCTCTTTCATTTAGAGGCACCATAACTCTGCCGGGGTAAAAGAAGTTTCATTTCAAGAACATGAATTTTTTATGGGTGACATAGCTAATAGGGCCCTGGACCAACCTGTAAATTCTGTAAATCTGCGTATAATAAATGTATGTTGTTGCGGTTTTATTTAAAGTTTTTTTTTTCCACTGAATCTTTAGATGATTCTTTTAAAATATTACCAATATAAATGCAGACTCAGCACCACAGCAGTAAAGTTGGCTGTGAAAGAACATAAGAAAAGAACAAATGCATTGTATGTCGTGCTTTTAAATGCTTTGTACTCAATTCAAATAATAAACATTGAGAACTATTTAAAACGTTCAAGGAATGTACTTTAACTTTAACGTATTTTTTTAATAATTAAATATTGTGAAAAATTAAAATTACTTCAGTGTAACTATTACTGTATATAAAATAATACCGTATGATCCAAAAGTCAAGATGAACTTCAAAAACGAATAATTCGAAAACGAATTTAAAGATACGGTTTACTCCAAACGGATAGAAAAGAAATCGGATTGTGTGTGGTTACGAAAAAATAGTTCTATTGGCGATCAACAGATGTCGCTGCCGGATTTCTGAATTACAAGCCCGACGGGCACTCCAGACAGTCACCTATATGCAAAATGGAGGACCACCTCATATTGCTCTGCCTGTGTAACGCCTGCTACGCTCAATATTTCAAGAGGATCGCATTATTACTCGCTACTTTCAATCACGCATGGCCTCCAAGTTCTCCCTATCTGACACCCTGTGACTTTTGACTGTGAGGATTATTGCAGTCAAAAGTGTACCGCGACCAACCGGCATCACTAACAGCACTGAAAGATGCCATCCGCCAAAATGAGCCTTCCATAACGCAAGAAATACTACACAATGCTGTGAACGGTGAGGTGCTTTTCGTCTCACAGCTGTACTTCTGAATGATGGATAGCACACTGAACATTTACTGTAGTATTAATTAACTGTAATTAAGCTGACTTGTAAGTTGTCAACATTTTTTTCATTTGTAAATCATTTTTTGGAATAAATCACTATAGCGCCGTCTGTTGGTCGCCAACAGAACTAGTTTTTTTTCGTTGCCACACAAAACCCGGTTTCTTTTACATCCATTTTGTGCAAACCGTATCTTTGTATCTTTATTTGTTTTCGAATTATTCAGTTTTAAAGTTCGTCCTGTCTTTTGGATCACCCGGTATATTTTGGCATATTTCAACCAATTAACTAAATCAAAAAAAAAAAAAAAAAAAAAAAAAAAAAACTACTAAAATTAACTAAATTTCTAAAATGTTTAATGGAGAAATTAAAGAAAAATTCCTGTATATTAGGATATAGAATTGAATTTCGTAAATATTTCAACTAATAAACTATTAAAATGATAAAATTATTTTTCAAATGTAATGATCTCACAACTTTTTTTTAATTAATATAAAAGTAGCAAAATAATTTTTTAGAAGCCGATATAGAAATTTGTACAGGTATTACTGCAAGGAGAAGAAAAATAGCACAACCCTATACAGTGAAATAAACTCTCATATACTGGCAATTGTATTTTAAGAAATAATTAATTCTTAAGATCTCTTAGAATTGCACAACTAAAAGTAATTTCTTTTGTGTAGTGATACTTTTCTACGAGTAAAAGAGGTGTATTTTATTTTTGTTTTTAATTTCTTCAGATTTAAGTTTTTAAATATTTCAAACGGGATCGACAAGCAAGTTCTTGTGCTCAGGGCATTTTCAATTTTTTGTGTTCCCTTAGTTAGTTAATTTACAAATTCCAGTTTTTTCTTTTTTTACGTATTACATACTTATTCAAAAAATACCAACAAGATAAAAATTTTTTGCAGAAAATTGAAAAACTGTCCCAGGTTAAAAATTAAATAATTTTCTATTATGCATTGAACTGCATTTTAATCATATATTGAGTTACAGTTTTGTCATTTTAGTCCACTAATATCTCAAAACTAATATCACATATACATACTTTTCTGGAAATTTAAAACTTAAAATATCATGTATTGGTGTAAGATCCAAAAAGCGAAATTAAGTTTGATAATGGATCTACTAAAAGTGCTATTTATTACACGTGAAAACTTCAAGCTACAAAAATTACCTGCGACTCCTTAGTTTTTCCGCCAGTAACGTAATACCTTTTTAGGTGTGTTCGTAATTATTTAAATACGTAGCACCTATAGTCGTCGCTCAGTCCGTCTGTCCGTCCGCATATAATAGAGAAAAACTACTGAACCGAATGGTTTAAAATTTAAAATATATAATTTTTGCGTAATTTTGTAGAGTCGTTTCAAATTTTGTGAAAATTGGATGCATAGTTCAATTACAGGGACAATCAAAAGTATTCCGTTACACTACGGCCTATGGGAAAAAAATAATTTCAAGTGCATTTTAATGGTGTTACACTCTTTCGAACATAATAACGTTGATTTGCATCGATGAAGTATCTACTAAAATATACATTCTGTACAATCTGTGGTGCAAAGAATATTTGTTATTAATTTACGGCACCACACAAAAGCATTCCATTACATAATTGTGTACAGGGAAATATTTATTTGGGGCGCTTTTTCATTATCATAACAAACGCAGTAGCGTTTGGTATAATATGTTTAAGAAATGGAAAATGCAAATGTCTTTTTGAGATTTCTGGCGAATCAGTAGACCTACGACAATGATTTCTTTTGTTAAAAGCTAGAACTCAATGAGTCGAATAAAATGATAGCATAATTAAATGATAAGAATAAAATGATAGAAAAATTATCGTAGTTTACTGTAGTATTTTATTTAACTTTTAACGGTGAAAGGAAGACGAAAAATTCAACAAACTGTAGCTAACGATCCCGTGGATGAACTAACTTCATTTTTGTCTTATTTTTATCTTCATGATAAAACTTAATTTAGATTTTTTTCAACTTTGTATGTTTGACGGTTGCTGAGAAAATCGAATTTGTGTCTTAAAACTCTAGTTGAACATTGGTTCTTGTTGTTGCTGTTGTAGTTTTTAAATTCCTTGCCACCAAGTTTGAATAAATATAAAAAATGTTATGCATATAACATAATTTATTCAAATTAAATAAATCACGTGAAAAACATGGTTATTTGTTTTTATTACGGAGCTTTCAGTTTTAGTTCTTTGAATAAAGTTGTGAGCGCACTGTAGTTTTTTCGTTCGACTCCTTCAATTATTTTACAGATATTATGCATTTTATATGACAATGCAACGACATTCTTGGTATTCTAATACAACAATAAAATTTTTACAGCAGCAAGCAACTTCATTTATTGAAACTAATGATGTAGACCTAATCCGCATATGCAAATATTCGGATAATTGGATTACTCCGGAAAAAAAAAGTTGTGTATTAAGATTTCTATGCACTTTTCGTTTCATTAAAAAGAAAGTGACCATTATGAAATAAAATGATCCTTTTTACTGATCAATTGTTGCTGGGCAATACTACTTAATTTTAACTTAAAAGTTAGTAATAAATTCTAAGTTCCAAGTGCATTTTTCAAATTTTTTTAGAATATAAGAAAAAAGAAATACTGTTTTTCTGAAATTAGTAATAAGGCGACATGGGATTATTCATATAAAGAAAGATTTCAAAGTCCAAAGTTGCTCTAATCTATTGATGACGTGTTTGAAATTTATAAAATTTTATATTTCTTATTAAAGTGGTGATATAATACGCCTGAATATTTTCTTTAAGCGATACAAAACTAATTTTTCAAGGAAGGTCAGAATTAGCAAGCATCTTCGTGATTAAAATTCGGAATTTATAAATTATTCGTTCCTTAACAAATCACTCTTCGAAAATACCAATTCTAATTTATTTCTAAGTTAAAGATGAACAGGTTTTTCATCAACCATGCATCAATAAAACTTTCTCTCAACTTTTGACCCCATATGCAAACTTCCGTGCTGGAGAATCTTCCAGTTTCTGAAAACAAAACCATGATAAAAAATAAGTGAATAATTTTTCTTTTGGTTATATCTGGTTACAGGTTTTCCCACTTTTTCTTTTTTAGTTTAGAATTTTGAAATAATTTGTGCCATTTTCACTTTATCTGCTCATTATGCAAGTATGCCGCCACGAAGAAAATTCATGAAAAGCTGTTATTTTTTTCATGGAATGTCTCTTTCGATGATACAGGACGTATTGCTCAATTTTCTCTTTCTTCCATTGCTATAAAAATTTATAGTTTATTTATTTATTTTTAATAACGGGGTCGTTTTGTTTAATGCGAGAGCTCAAATATTGATACATTGAAATTGTATTTGTAAGATATTTTTGTTTTGCAAGCTTTAAAACGAAATTCCAACAGTAAAGGAAAACATCTGTAAAAATATAACTGTTTCTAAATGTGTGATAGTAGTTAACAATTCAGAAATTTGTGGGAAATAATGGGATGAAGAAACCGTAAAACTATTATAGGCGAAAATCTAGAAAAAAATAACTGATTCAGAAGAGGACTCGAAATCAGATAAATGGACTACCAGTCACACAATGTAAGTTAACAACATAGGTCATTTTAATGAAAAAACATATAAATTTCCATAAGTAACCAAAAATGCAAATGGCCTCCATTTTAAGACAAGATGGCGGTTGAAGCTGGCCAATGAACTCTGTCGAGACTTTAGTACTTCAACTATGCACATAACGAATTTCACCCAATTCGGTTTATAAATTCGAGAGTTACAGCATGAAAAAATTATCTATATTTATATATATAGATATAGTCAACTTTTCAACGGAGGGGGGTTTGGGGATCTAGGGGTCATGACCGATGAAAATATAGCAAAATTAACCGATGGGCTTTTCCGGATGACTGCAATAGGTAGTTTTTTTACTTTTTGTAATGAAAGCTACCTAAATGTGTCCACAATTTCGGCCACCACTGTATATTGTATGGTGCCTTGAGGTAATAACGTCAGGGTGTTTATAGGGTCAAATGCTAATATTACGTGTATTTGGGAAGAAATCTAAATAGTCCTTCCGGCAGTGCCGGGAGGAAGAGGTAGCTTTCATATACTTATATATTTGTTTATTTATTTTAAATTAAGTTGTATTATTCAAAAATACTAAGCTCAAATTAGTGGAACCTGATTATGAGCTTGGTCGAAATCTTTATTCGGGTGCACATGCACACTCATATTGAAATCGATTAATATATACGAGTGCTGTCGCGGGCAAATTGATTTTTTAAAAAATGTCACCCACGTTAGAAATTCAAACTGTTCAGGCGTTTTTTAAGTTAAAGACAAAGCAAAAAATACTCCTGAATTCATTATTAAGATAAATACTTTAAAAAGAACCTTTTTTCAATTTCTAATTTTTTGTTTGTACATCATTATACATTTAAAAGATTTTTGACAAACTTAAATGGCTTCCATTTTGAAACAAGAGGATGGAAGAAGTTGGACATTGAACGTGGTCAAGGCATTGCTATGTACTATGTGCACACGGAGTTATATCCAAATCAGTTTATAAATACGCGCGTTATCACGAGACGAAAATCAGACCATTTCAAGATATGAGCAACACTAGAAATTAAAAATGCGATAACTCAGCCATTTTTTAAGATACAGACGAAACAAAAAATGCTCTGGAATCTTTGTATTAAATTAAAATGCATAAAAGAAAAATATTTTTCAATTTCTCACTTTCTTGTACCTAATTTTAAATTTTAAAACTTATAAAATTTTTTAAATGGCCGCCATTTTGAAATAAGATTGCGGATGGAACTGAGTATCGAACTCGATTCAGGCCTCAGTATATATTATGTACACACCAAGTTACATCCAAATCGATTCATAAATACACGTGTTATCACGTGACAAAAATCAGATCGTTTCAAAATGTCAGCCATAAGAAAAATTCAAAGCGTTATAACTTAATCATTTTTTAAGATATAGGCAAAATAAAAATTGTTCCGGAATCGTTATTTTAAGTTCTAACACGTAAAATAAAAATATTTTTCAACTTTTAATTTTTTCAAATTTAATTTAAAATTTTAAATTTTTTAAAAAAATTTAAAGGGCCGCCATTTTGAAACAAAATGGCGAATGATGCTGTCTAACGAACTCGGTCGAGACATTTGTATGTACTATGTACATACTAAGTTTCATTCAAATCGGTCCATAAATACGCATGTTATGACGTGACAAAAATCAGATCGTTTCAAAATGTCAGCCATAAGAAAAATTCAAAGTGCTATAATTCAATCATTTTTTAAGATATAGACAAAATAAAAAGTGTTCTGGAATCGGTGTTTTAAGTTCTAACACGTAAAAGAAAAATATTTTTCAACTTTTAATTTTTTCGCATTGAATTTTAAATTTAAATTTTTTTTTAAATTTAAAATGGCCGCCATTTTGAAACAAAATGTCGGATGATGCTGGCCAACGAACTCGGTCGAGACATTTATATGTAATATCTACATACCAAGTTTCATTCAAATCGGTTCATAAATACGTTAGTTATCGCATGACTTATAAAATTTTTTTTTCAAATTTTTATTCTTGAATTTCTGTGGTTTATTAAAAATGTAACATAATAATAGAAAATTATCACTTTGCCCCATACTTGGGGCAAAGTGATATTGTTAATGGGGAAAAATGAAATGTAAATAAGATCCCTTCTATACATGATTTTTTTCAGTTGTTTGACAATTATGCTAATCTGCATAAGAAACTAATTTGTCAATGTCTGAGTTCTTTCACTTTTTTTACAACTTTCCCAGTATTTCTATATCGTATACAAGATTTATATTATCAGTTATAGGCCACACAAAAACATCCCTTTTTTTGTCTGTATGGCCGCATGAACTTAACCGAAAGGAAATGTGGTCCATCTTGCGAGGGAAAAGAAATCACTTTATCAGCAAACTGCTTCTTAGTATCCGGACCTTTATCTGAGTTCAACTCAAACAAGAGAAAATCCCCATTATTTATTTCACTGAATTCCAGTTTTTCTGTGACAAGCTGAACTTCACCCTTATCTTCAGTGAAGTCATCTTCTGTCTCACTGTTATCATCACAAATATTAGATTCTACTGATGATGTGGATGAATCTGAATATTCAATTTTTTTAATGTGTCTCTTTTTCTTTCTGTTAGAAACTGAAGATACTGCAAATGAGCTTTTAGCTACCCTTTGGCTTACAAGTTGAAGCAGTCGTCAGTTTCTTTTGATCTTGTAAATTCTTCAGTGCAGAACTTTAGGTTAAAACCATAGTTTTACCACATTTTTTATTTGAACGCTTGAAACAATGTTTGATCTCTCGGAGAAACATGGGTTGTTTTTTAATTTCCATTGTAGGAGATGCATTTATTTTGCTTGGTCAGGTTCATTTATGTCAGATGATTGAGCATCTTTTATTGTAAGTGGTTCTCTTACATCTTCCCAAGCTTTTCTTAGAAGCTTCTGAAATATCTCCATCTTCTTTTACTCTTTTAATTTTCCAGGTATTCCAAATTGTTTAGCTGCTGAATTAAGACTCATCTGGTCAGTACCTGTTACTGCCTCAACAGCAGCACCTATTGATACTTTAGACCAGGATTGTTGCTCTGTTTTTCCATTGTATGTTCTTAACATTATACACATGAATATGTAAACAAAGTTATTTTACATTTTTTAAATTATAATTGTGTTCTAGGGGCAAAGTGAAATAAAATATTTCAGTTTGCCCCATCACTAAAATTCTTTTGCACTTTGCCCCGCATGTATTAAAAATTTTTTATAAAAATTTCAAACCAAAAATAGGCCTACTATTAAATGAACAAATACTTCACTAGACAGCAGAAAAATCTAATTTAAGCTTACAGCAATAATTATGAGAATTTTATCAGTATAGAATTCATAAAATGCTATTTTCTTACCTAATAATGTTACATCAAATTTGAAAAATTGTCTCTATCATCATATATACTGATCTCATGAGATGATTGTTGTCTGACAGCAAGTAAACAGATGTGAAATAACATAATGCAAATATCTGCAGATAGGTGGCACTGTGTACAGATTATATATTTAACCATTTCACTTTGCCCTTCTATTTCATTTTGCCATAAGTTCCCCTACTTTGATTTAATAATAAAAAAAAAAAAAAAAAAAAAAAAAATCAAAATCAAAATGAGTTCAGTAGAAAGCTTAGACCAGATCATTAAAACAAAACCCCTATCTTTTAAATCTATAGACAATTGAGAAATATTGAAAACTCAATTTCAATTTTAACTCCACTTAGAGTTAAAATTGAAATTGAGTTTACCGTTAGTTTAATAGAGATATGTTAATTTAATAGAGAGTTGGTTTTAACCTTTAGTTTAATAAAGATACGTTAGATTATTTTAAAAAAGGATAACCTAATTTGTTTTAAAACTTGCTGTAGTGCAGTTTGACTATTGCAAACTTATATATATATATATTTTTAATAAAATTGATCAATTTGACTGCCTGGGATGATCTGTTCAGACAATGGAACTTGGTTTGTAGAGTATGTATGTTCCTCTCTGTCACCTTTATTAATAGTTTTCTTTAAAAAGGGAGGGGTGAACAGACTAAAAATCGCGGATCATCAAACACCATGGTATCACCAACCGTTAATAATGAAACAAAAGACAACGAAAAAATAAAAGTACGATGCATAAGAAAATAAAATAAAGAAATAGTCAGACTGCTAAAACTAAGGTAGTAATCAAGCTGCAAGGTCCATTTCCCTGTTTCTAAAATGCATCTTGCGGTAATACAAAATTAACTTTTTAAATCCTGCGAATTTGCATATTTCCATTGATATTTTAGATCTAATAAATGTTAGCTCAAAAATTCTAATTTTTGAAAAATATTTCCGCATTTTCTGTAAAATTTTATTTTAAAAATACGGCATTATCTTTCTGGGGATGGAGGTCGCTTATTTTGTGCTTTGTGGAATAATTGAAATATTACCTTCACAGATTGAGGGAGCATCTAAAAAAACTCGAACTAACTAACATTTGCACTAAGCGAGGGATCCCTATTACTTCTTTGGTTATTTTTTTCTACACGGCGTCCACCATCGAGATCACCGGAATTTTGTACAATTAGATTCATCGCTTTCAGTCAAAAAAAAAGTGCCCTTTATAATGTTATGACCCATAGTTTTCAAGAAAAATGTGAAAGAAAAATATTCGATATCATATTCGGTGGAAGAATTATCTTTACAAGAAAAAAATTTCGATTCGGGAAAATTTTCGATTTTCGACGGATTTACACGTTTTGGGGGTCAGAGATTCCAAAAAACATTTTTTTACAAAATGTCAGTTTGTATGTCTGTCTGTCAGTCTGTCTTTTTGTATGTGACATGTGTGTTATACAAACTGGATCTGATTTGTTCTTGGTATCTATCACCGAATAGTGGCACTGCTATGCTGTTTTTTTCACGTTTTCTACAGTAGCTATATCTCAAGAACTAATGAACGGATTTTCATAAAATTGCAGGTTCCGTTAGTCCTTGTATAATATGGTTTTGATTAGGTTTTGGTGTAAATCGCCCAACAGTCGGTGCAACTATGTGGCATTGTTCATGATTATCGCAGTAGCTCTATCTCAGGAATTAATGCACGAGTTTTCATCAAACTTCAGATTCAGTTAGTCCCTGGTATAAATTAGTATTCTTTAGGTTTTGGAATAAATCGCTCAACAGGTGACGCTTTTATCCGTATTTTTTACGATTTTTGCGATGATTCTATCTCAAATATTATTACACGGATTTTTATCAAACTTGAGATTCAGTTAGAGCTTGAAATAAGTTGATGCAGATTACTGCCATGTTTCATTTTTCTGGAATTATTAACGTATTAATATGTATGAGATAGAAGAGTTTTGGGTTTGCCTCATCCGACTACTTTTTTTTTCTTTTTTCCCCCTTTTTTTTAAATTAGAAGCATAAACATCGGCATTTACGTATGTTTACATTAGAAGATGTTCAAAATGTCCATTGTACATGCATGTACGCGTCGTGGAATGAGTTGACTGCACATGCTTCAGCAGGGTTTAACTGCTTGTTGCAAAAGCAACTGTTGTAGAATTGACAAAGTTACTTTCTGTATTAACTGGTTCTCGATACACCAATTCTTCCTCATAGGCCTCAATGTGCGAGGGTATATTTTGAATTTCTTCGTCTGAAAAAAATATGCAAATATGATAATGTTTCCTATGATGTTTTTCCCCCTTATATTGGATAAGATGCCATACTTTTCTTTAGTATGTTTCTCGAAAGATATGGGTTGTAGAGACACAAAAAATAAAAAAAGAGATCATTCTTTTAGCCTTTTGTATGGCACCACTCGAGGAATCTGGCTATGCAGAGTTTGGACGGTCTCGATGGAACACCCTGTATACTGAATAATTCCAAATAAATCATAAATGTAATAAAATTAACTAAATGAACCGTAATCAAAAGACAATATGACATTCAATTTCCATTCACTCTTTCTTAAATGCTCACTTTTTGAATTTGAGAAAGGAAAAAGAAAAAAAGAAGGAGCTGAAAGTAAAACGGAATGTAAAGTTGAAACTATGCAGTTCATCAATACTACCTGTTTGAAAATGAATGCATTACCGGTTTGAAACGAAATTTAATGTTTTTTTTAAAAAACTTGATTCTGTTGACAAGCTTTCAGGCAACCGGTTTCATTCTCGTGGCGACCCACTTAATCAAAGTAAACAAATAGTGAAAAATACCAGTCTTTCTTGCATAAAATAATAACTGCTAAGGGATTAAAGTGACAAAGCTCAAAGAGAATTAATTTAAAAATGCAAATAAAACATCTCGCTTCGTAAATAATTGCCTTGCTTCATGATTTATTTATTTATTTATATATTTATTTTTATTTTTTTTACATAACATTGAACAAACGTTTCTTTTTTTCTTTTCTTTTTCTTTTCTTTTTCTTTCTTTCTTTCTTTTTTTTTTTTTTGTAAACTTTTCCTTTCTTTGTACAATGGTTATGTAAAAAGTTTTTGTAACTTGTGAGTTTAACGAAAAGAAAAGGGGGAAGAAAAAGAAGAATTTTTAAAATAAAAAAAAAATGTTGCGTTTCATTCCATGGTTAAGAAACTACAGAGTTTTTCGTAATTGTTTAAATACCGTCATTTTCTGGCTGTTCAACATGGTATGCCTCCTGAAATATTATGATTGACATTAATTCGTTTTTGCAATTATTCGATTGCGATTAATTCGATTATTAAATTGAAAATCAAAGTTGACGTAGTATTGAATTAATAACACTGCAGATAGACATGTGTATATAATTATTTAATTGCCATTTGAAAGGTTTTTTTATTTATTTTTATTTTTTATTTTATTTTATTTATTTATTTTTTTTTTTTGTGATAGTCGTGTGTAAATATATATATATTTTTTATTTGTAGAAAATATTATTCTTTGATCATCTGGCAACAATTTTAAAAAATAATCTTTTCTAAAATATGCAAAACATGTATCTCAAAACGTTGAAAATTTGAATTTAATATGGAATTAAATTTTCAAAAAAGTGAGTCGAATAAAAAAAAAAAAAATAAATAAATGAAATCTGCACACTCGGAACTTTTAGTGTGATAATAATCCAATAATGTTTAAATTCCTGTGTATAGTTTTTGCTCCAATAGAACTTTTTTAATAGAATGATTTAGACCAACATTAACATTAAATATGTCTTTAAATAATTTTTCGACTTAAAAATTGTGTGCATCAGCATATTCCTCAGACATTTCTCTATAATATCACCAATTTTCATATTTTGTGTGCAGTAGTTTTCTTAATCTTAGCAAAAAATAAATAAATAAATAAATAAATCCCCAATTCACAAAAAAAAAAAAAAAAAAAAAAAAAAAAAAAAAAGAATTATCGACGGTGACAGCATTAGTTACTTTTTTTTTTTTTTTTTTTTTTTTTTTTTAATAGAGAGACTAACATGTATGAGAAAGCAGGTAGTTATGGGATTGGCCCCACTAATTTCGGTAACATAAGGTCACAAAGATTTAAAGCCGCAGGTTGGCTACGCTGCGCTGGTTGCAACAAGGTAAAAAGAAAACACGATAAACATCCAATGTTTACTTCTTAAATTTCATAATCCACAACATCATATTTTTGGATAAAGTGGAAATAATTATTAGGAAGGTAAACAGACTTGTCTCATATATGACATTGCTGCTAGCATCTTTCTCAGTGACGTAACTCAATGTAATACAAACTTCATGTTTTGATAGGAATGACAAATGGTACATTATTGCTTCCTGTCTGTCACGTAATCAAAGGCTGCACGCAAAGAAAAATACACAATACAAAATATTGTAGAAATTATAACCACGAATATTAGAATTTTTTATAAGAGTTATATGGAATCAGTAAATTTTAGCCTTGTGTTCAAACAATCGCTCAATAATCCTGTCATTATAGTTAACAACATAAATGCGCTGTTCCTTGACCCACTCTATGACTGATGAGTTTAGTTTTTTTTTTTTTTTTTTTTTTTTTTCTTGCATTGATAGTTAAAGTAAACATGTTTTAAGGAAATCATTTTCGGAGTTATTTTACAGAATTTTATAATATCTATTTAATTTTTAGTTTAAGTTTAACGTTTTATTTAATTCATTTCTTTACATTAATTTATTTGCTTAATTTTTAAAATTATATTCATTTCTTTAAGTAATTTAATTTATTTTGCTAATTTCTTTAAATTTATTTAATTTAATCTAAATATTTATTTCATTAACTTATTTATTTTCATGTTATTTTATTTATTTATTTTTGTTGCCGTATTTTCTTTGATTTTTTAACATATTTTGTAAATGAAAATTTGTTCAGAAAATATTTCTAAAACAAAATCTATATTAAAAAATCTACACAAAAAATAAATGGAGTCTGCACACGGGAACTTCTGATATAGTACCTGTACCCTATATGGACACCTTAAGGAAAATGTATTTTTTTCACCCCCATGTACATGTACAAGTCAGAGGACTCCAAAAATGTGTGTCCACTATCCTTGGACTATTGACTATCATTTTTAAAATTAGCGACCTTGTAATTATTCTGGTTTAATTTATATGATAAAAACAAAAAATGTTTGCAAGTGTCCATATAAGGAACTACCTGTCCCTATTATGGGCAGGTGTTTCCTTATTGACTTTTTACACAGTGTGTATGGAAGAGCCACTTTTCCAAGGAATTTTAGAGGAGAGGGAATAAAAAAAAAATGTATCTTAAAGTATTCGGAGGAGGAGAGGGGACAGTAAATATCTTTATAACATGCATTTTCGAACGAGGAGGATCATTTTCGGCTTTTACGCTTCAAAGACCCATGCAAAGCCCCTTAGTTACTAATATTATGAAATAATATTGTTGGTTTTACTTAGCTTTATAGCATCTGTCTGCGAATTTACATCTGTTATTACCCAGTCCTCACAGCATGGACAAATAGAAACTTTTTCACCATGGGCAGTAAGTCCCATATAATCCTCATGAACCTATCTGCCACATGTGATGCTTTGAAAAAGCTTCAATACTGCAAAAGAAGCAGTACCAGCTCTCTTTTGTTGAAAAGTCATATCATTGGTGCCTATGAATTCGCCAACAGATATCCTACTGGCGGGGGGGGGGGGGCTTCTTTTTATTTTTCTGCAAGGGTTTTTTGGAGGAAGGTTTTGGGGGGATTGTTCAAATGGCATCTTGTTGAACAAAGATTTTACCACTTTGATGCCTTTTCAATTTATTGCTTGGCAACGTTGAATTTTCTTCTTTCTTGCAGTTGTAGTCGATGGGGACATAAGCTGTCCATATTGCGAACCGGGCGTAGTTTTACTAAATCTTGTACCAAATGAATAAGAAAAATATTTTTAAGCAAAATATGCAATAGCAATCGGAAATATGTTTTATTAGCTTTCTAAAATACTCCGCTTTTCAACATTTAATGTAATTTTACCATATCTAATAAGAATTTAAGCTTACAAGTAATTAAGATCAGCACATCTCGAAACAACAGGTTTCCTCGTAAATAGCGAATAGCGCGCTTTTTTACACTTTCCAGCCTTAATTATCTTTTCAACTGCTTTTCTTCGCGAAAATGTTTTAGCCATCTCTCGATCAAAATTATTACCTTTAAAAATATTAGGGGTGTCCATATTGAGAGCCCTGTCCATATAGGGTACAAATACCTTATATAAAATGATCTAAGAATATTTAAGTTGCTGTGTATAGTTTTTGCTTCTATAAAACTTTTTTAATGGAATGATTTTGACTAATTATGAACATAAAATACTCTTATTCAATTATTCAATTTAAAAACTGTACACATTTATCAGACATTTCTCTATAAAACCACCAATTTTCATAATTTTGTGTGCAGTAGTTTTCTTAAAGAAATACCCTAGTTCACAAAAATTTCATTGTCAGCGGAGTGACAGCATTAGTCACTTTTTAGGGTTTCGTTCATCTGACGAGACCTTATTCGTCTCTGTCCGCAGTCTGTCTGTCACAGAGTTCGTACACAAAAACTATATAAGTCACAGAGTTCAAATTTTGTGTACTTACAGCTGAATGCCTCTTGTCAAACAGCAAATCATAAAATTTTGGAAACGACTAATACTTTAATTTAAATTAAATATTTTTAATATCATCAGTCCATTTTTTGTTGATTTTTTTTCTTCTAATTGTTGCACGCAAGTTTAAATAGATATAAAAATTATTTCTTTTTTTACCCTTTACTTTTAAAAGAAATGGAGTATTTCTGTTGCCACAATTACAAAATTAATTTTGTTCTGCTTGGTGCGATTGGCAAAGAAATTCCAAAATAGAGCCGAAAAACCGTTTTTCGTTTGTTAATTTAGCGATAAAGTGTTTCGAAGGAGATATTAAACGAAACACTCTATGCGATCTGCAATCAATCTTACCCACTTGTTTACGAATAGAGAGGTTAACAAGTATGAGAAAACAGGTGGTTATGAGATTGTCACGTCCGACTTGTTTCGGTAATACATATATAAGGATACAAAGATTTAAAACCGCAACTTCGCTACTGTGGTTGTAACAAAGTAAAAATAAAACAAGATAAGCATTCAGTGTTTACTTCTTAAATTTCATAATCCATGACATCATCTTTTTGGATAAAGTGGGAATAATTATTAGGAAGGTAAACTAAACTGACTTGTCGTATGAGCGTCTTTCTCGATGATGCAAGTCAATACAATACAAACTTCATGTTTTGATAGGAACGACACATTCCTGTCTGTCATGTAATCAAAGGCAGCACGCAGAAGAAAATATACAATACAAAGTCTTGAAAAAGCTACAATCACAAATATTAAAACTTTTTCTAAGAGTTTTATGGAATTAGTAAATTTTAGCCTTGTGTTTAAACAATCGCTCAGTAATCCTATTATTATAGTTAACAACGTAAATGCGCTATTCCTTGACCCACTCTGTGATTGATCAGTTTAATTTCTTTCTTTCTTTCTTCTTCATTGATTGTTAGAGTAAACATGTTTTAAGAAAACAATGTTCGAGGTCATTTTACAGAATTTTACAATTTTTATTTAATTATAAGTTTAATGTTTTTCTTTTAATTTAATTTAATAAATTTAATTTAATTTAAATAATTATTTTATTAACTTATTAACTAATTTGGAAAATAGTTGTTGCCTTCGGTAAAGAACTGGGAAATCTAGAGTATATCTGGATCTTTTTATTGGTTGGATTCCGCAACTTGTTCTCTGATTGTTGCCACGATGACAAAAAAAGTAATAAATTCTTTAAAAAAATAATCATAACTTGAAAACAAATTGTGGTAAAGATGTTTATGTTGCAATAATTGTGCCGAATATTTTTTTAATGGTTATTAAACTTCTGTTATTGATGTAACATGTATACTATTCTAAATATTTACATATGATTCTAATGATCACTATTCTGTTTTTCTAGGATACTCAGCAGCTGATCAAACAAAACCACACAAATTGGTAAGTATCCAATATTTATCTGAGGTGTTTAACAGCTTTCAGGGTATTTTTATTTTTATAAATTAAGTCTGACATCATTTTTGTGCTGAGCATAACACTTTTTTTTAGTCGTGTTCGTAATTATATAAATACGTAGCCCCTATAGTCGTCTTCTGGTCCGTCCGTTTGTCTGTCCGTCTATTCGTCTGTGCGCAAGTAACAACGCAAAAACTACATAACTGAATGGGTTGAGATTTCATGCATATAATAGTCGGAAAATTTTGTCAAGTCATTTCAAATGTTATGGAAATCGAATCAAAACCTTAAAAATACTTTAATAAAAGTTCTCTTCATTCTGTTAAATCCTACTACATTTAACTAATTCAGTGATTACCCATGATAAATAATTATTCTAGGTTGCCATGGTGATTGCCTCTTATTTAAGATGGAGTTATATTATTTCCAACATTACTGAATATAATATATGGAATCGCAGTAAATTTTGTATGCATGTATTTTTACATAAGAAAGCAAAGGTTTTACACCGAGATCTGAATATTTATGAAGCTGGTTATAGTACAAAAGTACCTCCTTTTGTACTGTACCTCCTTTGCCACGCTTGACGCACAATTTCCGGCATGTTTCTTTTTTAATGCAAGTTTTATCTAAATTAAAAATAAAGAAAATTAATGTCCATTATTATATCGGATTAAATCGGACATAATTAAGAAATTTACGTTTTGGGTAAAAGGGTGGAGGCGATAAACTTGGAAGATATAACTTAACTAACAAGAGCCTTGAGTAACATAGCGCTAAACCAGGGCTGTCCAACCCGGCT
Organism: Maratus speculifer; assembly: GCA_964019185.1. Lineage (NCBI taxonomy): Eukaryota > Metazoa > Arthropoda > Arachnida > Araneae > Salticidae > Maratus > Maratus speculifer. The sequence goes on along the minus strand of OZ025292.1, from coordinate 449,872,977 downwards.
CCCGCGGGTGCCATGGCGCCCTTTGCAAGTTTTCATGGCGCCCTTTTGAAGATTGCACGTTAGTAGCATTTATTCAGAATAAAATTCTTTTTTAAAGCAAGCTTTATTAAAAATCCTTTATATTTGCTTGAGATATTTTTAAAACCTATTCAAATGTATTTCACGCATAAAAAATTATCGTTGTTTCACTAGCCCATTATCTGTTTTAAAGACGAGAAAGGGCTTGCCATTTTCTTTCTCAGAACTTTGAAATTTTAGGTAATTTTCTTTTTATCTATAAAATCATACGAAATTATTTCCATTCTCTTCCACGGTCTCTTTAGAACCTCTCTTAAATTGATCACTATATAATGCCCGTCTTTGTTTCTTTACTTTTCATACCGGCAAATTTACACCTTCAAAATAAATTTATATTTTTGCGTCCCCAAAAAATCTAACAATATCGCTGGTTACCATTTTATTTTAATATACGATTTTTATCTTAAGAAATAGGCGAGATTTAGTTTTCTGGCTCCTTCAAATATTTTTTTTATATACCCCTCGAAGAAATACGTATAATTCAAAATTTACAACAATTTATAGTTATTTCGAAGAGATTTTCTATGTGGTAATATTTCACATCCTTAGGGGCCTTATATATTCTATAGCTAAATAAATTTGCATATATGCATCGGTATTAGTACCCTTAGATAATTTTGTTGCGTGTTTTGAGCCATGTTAATAATGGCGCCCTTCACGGTTTGCCAGAAACTGAGATGCGCCCCTGCTTATTAAAAGGTTGGACAGGCCTGCTCTAAACCAACAACAAAAAGTTTGAACTTGGGGAAAAAAAAAGCCAAAAATTTTGATTATTAATGGAAATAGCGGTGACCAAGAGTTATAGATAGTTATCGATGTTTAGTTTTTAATCAAACGAATTGGGAAGATTTGTTTGTTTGTTTGTTTGTTTATTGAACAACACACATCTGACTTGTGTGCTCGACATGAAGCCTGCTTATAAGCCATCGTCAATATACAGGGACGAGATAGCACACACGGAAATATTACAACACAAGAGAAGTACAACCAGGAACTCCACACAAAGTGTGTGTGCAATGGAGCCAGTGGGATTCGAACCCACAACCTCACGATTAGCGGCGTGATGTCTTAACCACTCAGACACGGAGGCCCAATTGGGAAGATCTTAAAATTAAATACAGTAAAAATGAGCGATACTATCCATAGAAACACCGATACAAAAAATTATAGTATCGATAAAATCAATAAAATGTATCGACGTCTCCCATCAATAGTTGAAATTGTCTTCTAACAATTTCCTTCGAATTCTTAGTGCATCTTTTTATATAATGTATGGAAATTATACCTACGATGTAATATGCAGAAATTAATTATATTTAAAAACACACCCCACGACCCACAATTGAGAAATGAGGATCCCCAAAGCATGTTTGGCCTTGCATATGAAGCATGGTTCATTTACAGTTGCACTCAAAAGAATTCGATTACATTAAGGTATAAAAATGTATAAGAAAAATAGTTTGCAGAGTATTTTAATGACATTACGCTATTTCAAATGTATTGAAACTGATATAAATCACTGAATTTCACTACGTTAAAACAGAGCATCCATAGAATTTTCTATTAATTTACAGGGACACACAAAAGAAATTGGTTACAGTTATCTTTGCGTAATAATTGCTGGAGGGCACGTTTTAAAATTCGATATGAGCTTTTAAAATTAATTGCTTTTTTTTTTTTTTTTTTTTTTTTTTTTTGCATATTACTCTTTAAATATAAATTCTGTACCTCATATATAGGGCTGCACAAAAATATTAGCATACCACTCTCCTTATTAGAGGAAATTTCTGGAGGATAATTTTCAACTGAAATATACCGTAAAATGGGGTGAATAAAAACAGCGGGGTGAATAGAAACGAAACTTCCCGGTCATAGAAATAAACTCATTATAAATATGTGTGATAATATTTTTTGTTGCCAATTTTTTTACAAGAAGTTAATAACATTAAGAGTTGGGAAATTCAGTTTTGACATGTTGGCACCACTACTGGGGTATATAAAAAAACTTCAAGAGGATCCTCAAAAACCTCATTTTTTCAACGTCTTCAAAACTTTGTATGTAACTACAGTATTTTTCGTATTCTAAACCTAAGAGAGCGGATTTTAATTAATGATAGAGCTGTAAACAATATGCCGTATTAAATTCTACTTACTTCTAAACTACATAATGAAAAAATGAAAAATGGCTTGTAACATCAGAGGTTTAAGATTTACGAATCTAGAAAAAAAAGTGACCGGAAAAAAAGTTTCATAAACTACAAAAGCGGAAAAAGTGACACGGAAAAAAAGTGACGCGGAAAAAAGTTACTGGGAAAAAAGTGACAAAGATTTGATTTTGGGGATTCATCGCTTAAGTATGAAAGGGGGATCGGGGAGGGGGTTCATAGTTTAGGTAAAAGGGTTTTTCATGATGAATTAACTGTTTTGGTTCAATTTTTGGATATACGTTCATCCTGAAAAAACGCTTGCCTGATTAGTTTTGGGAAGGTACGATTACTCCCCCCCCCCCCATCCGTCCTCAATTAGATGAATGGGTTTTTATGCAGAATTGTCCAACGTGTGTCAAATTTGCATACAGGTTCTTTTCGATAAGGCTTATATATAGTATATAATGCCTGAAGAGATTTAGGAGTTCTAATGGTTAAGTATAGAGAGGGAACGGGGGATAACCTTTCTAAAATTAAATTAATAACTTTTTACGCATAATTATCCGATTTGCTTAGAATTTTGGACATAGGTTCATTATGATAAGACGTATCTCTGATTAGTTATGGGGTTCTTCTGCTTATTTTAAAGGGGGGCGAGCAATTATATCCCCTTAAACTAGAAAAATAGGCTTTTATGCAGAATTATCTTATGTATTTCAAATTTTAAATATAGGCTCTTTCTGATAAGGTGGATCTATGAATAGTTTTAAGGATTTAATATCTAAGTATAGAAGGGGAATAGAATATAACCCACCTTAAATTAAATTACTTTTTACGCAGAATTATCAGATTTGCTTCAAATTTTGCATTATAGAACCATTATGATAAGGCGTATCCCTGATTACATATGGGGTTATTTTGCCAATTAAAAATTGGGGCGGGTGATTATTCCCCTCCCTTAAATTAGATAAATTATTTTTTATGCTCACTTATCCGATATATTTCATATTTTGGATATATGTTCGTTCTCATAAAGTGAATCCCGGAATAATTTTAAAGGTTTAATGGCTAAGTAAATACTGGGGGAAAGGATGATACCCCCTCCCTTAAATTAATAAATGGCCTTTTACGCAGAATTATCTGATTTGATTCAAATTTTGATTGGGCGTTCATTATGATAAGGCGAAGTCCTGATTAATTGTGGGTTATCCCCCGTTCATCGCTCTATACTTAGCCATTAAACCCTTAAAACTATTCAGGGATTCACTTTATCAAGAAGAACCTATATCCAAAATTTGAAATACGTTGAATAGTTGTGAAAGAAAAAAAAAAAACAATTTATTTTATTTAAAGAGTGGATGATTAATCGCCCGCTTCCCCTATTTAATTATCAAAAGAACCCCATAATTAATCAGAGATTCGCCTTCTTATAATCAATATACATCCACAATTTGAAGCAAATCGGATGATTCTGCGTAAAAAGCCATTTATTTAATTTAAGGGGGTTTATCCTCCGTTCCCCCTCTATACATAGCCATTAAACCCATAAAACTATTCAGGAATTCACTTTATGAGAAAGGTCCTATATCCAAAACTTGAAATACATCGGATAAGTGTGCATAATTTTTTTAATCTAATTTAAGGTGGGTATAGTAATTACCCACCCTCCTTTTAATTACCAATAGAACCCCATAACTAATCAGAAATGCGTCTTATCATAATGAACCCATGTCCAAAATTCGAAGCAAATCGAATAATTCTGCATAAAAAGCCATTTATTTAATTTAAGAGGGGTTTCCTCCATCTCCCCTTTATACTTAGCCATTAAATCCTTAAAACTATTCCGGAATTCACCTTACCAGAAAGAACTTATATTTAAAATTGAAATACATATGGGATAATTCTGCATAAAAACATATTTATCTAGTTTGAGGGGGAGAATTGCTCGTCCCCCCCTTTATAATAAGCAGAAGAACCCATAACTAATCTAAGATACGTCTTATCATAATGAACTTATGTCCAAAATTTTAAGCAAATCGGATAATTATGGGACTGTTCAAGTATTACGTAAGCATATTTTTCGTCATTTCATACCCCTCCCCCCCCCCCTTGTAAGAAAATATAAGCAAATGCTAGACCCTCCCCCCTTTGCTTACGTAAGATTTTATGACAGTTTATACATCAATACTTCTTGACTTATAAAAAGTTACCAATCAATTACATTATTAATCCTACAAATTTATATAGGCATATAGGGATTATTATATCAAAATATATAAAATCATTTTAATATATTGTTGCTAATTGCATTAAACAAACCACAGAATACAAAATGGTTTAAATATATTGTTATTTATCACTTTGAACAATAAACAAGATATACAAGAAGTCTTAACTTACTTAGGCATCATAACTAAAATTTTTGCCATAAATCATACAAATGTTGGAGTTCAATTTGGTGTTCATATTTTAATCTGATGTACAGAATCCTTGAACCCATGTTTCAACATTGTCTGTTATAAGGTTTTCACTGGAACAGTGGCCTGCGGTATTGCAGGTTTCCGGTCCTTGTTTGCTTGTTGAATTTGAACTGCAGTTGCTTCGTTGTTTAATGCTTACGTAAGAATTGTCGTGACTCCCCCCTCCCCCTTGTCAGAAAAAATAAGCAGACTCTGGACTCCCTCCTCCCCCTTTAGTGCTTACGTAATACTTGAACGGTCCCTATGCGTAAAAAGCCATTAATTTATTTTAAGAAAGTTTATCCCCCGTTCCCCCTCTATACTTAACCCTTAAACTCCTAGAATCTCTTCAGGCATTTTATACTATACATAAGCCTTATCGAAAAGATCCTATATGCAAATCTGACACACGTTGGACAATTCTGCATAAAAACCCATTCATCTAATTGAGGACGGATTGGGGGGGGGGGGGTAATCGTCCCTTCCCAAAACTAATCAGACAAGCGTCTTTTCAGGATAAACGTATGTCCAAAAATTGAACCAAAACAGTTAATTCAGCATGAAAAACCCATTTACCTAAACTATGAGCCCCCACCCCCCGATCCCCCTTTCATACTTAATCAATGAATCCCCAAAATCAATAATATATCCTCAAAATCAATTCCTTGTCACTTTTTTTCCGGTAACTTTTTTTTCCTTGTCATTTTTTTCTGTGTCACTTTTTTTCCGCTTTTGTAGTTTATGTCACTTTTTTTCCGATAACTTTTTTTCCGGTCACTTTTTTTCCGTTTACCAAGATTTACGGGGTGAATCGGAACACGTTTTCTCTCATGGTTTATTTTTCTATACACCAATAGTTTCATGTAATATATGAAAACATATGTATGAATAAGTATTGTAACAATATTTTGTTTGTTCTGATTCCTTGAAGAGTTTAAAAGTGCCAATAAATTACTTGGTTACACAAAAAAGTCAACGCCTATTCCCACAGACATGGAACACACAATAAAAGAATTTAAAAATAGCAAATTAGTTAGAAAAACTGCACAGAATTATTCTCTGAGATTCACAACATTACAGAAAACATCTCAAAATAAAAAAACAATTAAAAAAGAGAGGGATGCAAACAGTACATAAGGGCTGGGGATTAGGGCGTGTTAGTAGATCATGTTAATACATGCAGCGATAGGGGCTACTCAATAGATTGACTTACCCAATGACTACTAGTAAAGGATAACACAGAAGAGGGCTGAATTTGTATTAAATTCTACATCTGAAATTCGAATATAATTTCTTAAAAAAAATTTTAATTTTTCTTGATTTTAAAGTTTCTTTCTATTTTTTAAAAAGGCGTATCTTTACTTGTATATAAAATAAAAGCTTGGTTTTACAGTAACTACGTGTTCCTATTCCCCCCTTATCATTATTACCTGTTTTTTTTTTTTTTTTTTTTTTTTCTTTTTTTAACCCTATTAAAGTTTGAATCGGAATAAATAAAGATTATAACATTTGTTCCGATTCACCCCTATCTCCGGGGTGAATCGGAACACCATTAAAAAAATAAATAACATTTATATAAACAGTAAAAATGTTTCATTTTTGCTTAAAAAGTAAAGAACAAAACAAGACCGAAGTTCCTAGTTAATGTTGAAAAGTGTTCCCATTCACCCCCATTTTACGGTATGTATCTCTTAAATGAATTAAATTTTGGAATGCATGTTGCCAATAGATACAAATATCTGTATCATATACACAGCTACTAAAAAATTCGGATAATTTTCCGATTGCAGATCGGGAACGGCTGAAATTTGGTTTTGAAATGCGTTACACATTTCTATATGGTGAAATCGGAATCATTATTATTGGAAGTATCATTTGAATTTTTCAAACGGCACATTTTTGTTACATTATTCTGAATGTGATGGAAAGTACTTCATAATCTGTGCTTGATACATGATTCTTTCTTTCTTGTTATATTTTGGTTTATTTACAAAATCAAGTTTTCAATCAATGGTTGTTATGGAAACAACTTCTTTTGAAAATGCATTTTGTTTCCCATGATGGTTCTTTTTTTTTTTTACTATTTAAATTGTTATAACTCAAAAACCGTTTAAAGTAATTTGTTCAAATTTGGAACAGGTTTTTTTTTAGTTATGTTACTTTCATTTTGATTCACCAAATAAAAAAAAATTTACTTTTAAAAATATTAATATTATTTTTTTAAAAGTTACATAATTTTTTTCTCTAAATTTTTACTTTAAATAGCTTTAATTTTTATTTAAACTAATATTTATAAAAATGCTGAATCAAATTAAAACTTATATATATATTTTTATTTATATGGAAAAAAAAGTTAAAATTCTACAAATAATATTTCAATTTATAACAATTTTAATTTACCCCACTTAAAAAAAAAAAAAAATTGTTTAAAATTTGTTTTGATAAGTTTTATCATGTGATTTAGTTTACAAATGATACGGTTAACCATAACAAAAAATTTCAAGATTTTAACTCAATAAATAAAAATTATTTTAACCCGAACCCCCGTAATTCTCATAACTATATTGGCTTTTTGAGATCTTAAACAAATATTTACTGACGTATAATTACATATAATATAAAACGCAATGAAGGATTAAATGATAATGAACATCAATGATGATGAACAATTTTTAGGTGCGTTCGTAATTATGTAAATACGTAGCACCTATAGTTGTTGAGTCCGTCCGTCCGTCTGTCTGTCCGTCTGTCTGTCCGCATATAACAACACAAAAACTACCCACTGAATCGTTCGAAATTTAAAATACATAATTATTTCATAATTTTGTCGTGTCATTTCAAGTTGTATGAAAATCGGATGCATAGATCAATTACAGGGACAATCAAAAGAACTCCGTTACATTACGGTCAATGGGGGAAAATTTTTCAAATGCATTTTAATCGTTTGAAATTTTAAATACATAATTATTACATAATTTTGCAGAATTGTTTAAAATTTTATCATAATCGGATGCATAGTTCAACTACAGGGACAATCAAAAGTGTTCCGTTACATTACGGTCAATGGGGAAAAATGTTTCAAATGCATTTTAATGGTATTACACTCATTCGAACGTAATAAAATTGATATGCATCTATAAAGTACATATTATAATATGCATTTTGCATAATCTGTGGTGCAAATAATATTTGTTATTGATTTACAATGCCGCACAAAAGTATTCCATTGCATAATGGTATAGGGAGAACATTGTTTGGTGCGCATTTTAATTGAAATTATTTACAATTTTATGAGATTGATATATGAGAATGATATTTTTAAAACCTCGTTATCGTGGGAACGCACCTTATTTGCTACGCTTCACGTGCAATTTCCAACTTGTTCCATCTATAAAAAACGATTTTAACCCTTTTTCTAATGACAGTGCTTATAAGTACCATTAAAATTATTTATTATTAAAAAAATTTTAATACGGCAATTAGTTGTAATACTGTTTAGAATAAGTTCAGATGCTTTATTTTGTTTCAAAAGTATTATTGGTTATACAAAACAAAAATATCGATGATTTCTTTTGCCTTTATATCTTTTCAGCTTTCTTGGCGCTGAGGGAGGGAGGGGTATGGGAATTTTTCAATTCGGAAATATTTCTATATTTATATTGTAAGAACATCATATTTGTACATTTTATAAATCGAGAAAATACAAAGACAACAATTTAAAACAAAAGATTTGAATGGGGTTATAAATATTACACAAAATTCCTGTAAATTCAAATTTAAATAATGATTCTAAATCCTTCAATCCTTCTAAAATCCTTCAAAAATTTATTACATGACTATTTAATTTATTACATGATTATTTAAACCTTTTAATTTAGTTTAAACAATTTACGTAAAATGCTTTAGAATGTAAAATTTTCATGAATTCATAATTCGTTAGGTAAATTGTTAAAAAGCAGACAGCAATGATTTTGTAAAAAATAAATTGAATACAAAACTTCTTTCATTTATTGATATTGTGCGTTAAAGACAGGGTTCTGATTCTATTATTTTCACTTTCTTCTATCTTAACAATCTAAAAGTATTGGATTCGTGAAAATTTTCGGAATGTGGTTTTCCACGGATTTACACATTTCAGGGGCCTCGAAAAACATGTTTTTACAAAATGTTTGTCTGTGAGTCTGTCTGTCTGTATGTGACAAAAGTTTTATGGACGCTCTATCTCAAGAACAAATGCATGGAATTCCAGCCAAACTTTAGATTCTGTTAGTCCTTAATATAAACCAGGTCTGATTAGTTGTTGGTGTACATCACCCAACAGGTGGCCCTAGTATGCAGTTTTTTTTTTTTTTTTTTTTTTTTTTTTTTTTTTTTTTTTTTTTTTACATTTCGCATTGGTTTTACTTCAAAAACTAATGCACGAATTTTCATCAAATTTCAGATTCAGTAATAAGTTAACATAAATGGTTGCTGACTATATTTTGGTTTAAACCACCTAACGGTTGGTGCTGCTATGCTACATTTTTCAGGAAGTATTAACATACTTAAGATAGAAGAAAGTTTTGGGATTGCCACATCTGACTAACTTATTTTTTCTTTTATTTTTCGCAACTTCTTTTTTTTTTCTAAATTCCCATTGTTTGGGTCTTGCTTTTTAATTAGTTTTATGCATGATTAAGTCCAGTTGAAAAACTTTTAAAAGACTGGTTTTGTAGAGTTTCGAAATCATAATATGCAAGAATTTCACTGAAACAAATGATTCCGTAAACTCTTATGTAAGGAAAAGAAAACTAGAAACAATACGAATATAATAGGTTGGGAATTCTACATTTTAAAACTTTAGTCAAAATTTTGCTTTTAATCAAAAAATCAATTTCCATTTTCGACCTTAAAATATTAAAATCCTTGAAAAAACTTTAATCTTTCAAATTTTTAGGTAGTAAGTATTAATTCTCTAGATTAGTTTGTTTTGTTTTTATCTTGCTTTAAATTACAAGTATTTGAATATTAGTATAGTCTATAATAATAAAGAGACAAGTATGTGTGTGTGTCAACGCTGTTCTGAAGAGACCGCTGCGTGTAGAGTTACAAAATTTGGAGGGAAGATACCTCTATACTTGTAGTTTTGCACCTCGAAGCCTGATTTTAGATTTTTTTTATTAGAATTTTTTAATTCAATTTTTTATGCGATTTTTAGCGCTCTTTTTATGTTTCGAGGCGATTTTTCCATATTAGGGAAATCAATACGGTTTCATTCTTTTCACTTAATATAGTATTTTTTTTTCTTTTCAATAAAGTTTATTCGGAATTCGTGCGAATGAATTTTTAGCGAATTTTTTAATGCGATTTTTAGTATTTTTTCGTAGTTTGGGGCTATTTTTGAGAATTATAAAAATAAAATTGTATCAAAACCTAATAAACTAAATTTTGTCTGGTATGATTTTTCAATTTCAGTGGGTTTTTTTCATTGCGATTTTCAGTACGATTTTCGTTGTGGTTTTTAACGATTTTTTTGTGCGTTTAGCATCGGATTTTAGTCAATTTTCTCATTATTACAGATTTTTGTACGCATCATGATCTTATCTATTTTAAATTGCATGTAAAAAAAGGCAAAAACCATAAAACTAATGAATTAGCAGTAAAGGAATTACTTTGAATATCCACAGTAATTTACACTAATAAAATAACTAAATGCTCTGTCTGTGTACATGTATGTTTTTGTGCGATGGCTAGCAAAATCTACGGCACTTACGAGGCTCAAAACTTTTTTGAAAGTACCCCAAAGTCTCTCCTGGTGTATCTGACATTGTGATTTTAAAAATTTTAATTATTACTTGAGTAGTTCCTCTCCTGTTTCCTATTGCAGTCCTTTTGAACATTTTTACCGCTAAATATTATTTGTTCATTTTTTAAACCAATTTTTCACACAGTCAGTGGCCATCTATTTCAGACAACGTAATTTCACGTATTTCGAGTTAGAGATAAAATCCCAAATTTCATGTTCCTTTAATACTATTATCTCGGAACCATGCAACGCCGGGCGAGTCTGCTAGTATTTAATAAAGCAATTGGGTAGGTGTACGCGACCATTGCTGGTCATCACACCGTGCTCTGATCGGGGCCGCCACGGCGCTCAAGAACCCCACTTTGGCCGTCTATCAATGATCGGGGCCGCCACGGCGCTCAAGAGCCCCCCTTTGGCCGTCTATCAGATATGCACATTTGCTGAAACTCACGGACCGTGAGAGGCGAATTCCAAACCATCAGATCACTTCAACAAGGGGTCGCTACCTCCCCTAGAAAAGCCAACGACGTTGGTTCTCATCGAGTTGAAATAGATCAACCTCAGCTTGAAAATTCCTTACCTACACTCAGTCAACTTAGAACTTCAGCGGGGGAACTGAAATCTGGCCCTGCTTTGTACTTCTCACCTCACACTTGGCACATTAACGCCGCTGCTCGTGCTCCCAGTTGCCGCTCGTGCTCCTAGGTCGAAGATGGAAGTCCGGATGTAGCACAATTCTCATCATGAGCAGGAGGGCCTGCCAAACCCCGTCGACCCCACCCTCAACATGGGCTATGTTCCCTGAAATAAAGACAACTCACACTTAATTTCAAAACTCCTTTTATTAATAAAACTACAAAACAGAGAACTGTTGATCAGGGTGGAACCGCGGGAGCGGTTTACATCTAGAGTAATAGGTGTCTCCACACCGGTATTCGCATGTTAGACTAAAATAGGAATTAATGAATAATGAATATAGTAACTATTTACATATATACAATAAGGTACTTGCCCTCTTTTGCCATCACTTAAACCATTCCATTGAGCACAGAACACCCCCAGAAAGACGACCTTCAAGAAAACTTGAAGCTGAATTATAGATTTAGCTTTTACTCAAATTCAGATTACATTATAATCATTAGTACACTCAGGGGTGTAGTCGTAAAAATAACAGAGGATATACGCTCTAAGCAGAGAGTATACCCTAGATTGTGTTAACTACAGTTTTTTTTTTTTTTTTTTTTTTAAGAAACAGGGCATATACGGTGTTCCTTTAAAAAATGAGGGTATACGGCGTATACCCCTTCCACTACATTCCTGAGTACACTCAGATAATTAGACTACATTAAGATAAAATAAAACCACCGAATAATGGCCACCACTGGGAGCTCAAGAAACAGACCGTACTTTGGAGGTTGTCTTTATTCAGACGTTCTACATTTTAAAAGCTCAAAAGTACAAGACATTAAAATCAAAATAACTGACCGAAAATAATGTTATTTTTACACTTAAAAAATACATACTATAATTTTACTCTGAAGAAATCACTTGTTCGCAGTTGTTTTCATTTTTTAACCGTTTAACAGATCAGTATTTTTGAAAAAAACTTTCAAATAATGTCTATTTTTTTTCATTTCTTTTACAGGATTTCTAATCTCTTATCGGCAGTTTTAACAGAAATTTCTGCTTAAGAGCTCACACTACTGAATGAAAAAGACCCGGATGATAATGTTAAGTCTATGGGGACGTTCTTTTTAAATATCTCGCTCAAATTTTAATATTTTTACATGATTTTTTTTTTCATAGGATAGCTGAGGACGATCTACAACCAGGCTAGTTTTTAATTTTTCGATTTTGGTTATATAATTTCTATATTATGATAGTTTCAATTTCAGAACAGGCTCTAACCGGTTTGAAAGTTTTTTTTCGTTTAAAAAATCTGAAACCAAAATTGAAAAAGTAAAAACTAGGCCGGTTCTGGATCGTCCTCAGCTATCCTATGTAAAAAAAATCATGTAAAAATATTAATATTTGAGCAAGATATTTGAAAAGAACGCCCCCATAGACTTAAGGGTGTTCTTAACTGCTCCGCTCAACAAGCGCAAAATGTTTTGACACATTTACAAATTCATATTTTAACAGAAAGATATAAAATTGGAATTTCTGACTATGGAAGCGATTTCGAATCGAACTTATTTTTCCATTTTATGATAAATGAATTACCTATCCAGTTCTGAGCTATTTCGATGACGTAATCACCCGTTTTTCTCCTGCTTTTCGACCGGTTTTTCTGCTTTCGTCGGGAAATGTGCTCAAAAGTGTCAACTTTGACAGCTTCTTATGAAAAATCTATTGTGTTTTTTTAAAAACAGAAAATTGAGTGCTATTAGGCAGTTTCTGAATAAGAACACCTGCTATTTTCATGTATTTCCGAACAAAAATAAATTAAAGCATGTGTCACAAAGTTACCCTTTTTGATTTAAGAACATCATTAACATTAACATCCGGGTAGTGTGGGCAATTAACTGAGTCAGAAAAATGCTCGAATTAAACAATACAAAATTTACAACAAAATTTTACTGGTGAGAATAATAAACACGTTGCCCGTACGACGCACGGGCAGAACAAGGAAGCGGTTAATTCATATTTAATCATTTCCACACATTTTTTGCTGAATTAGATATCATTTTGTTAGCGCAAAATTTTTATTCCCAGTTTCTCGATAATTTCAGAGTGCATTTTCTGACAACATCGGTCCAGAAAATTGGAGATTTTTCTCTTAATAGTTCAAAAGCCATTCCAAAAAGGAACTTTTCAATCTCATCATAACCAGTTCTCCGATGATTTGTTTTAGATTCCAAATTTGCACCTTGAAACGTCTTTGTTAAATAAAAGTCACATTTTTTTTTTTTTTTTTCAGAATATCCTCTATTTGGTTCCTGCCCATTTGTAGATTTCATATTATTTTCGTGCACTTAAACCTTTTTTTTTTTCTTTTTTTGTTCTACTGGGATAATTTTCAACTTATCACTTAAAGTTTAAATTCTTCACACTATCAATTGTAGGTAAAACATGACGTAAAATAATAATAATAATAATAAATGGTGTGGAGTGACCGTTATTCAGAATTCGTTGTTCGGAGATTTAGTGTAATTTTATTTCTATGGAAGGAATTCGGTATCATTGAAACATGGCCGATATTCAAAGGTTACCGTAGTTCGGAGTGGCCGTTGTAGGAGGTTTCACTGCATTGTATCCGGATATTAAAATTTTGATTTAACAAAAAATATAATGTAAACGGTTAGGCTTTTAGTGAATAGGCGTCGATTAAAAGAATGAACTGCTACTATAATTACATTTTTTTTCTCAACTTATTCATTGCTGTTGTTTTTACAGTCAATTGAAGTTATGAATATTCATACATTTTAGCGTTTTTTTCGGCTATTAAAACTTTAAATAGTTTTAAATAGTAGTGTTATATTTACGAGATTAGTTCATTCATTGACTACAAATAGAGTTTTTAAATAACAATAATTGCTTGGGATTTGGGTGTTTTGCATAGATGACATTTTTAACATGTGTTTTGGGGCCAAAAGTCGAAGTATTTAAAAATATTGTTCAAGTTTATACCGATTATGCATCACAGCATTACCTGTACCAAGAAAAAGGGGACGATGGATACTTTAGCACGTTTCTGCTGACATAATATAATTACTTATAAACATCTTTATTTAATACATGTATTGTATTTGTTTTGTAGAAAAAACTTGTCATTTCACATTTTGCTTATAAAAATAGTAGTTTTGTGCTTGATAAAAATCAGAAGTCCAAAATTTCAATTCCAAAAACACAACTCATATACGCATCTATGATTAAAAAAAAAAAGTTCTCATGATATTCTTTTGGATTATCTCAAAAATTCATAAAAACTATTTGTGTCCTTTAAAACCACTAAATTCATAAAAAGTCCTATTCAGCCTGGTCATCAAACAGCATTCAGCTCGCCATCTTTTGGAATAACGTTTTTACTTCTTCACCGAGGCATCTTCAGTTCCAAATACTCAAAATTTACTTTATTTTATTTATATATTTTTTGGCCTATATTTTAAGCCTTTATCTTTTTTTCTTTTTCCCTTCACAAAAAGGTGCTGCACAAAAAACGCATAAAATGCTGTTTTTACAAATAAAATGTGAATTGACATGCTTTTTCTATAAAACAGTAATAAATGTATTTTTAAATATTGATATGCCTTTTCCATAAAATAATAATAAATATATTTTTCAATATTGAATTAAAGTGTTTCTAAATAACAATATTATGATATTAAGTATGCAAAGACGAGTATGATATCTCATTTTTTGGAACAAGTAATGTCTGATAAAAATCGGTGTAAATGTAAACATTTGTTCATTATTGTTTGAATATTTACAAATATTCAAACATATTCATTACACATATTGTAAACTTAATACTAAGTTTTTAACCGTTTTCTGCTTAAAATCTTTATATATATATATATATATATATATATATTCCTTAAAGGCACTTTGTTAACTTAATAAAAAAAATAAAAAAACCTGAGAATGTCTTTTAAGCGGCCGTCCAGAAATGATGTCACATATTTTCCCAGTATTTTTTACCCCCTCCCCCTCTTTTGACATAAAGTGTTACACTTCGTCATACCTCCCCCCCCCCTCTCTTGTCACATGTCTCGCTATATTACGCAAACATATACTTACAGTTCAGCGACAAAACACTATGTTATAGATCAAATTTCAAATTTTATTTTTGAACTTTAACTATGTGTTTTAACGACATTTATGAGCATAACAACAAAAGGGATTCGTGTACTTATTTTGTATGCTATAAGATTAAGGTTTATAACAAAAAACATAATTAACATGCAATAATAATAAATATTAATGTGGAAAAAAAATTCAAAACACTAGTATTTTGGAAATTAAAATGGAACTTAATATATATTTATAAATCTTATCTTTACGAATACAAATTTCATAATTTAATATACTGACCTTTAATATATATATATATTTTTAATCAAAATGTTTGATGCCACACTTCTTCTTACCTCCTCCCACCTCCTTGTCACAAAATGTCACAATATCACGAACTCCCCCCCCCCCCCGTCCAAGCGTGACATTATTTATGGATGGCCCCTAATAGAACATATTCTACTTTTGATTATATGAGCTGATTAGAAAAGAATTTAATTACTGCTACACATTAAAACAAGTTGGAAATTGCACGTGAAGCGTAGCAAATGAGGTGCGTTCGTACGATAACGAAGTTTTAAAAATATCACTCTCATATATCAATCTCATAAAATTGTAAATAATTACAATTAAAATGCGCACCAAACAATGTTCTCCCTATACCATTATGCAATGGTATACTTTTGTGTGGCATTGTAAATCAATAAAAAATGTTCTTTGCACCACAGACTATGCAAAATGTATATTATAATATGCACTTTATACATGCATATCAATTTTATTACGTTCGAATGAGTGTAACACCATTAAAATGCATTTGAAACATTTTCCCCCAATTAACCGCAATGTAACGGAACACTTTTGATTGTCCCTGTAGTTGAACAATGCATCCGATTTTGATAAAATTTGAAATATCTCGATAAAATTATGTAATAATTATGTATTTAAAATTTCAAACGATAAAAATGCATTTTAAACTTTTTTCCCCATTGACCGTAATGTAACGGAATCCTTTTGATTGTCCCTGTAATTGATATATGCATCCGATTTTCATAAAATTTGAAATGACTCGACAAAATTATATAATAATTATATATTTTAAATTTCAAACGATTCAGTTGGGTAGTTTTTGTGTTGTTATATGCGGACAGACAGACAGACGGACGGACTGAACGACAACATTAGGTGCTACGTATTTACATAATTACGAACGCATCTAAAAAAGCAACATTAATAAAACCAAGCGAATGATATCTTGAAATATTATTTGAATAGAAAGTAATTTTGCGATTTATTTACCATATAAATTGGCGCCAGAGTTTTTTTTTTTTTTTTTTACCTTTTTCAACTTTTTTTTGGAGGAATTTTCAGTGTTTCGTTCTTATTTCTGAATTGATTTCACGGTTCATTAAGTCTTAGTCAAAAAACTGTTCAAAGAATGCGTTTGAGAAGTTTCCAAATTCTAACCTGCAAGAATTTCACTTGAAAGAATGTTTATGTAAGTTTTTACAGATAAAGAAAGAAAAAAATGGAAACAACTGAAATGTAATTGGTTGACTTTACTTTCGAATTTGTTTGGAATTGATAAAATAATGTGTCAAAAATGTGCGAAACAAGCGAAATGTTTTAAATATAATGTGAAAATCACTTTATGATGTATTTTTGTGACATTGATATACCGGGTGTCCCAAAAATGACTGATGGATTTTAAAATTCAATAACTTGCAAACGGTAACAGCTATTTAAAAAAAATTTGCAGGAATGTTATGTATAATGTCAGAAGTTTTTTTACCGTAATTTTTTATTTTAGTTCGCATCTCAAACAATAGGTGGCGCTGACGGCGGTTGAAGGCCAGGTCGAAGCTTCACTCAGCGCCAGGGTTCTCGCTGTCGCTCGCCAGTGCGCCAAATTGCGACTAAATTCTTTATTTGGCGAGTAAACAAACGATTAGATTCGCCAAATTGCTAGTGCTCGATTTTTGTTTTTTCTTTTCTTTTCTTTTTCGTTTTACATACATATGCATATGTATATATTTTTCATATATTTGTGGCGGATAGTTGAAATTAGATTAATAACAATCGTTGTCACAGTTTTAAAAACTTTAGGTTACTTTAGAAAATATTGAAAAAAAAGAAAGATATTAAAAAATAAAAGATCGTTTTTCTTTGTGCTGCACCGCGAATTTGTTTTACTAATACGTTTCTCATTTGGCGAATGTTTTTTTATTTTTAATTGGCCAAATTACTAATGTTGGTCAAATGTCAGCGAGAACACTGCTCAGCACTGATCACCTGGACTTCAATCGCCGTCAGCGCCACCTGTTGTTTGAAATTCGAACTGAAATAAAAAATTACGATAAAAAAACTCCTGACATTATACATAACCCTCCTGCAAAAATTTTTTAAATAGCTGTCACCGTTTGCAAGTTATTGAATTTTAAAATCCATCAGTCATTTTTGTGACATTGATATAGTTCTTAAAACAAAAGCTGATAAGATCAACTTATCATTACATCTATCTATTTTAATAAAAGTAACAGTAAATACATTTCCTTGCATATTTTTATTATTGTAATCTTCCTGTTAATCAATGTTATCAAACATTTTTCATAGAGTCTTGTTACTGTAAAAAAAATCACCTTTTCTACAGATATAAATTTACGCAAATCTCTATGCTTAATAAAATATTATCTGTACATGTATACTGTACTAAAAAGATGTCAATCTACAAAACTAATTTTTGTAAAGTTACAGAAACCTGTAGCTTTACAAAACAAAGGTATTGAAATTGCAGTAATCTTACAAAATTCTTATCTGAAACCTGAAATAAATTGCATAAAAAGTTATTGGCATCCCAGTTTCCTAAAAAATCCTTAGCAGCCTTACAGATTTTTTTAAATGTGCATCTGTTACATGATTTTTTTGTTATTGTCGTTACATTAAAAGCTCTAAGAATCCCAGTTTCCTAGAAAAATTATATTAACATTATAGATTTTTTTACAGTGTTGTAGAAAGCTCAGAACGTTTGTTATCATTTCTAAAACAATGTTTTCTTTTTTATTTAAATGTACTCCTATAGCATATCATTAAAAGATTAAACTAACTAAAGATTAGGTCTAACTGAATCTAAAGTTCTGTAAAATTCCATGTATTAATTCTTGAGATAGCGAGCTCACAAAACTTTTGTCACATATAGAGAAACTAAGTGATAGAATGACTCGCAGACAGACATTTATTTTTAAAAAATCAAATCTGTTCAGGACCTTCTAAAACATATAAATACACCGAAAACCGGAAGTCAAAAATTTTCACGAAATCAATACTTTCTTCTTGCAAAGATGGAAGAAAGTAAAATGTATATTAGTATCTTTAAAACTGAATGAGATATGATATTTTTCTCAATTTTTTATTCGAAATTTTATACCTGAATAGAGATTCAATGCATAGTTTGAAATAACTGTTATTACATTCTTAAAACGAAAGAGCTGATTTGGCTTCTCATGAAAGAGCTGTAATTTTTGCGATCATAAAAGAGTTGTTTTTCAAACGATTAAATCTTCTTGATCTAAATTGGTTATTTAAGTAGCTCAACTTCATTTAAATTGGTTAAAACTCGAGTTATTTCAACTCTTCTTTGAGAAGCTGCCTTTCAGCATTGAAATGAGTGGATTTCAGCTCAACTTGAGCTATTTTGTGGCATATTTTGTGGTCTTTTTAAGAGAGTACTGTTATCAGATTTTAAAAACTCCAAATAATAGTATATCCAAAAACTTTTCAATTTAAAAGCATATTTATATGTGAATATTGAAAAAGAAAGAAAACTTTAAAATAATTAAATTATTGTTTGCGAAAAACATTTAACAGGGAAAATTACATCATTTAAACGATACCAGATTATTTCAAGTACCACACTTAAAACAATTTTCTTATAGTAAATGTCTGTAAAACACAGAATTTGTTACTTTCCTTAAATATGTGTCTCCATAAGATATATAAATATTAATTAGAAATTTTAAAGAGTAGAAAAAGATATTTGTACATAGGGTGGGGCGAAAAAATACAAAAATTTATTTTCAATTCGTAATTTGGGTAAAAAAAAAAAAAAGTAATAATAATAATAATAATAAAAAAAAAATAAAATTGATTTATATCTTCCGGTTGCGCATGCGTTGTAAAGTTTGTTGAAATGTTGAAAAATTCATATTATTGCAGATTATTTTAATTAGCTGAAATTCTTGTGTATAATAACAAAACATAGTGCTGAAATATTATTTAAATCTGTTAACATCTTCCCGTCGCGTATGTGCTCTAAAGTTGTAAAGAGCTATTATATTCAAATATTGACAAGTTAAATAAGATGAAGGATTAGCGTAAAAATGTGATTCTTGCCAACCTTTAGAGCAAATGCGTGACCAATATATGTTGATCGATTTAAATAATATTTCACCATTATGATTTGTTATTCTAATACAAAAGACTTTCAACTATTACATTTATGAAAAGGCAAATTAAAAAAGATTTGTAATAATGTGAATTTTTCAACATTTCGGCAAATTTTACAGCGCATGTGCGACCGGAAGATATAAACCAATTTTATTTTTTTTACCCAATTTTTAGTCTCTAGAATTCACAACTTTTCCGTGGTATTGCGAACTGAAAATCAATTTTTGCATTTTTCGGTCTACAACATTGTATAGTATAGTAGAAAAGGCCTTTACTTTGCACACATTCCAAAATGGCATGCCAGAAAAATGGCAGTCTAAAATTTTAAGTCTTTTAATTTCTTTATTTGTGTTATTAGAAATGTAATATGTCTCTTGAAAATACTTCAAAGAATGCTTTTCATTAGAATAAAAAAAAAAAATAGGTTCCATTATATAACATTTAATAGGAATTATATTGTGCGGACTGCAATTTTGTGATATTCTCTCACAAAACTCGTAAAAGATAAAGCAAAGAAAACAACTTAGAAATTTCCTGCTTCACAATTCATAGTTTGGCTACCGCTATTCTAAAGAAAATTTACAAAACTCGTGAAAGAAAAAAAAACCACTCAGAGAATTTCTGGTTCACAATAAATTAGTTTGGTTGCCGTAACTCTTAAGAAAACTTAAAAAGCTCGTGAAAAAAAGAGCAAACAGTTGAGAAAATTTCTATTTGTGATTCATAGTTTGGGAATTGTTTCTACTTATCTTTTATGTCAAAAATTATGAATTCGTGAAAATTTCATGTTTTAAAGCATTTTTTATGAATGTTTGAAACTCCATTAGAAGATTCCCACAATCATTTAATAAATTTTAAAAAGATTTTGCCAATTAATATTAATTGATTAAATTTAGGAATCTTATGCAATAGTTAAAACGCTTACTAAAATCTTCTATTAAAAAAATATCTTTTAGCGATTTGCATAGTTAGAAAATATATAAACATTATGCTTTTAATATAGAAATATTTATGAAATGAAGTCCCCCCCCCCCTTCCCCAAACTTCGAGCATCAAGAAAACAAAAAAAGATGCCAATGAAAAAGAAATCATCCTTTCCTAAAATATTTTTATTTTATGAAATCAATAATGCTTTTGGCACAAAATAAAGTAAAGTACCTATTACTCGTTCTAAACTGTGTCGCTATTAATCAATATGATTAATGAATTTTATAACGAGTTATTTTAATGGTATTTTAATGCACCGTCGGGGGATACAGGGTTAAAGAAAACTTATAAAATCGTGATGGAAAGAGCAAATAGCTTACAAAATTCCTGCTTTTCCAAGCGTGAAATATTTAAATGGAAACATTAAAATTGGACATATAATCAGTCACATGCGTCTTTCGAATCGTTTTGTTCCGTCAGAAAACCGTATGCACACGGAACTTTTTTTAGCATCCGAGGCTATTTCTTTCAGACAAGCTAAAAATGTTGTGTCATCAGCCCTGAATTTTCTAGTCAACCAATTTTGATAATTATTTTTTTAAATGAAAGCTATTTATTTGTAGTTGTGCCCATTTTAATTATTTTTTAATTTATTTCCATTTTTATATTTTATTTTTAATTTTAAAAGCTTTTTCATGACATTTCTTCAAAATCGTGGCAACACAGTTTAGCTTTTCTCTCGATAATGAAAATTTATTTTCTAAAATTATTGCGTATAATTATGCACTAATTGAGTTAAAAAATATATTTACTGAGAAATAATATTAATAATGTAAATAAAATGACAGAAAATAATATATGATAAAAATTAATGTCTAAATCAAAATAAGAGAAATTTTAAATGAGGAAAATTATGTCATTCAGCAACCAGATAAATGGGAATTACAATATTATTATGGATGCCTTTTTCATAAACAGTAACTTTTAAAGAACATTTGAAGAGAAAATGACGTCACTATTTAAAACATCGTATTTTTACTCATAACGATATTAGGTACTACTCTGTTATCCCGTCGACCAATTTCGCCAAATTAATAGCCAAATTATACATATTGACATAATTTTTATTTTAAATAACGAAAAAATAAATAATCAGTAGAATATTAATAAAAATATTAATAAAAAGTCGAAATAAAAATCACTTAATGACATTTTAAACACATGAATTGTATTTAATGTCATTGAATGTGACATTCACGATCATCCATTATTGGCATTTAATCTTATAGTTTGGCGATAAATTTTTGGTCGATGGGATAACCTAGTAGTACCCGATATTACTTTTTTTTTTTTTTTTTTTTTTTTTTTTTTTTTTTTTTAATAAAGATATTTTTTTGTGAGTGCATATAAAATAAAATTTCTGGATTTCGCCGGCACTCATATTACAATTTTAACTGTACTTGTGCGAATATTTGCATGCAAAATTGTAACTGGCAAATTTGACATTTACTTTGTAAATATATTTATTATATATTGATTCAATAATGTAATTACTTTTGCTTTTTTTTTAAAACCAAATCGATCGGGTCTTTTAAACGTTTCATTCGTCGAATTCGATGGGATTCCATTCGTTTTATTGTTAAATTGCATTTCTTTTTACTCAGAGTCTATAAAAAAGCGTTTAAACTAAAGAAAAAATCCGTTTTTGATGAATCTATTCAATGAAGAAGTAGCACGTCAAATTGTACCTCTTTATTATTCCGCAATTCCAATGTCTCAGAGAGAAATTGCTATTCAATTGGGTATTTCATGCCGTTCTGTTTGCTATTATATTGATAAACACAAGAAAAATGAAGTTAGTTCATTTCAATCTAAACGGGGTCGCCCTTCTAAAAAACTTCTATCGATTTTTTTTTCTAATCGGAGGCGAAACTGAATTCTGCAATGGTAGAATCTACATTCATCTTTTTTTTTTTTTTTTTTTTTTTTTTTTTGTTACACAAATATAAGAATCGATATTCCAATTTATTTATTTTTTTTTTTTTAACGGAGAATGTTTTTAACAAATAAAACGAATGTTTTACTCCAAGGTTAGTCGAATAATATAGTAAAAGGAAGAATAAAAGATAATGCAATAAAAATATAATTTATCATAAATTTTTTTATAAAGTATGATGTGCAATCAATGTAATATTTTACATATTTTGGTAAACGAATTTTAATAGATAGTATCAATCTGCACAGGTTTGGATTAACGTGAATTATTGCCTGTTTGGGCCCGTTACGAATTTTGTCTTTGTTCTTTGTATAGGGGAGACTGGGGCACATGTAAACATGGGGCAACATTGCAATTTTTCACTAATTATTATATGTTTTTTTTTTTTTTTTTTTTTTTTTTTTTTTTTTTTTTTGACAAAAAAATTAAAAACGATGACAGATGTAGACATATGGTAAAAAGTTTTTGAAGCTCTTTGACATTTTGTTTGTCATCAGTAGACAAAACATTGTTTATAGATCTCAAAAGTAAAATCTTAATTGCAAATTGCTAAGCTAATAATTTTATGTGTTTATTCATTTATTTGGATTTCAATGTTTTAACATATGCTATCAATGCTCATAAATATTTTTGATAAAAAAGTTTTCTTCTAAAAATGAGAAATGTTAACGATTTGTCAATTTAACTCTACTGGCTATGTGGGGCACTTGTGAACAGACTAGTTGGGGGCAAATATGAATAATTCATAAGTGCTCAAATAATCATTCTGTGATTCCGTTCCTTTCAGTTAACTTCATAAGAAATAATGTCAGCTCCAATATTTATAATTTTCCTGAAATAGAAGACTTTTCGTCATACCACATTTGATTTTCTATTGAAAGTTCCACAAAAACATCTGCAACAAGCACATAAAGAGCAACAAGCTCGTTTACATTCAATTGTAATTTAAATAGATTTAACGTTGTCTAAAAAGCAATAATATTGTGCAATTTTTTTAAACGTTTTTAAATAAATCAGTAATATCAGTAATATCTTAAGAAAGTAAACTTTTTACACTGATAAGTACCATAAAATTCCGATTGTAAACAACCCTCCTCCCTCTTATCGAGATTTTTTAATCATTAAAAAACCTCTCTTTACCATTGATTTAGAAGTAAATAAGGCAAATGTAAGGATGAGAATCTTTCGTATTGCGACAGATTTTCAATAAATAATATCTAAATGCCCCTTCCTAATATCTCCCCGAAATAAGAACCCCTAAGCAAAATTTAAAAGATTTATTTTTTTTCAAATTTACTTTTTGTTTTTAATTTTATTTCAACAATAATCAATCTTCTAATCCGCCTCCCACCCAATGTACTTATTTTCATTTTATAATCTTGTGCTTAACCATATCACACAGAAGCTAAAGAAATGTATGCATATTTTTTTTTCTTTATACTGTATTTAATACATAATATAACTAATGATTATGACGACAAACAAATAACAGTAGAAAGAGCATGTCAAAAAGTATTTTCCCCTATGTTCACAGCTCGCATGTGCCCCACGTGTGGTCAGAACTTTTCCGCTGGTGGTACACGTGTGAACAATTTGTTGAATTTATAAAACTATTGAAAAAAGTAAGAAGAACTGTAAAGGTGGTTTTAAAAAATTACCATATGTAAAAGAGAGTTCTGTTTGGTATGTTCAGTAGCTTTTGTTTATAGAAATTAACCCAGTTATGAGGAAAAGATGTATATTTAAGTGAACTGTTCATTTGTCCCCCAGTCTCCCCTACATTCTTTTTTTTTTTTTTTTTTTTTTTTTTTCAATTGAAAGTGCAGCTTGTTGCTTAGTATGACGAATTTTATGTTTCGAATTTTATGTTATGAGCATTACACACAATACTGTAGTCATACAATCGTACAAAGAAAACAGAGAGTATATGCTATAGGCAAAGGACATACATTAGACAGTATACGTTGTTTTTCGGGGAAGAATCCATTCTTACATTTATTAAGCTGAAATGCCTTCCTTTTAAATGATAGTGTACGAACATAAACGCTTCAACTTATTTCGAGGGGAGGAGTTATCTTGCCTCTGAGCCGCCCTATGGCTGCTATTTTACCCCAGAATAAGTGAATTAATTAAGAAATTAAGAATTCGTGGTATAGATACCCCAACAAGACTCTTTTTAGAGGTGTTCAACAAAAAATCACAAGCAGAAAGGCATAAAAAATTACCATCCTTTTTCCTCCTTTTTTTTCCTTCAGGTCAAACGCCAGTTTCCTCCAAGACCTGGACTCAGGGCATTTCCCCTCTCCAGAAGCAGACAGTTCCCTCCTCCGGAAGAACTTGAAGAGTCGGAAGAGTACGTGTACAGCGAAGATGAAGAGGACAAGAACGCAGCTTCGCCCTTCCGCGGCAGGCAGCCCCAGCGGCCGCCCTCAGAGGAAGAGTACACCGACGACTACTCTTTCACGGAAGCACCCCCGCAAACCACTCCAACCCCGCAGAAACCCACTGCAAGAACAATAGTATTCAACAACAGGTATTTCGAGATCTTTAAGAAAACACCATTTTTTTTCTTTTCTTTTTTATTTATTTATTTTGAGAATTATGGTTAACATTGTTACTGAATAGCATTGTACTACAGTAGATTCCCCCAAATCTGCAATCCTAAAATCCGCACATATTTTATGGATGTAAACAATGAAACATTCAGTTCAGATGTAGGTGCAAAAATTGATTTTTTCAGTTTTATATCAATTGCATACATTTTTTAATTTATAATTTTTGTTAAGGTTATTGAATTCATGTTTTTTTATGAAGAAAGAATAATTTATTTCTGAAAAAATAAAGATATTGCTAATATCATTGGTAATCGCAATCTTACCAAATATATTTATGTATTAATCAAGTTTTTTTAGTTATTAAGTCTGGCTAAACCTGAAATAAAGTTTCATTATTTTATGATCCTGATGTGAATTAGTAATGTACCTTTATGAGGCAATTTTCATTGAAGAATTTAGGAAAAGTACATTTCCTCTTTTATAATGAATATTTAATTGTACATTATTGATAATTAACTTGACCTTTCCTTTTAGTATTTTAATCATTTAAAAAAATATCTAATTTTTTATTATTTTAGTTTATTACTTATTTTAATATTTTAGTATATTGTATGCATTCATTATACTTTTGATTTCATTATTAATTACATTCAAATTATTAAAAAAAATGTAAACAAAGCAATGACCAGAAATCCGCAAAATTCTAAAATCCACAAAACCTCTGGTCCCAAGCTGTGTGGTTTTGAGTGAGTCTACTGTATTATTTTAAGGGATTACACCATCTTGATGTCAAAAAAAAAAAATAGATACGAAAATAAATTTTGTTGTTGTTGTTGTTTTTGTAATGCAGCTATTAAATAAGGTGTACTGAGGTAATAACGTCACGTAAATTTTCTACCAATTTTAACGGCTTGGTTTAAGATTTTTTTTTCAAACAAATATAAAAATTAATACAGCTCTACTTGTTGACTACGCATGTGCAAGCAAGAGTATTTTCGCAGATGTGTATTCATAAAATGTAACGGCGTGATTTCTTGGTCAGTACTATTTGGAATTATTATCCACCTATGTTGGTACTAGCGCCACGCAAACAAAACTACAAAAGAAGATGAAACAACGGTATGTAAATTGTCCAATTCTAAAGATATAAACTCTACAAATTGAATCCTATTGGTTGAAATTCCCATAAATCGACAAATTTCTCTTACTTACTATTGACTGCGATATCAGGATGCAATAACAATCATTTGATATGTTACTCTTCGAACATGAAAATTAGTTAGATGTGCCAATCCCAAAACTTTCTTCTATCTCATACGTACATTTTAATATTTCAAAATTTAATTACACATGTTAATGCCCGTTAATATTATTAATTCAATACTATTCCAACTATGGTTTTCATCTTAAACTTCTGCTTCAGTCAATTAATCGGTGTAAAAACGAGTTTCCGTCTTTGCACGATCCGATGAACAATAGAACGATAGGCAGATTTCTTTTCTTTTTCTTTTTACTTTTTTTTTTTTTTTTTTTTTTTTTTTCAAATTCAGGAAGGATGTGTTCACCATACCCAAAAATAATCATACACAAAAATTTAATTCAGTTCTATACATAACTTCAAACATTTTTTGATGGTGAAATAATAACTAGCTGGATGTGCATCCCATTGGTACATTTCAACTTTTCAAAATTTAGTTACACATGTTAATACGTTAACATTACTAATTCAATATTATACTATGGTTTTCATCTTAAACTTCTGCTTCAGTCAATTAATCGGAGTAAAAACGAGTTTCCATATCTGCACGAGCCGATGTGCCGTAGAACGATAGGTAGATTTCTTTCAGATTCAAGAAGGATCTACCCGCCATACCTCCCCCCCCCCTCCCAAAAAAAAAGAAAAAAAAATTAGTTCAGTTCTATGCATAACTCCAAAACGCTTTTTAATGGTAAAATAATAAAAGTGGAACAGACATCGCGATTATAACGCCTCCTTCCGACGGATTTTTTTCAAATTCAGAGAGGGTCTGCTGACCATAGCCAAACACTTATACAAGAAAATTCATTTAATTCTATGCATAGCTTCGTACATTTTTCTTTGGTAAAATATTGAAAATGGCACAAAAATCGCTATTGCAACAACCCGGCGGATTTTTTTTCAAATTCAAGGAGGACCAACTAGCCATAGCCAAACACTTACGCAAAAAAATTTCGTTCAGTTCGATACATAGCTTCATACACTTTTAGCTGGTACAATATTGAGAAAAAAAAATCACTATTGCAGCAACCCTTTCCGACGGAATTTTTTCAAATTCAAGGAAGACCAACTAGTCATCGCCATACCCCTACACAAAAAATTAAGTTCAATTCGATGCGTAACTTCATACACTTTTAGTTGGTACAATATTAAAAATGGCACAAAAATTGTTATTTCAGCGCCCTCTTCCGGCGGAATATTTCAAAATTGAAGGAGAACCTGCGGGCCATAGCTAAAAACATTTGTAAAAAATTTGATTCAATTCTTTGCATATCCTCATACATTTTTTGATGATAGAATAGACATACGGACACATAGACAGATACACGGACAGACAGACATTTTGTAAAAACATATGTTTTGGAATCTTTGACCCCTGAAACGTGTAAATCCGTCGAAAACTGGAAGTCGAAAAAATTTCGATTACAATACTTTCTTCTATTGAAGGTAGAAGGAAGTAAAAATAGTAGTACATAGGACATACAAATTTCTCTTTATCCCCCTTTTTTTTTCTTTCCATCAATGATAATAATGTTTTCTCGTACATATATAACAAGTTGGAAATTGCACGTGAAGCGTAGCAAATAAGGTGCGTTCGTACTATAAGTTTTAAAATATTCAGATCTTGCTGATATAGTAGAGCGTACTTTGGATACAGTATAGTGGTCGAAATCTTTGTGTTCCTGTAAATATGCAGGGACTAATTTTTATTATACTTCATTAACGTATATCTTATTCATAAAGTGTGAAGTAGGTTAATATAATTAAAACACGCCCCAAACAATGTTTCCCCGTATAACATTATTTAGTGGAATACATTTGTGCGGCCCTATAATTTAATAATAAATATTCTTTGCATCCCAGATTGTACAGAATGTATATTTTAGTGCATACTTCATAGATTCATGTCAATTATATTATGTTCAAATGAATGTAACACCATTAAAATGCATTCCAAACATTTTTTCCCATTGATCGTAATGTAACGGAATACTTTTGATTGTCCCTGTAACTGATCTATGCATCCGATTTTCATAACATTTGAAATGACTCGACAAAATTATGTAATAATTAAACGTTTTAAATTTCAAACGATTAAAATGCATTTGAAACTTTTTTTCCCATTGATTGTAATGTAACGGAATACTTTTGATTGTCCCTGCAACTATCTATTCATCCGATTTTCATAACATTTGAAATGACTCGACAAAATTACGTAATAAATATACGTTTTAAATTTCAAACGATTAAAATGCGTTTAAAACTATTTTCCCCATTGACCGTAATGTAACGGAATCCTTTTGAATGTCCGTGTAATTGATCTATCCATCCGATTTTCATAAAATTTGAAATGACTCGACAAAATTATGTAATAATTATATATTTTAAATTTCAAACGATTAGGTTGGATAGTTTTTGCGTTGTTATATGCGGACGGACAGGCAGACGGAGAGACGGACGGACTGAGCGACAAAAATAGGTGCTACGTATTTACATAATTACGAACGCACCTAAAAACTAAACCCTCTTCGGATGTAGTTCCAGCACTTAAATAAATCAAACTGCCGGTGTACTTTTTGCGCAGTATATTTAAAACTACAAACTACTTCCACGAACACATCCAAAATCTTCCACAACATTTAGAAAGTACATGAAATACACTACAGATTTATGCAATAAACCAAGTATTTCCTAATAAAAACAGTCTGCAAATCACAGAACTTAAACTCACAAATATTAGACCGGGATTTGATTTTTACGTGATTTTGCCACCGATAAGATTTGCAAGATTAATATTCAGCAGTTGTTCGGGATTCAGATTAGGATTTTGATTGTTGTTGGGATATATATATATATATATATATATATACAGTCGAGTCTCTCTATAACGAAACTCCATACATCGAATTTCTCTATATAACGAATTTTTAGCAGGAACGGTCTCCTTTTTTCATGATTACATTAAAAACAGTCTCTATATAGCGAAATATCTATCTCCATATAACGAATTTTTTCAGAAAATGTTCTTCATTTTGTTTTAATAAAGCTTCAAAATCACATGGAATCAAATTTCGATCATCACTTGTTTTTGATTTATCGTTCAAGGCTGAGTTTTTTATAATTCTTCTCTACCTTGAATCTCCTTGATCTTAAGTCCAACGAATTCATTCTACCAGCCCCCTCCCATACATATTTTATTCTTCTTACGAGAAACAGTGTTAATTTAATGTTACACATATAAAACCTGGATCAATGTGGTAATTGAAGTCAGTATCGATTTCAGAGGGTGGCTTGGGGGACATTCACTCCCGGAGCAATGAGATCGCCCCCGAAAATTTGAGAGAATTGTGTTTTCAATGGCAAAAAAATTAACGTACGTTTTTCTTGTGCGATTTTTATTAAACTTTTAAATAAATGTCTATCCTCTTTTTTGAAATTGTTCAAATAATTAAGAAATAGGATAATACGTTATAATTTATAGTTAAACGCTTCAAATTCTTAATTAAACGTATAAAAAATGATATTTGTTCAGAATTTGCACATTAAACAAAACTTTTAATGGCTTTCTCTATTCAACGAATTTCTGTATATAACGAATTTTTTACTGGAACAATGAATTTCGTTATATAGAGACTCCACTGTACATATATATATACATATATATACATATATAGAACAATTATGTAATACTAGTATTTAACATTTAATATGAATATAGAATAACCCATAAAATAACAAACTAAAACAAATCAAGAGGAGTTGGCAATATTGGAAATGTGGTATTTGGCTCTATACATATATACCGCGTCAAAATTTTTAAACCAAGCTTTTTTATTATTATTATTGCCTTCAATCTACTATTTTAGGACAACACATGTTGCCTTTCAGATGTGCCACGATGTCCTCTGATTTCTTTAAGAAGATATTTCAGTCAAAGAAAATACACGCTCGTTTATGCTATCCCTAAGGAAGAAATTAGAAAAAATACTTCGTTTGCGTTTCAATATTTTTAAATGATTTTTTTTCATAGAATAACTGAGATTGACCTGTACAAAGGCAATGTGAAAGGATTATACGCTCATAGATTTAACACCAATTGGGAAAATTTGATATCTTATCGACCAATAGTCTCCTAGACCATTTGGGACCAATAGTCCACTTATGGGTCATGTTGCTGCTCATCAGAGTTGTTTTAACTGACCTCAAATGTTACATCCTTACCATAGACATATAATGTTAAAAAGCATTTAAAAATATATATATATATTTATATATATATTTATACATATATTTATATATATTTATATTTATCGAAGATGAAAATTATGGAAAAGTCCACGACTGTCACTAGTAATATTTCAAAGCTCAGAATTTGCCTACAGATTTTTGAGATCTTAATTATGCTATTGCTTATCTGTTAAATAAAATTCTATTTATTTTCGATGCAAGCGACTATAAACTAATAATATGAAATTAACCTAATTGTGCTAATATAATTTTTTTAATCGTTTGTATTAGATTTGCTGCCAATCGTCCAAGATTTGGCTCCACAGCCAGTACGACGACCACCAGCACCACGGCAGCACCCAAACCTTCTGCAGCTTCGACTTCCAGGTCGAGATTTCGAGCTACACCTGCTCAGAGTCAGAGGCTCGATGTCGTAGCCAACATCTTAAACAAACCGGCCCCACCAAGGAGTTTCTCGTCTGCCAGAACATCTAGTCTTAACAATGACAAGAAACCAGTTCCAAGCAGTAGTGAAGCACCCGCTCGAAGGTAACACTAATCCATAAATTGAAAATAATTTCACAATAATTTATTTTTATGTTTTTGCCGATGCTGAATCGGAAGAAATTAATCAGATTTTTGTTATACGAGCATAAGACATTGTGGGAAAGTGTATGAAATTTACAAGGTAACCAAATTTCCCACTAAAAGACTGACTTATTTTGAACGTAAATAGTGATAATAAAAAACAGTTTGAAACAAAAATGCGCCTTTTGCTGAATTTTTATTAGAAAAGCAGTAAATTACTAAAACTACATTGCACTCAAATAGTTCTAATTTTTACCCCTGGATGATGCTGGCTGCAGAAAAACTAAATGACAATACTTTCAATATAGCCGCCCTTTGCGTCAAAGAATATGGCGTAATCGCAAAACAAAATATGCACAATACGCATGACAACGTTTCAGTCGAAATGGACTGACATGCATTACAGACATAATGTTCATTGTTCAACGTCAGCAATCAATCATTTAATGTCCCTTGTAAAAGAGATTCAAGATTTGCTAAATATCATGAACACATGACCAGATGGTAATTAGTTGATGGCAATCTTTATTCTGTCAGTTGTTTCTATATACTGACAATTTTTTAACTGTTATTATTATTATTTTTTTATATATCATTGATCTGCTAATTGACAGTTTTCTATTTTCAATTAACGTTAACCTATAAAACCGTTAGTTCATGCAATTATATTTTGTTTCTAGTGTAAGGCGATTATTATATGCCATTTTATTATAGGAATATGCAGTGATTCATTAGTTTAATATGTGTCGATGAT
The DNA here is from genome assembly GCA_964019185.1 of Maratus speculifer. NCBI lineage: Eukaryota > Metazoa > Arthropoda > Arachnida > Araneae > Salticidae > Maratus > Maratus speculifer. Next base: position 449,841,026 of record OZ025292.1, on the reverse strand, counting down.
CTGGCCTCATCTTCTGGCAAATGGTGGTGCTGGATCCTAAATGGGGTTTTTCTGCCGAAACATTTAATCCATAAACCTAACGGTTGACATCCCGGCTGGGTGTCTTGAGACGAGACCCTTGTTCAATGTCAGCAAGAGTTTGGTATTTAGTGGTACACCTTTTCTTTTAAGCGTCCCCACAGAAAGAAATTCACAAGGCTTTAAACCAGGCAAATAGAAGGGCCAGCCCAGCCATACCTGCTCCTGTATGGTTCATGAAGTGTAGAGCAACGACACTATCAACATAATGTTCCTGGAGGATACCAACGATTTCGACTGAAACATATAACTACTCTCTAATAAAATTACCAATTTCTCTGTTTTTGTATACAATAGTTTTTTTTTCTTTTATTTCTGGATAAGCCGAGAAAGTGAAAATATCACTATAACTTCGATTACAGCAGCAGCACATTAGTTGCTTTCGTTCTTTCTATTTTTATTATTATTTCTTTTTAGAATAAAGATATTCAGATTTCCTCTTTTTCAGATACTACATATTTTGAAACTTACACGAGAATAGCCAGGCACTATGTGAAACTTACACCCACTATGCTGGCCTCTTTCTCTAAATGGAACTTGAATTAAACGAAGCATATCGGTTAATTTGACCGTCTATTTTAAAGCAACATGCATTTTTATCTGGAATATAATTCGATAGTAAGCCATTACGCTGTTATGTTTTTGAATGTGTCAAAATAAGTTTGAGCGAAAAAAGAACAAACTCTTTTACATAGGATTTCATAAAAAAAAATTATATAACAATATGTCATATGCTAATACAATCTCTTCGAAATTATTTAATTATCAATACTGCCTAACAATTCAAATATCATCAAAATCCGTCCAGTGGAATCTGTTTAAAAAGTTAATCTTTCTTAATTGGGTTCACCTGATTTTAGAGCTTTATTTCATAATTTTATATTTAAGTAACGTAGATAGATGTGTTTCTATACTAAAATCTTTCCTGAACTAGTCAGATTTGACAATCCCAAAACTTTCTTCTATCTTATCCATCTTAATACTTCCTGAAAAATGCAGTATAGCAGCACCACCAGTTAGGTGGTTTCAACCAAAATCTAGTCAGCAACAACTTAGGTCAACTTATAACTGAATCTGAAGTTTGATGAAAATCCGTGTATCAGATTCTGAGGTAAAGCTATTGCAAAATCTTAAAAAAAAAAAAAAAAAAAAAAAAAAAAATTCTACACAACAACGCCACCTGTTGGGAAATGTATACCAAAAATTAATAAGGGTCAATTTTTTATCTATCTGTACTATCTGAATCTAAAGTTTGATGAAAATCCATGCATTAGCTTTTAAGATACAATTATTACGAAATCGTGAAAAATGCTGTATTTCAGCGCCATCTGCAGAACGATTTAAACCAAAAATTAAACAGCACTAATCTATATCAAGGGCTAACTGAATCTGAAGGTTTAGAAAATTCCGTGCATTAGTGCTTCAGAAAGAGCTATTGTAAAAATCACGAATAATGCACCATGGCATCGCCACCTGCTGAGCGATATGAACCAAAACGGAATCAGCACCATATTATATCAAGTACTAACTAAATCAAAAGTTTTATGAAAATCCATGCTGTAGTTCTTTAGAATGTCTATTGTGGAAATTGTGAATAATGCAGCACTGAAGCGCCACCTGTTGAGCGATATACACCAAAGACTAATCAGATCTAGATCAGTCAGATCATGGTTTAGCAGAATCTAAAGTTTTGTGAAATTATGAGCATTTGTCCTTGAGATAGAATGCCTACATTTTTTTTTTTATTTTTTTTTTGTCACATATAGACAGGCAGACATTTCGTATAAATATGTTTTTCGGGTTCTCTGATCCAAACGTGTTGAATCCGCCTCAAAACCGGATTTTTAAAATTTTCATGAATCCAGTACTTTCTTCTTGTAAAGATAAAATAAAGTAAAAATTATCTACACTGGTGTCCAATATTTAAGCATAATTGGTAATTAAGTAATTATTTTTAAGTAATGAAAGAAATATGAATCGGAATGTGCTGAAACTCCTGGTGTGTAAACAAAATAGTACGCGTCACATATTTTCGCGAAGAGTTTTCCCCGAAATCGAACAGGGGACCATCAACAAATTGAAAAAGAACGAAGATCTTTTGGATAACCCTGTCAAAACTAATGTAGCAAAAGCGTTCAAACTGCACATTATGATTAATTGGCTTATTGTAATGTACTGTGTTAATTTTTACAAGGATAGCATGTATACTCGTAGAGAAATTAAGGTTTTTATAAAAACAGTCCTAAATTTTTCCAAGTTTTTTGCTTATAATTTGCAGAGTTCTCATTATAAAATAATGTTCTTTTCTGAAAATATGACAAACATCATTGTACACAATACCCTGTCATCAGAATTTAAAAATAATAAAAATTGTATGAAAAATGAGTATATTTAGTAAATAATTTTTCATTGCGCATGCGTCAACGATATCAAAATGTCATTTACATATTGTGTTAGCTAAATGTATAGAGCAATTTCTGTAAAATTTTCAAAAACATAGCTTGAAAATTCTGAAAATGGGAGCCTATAGAATCAACTCAAAATCCGTTATTCCTAAAGGAAGAAAAAAAATCAGGGGTTTTACCTAAATATAGTTGTACGTGCAATATTGTGTAGGCACTAAACAATGGAATATGCATACAACCCCTCATCTTTTTGCTTCATCTAGGGAATAAAGGATTTTGATCTCATTCTATCAACGATAATTTTCAGAATTTTTAAGCTATGTTTTTGAGACTTTCACAAAAGTTGCTCTATACATTTAACTAACATAATATGCAAATGAAATTTTAATAGCGTCCACGCATGCGCAGTAAAAAATTATTTAGTAAACCTGCTCATTTGTCATACAATTTTTGTTATTTTTTAATTCTGATGACAGGGTATTGTGTACAATGATGTTTGTCATTTTTTCAAAAAAGAACACTATTTTATATTAAGAATTCTGCAAATTATAAGCAAAAAACTTAGGACTGTTTTTATAAAAACCATAATTTCTCTACGAGTTACATGCTATCCTTGTAAAAATTAACACAGTACATTACAATAAGCCAATTAATCATAATGTGCAGTTTGAACGCTTTTGCTACATTAGTTTTGACAGGGTTATCCAAAAGATCTTCGTTCTTTTTCAATTTGTTGACGGTCCCCTGTTCGATTTCGGGGAAAACTCTTCGCGAAAATATGTGACGCGTACTATTTTGTTTACACACCAGGAGTTTCAGCACATTCCGATTCATATTTCTTTCATTACTTAAAAATAATTACTTAATTACCAATTATGCTTAAATTTTGGACACCAGTGTATAACGATGCATCTCACATTGAATACCGTTTAGCAGATCTCAAGTTATAAGCAGACAGACCAAAATTTGCATTATCACTTTATCTATAGTAGTAGATGTGTCGTCATTACAGAGTAGTGAAATGAATTTTCAAGGCGTGTAGATTGTTTAGTCACCTTGCTTGGAAAGGCCGTCGAACTAAAGCCGGTTTTGCTGCCTACAGTCGTCTTATATCCCGTAAACATCACTCCCGCTGTGCATGGAATTCTCTCAATAACAAACCCCTGCCCAACTCAACGAGAAAGAAAAGACTCGTTCGTCAAGCATGGATTATGAAACGCTTTCCAACACTTTTAAAATGATGCATCAAAACTTCCCCCGTTTAATAAGTTAAAATAATGTGCCTGATTGAACCATACAGAAACGCTTAACACATTTGAAAACTAAATTTTAACTATTTTCCTTCTACAATCAGAAAATTATCCGAATTTTTTGAGCAACATACGATACATAGATATATATCTGTTAACCCTTTCCGGCGCACTACTCTTTAAAGTTGGATTTTAAAGAAAAAAAAATAGGCAATATATTTAAGCCTAGAGGAGTACACATGTTTTGTTTTGTAAAGATTGCACTAACCATTTTAATTATACAGCTGTTGCCGAAGTGGTAACCTCCCATAAGTAAAGTATTGATAAGCGCAGTGAGAAGAGCATTGCTGTGAAGTGCGTATAGTAAAACATTTTAACTATTATTTAAAACAGTAGAGTTTGATCTCTGTGGTGCTGCCATCTGGAAGTCATAGGAAAGATTTAAAGTAGCCATTAGAGTAGTTTTTGAAATATTCACGGAGTTTTTGTGTCTCTAAACAGGGGGAACTTTAGGTGTTGCCGGCTCGGCAACACTGCGCGTTAAGGGGTTAACTACATGCATGCAAAAATTTAACTCAGTTAGAAAATACATATCTCAATTGAAAATTTTTCTTTCGCCATTTCCGCTAATTAGGAGAATGACGCGAATTATTTTTGTGTAGCCGTGTATATGCAACGAGTAACATTAGTGAATTTTAAAAGTGTATACCGGAATTAAAAATACACTTCCATCAATTATGGCTCAAAGGCAGTAATGTAACCAATTTATTTTTTCCGTCCCTGAAAATTAACGACAAATTCCATGAATACACTATTCCATCATAATCATCTTGTAGTAAAATTCAGTTTATATCAGTCTATATTGTCTATATATCAGTTTATATTGTCTATATCAGTTTCAGAGCATTTGAAATATCGTAATGTCATAAAAAATACTCTTCAAACGCCACATACCATATCCCATAATGTAGTGGAATTCTTTTGTGTACTCCTGTAAATGAACTTGTAATCCTATACATATTCATGTCCAATATCGAACATGTCATGGTATACAGCATTAACATTTTTCAATTGCATGGAAATCGGAGAATATTTATGTGAGGCAGTCTGGACAGGTAGACAGACAAATCAAATTCATACACTTTTCGACTTTTGGTGGAAAGTGTTAAAAACTAAACTTCCTTACTAAAGCCTTGCTAAAACATAACAACTTCGTATTTGAAATATTAATCAGTTAATTGATGTTAAAATTTGTATGGCACATGTTTTGTGATAGATAAATAAAGTAAATATATATATATATTGAAAGCAATTATTATTATTATTATTATTTAAGAAATATTCTTGCATTCGAGCCAGGTTTAGAAGAGGACAAATTGGGGTGAACTAACTCAAGTACAGAAAATTACGCAAGATACTTTGCTGATACTCCTTTCTTAAAATCAGATAAAATTCGCAGTGATGTTGAAAAAAAAAAAATCTCTTGCAGGGCGTTGCAGCTATTAAACCCGCCTCTGTCCTCTGCCTAAGAAAATAAACTGAAAAATTTAAATAAAATGTTTAGCTTCAATAAAATTGCTTATAGGAATTTTTTTTAAATGTGTTTATTACGGAAATTACGTAATGGAATTAAGGAAACTTTGTAATTTTGATGCTAATTTTCAGCATAAATTGTAAATTGGCAAATTTGTAGTTACAGTCTCTTTAAATTGCTCAAATTGTATATATTAATTTAATTTATTTATTTACTTATTTATTTTTGTGCTACTGATAAGTGAGCTAGATTGCAAATTCAACATCTGAAACTTATATGAAAACAATTGAGATTTTGCATCATTTATTAAAGAGGCAATAAGTAAATGCGAATGAATAAAAAAAGACTTTTGAATGAATCTTTAAACGAAACATAACTGACTGGGAAACGGCTGCACAAACACTTCATCGAGTTGTAAGATGGAATTCCAGACCTAGACAGAAGGCGATTAGCCGACTAAAATGCAACTAGACTGTCAAGTCATACCTTGATGGAAATCACCATCAGACCCAATTTTAGTAATTGACTCGTACTCTGTATATCATAGTTTTTAAACAAAAATCTGCTACATTTAGACATGTCAGAATCTATACTAACTGAGGAAATGAAGATACATGCTGACATTGGTTCATTGGCTGCAGGCAGAACACTTCAATTTAGAGATTGTCACATTTTTGAATCTCATCTGGTAATTCATCTATGTAAGGAGAGAACTGAAGTCTACCCGGTTTCATGTGGATAACGTTTCAAGTAGGAAATGACATTGTCAGCAATATGAAACAATCAAGACACCGAATTGGTCAGTCAAGTTGAGGAAAATCTCCAGAAAAGACGATGAGGGCAATCGCGAGGGAGATGCAAGTTGAAGAGATCACAATCTGATCTGTGATTAATGAAGACACTCGTTAGAGGTTATATGTGATGAGGAGAATACAGCTCTTGCCCAAGAGAACAAGGAATAACTGCCTAACTAGAGAAAGCGCCTCCTTAACAAGCTGAACGTCAGAAGGAGTCAGGACTGATCTTGTTCCTTTCCAAAAAGAAAAACTTTGCCCAGGTCTATAAAAAGAGCCGCAAGTGAAATTAGAGATGATGTGAAATCACCGAAAAGGCTCTGACAGATATATGTAAAGAAAATTTCCACCCTCACTTGAAATTCTCTGAGGTCTTGAAAACCAAAGACGATCTGATGCCTTCATATTGTTTTTTCATGGCGCCAAAATAAAACCGTTCCTTATACTGAAGTATTAAATCCAGCGCCGTGCTAAGGGGGGGGGGGGGGGGCACGAAGAGGGTGGTCGCCCCGGGCGCGGAATTTTACAGGGCGCCAAATTTATACTACCAACATCATTTTTACCCTGCCATACGAAAAAGTTGGGGGATGGGGGTGCCGAACTGAAACTTTGCCCCGGGCGCTATTTTCTCTTTGCACGTCCCTCATTAAAGCACTAAATTGCTTCTCTAACACGTGGGAGGCTGTTTGTTTTTTTAAAGACATTGCACTATCTTATACAGCCTATACAAATAAAAATGGTGACCAAAACATTCAAGACAATATCAACCTGATCTTGTTGGCCCCCAATTACCGAAGTATTAATCGAATGTCCTATTACGTATGTGACGTATTTGAGAGATACTTTAATAGTCCTCCACATAACAATTTTGCGCTCTCAAGGCAGTGAATAGCTAAGCAGTAGCAAATGTTCCCAACATTCATCAGATCATTCCTATAATTAGTTTTGACAGGAAGTTGTAGAAGTTGTTATTGCGGGCAACAATGATTTCGATGAATTATGTTATGCAGTGTGATGTGGTTACCTGTACAAACCGGTAAAATAAAAATAATGCTCTATTTCTGGTGTATATTCCTGTTTGAAAGCAATCGTAGATTTGTTCCCAAATGCCTGACGGATTTTGTACACATTCAACGCAAAAAATTATATATATCCGTCTCCAGACAACGATCACTTATAGCTCAACATCTAATTTAATTATTGAAAATAGAAAACTATTCAATTACAAATCATTTCAATAATTATGTCTGCAAATGTAACGCTTTTATTTTTGAAAACGAGTCAGAAAGTTTCGGGTTGTTGAACAGAGAAAAATATATTCTTTTTTTTTTCTTTCTACTTTTACATAAACTATAAATTTTGAAAGAATTTTAAGTTTATAATATGAATAATCGTTTTACCGTGAGAATTTTAGTTATTTATTTTACATTCATGTTAAAGTTATATGGCTACATTACTGAGATAAATAATAATATTTCGTCTTTTTATTTTCTTTAGAAGTACGAGTCGTCCCAGAGCTAGGGGAAGATTCCGTACTCGAACCTCCCCATCTACAACCACTACAACAACCACTACAGAACCCCCACTTGAAGAATACTACTACTATTACGAAGATGAAGAAGACCAAAAGAACCAGCCCATAGCTACTACAACTTCCACTACCACTACAACAACGCCAAAACCGTCCTTGCCAAAACGAGCGTCCATTGGACGTCGACCCTCTAGCGGTAGGAGTCAGTCCACCACGAAACCCGTCATAAAGTTTGATCCCGAATCTCAATTTTTACCTCCACCTGAAGATATATCCGAAGTTCTCTCGACGAAAGAGTCTTACTCGACAAAAAAATTCACGACGAGTTCCACAACTACACCAGTTCCCGGATCTGCCGCGGATGCTATACCCCCGCATCTGAGGTCTAAATACAAACCGAGGAAAGATGGCAGGTTTATAGATTTCTTGCGGGATCCTAACCGCCCGAGAGAGCTGAAAGGATTTGATTTGACAGACTACCCTTTTTATGTCAAAGTGCCTGAGGATATTGAATTTGAATGTGATGACAAAAAAGATGGATATTACGCAAGTGTGCCTCATAAATGTCAGGTAATTAGTTTAAATAAAAATCTCAACTCACTATGTTAGCGCTTTTAATTTGTGATAATTAGCATTTAAATTTTTCTGGTATTGAATTTAACTTTTAGTATTTTTGTTGCCCGTGTTTAGAGAAATGAAAAGTGACCACCGATGAGTAGGGTCACATGTGAACATGGGGCAGATGTAAACATCGCAATTTTTCACTAGTTATTTTATTTTTTTTTTTTTTTAATTACCAATGATGACAGCACCTGTAGACACATGGGAAATTTTTTTCAAGCTCTTTCTCATTTTGTTTGTCCTCAGTAGCGAAAACACTTGTTATAGATTCCAAAAGTAACATCTCAGTTCCAATTTCCTAAGTGATTAACTTTATTTATTTATTCGTTTATTTAAATTTTAATGTTTTAACATATACTATGACTACTAATGAATATTTTTAGTTAAAAAAAATGTTTCATCTAAAAATTGAAAAGTTAATGATTTGTGAATTTTCTCTAGTGGCCATGTGAGGTACTTGTGAACAGACTAGTTGGGGCAGATATGAGCAGTTCATAAGTTCCCCAATAATCATTATGTGATTCTGTTCCTTTCAGTTAACTCTCGAAGAAATAACGTTAGCTCCAATATTTATAATTTTCTTGAAATAGAAGACTTTCCGTCATACAACATTTGGTTTTGTATTGAAACTTCCACAAAAACATCTGTCAACAAGCACATGAAGAGCAATAAGCTCATTTACGTTCATTTGTAATTTAAATAAATGTAATGTTTTCTAAAAAGCAGTAATGTTATGCAATATTTTACTAAATGGTTTAAAAGAATATTTTTATGAATTGTTAATACAAAAAATATTTCGTTAAGCCTCTTTGAAAATTTTTCTATTTCATTTCTTTCAAACTTCCAATGATGATTTTCCTTCATCTATAAAATGCTATGTATATGATGCTTTGGATGGAGATAGATATTAGTAACATCTTAAAAAAATAAACTTTTGAAATTGATGAGTATTATAAAATCCCGATTGTGAACAACCCCGGCGAGATTTTTAAAGATTTTTTTAATCATTAAAAAACCCTTCTTTATAATTGATTCAGAAGTAAATAAGGCTTAGAATCTTTCGTATTTCGGCAGATTTTCCCTAAATATCATGTAAATGCCCTCTCCCTAAAATATCCCCAAAATAAAAAGCCCTAAACAAAATTTAAAAACTTTATTTTTTTCAATTTTACTTTTAGTTTTTAGCTCACAGGCTATCATAGCCTGGGCTCATGCCCCTCCCCTTAATTGATATAAACGGGATTTTCATGCAGAATTAACAGTTTTCGTTCAAAATTTAGATATAGGATCATTCTGATGAGGCGATTCCGTGACTGTTATTAGGTGTTCATTGAATAAGTATAAACAGGGGGAACGGGGGGCTCATGCCCCTCCCCTTAATTGATATAAACGGGATTTTCATGCAGAATTAACAGTTTTCGTTCAAAATTTAGATATAGGATCATTCTGATGAGGCGATTCCGTGACTGTTATTAGGTGTTTATTCAATAAGTATAAACAGAGGGAACAGGGGTTCTAATGCACCTCCCCTTAATTTATATAAATGGGTTTTTTAAGCAGAATTGTCAGATTTCGTTCAAATCTCTGAATAGTTTTGGAAATTTAATGGTTAAGTATAAAAGAGGGGGATAACTCCTCTTAAATTATATAAATGCTAAATGGGTTTTTATTAAGAATTATCCGATTTGCTCTGAATTTTGAATATAAATTTTTTATATGATAAAGCATGGCCTTGATAGTTTAGGAGATTCAATGATTAAGTATGAAAAAGGGGAAAGGGGAGAGCTATTTCCTCTTCTTAATTTTTTTTTTTCGAACGGAATTAACCCTTGAAAATACAAGGCTGTAATGTACAATTAGTATGCGTAGCCTGTGAGCTCAATGCCATCAGTTTAACTGGGCAATATTCTTTTTATTTATTTTAATCCGGCAATAATTAATCGTCTAATACTTCCACCCCACTGGTGGGGCACATATGAATGTATTTTTTTAATTTATAAAACGATTTTAAAAAGTTAGAAGAATTATAAAAGTGGTTTAAAAAATACCATATGGAAAAAAAAGAGTTATGTTTACAATGTTCAGCAATTTTTTGTTTATCTTCCCCAGGCCTGATGTCTCCTGGAAGCGACACTAAAAAACACCCTTTAAATTAATTTAAATGTTTCTACGATTGTTAAAATTACATCTAGACATTTTTGATAAATGTGTGCAACCGAAATTAACTTTTAATGAGAGGGAATTGTTATTTTTAATTAATAACTCAATAACTATTAGAGTTTTTAAATTCTTGAGTCTCAGGTGCATCATGAGATATTTTGAATTAGCATCACAAAAATTTTGAACCTCGTATGTGCCGTAGATTTGCTAGCCATCGTGAACATACACACACACAGAGCAAAACTATAGTTTGAACAAAAATGATCAGCAGTTGTGTATAAACAAATTATTTTTTAAAAAAATCACCCATTGATGGCACTGCACCATCAAAAAATTCAGAATTCATAAAAAACTAGTCGTTGGAGGCCACCGTAATACTTACCCATCATTTATATACATATGAAAATAAAACATGTGAAAACTATTTATACAATGTATTTAAATTCCAAAACTAAATTTAAATATTGTTAATACACATAGTAATACTCTATTAATGAATTGCTGATGCACCAATTTCAACAAATTATATAAAACGCCAAACTACTCAAGAAATATCAAACTGCGTAAAAGGAACATCCTTATAATTCCAAAAATAATAATCATATTCACTAACGGTTTACTGCGTCGGATTAAGCGTCTCATTTTCAATTAAAATATACCTCTGAATTGAAATTTGAATAAAATACAGGGTCATGAAAAACCGAAGAATGTGGAAAACAGGATTACAAATATCTCGACAACTAATTATCCGATCGACTTCATTTTTTATGTAAAATTTGTGTTTTTTTATTGCCTTTTACATGCATTCCTTAAAATAAAAAAAATCGAAAATTTTTATTTACCTTTCATCAGAACGAATTTTTCGAGAATCCGGAAAAGATAGTTCCGGATAATCGAGGTTGCTGATATTCAATAAGCTTCGTCTCATTCTTACATACTTAGTATATACAAAATTTCAAGTCTATCTCAATTTGTTCGTGAGATAGAGCGTTTACAGAACGGACGGCAATTTTTTTTTTTCTAAAAATATGTTTTTCGAAATCTCCAGTGTCGAAAACGTGTAAATCCGTCAAAAAAATTTCGATTTTCAAAACGATTGCAAGACCTACCCTATACTACGTATGATGGGTAAGTAAAAACCATTTTCACATCATATATTTTATAGTCTACTGTCATAATTCAAGTTGTGTTTCTTTTGTGACTCGAGCCGCTTCCATAAAGTATTGAATTCCATACTATGCACTGAAACATTTTAGTAAACTGTACGAAATAAATGATCTGCAGCTGTTTGACTTCAGTTTTTGATTATTTTTGAAATTATAGGTCCTTTACGGAAAAAAATTGTGACCTCTTTTTTATTTTTCAATTTACTTTAACAAAACTTTCGACAACGAGAAACATTTTTGTTCAATCTGTACTCACATATATATATTTTTTTTATGTACCAACATCTTTTGACATCAACAGCTATATCATTTTACAGTTTTGAATAAAATGATGATTATTATTATTATGTTTTTTAGTTGTTCCACTACTGTTTTGCTGGTGCCCGCTATGACTTCTTGTGTGCCAACTACACACTTTACGACCAGACCACTTTCACTTGTCGATTCGCTAACAACGTGGACTGTATCAGTTCAGAAAAATACTACTACAGAAACGACGATCTGTGGAAAGAGACGACCACGGTTGCTCCAGAAACAACCACTCCAAAGAGAAGGAGGACTACGCCGAAAGAAGAGGATTATGAAGATTATGACGATTACGATGAGTACTATGATGACGAAGAAGAAAGGAGGAGGCGGCCGCCCAAGAGGAGGCGCAACAGGAGGAAGAACAGGCGGAAGCCTCAAGAGAAAGATGAGTGAAGGCTTCAGAATTATTGAAAAGGACATTTCACTGTGAAACATTCCTGAAACACTCTATTGAACTTGCTTAAAAAAAAAAAGTGTTGATAACTGTTTGAAAGAGTAAAGCACATACATGAGGATGTGACCGACATTTTTTTTCTTACCTAAAATAGCTTTGTACTTTAAGATATACAGACCAAACATTTAGGTTTGATATTTCTATGTTTAAGCAACATTCATTTATCTTAATACTACAACATCGATTTTCTAAAACATCATTTTTTTTGTCTAAAATACAAAATTTTTATGAGTTGCGGGAATAGCATTGATGTCACATCATTGACATAGAATAATTCCCTTTTTTAATATAAAAATCAAATTTTAGAAAATCGATGCTGCTATAAAAACATAGAAAAATACTGTTTAAACATAAAATATTGAATATAAATACTTGGATTACATGCATTTTAAGTTTATTTTAGGTGCAAAAGGTCTGTGTCGGTCATGCTCATGTATTGAAGTGCAGTGGATGATAGTAATTCAATAATTTAGTCATGTTTTCCATATCTTTAAACTTTGAAGCTATTTAAAATAATTATAAAAAAGGGTAAAACAAAAATATCTAAAATATTTAATAATAATAAGTCTGACAAAATAAGTTAATAATACTGATAATGCTCCATTTTGTCACATTAGACAAGTATATTTAAAACTATCATTTATTTTTTTTTTTTCTGCACGTTTTAGGTGCTTTCGATATGCAGAGTTCATAATGTTAATCTTTTTTTCTATGTAATGTAAGATTTTTCCTAGAAAAGGTAAAGATCAATTGACGAAGAGAAAAAAAAATACTCTATACAAAAAGCATTAATAAAATACTTAAAATATAATCTATATTTTAAATTTTACTATTTTTAAGTCTATTAAGCTGACACAAAACTAAAACTTTTTCTATGTGCCAATTTCTTCGCGAAGTTTTATTTTGAACTTTTACTCTTATACGCTGTTTGTGATACTTGCCTATGCATTAAACAGCAAGAGTATATACTGCATTGATTGATGTATTGTGTCTTTATGACATTTATGGTTAATCAAATTAAATTCCTGCTAGCTTTATGACAACATTTATACTTTATAAATTCTTGATCTGTGTTGAAACAACGCATGGCAAAATTAATTCCTCTTGAGCATTTCTCCGAAATCAATATCCAAAGTTACATAAAAATAAGCATTCATGATTTCGAAGAGAGAAAAAATCATCACAAACAAATGTTATCAATGCTTTGGACATTGGAATATTCGTTGCTATCATTTAATGATCATTAAAGCATTATTTTGACACTCCAGTCTTTCCTATATATTTACGTTCATGGTTTAAACATTAATTTCCTTTCTTAAACTGTAAAATTTTTTTGAATAATTGGCCTTCTATAAATCTTAATTAAAGATTTTATCCCTCCAAACATATGCATCAAACTTGTCAAAAAATTATGTATCACATTTTATCTTATTATTTTAATAAGATTTTAATTACTAAACGAAAAAAAAGTTAATGAATTTTAAGGTTAAATCTTTAAAAATTAAATAACAGTGTCTGAAAACATTACATGTAGCAGATCAGTTGACACAATGCTGTAGCAAATTACTAACAGCACTAAGTTTTCTTTTTGTAATGACGTTCCTATGTGGTATCTTTAGATACAATACTTTTAAATATGATGTATGACACTTGATACCATTTTGTCAATTTTTTTGTTGTTTTCACTGAATTTTTCAATTAGTAGAGTTTCAGTACGAAATGTTTCACTAAAGTGATTTTAAACGTGAGACAGAAACTGCAGAAGAATGGGTGTAAAAAGTCTAAATCAGAAATTGAGCAGTGTAACTTTATTTGTGTTCAAGACATACCCTGAAAAATATCTCCTTTTTTAGCTTATCTGTTTGAATTAATTAACGATTTGGTCGAAAATTCTTTTTATGATGGAAAGTCTTTCAAAGCATTAAAAATATAAATGGTCTCGATAACGAATTTTCTTATACAAAACCTCTAAAAATAAGATTTCTCTTGAATTCATTCAACATACTAGAATTTATTTCTATAAATAATCTGGTAAACGTTTTTCTAAAATGACCCTTGAGTATTTTTTTAATAAAAATGTTAAGTGAAAATTAATTTTAATTGTATTTTTACATACATCCAAATCAATAATAAAAAAAAATGTAAAAATGTTCCAAATTGAAAGGAAAAATGTATTTTTTAATTTTCTTTTTATTTTCTTATATATTTTTTAATACATTATAAGACGCATATTTTCTTGATTGATTATTTTTTTTTTATAAAACAATTTAAAATGTTTAAAAGTTATTATAAAGTACTCACACAATAGTAATAAAATGTTCCATTAATGATTTTCATAATTTACGTGAAACTTGCAAAACGATGTTTTTTTTAATTTTAACTTTATTCATTTAGTTAATGCCTTATTAATGCTTCGAAGTTTTTAAGTTCTTAAATTTTACATTTTACATATGTATACGTGTGTATATATTACATTCCATATGCATGTACTTTAGATGCGTTACATCAGACTATATCAATAGCTTGACATTGTCCACAGTTTCTTTTTTGGATTTTTTTTATACACCCGTTAAGATCTAAGTTTTGCTGCAAAATATTTTTAAAGTGAAAGTAGTTCTATAAAATATGTTTTTATGCATCAAATATATTTTATAGTTCTATTTTTCATTTTCTAGAAAAGCAGTAAAAATACTGAATGTCTTTTTATTGTCTAAGTTGCGAAAAATGTTGCCAAATGAACGACTGTTTTCTTTTACAGTCAATGATGTTACTTTGTAAATAACTCTGTAGCATTTTCCTTCGAAAAGAAAATTTTTTTTTAATGAAGAAATCGAGAACATTACTGTTTTTTTCCTTTTATTTTATTTTCTATCTTTCTACTAAAAATTAAAAATTCGAAAAATTATTTTAGAATCTTAAATTTTTGTGAATGGAATTGTATGAATGAATTTAAGTACAGTGGAAATTCCATAATTCGACATCCTATGATAATTAAAAAAAACCAAAGAAAAGAAAAACATATCGATTGAAGAAGACATTGAGTTAACTATGTTGTACATAATTTCATATTTAAAAATTTATCTTAAATTTCAATTTTGTACCGTGATTAGAAATTTAATGAATATTTTTAATAAGTAACGATGTATTATTAAATAGGTATTAAATTAGTAGGACTTTTCTCAGAGGAATATTGCTGAGAACATAGATTTAATTACAACTTCTGATAAGTAAGGAAAATGAGATGCTCTCTTTAATTAATTAGATAATGGTACAAATTCAAATCATAAAAATGAGCATTGAATGGTAGAACTACTAGATACTATATATAAATTCATGTACACTGTTAAAATAAAATTAGGGTAGTAAACCAGCAATGCTTGAGTATAAAAATTAGAAGTACATGTACATTAAATGTAGTAAAAAAAAATAAAACACTAACAATATCGTATACCTAAATGTATTTTTTTTTTTTTAATGATGCCAAGACTATAAAAAAAAATATGCCAGACTAATTTCAGTGCTTGTACACGACAAAAAGAAAAAAGATCGAATCTAATTAAGAATTTAAGTAATATTGTGGCTCCTTCGTAATTAAGCTTATGCTGAACATCTGCGGGTGCGATGAGATTGCCGATAAAAGTTTAGGGAATTTATTAAACAGTTTAATGAGTCCATTTAATAATTTTTATTGGTTTTTAGATCAGAAAGTTATAAAATTGATAAAAAATAGAATCAATTATGTTATAAAAATAAATAACGAATTTTAGTTTAAAAATATTGATCATGAAGCAAGAATTTCTAAAAGTTAATTGAGATAGAATAAATCAAACTCTTGTCGATCTAAGTTAAGTTCTGTTAAAATGCAATAATTTAAAGCATACTTTTTTCATTGAAATTAACATTGCAAAAAAGGAAAGTCGGGTTATCGCGTTATCGCACTGTTCCACTGTACTTAGAAAAAGAACTACTTAATAGCTTTTTAGCTAAATAATTTTATTGATTTACTGTTATTAGAATTAAAAAATGTCGAATTGTATACGAACTAAAATTTGACCACCTTGCCAACTGACTGAAGTTTTTACATAGTGGTTCTTTTCAATTCGATATGAAAAATGTCTGCTATGTTCCAGTGGAAAAAAAAAAAAAAAAACATTTTATATTTTGAATTACGGAATTTGTTTTAAACGAAATAGAATGCTTTAAAACTTAAAATGG
Source organism: Maratus speculifer (assembly GCA_964019185.1). NCBI lineage: Eukaryota > Metazoa > Arthropoda > Arachnida > Araneae > Salticidae > Maratus > Maratus speculifer. Next base: position 449,824,509 of record OZ025292.1, on the reverse strand, counting down.
AATAGAATATTATTACACTTACGATTCTTTTCTATTATCCAACTGTTTCTATATTGTATATCTATTTAAAAAAAGCTTCTCAGCTGATAACTATTATGCGGTCGCATTATGAAAATATAATTTTCATTGTTTGTTTTGGTTGTACTTTTGACCAAGAAAATTCAAAACTGCACATCTTGCTTTAAATTTGGGATTTATGTGTTGAAAAAAAATAAAACATTAGTTAATATTTATGTGTCGATTGATTTTTTTTTCTATGCTCTGTAAAAGTGTTTTAAATGGACAGTAGACTTTACAGTGGGCAAAAGTCGAACAAAATGCGAAATCTTGTTTTTGTGTTCAAGTTATTGAAGAGGATTGGTGCCGGTGGGAATTAAACCAGGGATTTCATGATGAGGAGCCGAAAACTTTAGCGTCCAGCAAAAGGCCAAAACAATTACTGTAATCTAGTAGCTCGCTTTAGGCTAATCAAGTGAGATTAGATCCCTACACACCCCATCCCCAGTGAGAAAGACATATTGCCGATGTCTGACGAGCGATTTACACTCGTGAATGATGCTGTTTCACGCATGTGTCTGTATGGATGACAGATTTTGTGCTGTGAATGTTTCACAATGCAACGGATGACTTTTTTTTTTCTTTTTCTTTTTTTAATACTGTAATCTGTAGATTACGAGATGAGATGAGATGATTACTGTTGAATGTTGTTGGAGTTGCGTAGAGATGTAAATTTTCCGGAAAAATATAAGTGGCGGAAAAAAACGGAAAAATTGGAAAAATTTATTTTTCATGTCTGTTTCTCCCAAATAAATTATATTTTCTTAGAGAATATTAAATAATAAACATTTTTTCCCATTTATTTGTATTAAATGAAAATTATTTTCACTTTATATTACAAAATAAAAAGAAAGTAGCAAAACCTGCTTTTAAAAGTTTAGTTTTTTTTCCACAGCCTAAGAATTTTTAAAACACTATTGTTTGTTGTATCATATCTCTGTTGAAATGATTTTTCAGTTACATGTTTAACTACCAATTGACCTAATGTAAGAACCTGGCAATTATGTCTGCAGTATGGAATGAAATAAATTATGCATTCCATTTACATAAGTATAGTTTTTAAATAAATGATACTAGTTTAAAGAAATTGTTACAGTTTTGTCATTATTATCAATATCAGTATTCAAAAAATTCCATTGTTTGTTTAAAAAATGTATATTTTTACATTATTACACTTTTTTCTTACAATTATAATTTTATTTCTTTTAAAAAATATGTTTAGTTTTGGTATAGCTTTCCAATCTCAACTCAAAGTTTTGATTTAGTTTTATAATCTAAATTCAAACAAAACCAAGTTTTAGTTTGGCTTACTCAGGTCTGCAACTAAAAAATAGCATATGGATTTATTAACTGTTAGATTTTTATTCACTGAAACCAGAAAAATATTTTAAGTTTAACTAAACGTATTTTTTTTTTCTTTTTATCCTGAAATCTGGTATTCTATTCTTGAGTAAGAAACCATATTCAATAATGTTTCCATATTGTAATTTCATATTTCTAAGAATGGAACTCAAAAGTTATGAAAACAGAACACTACAAATAGAAAATGCTTGCTATTTGAGGAATTAACAAAAGCAGTTACATACAGAGATAAACTTCTAGTGTGCTTTAAAAAACTACAAAAATTCAAAGTTTAATCAAGAGGGAATGTATAATCTGGAACATAGTTACTTGTAATAAAATATGGTTTTTTTTTTTTATCGCAGTTATACTTTTCTAATGCAAACTGCCCACGTTTTTGCAACATTACTGTATATTATGGAGGTCAATTTTAGATTCAATACCTTGAAAAAACATTCAATTAATCAGCTATAACGAAATCTTGAAAAAAGCAGCATAGTAGTGCCACCTATAGGGAAATTTACACCAAAAACTAAACAACATTAATATATTTCAGGAACTGTCTGAATCTGTAGTTTGATAAAAAAAATCGTCCTTTAGTCCATGAGATAGAGCTATTGCGATAATCATGAATAATGCAGCATAGCAGCGTCATCTGTTGAGCGATTTACACCAAAAAGTAATGTGCACGAAGTTATATCAAAGATTAACTTAATCTGAAGTTTTATGAAAATACATACATTAATTCTTGAGATAGAACTATTGTGGAAATTATGAATAATGCATCATAGCAGCACCATCAGTTGGGAGATAGACACTAATAACTAAACATCTCGAGTTTATATCAAGGTGTAACTGAATCTAAAGTTTTATGAAATTATGTGCATCAGTTCTTGAGATCGTGTGCCCATAAAATTTTTGTCCCATACAGACTCACAGAGTGACAGATATTTTCCAAAAACTATCAAATCTTGTTCAGGACCTTCTAAAACGTTTAAATACACCAAAAACTGGAAGTCAAAATTTTGACGAATTCAATACTTACTTCTTGAAAAGATAGAAAAGGTAATAAATGCATGCTTCAAATTTTATGTTAAATTTCTAATTTTACCATTTCTATTAATCGGCATATTATTGAAATAATTTTGCACATTGTTATATCTGTTATGATGTGCACTAGATGGCGCCATCAGCGCCAGCCAAAAATGCAGTTTAGCCGCGAACGATGTTCGGCGGGCGTTCGTTGTCAGCCACGATGTAAGACGGTCGGATCTTGGATCCAGGAATAAATTCATATCTTAATGCATCCAGCCCTAGTGATTATTTAGTATTTCCATACACCTTTAGAAATGTTTTAGTGGCGACGAGGATAATTACTATCGATGTTTTTTCAATTAAAAAAATGTTTTTTGACGCGATTTTGAAGAAAGAGCGTCAGCGGTGGATGGCCGCGTGTTCCTACTAGGCCTAAGCGCAGATCGGCGGACGGACGTTACGGCGCAGGCTTAATCGGCGACCGGCGACCCCAGAATTGTTTATTCAAGTTCCGGCATGGCTTCTTTTGGTTGCATTGCGGAATTTAATCCATCGGTCGAATCCTGGAGCGAATACTCCGAAAGATTGGAACAGTTCTTCATCGCCAACGCCATAGACGAAGACAATAGAAAGCGTGCTGTTTTCTTAACGGTGGTAGGACCTGCCACTTACGGATTGCTTCGGAATCTGCTATCGCCGGCTGCACTCACATCTAAGACATTAGCGGAACTCATCGGCATCCTCAACGGACATTATGATCCAGTGCCTTCAGAGATCGTGGAGCGATTCAAGTTCAACAGCCGCGTACGGCGCGCGGACGAATCAGTGGCCGATTATATCGCAGAGCTTCGGAAATTAGCGAAGTATTGCAATTACGGCGAATCTCTGGATATGATGCTCCGTGATCGGATCGTTTGCGGTATACAAGACGAAGGAATACAACGAAAATTGTTATCAGAAAGCAATTTAACCCTTTTGCGAGCGCAACGGCCGCGAAAAAACGAGATCGTTAAATCGGCGTCCAATTCAAATAACGGCCTTACAGGGAAGAAGTGTTATCGTTGTGGCGATTCCAAACACCATTCTTCTGATTGCAAACACAAAAATAGCACGTGTTATAGCTGTAAAAAAGTGGGGCACCTGTCAAAAATGTGTTTATCGAAGAATAAACAAGGTTACAAACCTAAAGTTAACTTAGTTGCTGAATCTAAAGAAGGTTTAGGCAGTAAGGACTATACAATATTTAATTTAAGAAATAACAAGGAAGATTACCCTCCTATGAAAGTTACTTGTGAGATCCAAGGCCAGCCTGTTATTTTTTAAATTGACTCAGGGGCTCCATTTTCCATAATGCCTGTAAAACTGTTTGATAAAATTAGAAGATTCTGCCCTCCTTTGGAAAAAACGAACATTAAGCTTCAGTCTTACACCAACAATACCACTGATATTTTGGGAGTTACAAATGTGAATGTGGTGTTCCAAGCAAGAACAGAGACTTTACCTCTGCTAGTGGTTTCTCAGGGAAGCACTAATTTAGCTGGGCGAAACTGGATTGTTCCATTAAGCCTAATGAATGCGTTTGATGCCAACATGAACCACACGTTACATTGTGTAAGGACTGAGCAGCTCAAGCTAGATGGACTTTTAAAAGAGTTCCAGAATATTTTCTCACCAGGCTTGGGATTAGTGAAAGGAATTAAAGTTCATCTTACCTGTAAAACTGGTGAACCCCCGAAATTTTTCAAGGCTCGTCCTGTACCATATGCATACAAGGAAAAAATCAACAAGGAAATAGACCGCCTTCTTGCAGATGGCATTTTAGAGCCAGTTAAAACTTCTGATTGGGCAGCTCCTATTGTTCCTGTGCTGAAGCAAGATGGCAGAATTAGAATATGTGGTGACTTTAAGCTAACAGTCAATAAAGTAACAGAATTAGAGCAGTACCCTCTGCCAAATATCGAAGATTTGTTTGCTGAAATGTCTGGGGGTACAGCATTCACTAAATTAGATCTGCGGGATGCATACTGTCAATTAGAGCTCGATGAAGAGTCAAGACGCCTGGTAGTGATAAATACGCACAGAGGTCTCTTCCGGTACACACGCCTGGCTTTTGGCATTGCTTCCGCCCCGGCTATTTTTCAACGTGAAATTGACAAGATCTTACAAGGGGTAAAAGGAGCCTCTAAATACTTGGATGAGCTTCTAGTAACTGGTAAAACCGAAGCAGAACATCTACAGAACTTACAAGAAGTTCTCTCTCGTCTGCAAGCAGCAGGTGTAAAGTTACATCCAGAAAAATGTGAATTTCTCAGACCATCTGTGGAATATCTTGGTCATCGTCTGGACAAAGATGGGTTGCATCCAGTTGAATCGAAGGTCAAAGCGATTACGGATGCTCCGGAACCAACAAATGTAGACGAGCTACGCACTTTTATTGGCTTAATCACCTATTATGCGAAATTTTTACCTAACATGTCAACACTGTTAGCACCCTTATACCAGTTGCTGGAAAACAAACGGCCATGGAGATGGGGTTCATCACAACAAGAAGCTTTTAAAAAAGCTAAAGATGTCCTGCAAACCTCATCATTACTAGTGCATTTTGACCAAGACAAGGAAGTGATCCTGGCTTGTGATGCAAGTCCTTATGGGCTTGGTGCTGTTCTGTCACATAAAACTCCAGATGGTGATAGACCAATCGCTTTTGCTTCTCGCTCCCTGACGAAAGCAGAAAAAAATTACAGTCACATTGAGAAGGAGACTTTAGCCTTAGTGTTTGGAGTGACTCGATTCCGGAACTATCTCTTGGGACGTAAATTTACGTTACTTACAGACCATCGTCCTTTAGTAACTTTATTATCAGAAGACAAACCAGTTCCATCAGTTGCTGCAGCCCGTATCCAGCGATGGGCATTGACTTTATCTGCCTACGTTTACAAGATAGAGTACCGAAAAGGGAAGTTGCACGGAAATGCTGATGCTTGCAGCAGACTTCCACTGAAATCTGAAACGGCGGAGCCTCCAATACCTGTCGAGTCGGTTTTGCTTATCCGACAGTTAAATGATAGTCCACTGACAGCACATCTAATCCAAAGGGAGATAGACAAGTGTTCTGCACTGAGCCGTCTACGATCTCATATTCAAAATGGGTGGCCAAAGAAAGTGACAGAAAACTTACAAGCCTTTTGGCATATCCGACATGAACTGTCAGTTGAGGAAAACATCATTCTCAGAGGTTCCCGTGTTTTTGTTCCAGGAAAGTTTCGTCAATTTGTTTTGGATGAACTTCACAGTGCTCATCAAGGGATTTCTGCTATTAAATCTCTGGCTCGTTCCCATGTCTGGTGGCCTGGTATTGATCGGGACTTAGAAACAAAAGTTCGAAACTGCCTCGACTGTCAAGAAAATGCTGCAGCTCCTCCTTCGACAAAAATCCCTTGGCTCACACCTAAAAAATCTTGGGAGAGAATCCATATCGACCATGCAGGTCCTGTAGAAGGCCATTGGCTATTAATTATAGTTGATGCCAAAACAAAATGGCTTGAAGTGATTCCAGTGCCCAACACCACAGCAACTTCAACAATAATAGCTCTGCGAAACCTGTTTGCACGCTTTGGCTTACCAGAGAGCTTAGTCAGTGATAACGGACCTGGCTTCCGTAGTGACGAATTCACAAATTTCTTGAAAAGAAATGGCATTACACCAATTAAAACCGCACCGTACCATCCGAATTCAAATGGTTTAGCGGAGAGAGCAGTGCGTACAGTAAAAACTGCATTGAAGAAAGCTAAAGAAGGCACTTTCACTGAAAGACTGACCAGATTTCTTCTGAATTTTCGAAATACCCCATCAAAAGCAACGGGTATATCTCCAGCTGTGGCAATGTTCGGACGACCTCTTCGCATGCGGTTGGATCTTATCCGCAGTGCTGAAGTTAAAACATCTGAGAGGGGAGATACCCATAATAGCAAATTTACAGAAGGCACTCCTGTCTGGGTGCGCTCTTTTACCCGGGGCCCATCTTGGGTTGTTGGAAAGGTTACAGGAACAATGGGGAATACAATGTGCAAAGTCAAGACAACTTGGGGTATTTGGACACGACACATTGATCAAATTCGTTACAGGCAAGAGGACACTCTACAGGAAATTCCTCCAGCTCCAGAACTACCAGATTCTGTTTCTTCAGGATCAGATGTGTCAGTGTCTAAAGTGCAACCGAGAGATGTAGTAGAGTTACCAGCTGATCAGGTGACAGACACCCTTCTACCTCCTACGCTGTCTCCGCAGGTAAGTGTCCAAGAACACAGTTCTCAGGCAGATCCTCTGGCACTCTCGCAGCAAGCAGTTTTGCAGAATCCAGGAGCGCCACTTCCTAGACGTTCCACTCGTCCAAAAGCAAAACCTGAACGTTTGCAATATTAGACTTTTTGATTTGGACTGTTAAATTTTGAACTGTGTCAAGGACTTTATTTTTTATTGTATTGTGCATGTCTAACAACTTGAATATTTCCTTTAAGAAGGAAGAGAATGTTATATCTGTTATGATGTGCACTAGATGGCGCCATCAGCGCCAGCCAAAAATGCAGTTTAGCCGCGAACGATGTTCGGCGGGGGTTCGTTGTCAGCCAAGATGTAAGACGGTCGGATCTTGGATCCAGGAATAAATTCATATCTTAATGCATCCAGCCCTAGTGATTATTTAGTATTTCCATACACCTTTAGAAATGTTTTAGCACATGAATTAATTTTTAAAAAGAGAAGTTGCATTTAATTATATATCTAGATTTTTTTCATGTAATCCTGTTTATGTGAAATTGTGAATTTCTTGTACATATACTTATGCAAAATATATTCAGAACTTGTGAATAAGAAATTATTACTATTTTTAGAGTCCTATTTAGACATTTTTAATAAGGTTATTTATGCATATATACAACTTGATTAGATTCAGCTGCTATATGGCATGAGATTTTTTTTTCTTCAATCACTGCATTTGCGAAAGATTCAATTTGTAGATTAAACTTTTTTCTGAAATGTCTATTTTCAAGAGAAATTTTACGAAGGGTCTTGTGTTTCAAACAAGAAAAAAATGTGAAGGATCCTTTCAAGTCTTCTCAAACAGATTTCCTCAAAGATCAGATTACCCACATTAAAGTTTTCTTGTGGTTCACTCAACATAAAAATAAATAAAATAAAAAGTATGAGAATGTAGCTATTACAAAATTTTCACTATATTATTTCATAAATGAAATTACAATTTTTCCAGTTCGGAAAAATTGAAAAATAAGCCTTCGGAAAAAACCCGAAAAAAACTGGTTTTTTTCCCAATTTTTCCGGGTTTTTTTCCGAGCATTTCCATCTCTAGAGTTGCGGGTTGTCCAGGTTTACCAATAGTATGAAGATAGAATAGTAGAAGGATAACAGAGAAGATAAGCCTTCCCCAGCAGAATTTAGCCCTGAAAATATTGCTCGATTCCTGGTGCTAGTGCTTCCGTTCTGTGGATCAGACGAGCTAATGTCTGCCAGCTTTGGGACTTCGATTCGTTTCGAAGTTTCAATTTCGAAACAGGATGTAGGGGGTGCCACCTTTACCGTTCTTCATTCATGAATCGCCCGAACAGCCATTCTAGGAAGGGCTTCAGTATCAAAAGTGGAAGCATCGTCTTTGTTCTCCTTCTACTTTTAACCTTCATGCCAACAGAGAGATAGAGCGGATTAGCACCAATGGAATTTGAACCAGGGATCTCATGATCAGGAGGCGAAAACGTTCGCGTCAAGCAAAAGGTTAAGCCAGTTACTCTAAACTAGTTACTTGCTTCATACTGATCAAGTGATATGAGATCACTACAGTATCATTATTGTTGCCATATATCTGAACAGAAAATGTGCTTTCACAGTCCTTAATCCTTTCAAGAGTGGTGGTCATGCGAAGTAACCACCTAATTTTAATTCAAAAACTGACAATCGACACCCAGAATTATTTGATAAAATTTTCCATATATATTAAAAATGTAGGAAAGCAAGTTCTTAATTTCTTAAAAAATTGCTTGTAAATTCCTGTGTCAGTCAATTATTTCCCCATTTTACGAATATAATTGTTCAGCTCTTGAAAGTGTTAAAGATAAGTAATGAAAATAATTGGTACGCTGTTTTGATTTCTTTTTCAAAAGCATTTTTCTCAAAACAAATTTTCTGCAATTTATGTGATAATACTGTGGATGTTCGCCCTACTTTATACTAAAACGCTCGTGCTGTTTGAAGTACAATACCTTTGCTGTAATAAATAGCTTATTGTGTAATATATTTTTTAAACCGTCAAAATTCTGAATTTTTTTAAATATATTTGTATTATTTTTTATAACTGAATCAGACTATTTCCCTTCATGGAGGTTTAACCCACTAAATAATATGAATGTAGTCTTAATTAAATTTCATCAAACTTTTTTTGATAGAGTTTTATTTAAATTCTTCTCTGAGAAACACATTTATTTCACCTGGTCACTGGGTAAAACTAAATCGTCAATATGTTAAAAGGTTACATCTAGTTATAAGATAGAATTTTTTTTTTTAATCAAGAATTTTTTTTTTCACTTTATTTAAAAATACAATATCTAGAAGTATATTTACTATAGTCTGTGGCGGGCGAATTTCAATTTTTGCAGTTCATTCTATCCGTCTCATCGAGCTAAATAATTTGCCATCATGCATATCGGGTACTGAGTTTTAATAATGGAAGGCGGGTCAAAGTTTAAAATTTCGTTCATTGAAAACTAGTTCGCGTCAAATAAATAATTTCGATTTAAATTTATTTATGGTTCTTACACTGACGTGTATTTATATTAGTCAATTTTTGACACACTGTTCATTCCGAAGAAGTAAGTAAAGCAAAAATATTTTTCAGAGTGCGCTGAGCGAGCAATGGTTTTTTCAGCCGACTCATCAATGCACTCAAAATAGCCCTGCTTTTTTTTTCTTGAATTTTAAAACAGTAGTCTGTAAGGATAACAGTTTCCACCCTTACCAATGTATCCTCCTATGGCAAATCCATCTTGATCGGTAACATAGGAATGAACTTAAATAATACAAACTGATAATGTGCCAATGATTGAAGCCTTATGACATTGTTTCTTAACATGAAGCAAATATTTAATTCGTTGACTAAAGTATAGTCTAAAATAAAATTTACGAGGACTTTCCTAGTCGGAAACACATTAAATCCAGCGGTTGAATGAGGTTAGTTGATTTTGCAGGCTTGCACTTCGGGATGATTTGCATCTCTTCAATAAATGAAGCAGAGTACGAAAATAGACTTGTCGCATGATGTATGAGAACGGCCTTGTTTTTTCTCTTTGTCTCATTTCTGGTATAAAGAAGTTGTTGAATTAATCTTTTAATAGAGGAATAGTTAATTTTCCCGACTTTGAGCAGACGATGTAGTAATTGTTTCGCTTCAAAAGAGGAAGTTTAATAGGAAATCCCTTTCTCTCTTGAAGACAGATAAAAAGTATCTGGAAGGAAATGCCATTCATTGAAACTGTGGGTTGAATGATATATGAATGAGTCGTGAAAATTTTGGATTGAATCAAAACAGAGACGACTTGGATGTCTTTGAAAGGCAGAGTTCTTCCGGAATGCATTTCGTAATTGAAGGAAGAATGATCATTGCTACAGATGCAAGCTGGAGAAAACGCTCTAGGTAAGGACTTGACACTCGCGACGTAGCCTACACACTGTTCCTAAAGCCAGTAGCCTTGTTTTAGGTAGCTTTTATTACAAAAAGTAAAAAGCTGAGAAAGCTACAGACAGGATCTCGCTGTAGCTCGAGGAGCCAGGCAACTTGAGCGACAAAAGCAGCTGTCGGCGAGGGTCATTGAGAACCATGCAATGCAGGAGAACGTGCTCCGGGGTATCCAACTCAAAACAATGCCTACACAGCGGGGAGAAGACTTGGTTCATACAAAAGAGACGCTGCTGGGTGAGGATCATCCTAGCCCTCCATCGGGCAATAAGCACATCCGTTCGCCTGGAGGGGGTCCACAGAGAATAAGACCGGTCAGTGGTGAGGTGAGGGTAAGTAGGTGCGTAGTCACTGTTAAGCCATGAGAAGTCATTTTCAGTGAGCCAGCTCTTTTTAATGTGAGAGCGTAGGTCCTCCGGAGAAATCTAAAGGATGGACTGGCAGAGAAAAGGACCATTTTTGGCCAGAACGTCAGCCCTCTCGTTCGGGACGATACCCTTATGAGCGGGGCACCAGACCAAAGTGACGGAGTAGCCCCTACTACTCAAGACCGAAATGCTATGGATCATATGGAGAATGACCTTAGGAGAACGAAGTGAATATGCCTGGAGAGCTCGCAAGACAGACAAGCTATCCGTTAAAAGAAAAATAGTCTTGTGAACCGATGGAAGATGAGTAATGGCCAACCAGAGTGCGATCGCCTCGGCGGTGAAAATGGAATTACAATGATGGAGCAAGGCAGCCACGGCACGGTCAGAGTCGGCATCAATTGTCGCCACCGATGTCTTCGCAGAGTCTTTAGAGGCATCGGAGGAAAGAACAGTACAGGAACGGTGGGCCTCGCGCCAGCGGGCCCATTCGCTCGCAAGGACACGATCAGGGAGCGAGACGTCCTGAAAGGGAAGGCCCGCAGTAATTATATGAGGAGACAAATCCTGAGGTAGAGGAGGCCAGATGAACCGAATTATCTTAGAAAGATAGCAGCCATAAGCGGCGGACAAGGAGTCACAGAGGCGAGTCCAATTAGAGCCAAAGTCATCGGGAGGATGAGTCGACCTGAGAGAGTCACTGAGAACAAGTCCCGGGGGAAGGGCGAGCTGCCGTAGGAGAAAAGCCTTCGTCAGGAACAGGAGTCGGCTGCGGATTGAGGTCGCACCAGCTTCACGTTGAAGGACCGGAATGGGAGTGCACATGAGAAGGCCGGTAGCAGTGCGAAGAGCAGCATAGTAGATTCTCTCCAGAGTGATCATTGCAGATTTATTACAGTCGAAGAAGAGCGCACATCCGTATTCGAGAAGGCTTCTGACCAGAGCATTGATGATACGCTGCAGGTGCGTGCTGGCAACTCCTCTAGAGTGACTTGCCACAGCCTTAATGTAGTTGAGACGCCGAAGAGCTTTGATACGGATCATCGAAAAGTGTGAGCGAAAGTTAAGGGAGCGACTAAACCAGATTCCCAAGATCTTCACAGTGGCGCTCCAAGGGACCTCCTGCCCCGCAACAAACGGAGGGTTGCCCGGGTCACGGCTGCGAGAGAAATTTATGGCTAAGCACTTTTCAGGCGAGATCCTTAACTTGTTGGCCGCACACCAATTACAAATCCTCTGCAGGGCACTGTTAAGCTTTTCGCGGGCACGACGCTCGTTAAGGCCAATGACGTACACGATAATATCATCGGCGTACACTATGAGGTAGACGCCATCTTCCAAGATCTCTACGATATCAGCCAAGTAGATTAGAAATAGGAAAGGGAAGAGCACACTACCCTGAGGAACGCCATGACGACAGGGGCCCACCCCAGAAGTAGCCGACCTCCATCTGATCTGGATCCGGCGCTCAGTGAGAAAATCAGCAATCCAACGACCCATACGTCCACGAATACCCAGCGAAGCCAACTTATAGATAAGATTGTCAATCCAAACGGAGTCGTAGGCAGCCTTGATGTCAAGACACACGGCGGCCACAAAGTGGTTGTTTGCCCTCGCACGACGTACGTGATCAACAAGAGTGCAGAGAGCCGTAGTGCAGTCCCTAAAAGGGTGGAATCCTGGGAGGAAAGATGTTTCGCACACTGGTCCAGATCAGAAGGCGACAGAGGATTATCCTTTCCATAACCTTGACACAGACGGAAGTCAGGGCAGTCGGTCTGTAAGAACTTGTCTGCATAGTCGGTTTGCCCGGCTTACGAATCGGGATGATAGTGGCCAATTTCCAGGATGCCGGAAGCGACGAACTTTCAAACGAGGCGTTGAAGATCGAAAGAAACTTTTGACGATTGTCAGAGTGAAGGTTTTGCAAAAGGCTGGCGGAAATACCGTCAGCGCCAGGGGACGTAGGCCTGGTGTGTTTGAGTGCATCTGAAAGCTCATCCAAAGAAAAACAGGCATCCAAAGAATCGTCCCCATCACTAAGGTCAAAAGGCAAGGGTTCATAGGCATCTAGTTGTTGAAAATGCTGCAAGAAAACCTCGGCCTGAAGATGAGCAGAAACCACTGGATGAGGGTTGAACAATACATTGTCCCCATGAGTAGACTCTCTGTTAGCAAGAGCTTCAGAATCTTGAAAATTCTGCCACTCGAGCAGCTATCCCGACAAATCGTGTCCCAGTACTGGCGAGACACAAGTTTCATGTGGCGCCGAAGTTTGGCAGCAAAAACATCTTGTAGTTTTTCCAATGTTCCCTGGAACAAGTAGAGCGGGCCCACTTTAGGAACCTCCGCTTTTGGCGCAATAGAAATTGGCAGGTAGCATCCACCAAGGTGGGGACGGGACCGCCTGGAAACGCCGGATCACTTGCTGAGTCTGGATAGCCTGACGACAGAACTGCTCAAACTCTGAGTAGGTGGGATTGGAAGCGTGTAACAGCTCATTTAGGCAGGCGCGAGCCTTAGGCCAATTCACCAAAACCCGACCAGGCCCAGCCGGGGCTATCATGCTATTATGGAATAAAACAACAGGATGATGGTCCGAGTCAAAATTATCGGAGTGGATGTAGAAGTGGATGTCCCATGAAATGAAGGGGACAACAAGGTGAGGTCCAACAGAGAGGCCGACCCGTTAAGAGCAGAGCGTGTCGGAGAATCCAAGTTCAGGAAACAGATCTCATAGGAGGCAGACCAGTCTAATAGATGTCGAACTCTAGGAGGGAATGGAGGATTATTACCCAGAAGATTTATGTTGAAATCACCCAAGAGGAGGATTGGGGAACTCAGCGAATCCAAGACCCCAGAGAGCCACTCGCCCGGGAAAACACCCGAGGGGGAGTATACATTTATCAAAGAAATCCAGGAACGGTTAAACCAGACTTTGACAGCTAAAACTTCAAAGTCTGGTGTCGGACAGGGAGGCAACGGTACCAAAAGAGCAGCCAAAGAGGTATGAATAGCCGTCACAAGGCCACCACCACGAATTTCCAGACGGTCCTTACGAAACACATTCATGCCCGGGAGTGAAAAACTATCCGACGGCGAAAGGAAGATCTCCTGCAGGCAAATAATGCGAGCCTAGGCGAAGATGGGAGATCGAAGCCAATGACCATTGGCCCGGACACTTCTGCAGTTCCAATGAACTAAAAAACTGAACATAAAGAAAAATCACAAAGAGGAAGCTTATGTAATGAAAACCCAACAACCAAAAGTTCGTGAACCCCAACCCCGGACCGCAGACATGGAAAGCAAAAATGGGAAAAACTCATTAGCGAAACAAAAACCCGAAAATAACTCAATAGGACGAGACAATAACTCAACAGACTGCAAATAAACATGACAACAAAAATAGTAACAAAAAGAAAATAACAAAAGGAAACGCTTACCTCAACCGCCCTAAGTGATGGAGGCATTGGGATCGGGCTTGTCTCTCATAATGACAAGATCGTCTAAAGTCCAGTCATCCCCTGAGGAAAAGTCCGTGTTCTGTGTTTGGAGATTATTTAGATTGGGCATCCCGGTGCACACCTTTTTGACATTGCTATTACGTGAAAGGGTGCGAGTCACAGGAGTACCCGGCCTTTGCAGTTTATCAGTGGCGCTCTGTGAAGAAGGGGGGTGACCTGGGGCAAGAGCGTCCCGCAGGGCCCCAACCACGGATGACGTGACGGTAGACAGCATATGTTCATAATTTAACGCCTGGGCTTCCAGGACAGACTGCATCATAGCAGCAATATTCTCGGCAAACCCTTGTAGCATAACCTGAAGGTCAGCTCTGGTGATGTAGTCCGCCGGAGGGGGGAGGGGAGGAGTAGCGATGGCCTGGGCATAGGACTCGGCTTTAGCGTAGCCACTGGTCGGAAATTGTTTCCGTGCTTCACTAAATCCCAGATGCTGTTCACACTTAAATTTCGAAAAACGAATTTCTTGTACATATTTGGGGCAAGTTTTGTCTGTGGCATGATGACTGCCTTTGCAGTTGGCACAAATGGGGGGGGGTCGACCGTACAGGAACCCGTATGAACAGTAGCACACTGGGCGCACACAGGGTCGCTTCTGCATACACGGGTGCCATGTGTGAATTTCCAACACTTTTGGCATTGTCTAAGCCTGTCGATAAACAGGGAAATTCGGAAAACTTGGTACCGGTTTAACAGTCCGGTACCACAGTTTAACAGTCTCAGGCAAGTTGCATCCCAAATTCGTCACCCGAACGGTCGAAGTGGGGCCAGAATTCTTACGTATAAATCGTCGAACCTCCAATACAGGAATACCAGAAAGTTCTAGCTCATCCGCTATGTCTTTACAATGAATTTTGGGTTCCATGTTGCGAAACAAAAACCTGGTTGTGATGTTGTCCGTTAGCAACTGGGCAGAAACCGGGATGCCCAGGAGAGTTTGAATGTTCAACACTTGAGTAGCCGTTACTGCATTTTGTGTGACTAATGTGAGCTTTCCTTGCCGGGAAAGCCGCAGGGAATCAATTCCCATATGGTTGTCAACTTGTGACGAAATGGCGTCGCGTAGAGCCTTCGGATGAAAATTCGGAATCGTTCCTGTAACAGCAGAAATTAATATCGATACGCTCGCTATGCCAGCCTCATTGGCTTCATTTACAATTTCAACTTGTGTTTTATTTCTTCGGTGCAAAACACCATTTGCGACTTGTATCTCAACGTTTTCCATTTCAACATTATTTTTTGGAATGCTTGCGTTTTCGGGAAGAGTGTCATTAACTGCTAGAGATTGGGGTGACCCCGACATGATAAACAACTTAGATCCTGAACCACATGAACTAAAACCACGCAACAATACAACACGAAAACAAAAAATACACAAAGTAAAAAACTAGCTTACAGTTTAAGCAGTGAACTAATGCAAAAATAATGTACAACCCGAAATGAAAAGATAGAACTTTCCTTAAAGCTAAGCAATAATGAAGAAAACGTGCACACTTCGCACTCAAATACAAACACCGCCCACCACGGTATAGTAAACGTCGGAGAAGTTGCCAAACCGCACCAACCTACTCTGACCAGAAACTCTCCGGAATCCACAAACAATAAGTAACGAGAAAAAACATACGATGTAAGCAAATTAATGTTGTTGCCATTCAAGAATGACAAATTCCAAATCTATAAAAAATATTGTGAAAAGTTGCCTCCGATTTTAAAGGCTATTTATTTTCTGACCGATGAAAACGTTCCATAATCGTAATGGAGAGTTCTCATTGGTCAGATTTACAGTGGGAGAAGTATATGACGTCGCTACATTTTACTGTGCTTTGAAATATTTTCACGATTTCAAATATAATACTTAATTAAAACTTTTTATTTAAGGAAAGTGAAGGTGCGTTTTAAATGCATTATTGTTAGAAATTTTATATTCGGGTTGCTTTAATTTTTTTTTTACAGTCGTGAGTGACTCTTCTAGTGATCGGTCGTGTTCGACGGCTGGCGCGCGCGTTTAGGAGTCAGGAACATGGAGTGGATCATTATCGCGGATGTTCAGTACTGTACAGTACTCGTTGCTGTGCGCTTAGGAATAAATTAAGAACAGATCATGGACTTGAGGCTAAAGTAGGTCACGTGATGCGTTTTACGAATATTTTGGATTTTGTTTAAGTGAACATATATATGTATTTTTATTACGAAAATCATGTTGTAGAAGTATAAAGAAATGTAATCGTCAGTTTTACCTATTTTGATCCATAAAAGGTATGAAATAACTAAATTATATATGAAATTCAGTTCTCCGAGATATTCTACTCCAGATAAAAATTCCTCGATCGCGAGTGGCCTGATTTATGTCTCTCGAAAACGGTCATTGTTTACTTTTTACTGTTGACATTTGTTTTCGATGTTATAAAGTATTTACTTTTACGTATTAGCTAAAAATTTGAAGTTTTACATTGTTATAATTTTTTAAATGCAATGAGCGAAGACGAAAGTCCCATTGCAAGAAGACAGCGCGGCAAAGCGGGGAGTTGCAGAATAGAATTCGGGTGGTAAATACTGCATCCCAACAAGTTCGACGCGAAAGTGGCTATGATTGACCACATTGTAATTTTTTTATCATCCCTTTAATGCAAACGCGCCATTTTGACGGGCTATCTTCTAGTTTTATATAATATTCAACCTACAACAATCTGCATTTTTTAAACACATAATATTTATAAGTATATAAAATTCTTAGATGTTTTCAATAGAAATAAATAATTGAAGAAAATATACAAATAGATATTTAAATTATACCTAATTTATAATAGTGCTTTTATAAGTTTTATATCGGAAAACAGTTTTTATGTTCATAGACAAATGAAAACGCACTGCCGGCAATTATTATTCATAGGTCCAATTATTACTCATTTTCCTCAGTAGGCAAATTCTTTTGTGTGTCCCTGTAAATGTAAACGAATGTTATGTTCTTTGTGCACTCTATTCTATATAAAGAACCTTGTATTAAACTTTGTGATGTACATGAATTTCAGTAGGTAAAATATTGTTACGAATTTTGTAAATAGTTAGTGTTTGTACTGTAAAATAATGTAAATAATCTTATTAAGCTCCATTTCTTTACTTATATTAGTTTTTGTTACATTGTCTCTGTTATCAAGCAAACTTGTCCATTATTTTCAGTGTATGTCTACGGCAGATTGGCGAAATAATGAAGATATCGCCAAGTTGGCGTCACTTTTGGCGACTAATTTTGGTCGCCAAATTTGGCGATATATCGCCAAGTTGGCGACAAACTTGGCGATTGTTGGCGATGGTAACCCTTTCCTCTCTGGTAACCCCCCTTAGATATACTGATACATTGTTTGTTGTTCCGTGGATTTTTTCGAGTAGGTTCTAGAAATTTCTAGCACATGCTCCGAACCTATATAAGAAGAGAAGCGATGCGAGCTGTTGTTATTATTTACCAGTCAGTCATTGAGTGAACTTCTAGGTTTAAGCAAGTTTGCTTGATGTATTGAGTTTTATCTACGTTGTTTTGAATGTGATATAGTGTTGAGACATTGTATAAAGAGTCTCTGCGACCTATATTTGTACTTGTTCGATAGATTTAAACAGTTATTTTGGAATATCTTGTAATATTTGTGAGTTTCGAAGACTCTGTTGTTCTGAAGTTCTGTAAATAAATTATTTTCTACTTTTCTATAAGCAAGAGTTTGAAGTTGTCTAACCATAAGATCAAAAGAACCCAATATACGCTACAATTTTTGGTGTCAGGAGTCGGGATCTTATGGCGAAAACACGAACAATGGACGTACAACTGAAAGAACTGTTAGAAGCTATTAACGGATTAAGAACAGAGCTGACCAATAAAATTGATAAAGGCCAAGAAGAGTTGGCGGACAAAATGAATAAAGGCCAAGAAGAGTTGGCGGATAAAATGAATAAAAACGAAGAAAGAATGGAACAGTTGACAAAAAAAATTGACAAATGCCAAGAAGAAGTGACCGAAAAGATTAATATAGGCCAAGAAGAAATGAAGAAAACTTTAGAAGAAAAGTTCTCGTCGGTTGAGAGACGAATAGAGGAAGTAGAAGAGAAAATTCAGAAAGAAGTTAGTAATGTAGAAGAGAAAATGGAAAGGAAAATAGAGGAAGTAGAAGAGAAAATTCAGAATGATGTTAAAAATGTTGAAGAGAAAATGGAAGGAAAAATAATTGAAATAGATGAAAAGCTAAATAAAAGAGTACAAGATCTCGAGAAGAAGCTTTCAGCGTCCAGTGGTAATTATGAAGAATTTAGGAATCCGCCTGCTTCTCCCGTGCACATCAAACTGTCGACATATGACGGAAAGAGTTCCTGGCAAGTTTATAAGACCCAATTCACCATTGTAGCCGAAGCGAACAAATGGAGTGACGAGGTGAAAGCTTGTCAGCTGGCAGCATCTTTAAGAGGGGAAGCCGCCGACGTGCTGCAAACATTGCCCGATATGACGCAACTCAATTTTGAGACTTTAAGTTGTGCACTTGAAATGAGATTCGGCGAAAAATTCTTCAAGGATTATACGAGAATACAAATGAAGAGCCGCCATCAAAAATCGAGTGAAACCCTTCAAGAGTTTGCCTCGGAAATTGAACGACTTGCAAATTTAGCATTCAGTGACTGTCCAACAAATGTACGGGAAATGCTCTCACTGCAATATTTTGTAGACGGAATAAAAGATCCAGAAGTGCAAAGAGCGGTACGAATGGCAGATGTACAGGATTTAAAGGCTGCACTACTATATGCCTTAAAGTTGGAAGCAGCTACACAAGCCAGCCGAAGAGATCGTCATTCAGTCCGAGAGGCAACGGTGAACAAAAGCTCAGACAATGAAATCGACATCTTGAAAGAAATTAGGAAAATAAATCAAGAGCTTGAAGCTTTGAAATACGGAAGAACAAGCTCAAGAAGACAGAATCTCACGTGCTGGGGATGCGGTGATACAGGACATCTCCGAAGAAATTGCCCCAAAATCCACGAACGTGAGATAAATTCAAACAGTCAGCAGGGAAACTAAATTTTGGCCATCTCGCGGGGCGGAGGTTGCCAGAGAATGAAAAGCCCCACCTGAAGATCCTCCAGATATCAAAAATGAGCGGCGGTAATAACGAATTATATGTGATAGGCTTTATTAACGGAATTCAGTGCCGTATGATTGTCGATACAGGAGCCAATGTGACAATAATAAGAGAAGATTTGGCTCGAAAATTGAAATGTAAACTCATCTGGACTCCACCATGCGTTACCCTTCAAACTGTGACGGGCGACAAGATTGGCATATATAAAAAGGTCAATTTAACTATCAACTTTGGAGGAACGAAATATTACCATACGGCATATGTGGCTGACATAACAGATCCTTGCTTAATCGGACTAGATTTTCTGAAGAAGTTTGACTTCAGACTTGATTTCAAAAATAACAAAATGATCTCAAAATTTGAAGAAATAAGTCTTTTTGGATTAAATAACGAAATTGAATGTAAACAAATAGTAATAGCCAAAGAAGACATTAATCTAGATCCAAGAACAGAATTTTTAGTTCCAGCTGAAATTAAAAATGAAACTAATTACCGATTTGGCCATATAGATTATCCAGTAGACAATAGTACACAAGCAGGAGTATTGGTGGCTTCTTCTGTAGTAGACCTCTCGAAAAAGACCATTCCAGTCAGAATTGCTAACATCAGTGATAAGACGAGGACTATCAAGAAAGGAGAGGTGATAGCATCATGTGCTCCTGTGACGTGCGTAAGTCAAAATTCCAATCACTCTCAGAAATCTTCAGATAATTTAGTCAAGGATTTGTTACAAAATACGGACTTAGATCCAAACCAGAGAGATGCTGCTGAAAGTTTAATTAGAGAATTCCAAAGTTTATTTTCCCAAACATCTGAAGACTTTGGACGAACTAAAATGGCACAACACCGAATTGACACGGGAGATCACTCTCCTATTAAACAGCACCCTAGACGATTACCTTTTGCCAAGCAAGAAGAGGTGCAGAATTTAATTAAAGATATGGAAGAAAATGACGTCATCGAACCATCGACAAGTCCATGGGCGTCTCCCATTGTATTAGTAAGAAAGAAGGATGGTTCAACAAGATTTTGTGTAGACTACCGCCGATTGAATGACGTCACTAAAAAGGATAGTTACCCTCTACCAAGGATCGACGACACTCTCGACACACTTGCGGGCAACACTTGGTTCTCGACTCTGGATCTGAAGAGTGGTTACTGGCAGGTAGAGATCCATCCCGACGACCGCGAGAAGACTGCCTTCACATCGGGACAAGGATTATGGCAATTCAAGGTAATGCCTTTTGGTCTATGTAACGCACCTGCAACTTTCGAACGGCTTATGGAAACGGTTCTCCGGGGGCTGTCGTATGAAGCATGTCTTGTTTATTTAGATGACATCATAATCATAGGAAAATCTTTTGATGAACATCTGAACAACCTCAGGCGGGTGCTACAAAAATTAAAGGAAGCTAATTTGAAGTTAAGCCCTTCGAAGTGCAGTTTGTTTCGCAATGAAGTCGCCTACCTTGGACACATCATTTCGGCGGAAGGAGTTAGGACTGATCCGGAGAAGATATCGGCCGTGAAAAATTGGAGTCGTCCAGCAGATGTTCACCAGCTTCGAAGTTTTCTAGGATTATGCACCTATTACAGAAAATTCGTCAAAGGCTTCTCGATGATTGCAAGACCACTTCATAAATTAACAGAAGCCAATCAAAAATTTATGTGGACACAGGAATGTGACGCTGCTTTCGAAAAGCTTAAGGAGGCCTTGACATCCACTCCAATTCTGTCGTATCCTCAAATCGATAAACAGTTTATACTTGATACGGATGCAAGCAACGAAAGCATTGGCGCTGTACTGTCCCAGGAAATCGACGGCCAGGAGCGTGTTATCGCCTATTTCAGCAAGTGCTTGTCAAAGGCCGAGCGAAACTACTGCGTAACAAGAAAAGAGCTTCTTGCTGCAGTGAAAGCCATAGACCACTTTCATCACTATCTTTACGGTCGAAAGTTCCTGATCCGAACTGATCATGCTTCTCTAACTTGGCTATTGAATTTTAAGAACCCTGAAGGCCAGATAGCCAGGTGGATACAAAAGCTTCAAGAGTACGATATGGAGATACGCCATCGAAAAGGCTCATCACATGGAAATGCGGATGCTCTCTCAAGAAGACCCTGCTCAGAGAATTGTAGATACTGCGACCGGGCTGAGAAGAAATTTAATGTCAAAGGTCCTATAGTAAGACAAGTTACAACTGGGTCTACATCATCGCAAGATCCGTGGAGTGACGAGAGCCTGCGTAAAGATCAACTTGCTGATCCTGAAATTAAGCCAATTCTAGAGCTGAAAGAGGAGTCCAACAGGAAGCCCAGCTGGCAAGACATGGCCCATTACCATCCTACGACTAAACGTTATTGGGCTCTCTGGGATTCCTTACATTTGAAGAACGGCATCTTGTACCGAAAATGGGAGTCTGACGATGGAAAGACATGTAGATGGCAACTACTACTCCCTAAGTCGAGAATTTCTATAGTCCTTCAAGAACTGCATGGTAGTCCCACAGGAGGTCATTTTGGTGTAATGAAGACCCTGCAAAAGGTTCGAGAGCGTTTCTACTGGAATAATGTTCGCAGTGATGTAGAGAAGTGGTGTCGAACTTGTGACACCTGTGTAGCACGTAAAGGTCCAAAGAGGCGCACCCGTGGGCGACTGCAGCGTTATAATGTAGGAGCTCCTTTCGAACGAATTGCACTAGACATCCTGGGTCCTCTTCCTAGAACATCTGATGGCAATAAGTACATCCTCGTTGTCATGGACTACTTCACTAAGTGGCCTGAAGCCTACGCCATTCCTAATCAAGAGGCGGTAACAGTAGCAGACATACTAGTTCAACACTGGGTTTCCAGATATGGAGTTCCTCTTCAAATCCATTCCGATCAAGGAAGAAACTTCGATTCGACTGTGTTTAAGGAAATGTGTGGACTACTCGGCATGGACAAAACTCGAACTACACCCCTACATCCTCAATCGGACGGCATGGTGGAGCGTTTCAATCGTACCATCCTAAATAGCCTCTCTCTCTTGGTGTCTAGAGACCAACAGGACTGGGACAAGAAATTGCCTCTTTTCCTGCTTGCCTACAGGAGTGCCACTCATGAGGCCACTAGTTACTCCCCTTCTCAAATGCTCTTTGGTCGTGATCTTCGTCTGCCTGCTGATCTTTTGTTTGGCCGTCCTCCTGATGCTCCTTCATCGCCTGAGGAATATGTCGATAAACTCCAGGCGCGGATTGAGGAGATTCATCGTCTAGCGAGGAACCGAATCGGACTGGCTACGGAAAAGATGAAGACACGGTACGACACAAAGGCAACAGGACATGAGTTCAACGAAGGTGACAAAGTTTGGTTGTGGAATCCGATCCGTCGTAAGGGACTGTCGCCAAAATTACAAAGAAACTGGGACGGTCCTTACATAGTCGTCAACAGGCTGAATGACGTCGTCGTACGCATACGAAAATCGCCACACGCCAAACCCAAGGTCGTACACTATAACCGGCTAGCCCCTTATTTTGGCCAAAGTGATTAGAAATTCAAAACTAGAATTTTAGACCATGGTCATGAAAGTCACTTTTTGTAAATATGTAAATAGTAATTAGTTCTTATTTATGTAAATTTTATTATTATTGTTATTATTTATTTATTTATTTATTTGTTTATTTATTTTAAGTGTTCTCCTCTAACTCAAGGATTGCACTGCCCGGGACGTGCAGTCTTTGAGGAGGGGGTAGTGTTACGAATTTTGTAAATAGTTAGTGTTTGTACTGTAAAATAATGTAAATAATCTTATTAAGCTCCATTTCTTTACTTATATTAGTTTTTGTTACATTGTCTCTGTTATCAAGCAAACTTGTCCATTATTTTCAGTGTATGTCTACGGCAGATTGGCGAAATAATGAAGATATCGCCAAGTTGGCGTCACTTTTGGCGACTAATTTTGGTCGCCAAATTTGGCGATATATCGCCAAGTTGGCGACAAACTTGGCGATTGTTGGCGATGGTAACCCTTTCCTCTCTGGTAACCCCCCTTAGATATACTGATACATTGTTTGTTGTTCCGTGGATTTTTTCGAGTAGGTTCTAGAAATTTCTAGCACATGCTCCGAACCTATATAAGAAGAGAAGCGATGCGAGCTGTTGTTATTATTTACCAGTCAGTCATTGAGTGAACTTCTAGGTTTAAGCAAGTTTGCTTGATGTATTGAGTTTTATCTACGTTGTTTTGAATGTGATATAGTGTTGAGACATTGTATAAAGAGTCTCTGCGACCTATATTTGTACTTGTTCGATAGATTTAAACAGTTATTTTGGAATATCTTGTAATATTTGTGAGTTTCGAAGACTCTGTTGTTCTGAAGTTCTGTAAATAAATTATTTTCTACTTTTCTATAAGCAAGAGTTTGAAGTTGTCTAACCATAAGATCAAAAGAACCCAATATACGCTACAATATCATTAAAATACACAGCAAACGATTTTCCCTCGTATATCTTAATGCAAGGAAATCTTTTGAGTGGCCCTATAAATTAACCGATAATGTTTCACACTTCATTTTCAAGGAACGCATTAATGCAAGGAAATCTTTTGAGTGGCCCTATAAATTAACCGATAATGTTTCACACTTCATTTTCAATGCAAATTATACCACAATAATATATATCAATTTTCATAGTAAACGGATTATACACTGTAAAAAAAAATCTGGAAACCTACGAAACTAGTTTTTGTAAAGCTGCAGAAAACTGCAAGTTTACTAAAATTTTATATGTAGCCTGGTATTATTTTTACCATTCGCATAGAACAAATACATGAAATATCTTCGTTTCACCTGTCAGCCAATCAGAAAGGGCTTCAGTGGTGACGTAAGGACTATTCACGCAGCCACAGAGCCGAGTAATGCATCCATCTTTAATCTGGTATTGATAAAAATATTTCTAGTTAGTAAGTAAATTTTCAGTCTATATGATTTAAATTTTATTATATAATATTTGATTTTTAGTTATTAGCAAGCTAATCTTCCTAATTATTCGTTAAATCTGTGTTTATTACAAGTGCAAAATTTCTAATGTTTTATACAATAAATCAAATTTACCTGCTCTTTTTCTGAATGTCATTTCTCTTTTTTGCCCACTTTTCCGCAGTACCAAAATTTAAAGTGTTTAAAACTTACTTTTTAAAAAAATATATTATTTTATTTGTTTTTAGCGAATAAATTCCATTAACCATTCGTTAAATCACATTCATTTCACTAAAACTTCATATGAATTTCACCCTTAAAATTTTGTTCCCGAACTTTCTTCACACAGTAACAGTACTCAATATTTAAAAACTCTTTAAAACTGCTTAAATTAAAATAACATAAAATACAATATGTGTTCTATGCGTTATTTTATTGTCATAATCAGAGCCTGATTACTAACGGGGCACTCTCCCACCAGTAAAATTTTATGGAAAGTTTCAACTTGTTTAAACGCCTTTTTCATTCGAAATTACTGTCATAAATAAGGGGAAAAATTCTATTTCTTTTTACTGGTAGGATAGTGCCCCGTTGATAATCAGGCCCTGGTCATAATAAATTATCAATTAAGACATTTCTTCCCCCCAAAAAATATAATTTCCCCGTTCATCCACACTCCTTGCGTTCATCCACACTCCTTTAAGAACACTAAGTCTTTAAAATTCTTTATAGCCCAGTGGCGGAGGAGGAGAAAAAAGCCGAAATCGGAATTAGTTAATGGAAAGCTGGAAATTATTTAAATTCATTTAGTTTAGGTCTAGAATGAATGTACACTGCTCAAAACAATTAAAGGATATTTGAAGTTTTATATAAAATAAAGATATAAACGAAATTTTTTTGCCGAAAATAGAAGAAGAGAATCACAAATGCAAATTTTTCTGGTTTTCAAACTGTGGAGTATGCAAATTTTGAGTTCGACGTCAAAAACGTCGCTTCAGCGGCAGCGAATGAAATTTGACTTTCAACTGTATAAAAGAGAATGAAAACAAGGATGATCGGCATTCTGTGATTGCTTTGTTTCGATGAGTACGGTGTCTCAGCGAAGTCATTTGACAGATTCAGAAGCTTGGAGAATTTTTGGTAGGTTAGAAAGGGGCCAAACTCAAGCCGAAGTAGCGCAAATCATTGGAGTGTCACAAAGTGTCATTTCCAGGATCTGGAACCATTTTTTGGAGAGTGGATGTGTAGGCCGAAGACCAGAGCAAGGTCGTAGACGGGCAACAACGCCCAATGAAGATCGGTATTTAGCGTTAACAGCTCGGAGACACCGAAACATGAACGCTACTCTTCTCCAACAACGCCTTCGCTCGGCTACAGGCACCACGATTTCAACTCAGACTGTCCGAAACCGGCTCCATGCTGTAGGTCTGTATGCTCGCCGACCGATGGTATGTGTTAGATTAACATCAAGGCATCGTCGCGACCGCAGGGAGTGGGCAACCGAGCATGTCAACTGGAGGGGAAATGAATGGAGCAATATTCTGTTTTCTGACGAGTCCTGTTTTTCTGTGCATCCAGATAATAAGCGTATTTTCATCTGGAGGGACCGTGGCAGTAGAAATAATCCTGCGTTGGTGCTCGAAAGTGTCAGATTTGGCAGTGCAGGAGTGTTGGTGTATGGTGGCATCTCCATTGACGGGCGCACTGACTTCTACATCATTCGAGAAGGAGCTCTGACTGGTCGCCGATATAGGGATGAGATCCGTAGATCTATTGTAGTCCCTTACGTTGCAGCAATCGGAGATAACTTCATTTTAATGGACGATAACTGCAGGCCACATCGTGCAAACCAGGTGGAGGATTTCCTTTTCGAGGAAGGAATCGTTCGAATGGAATGGCCAGCGTGTTCTCCAGACATGAATCCAATCGAGCACATTTAGGACGCTCTGGGAAGACGAGTTTCTGGCCGCCAACAACCCCCACAAACTCTCCAAGAACTGGAAAGAGCTCTTCTGGAAGAGTGGGGCAGAATACCCCAACTCGTCATTAATAGCCTCATTGAGTCCATGCCTCAAAGGTGTTCAACGTTGCTGGCCGCCCGTGGAAACCATACCCCCTACTGAAAATGATTTTCTTTGAAGAAAACACCTTTTCTTATTCTTTTTTTCTCATATACACAAATTGTGTTTTTTTCCTTTTGTACACAAATGAGCATTAAAATGCATTTTTTTCTGCCAAACATGTGTAATTTATTCTCATATAACCTACTATGTCTGTCGACCATGTATCAATGAGCTAAAAAGTTTCCCAGGCACAAAATCCACCTAAAACTGCAATATCCTTTAATTGTTTTGAGCAGTGTATTGAGTTTTCCCCTCTTACTATGTGCGCTTTAAAAAATGGGTACAAATTTTATAATTGAAAAACACGATTTTATTGATTAACATAAAATATCTAAAGAAAAATAAACTTATCAAGAACATTGTTAATGCAAATGTTTTAGAACTTAAAATTCTGAATAAAATGACAACCGATATTTAACATTTTTGCTAAATTTTCACAATTCAACAATTGGATTCAACTATTAGATTCAAGTATTGCCTAAATCACTAAACAAAAGCTTTAAGCGCGAACAAACGAGGTTATCAGTGTATACGTGATTGTTATTATGTAAATGTAATTTTTAGTTATTGATGCATTATTTAGGATGGATATTTTGAGAATTGTGGCTTAACCTCTTGATTGCGGTTATAGACCAGAAATTGTACATGAAAGAAAGGACGAAGTCTGATTTAATTACGGAAAATCCAGAAATTATTTTAATTTCCATCGGAAATAGAATAGAAATGAATCTACTATGTTTCTTTCTTTTGCTAAATGAGCTTCAAACAAATTAACTTAAAAAGTACATCCTTTCATAATTTTTAGAATATTTCAAAAATGACTCGTAAATGATGGCAAATATTGTTTATTATTTCCAATATGAAATGGGTGTAGCTCTTAATATAATGTATATAGAGTGAACAACAGTGCGTGTCTATTAGAATTAAGGAAATTGAAAATAAAGTGCAAGGATGGGAGAGGGGGGGGGGGGCGGTAGAGCGATAAATGAGTGTGCAGAAGACTTTTCCCTAGAAAAATTCAAGGTCAACGAATAGCGCGATTTTAAACTTCACATTTTGTGTTAAGGACAAAGATCACTCTAATTAAATGATTTTCGACTAGTATACAAGAATCTTCATTTAAATTCATAAAAGTTTAAAACCTTCAGCATATTGAAAAAAATTTGTTTTTAAGTAAAAAATCTTTCATTTAAGGGTGTATTCGAAAAAACGCTTTTCCACTTTCAACATCTCGAAATTTTCCGATACAATTTCAGGCCCATTTTTAAAAGTAGAAACATGAAACTTGCTGAGAGGATTCTTGAAGGGACGTATGAGGTGCCGTGTGATGTATTTTTACGCTCAATTCATTAGGATTTGAGTTATAAACAATTACCTTATTAGTAAGACCCTTTTTTTCCTTCCGAGATCCCCCACTTGGGAAAAATCGGTTGGAAATGCCGTTTTTGATTGCTTTTTTTTTTGCAATATTTTTTGCATTTATCAAACAATTGACAATCACGGCACCTTATGTACTTTCCAAATAAGAGATTTTGTAAGTTTCGTGTATTTGAGAGCAATAATGAATTAAAAAATAAATCGGAAAATAAACAGTTTGAATCGAAATACACCCTAAAAACCAATGATTTAAGTCTGGGGGTGTGAGTTGAGAAATGAAATGTAAAACATCTATCATCCATGCATCATTTTCTCAATAACTACTAAATTCTCAAAATATGCAAAATAAAATCCTTACATAGTTACAAAAACATCGTGAAGGCCTCAACAATTTAAAAAAATGTACACGTATGTAACAAATGGAGACAGAGCAGATGGATAACTTGATCTCTCCTAGTTTAGAGCTTTGGATTAGCGATTAAGATAAAATTTTGAAATTGAATTGAGACAAAAATATGCTTTTTTTTTTATTGCGAATTTCAAACTCTAAGAAATTTGTATTCACAATGGTTTCTATAGACTTAGTTGTTTTGGAATATTGTTAAAATATTTTTTAATAAAGTATATTTTCTAACGTTCATCTAGTACGTGGGTAAAAAGTCAGCACATTAATTCTAGACCTAAACTGAAGGGATCAAAACAATTTCAAGTTTTTCCCTAATTATTTTAAGATAAACCTCTTGACCATTGTGGTTAAACTTTGAAATAGAATTGTTCCATTAATGTTCAGCAAAAATATTAAACGTAAGTGTTCATTTTACTTAGAATTTTAAGCTTTACAACACTTATATTAACAGTGTTTTTGATAGTTAGTTCTTTTGAGATATTATTGTGACATTAAATTGTAAATCTAATATATTTCTAACGCTCCGCTAGTATGAGAATAAAACTTACTATATTCATTGTAGATCTAAACTGAAGAGATTAAACTTATTTCCTACTTTCCCTTAATATCGAATCCTACCATATAATCACTGGGCTATTAGTACTTTGTAAATTTTCATTAATGTAAATAAGTCATCTAATACTCCCCCTTTCTAAAAAGAAAAATAAATCGCTAATTTTTTCCCTCCCTCAACATTTAAAATCTTAAGTCATTCTTTAAAAAAAATTTCTGATCCGTTCCTTTATTATAAGAATAAATAATAGGTCATATCCATAAAATCCAAATACCCCCCCCCCCCTCTCGCTTTACAAGCATACAAAATTTAGTCTTTTACCCTAATTAATTTTCATTTTTTTCACTAATTGTAAGTCTTCAAGAAATTATATTATCAATCGTTTGAAATATCCCCCTTCCTTTCTTCAATAATAAAAGAAAATATGGTTATCTTCGTCTCCATTCTTACTCGTTGAATTAAAAATCTTTAAAAGTCTATTTTTCTTCCTGCTGTATTTGTTACTTTATTATGATAGCAGTTAAACACCTGAAATCTTCCCTAAATCCCTTAACCGAAGATTTTGTTACTTAATAAGGGAGAGTGGGGTGGAATGGGACAGTAAATTTTTATTTTTACATTCTATTACTAAACATTTCATCAGTCACGTATTCCATTAAGCAAAAGAATCCCCAATCTTCAGTTGAATAAAATAGCTGATTTACATATGCTTGCAATTGTAAAAAGGAAGAGAATATTTTAAGAATCAAAAGTAAATTTGCTATATATTTTTATGCTTTCTGCTATTAATGACTTGTTTATGTAAATATGTAATTGTTTCTCTATTTATAGAACATTATACTGCTAATCATACATAATTTAAACTATGTCTAAAAGCAGCATTTATGTCTATACAAGAAGTTTAACATAAAGTACAGGGAGGAATGGGACATACCAGCAAAGGAAGGAATGGGACAATTCCAATTTTTTTCACTTTTTTTTTTCTCTTAGTTACAGTTTCGTTAATTATAAAATCGTTTCTGAAAATTATGTTTCTCCCATAATTTCTTTTATATTCCGATAATTTCAGAGCTTTAAGTGAGTAGTTCAATTGCATGTCTGTTAAATTTGTTTTATTTATATTATTTTAATTACTCATAGAGGAAGTTTTTATTTTTATGTAAAATTAGCCGTAAAAAGGATGAATTCTTTATGTTGTTTTAAGAACAAATTAATCTTTGGGGTTTTGCAAATATAATGAGTTATCATTTCAGGAGGGAGGAGGTTTGTCTTTTCATATAAATATCATTTCTGACCATCAATTGTTTCTCTTTTTATTTGTAACATGGTCTTTAGTACAAAGTAGTTCGTTATTTTTATAGCCTGTTACACATTTTTTAAGTTATTAAAATCGCTAAATCATTATAAAATCATTTAACTATAAAATATAATATACTCTAACGTTTAAAATTCTTATTTTTCTTCATATGTGTATGCATATATAATCACAATTCGAGAAACAGCATAAAGTATATTTGAAATTAAGCTTGTGCTTACTAATAAATAAAGAGAAAGAATGTTGTCTTCGTTTTGTTGATATGAATTTCTATGTGCTCCCCACCCTTCTCCGTTCTGTGCAAGTACAATAAATCTTCATAACTGTTGAATGCATTATGTAACAAAAAGGTATCATGGGATTTATTTAAATAGTATTGCTTTTAATTGTTATGGGATATAAAGATTTTTCATATGAAAAATGATATTTTATCAACTTCTCATCATTTGATCATAAAAGTAGGCGGGAAATAAATGAAACAAGTTTTGTATGTCTTTTCGAGCAAAATAAGTTATAGGAATCAAAATTTTCTACACTTTGATACCGATATCATTAATGGGGGGGGGGGGGGGAGTTGAAGGATGATAACGTATGAATCAGAAGTAGGGAGGGGATCCAAAATTAACAAAAAGTTGATAAAATTATAGTTGCACAGCCCCTTTCGTAAGCGAGCTCTACGCGATACAGAATAATTAAAAAAATATTTCATGCTTCAAAATTGTTTCTAAAACCATAGACAATCGGTAAGGAGCTATGCAACTAGAATTATAGTTATATTGCATAAAATCGAGTGTACGAATTTATTTAAAACGTACGTAATATGAATTGTACAGTAAAATACACAGAAAAAGAGAGACTTTTAACAATTAATTTTTTCAAAGTTAATTTTTGAATATTTTATTTCTTCTGCTATTACGAAAAAAAAGTATAGGATTCGTAAAAAGTTTCGTCACATTTAGATGTTTTAGGGGTCCGACTTCCCGTTTTTACGAAATGTCAGCCTCTGACTCTATTTGCATGTGACACACATTTCGTGGGTACTATGTCACAAGAACTAATGCACATAATTTTATATTTAAAATATGTATGTTTAATATAGAAATTATTCCCAGTCTCTGATATAAATTGGTGATGATTAGTTTTTAATGTAAATTCTAGCTTTCACGTTTTAGGATTTACACGTTTTAGAGGCCAGATATACCAAAAAACTTGTTTTTACTAAATGGCTGTATGTATGCGACCTAAATTTCGTGGGTGCTCTGTCTCAAGAACTAATGTGCAGCTTTCAATAAAAAAATATATTCAGATAGTCCTTGTTATAAATTGATTCCGATTTTTTTTTCTTGCGTAAATCACTCTATAGATTTTGTTGCTGTTCTACTTTTTTTGAGATTTCTGCAACGTAGCGCTTTTATGGTGCTTTTTTTACGTGATTTTACCGATATTCATATCTTAAGAACTAATGCACGGAATTTCATATCGTTAGAATCCCCATGATGGGCATAGACATGATTGCCTTTTAATTTTCGTACTTCGACGAATTTTGAAATAGTATTATGTATGAGATAGAAGAAAGTTGTGGGATTTGGAGTTGTGGACAAGGTACTTCCGGTATTTTACATTCTTAAAAAACTTGACATTATCAACCAAACTCTTTGAATTTTTTTTTGGTGCTAAAAACATAAGATATACGTTGCCTGGGTGAATAAAATATTGCTATTTAGTGGAAAAGGGCTGGTAAGATTTTTACCGAGATAAAACTCTCAGGTTTTAATAAATTTTGTCAAAATTTTCACACATTTTATTTCGTAAAAAAATATTTCTAATTGTCGGAATGTTTCGAAAATTTCGTAGGTAATGCAAGTATGATCTATTGAAGTGCTTTGAAAAAATGTTGAAATACGGAAGTTGTTACACTTATATGAAGAAAAGTACATATATTTAATAAACATATGCTTTCCTTGTGGTGTGAAGTGATCTGCCTTCGCCAGTGTATTTGAAAGTGTTAAAATTACATTAATTTTGTTAAAATTCAATTAATTTTTATACATGTAAATATAAGAGGTATTTAATATGGTTTTACGTAATTTTTATGAAATGTTAATATAATGGGGATAGTGGTGTAAGATAGTGGGAGGAATGGGACAATAGGTTTTTCTCTTTATGTAACATTCTAAACATTTCATCAATCGCACGCTAGATGAAGCATTGGTAGCCAAACTTTAGTTGAAAAAAATTGTTGGTCTGTATAAGCTTACAACTGTATAAAAGATCATTTCAAGAATCAAAAGTAAATTTACTTTTTATGCTTTCTGTATATTAGTGATTTGTTATTCATAGGTGTAATAGTTTAATTATTTGTGGAACATTATACTGTATATTATTAGTTATTTAAAACAAGTCTAAAAGCAGCACTTTTGTTTATACAAGAAGTTTAACACAAAAAAAGAAAGTGGGTAGGAATGGGACATGCCAGTAAAGGGAGGAATGGGATATACCTTTCTTTTTTTAACAAGATGAATGTAATTTGGTAACATGCAAACATATTTAGAGGGTAATATATTAATTATAACATTGATAGTATATTCATTTACTTCAAAATGTAAATAATTTGAATTGACGATTTTTTAATGTTATCTATGACTAACAATACTGAATTTCCATTTACGTTATGAAAATCTTGGAATTTTATATTGTGCCACATACATTATATCAATCTACAATCTTTATTAGATTATATATCTACCCGACACTTGATTATTTCTGCCTTATAGCTTTATTTTACTGCAATTCGATATATCTCTATAAGTGGTGAGTTATGGGCCACATTTTAAAACTTACAATTTCTTGAATGTTTTGTTTCTATATTGTTCAAGCACATTAAAAGGTGTTTAACTTTGCATCTATAAATTGAAATTTTTGTTTTAAAGTTAAACAAAGTTGATTTTCTAAGTTTTGTAAAAAGTGTCGCACCCCACCGCAATTTTCTCTATAATAACAAAAATTATTAACAAAGTACCCAGATTCCTTAATAAATGGGCCTGTCAAATGATGGCTGTTTGCATTTATTCGAAGATTAAGCTTTTATATTACAATGCATGCCTATTGGCATTATTTGTTGGGTAAGAAGGCGTATTGTGTTTCAGCATTATTTATTTATATAGACTTGCCGTCGAAGGACAATGACAACATACAATGCTGATGATTTTTTTAAATCTACATCTTCACCATTATGGATGCCTTCAGGAAATCATTTTAAAAACAGTTGAGCAGTTTTATTGATACATATTTAGCATTTATAAAGCATATTCAATATTTTTTATATGTTACAATTCCTTCTATCAATGGATTTTTGTATTTTTATTTCATAAGTTAGAAGAATGTCAAGCCTTTATAAAAAAAAAGAACTTTTCAATATGGTTTTGCGAGTTCATTTTAGATGAAATTAGTAATTAACAATGAGAGATATTTATTGATGCTATGTCAGTAAATGGATACACCCCAGATGAGAAAATCCTACGACTGTATATGTGACTTTAACTTTGCAAAATGCCGATCATCAGCTTGAATTTAAAATGCATGGTTTTTCTTCATCAAGTTAATTTTTAAATTCTTGTAACATCCAATACGAAGATGAATGTTGGCTTTTCTATAATATTATATTCATTATAAATTTTACTAAATTTTTCTTTCTTTTTTATGTTAACATCTAACTTATTATTTTAGATGCATGAAGAAACTGGAGTTCAATTTAAAAACAATGCGAGCTCCTTGATGACGAAAGTAGAAGAAAAAGAAGCATTATCTTTCAACGAGAAAAATCTTGCGAACCTCATTCTGCAGCACTGAAATTTCTCAATTATTTTATTGCAATATATCTTTAACATTCACTTTATGATATTATCTCCAAAAATAATTTTTTAAAAGTATGCAATTCATAGGTATTTGTATAAATACTAATTATGTAGTATTTGTAAAATGTGAGTCATATTAAAAAGATATAAATGTTTTTTATTGTAACGAAATTAAATAAATAGTTATTTAATAAAATTTATTCATATTTCATTGTATTTTGTTATTTAATCATATTGCATTTATTGGTAGTATAGATATGCATATTACATTTATATAAAAAACGACAGCTCCATAATATTTTCCAAATCAATATGTATTTCTTTTTGTTTCCATTCTAATTTTTTACTTTCAGAAAGGTTGCTTAGGAAACTCTGATTATAAAATACTGATAAACATAAAAAGTGCGAGACCTGCCCACAATTACAGTTGATAAATCAAAGATGCATTTTTGTGTACATATGTTAAGGTGTGTATATTATCTCTCCTATATGTAACTATTTTAGTTAAAGATTCTAATTCCAGAGCAATATTAACCACAGAAGAATTCTACGAAATTCATACATATTCGACTCATTCTTCTGAATCTTTAAGCCGGTTTATAGTTTTAAATTTGTGATCTATCAATAATTAAATTTTTCCTCTTTAATATTTTAATTTGAAACAAAACTCTCAAGCAAATAAAGTATTAAAAAATGTATAATGTATTAAACGTAGATGGTGAAAGAAATTTGTTAGGAATAAGTCGAGGTAAAAGACAATAAAAAATTAAAGGGAAAAAGATTCTAGTAATTAGTAAGAATTGTACGACATATCCACCTGAAATAAGAATAAGGTTTAAAAAAAATCTTAAATGTGGCATTCAGATAAAGGCATTAAATTTTTTGCAGAACTCTTATCTGTTTTGAACCATTGAATTAGTTATTGTATAGTGTTTCAAATATATGTAACAGAAGACATTTGTTAATGAAATTCATATGACCATAGAACTGAACAAGACTACTATATTTTCATTTCTAGCATTCTAGTTTAAAAACATATTCGCATAGAATAAATGGACAATGTTTTTTCATAATATACAGATTTTCTAATCATGTATTGGATTAGATAAGGCTCAGTGCTTTATATGTATAAATTAAGCACTGTGCTTCATCTAAAATCATATTTCTTTTAGGCATATTTAAAAACTCAGTTATGGTAATTTATTTACATTACTCTATTTGCTTTTTTTAGTTTAACTAAAGACCGTAAGATCGGTTTCAGCTTATCTGCTCATTTAGTGATATTGTTATAATGCTCATATAATATAAAAAATGATTTTGCACCTATTTAAATATCTACATTGAAACTTCAGTGCGTTTTCTCATGCTTAACATTTATGTCAATTGCTGTGGTAATATTTAAACACATGTTAGGCCATTTGCTTATTTTACATCGAAATATTTCGATACATGAGAAAAATTCCACTCTTGATATTTAAAACTGTAAAAGTTCAACTTCATATTGAAAAAAATACTATAATAACTCCGATTAATTTAAGTATTAGAATAAAAAATCAATTACGTAAAATCTTTTTGGAATACTGCTGTAAAAAATATAGTAATAACATTGCAAACAAATTGTGCAGTTACAAATACATGTTGGTATGTGCAAATAAAATATTTTAAATACAATAAAAAAAAATCATTAACAAATTTACTGTATTAACACTTGTACTGTTGCAAAGAACTTTCTGGCGAGAATACAAAATGTGGCTTAAATACAATACTAAAAAAAATTGGTAATTTTTCTAACGATATCTCATTAAAGTTACATTTTTTTTTATAAAGTACATAAAAGGTTTAAAGTGCAAGCATAAAAAAACCCATAGTAAATATGCCATAAAGTCCCTTGCAAATGTACAACAAATTCTCAATAAATATACTACAAAATGTTTTGTAAGAATACAAAAACTCATTAGAATACTCACAAAATAATGTATAGAAAACTCACTAAAAATTCGTAAACACGTTTATTAAATAATTCTCAGTAAATTTACCAATATATATATAGTGACCACTCTAAAATATCGCTAGTAAGCTTACTAAATAATGTTTAGTACATTTATATAAAATGATATGAGAACCTCCCTTACAAATCATTAGTAAATTTACTAAATAATCAGTAGTAAGTTTATAAAACGTTCTTTAGAAAACTCCCTAGCAAATCGTTACTGCATATACATCATAATCATTGGTAAATTTACGAAAAATTCCTTACTAAACTCCCTGAATAGTCATTAGTAAGTTTACTAAATAATATTTAGTAAGCTTACACACTATTCTTGAGGAAACTCACTAAACAATCGTTAGTATGTTTACTAAATAATATTTAGTAAATTCACAGAAGATTCTTTAGGAAACTCTCTAAAAAATGGTTAGTATGTTTACTAAACATTATTTAGTAACAGTAACTAAAGCAACTTTTGTAATTGTACATGATTTTCTTCTGTTACGGTTACATGAAAAGTTCTAGGCATCCCAGTTTCCTAGAAAATTCTTAGTAACCTTACAGAATTTTTTTTTACAGTGTACTTACGCGAGATAGAGCAACACGAATAGAAAGGACTGAATGTATAAGCACTTTTCATCTATGTTGGAAAGTGTTGAAAACGTACTGTTATTAACATATTGTAAAATTGACGCAAAGTTATATTACACACCACATTATTAAAAGTTAACTAAACTTTTATTTCTCTCTGGCAGACTTTCTGCTTAATTTTTCATAACTGGAATTATTTAAATGTTTTTTTTTTGTGTGTGTGTGTGTTAGCTTATGAAATGCGTTACTAAGCAATTGACGAAAGAAAAAGAAAAACAAGTTGGAAATTGCACGTAAAGCGTTACAAATGAGGTGCGTTCGTATGATAACAAAGTTTTAAAATATCACTCTCATGTATCAATCTCATAAAATTGTAAATAATTAATTACAATTAAAATGCGCACCAAATAATGTTTTCCCTATACCATTATGTAAGGGAATACTTTTGTGTGGCCTTGTAAATCAATAACAAATGTTCTTTGCATCACAGATTGTGCAAAATGTATATATAATATGTACTTTATAGATACATATGCATTTTATTATGTTCGAATGAGTGTAACACCATTAAAATGCATCTGAAACATTTTCCCCCATTGACCGTAATGTAACGGAATACTTTTGATTTCTCCTGTAATTGAACTACGCATCCGATTTTGATAAAATGTGAAATAACTCAACAAAATTAGGTAATAGTTATGTATTTCAAATTTGGAACGATTAGAATACATTTGAAACTTTTTCCCCATTGACCGTAATGTAACGGAATACTTTTGATTGTTCCTGTAATTGATCTATGCATCCGGTTTTCATAAAACTTGAAATGACTCGACAAAATTATGTAATATGTATTTTAAATTTCAAACGATTCGATTGGGTATTTTTTGCGTTGTTATATGCGGACAGACGGACGGACTGAACGACAAAAATAGGTGCTACGTATTTACATAATTACGAACGCACCTAAAGAGGGAATGTGTATCATGTCAAATGCGTAAAATGATAAAACATAAAATAAACTTTTTCAAAAAAAAAATATAACCGACTTCAATCAACGCTCTAAAAAGAGTTAAATAATTCTTTAAAATACCCTAATGATGAATTGTTATCTAATAAACACACATCAGATATCATGTACCGACAAAAAAATGGTTATATGTTTAATACATAGAACTTAATATCCAGCAAATATGGTTTTCCGACAGAATATTTTTTACAAGAGATTAATTTACATATTTTTGATTTAATTTATGAATAGATACATATAAAAAGTAATGAATTACTTTTTGAAGTTGGTGCCAAACAATCACAATCAATAATGATTTTTACCATTTTATTTATGGTATTAGGCATAATATAACCACAATTCTTACTATACTTACAATAGTTTGGCACCAACTTCAAAAAGTAATTCATTACTTTTTATATGTATCTATTCATAAATTAAATCAAAAATATGTAAATTAATCTCTTGTAAAAAATATTCTGTCGGAAAACCATATTTGCTGGATATTAAGTTCTATGTATTAAACTTATAACCATTTTTTTGTCGGTACATGATATCTGATGTGTGTTTATTAGATAACAATTCATCATTAGGGTATTTTAAAGAATTATTTAACTCTTTTTAGAGCGTTGATTGAAGTCGGTTATATTTTTTTTTTGAAAAAGTTTATTTTATTTCTTACTTTTTAGTTATTTATACCGTAATACTTAGTTTAATCGGTTGGATAGTTGCGGTGTAATCGGTGAACATATATATAAAAAAAAAGTACATACGCGGTCGAATTGATGATAACCTTCTCTCCTTTTTTAAGTCAGTTAAAGAAATTATAATACGGAAAAAATAATGTATGTTATACATGGATGTTAGAACCCACGATCCCTTTCGAGAACCAAAGCTTAAATCGGGCGCCTTAGACCGCTCGGCTGTCCTGACTGCAATCTAAACGGTGAACAACGCCATATTACTTTTCGCAAGTCTATTATTTTAGCACATTTTCACTGATAAAGTACTGAGTTGGTAAAAGATCTCTGATACTCTGTGCTAACGGTTAAAAACAAAATATTCTTGATAGCATAATTAGTATTTAATTTGTAAAATATATCTGTAAAAATAATAATACGGAAAAGGCTTTTGTATATATGTATGTCAGGAGTGGGGTTCGAACCCACGTTCTCTTTCGAGAACCAGAGCTTAAATCAGGCGCATTAGACCGCTCGGCTATCCTGATTGCAATCAAGTCAGGAAACTTATTCAAGGTCATGTTATTTTTCGCAAGACTATTAATTTAGCACTCTTTCACTGATAAAGTATTGAGGAGATAAAAGATCTCTGATTCTCTGTGCTAACGGTTAAATACAAAATATTCTTAATAACATAATTAGTATTTAATTTGTAAAATATATGTGTAAAAATTATAATGCGGAGAAAGGTTATTGTATACATGCAAGTCAGGAGTGGGGTTCGAACCCCCGCTCTCTTTCGAGAAACAAAACTTAAATCAGGCGCCTTAGACCGCTCGGCTATCTTGACTACAATCTATTCGGTGAACTTATTCAACGTCATATTACTTTTCGCAAGTCTATTATTTTAGCACTCTCTCACTGATAAAGTATTGAGTTGGTAAATTATCTCTGATACTCTGTGCTAACGGTTAAATACAAAATATTCTTAATAGCATAATTAGTATTTAATTTGCAAAATATATGTGTAAAAATTATAATACGGAATAGGTTGTTGTATACATGTATGTCGGAAGTGGGGTTCGAACACACGCTCTCTTTCGAGAACCAGAACTTAAATCAGGCGCCTTAGACCGCTGGGCCATCCTGACTTCACTCCATGGTGGAAACTCATTCAACAGTTTTAATTAGCGAAAAATCACCAATTTTAGTAGTTTTTGCCCGTTTACTAAAAAATTACTGAACCAATTTCTATGAAATGGAAGTGGTACCAATCCGAGAGTAAGTTCTTTAATTTAACACCAAAACCAAATTAATCAGTTGGATAGTTTCGGCGTAATCGGTGAACATACATTAAAAAAATATATACGCGATGAATTGATAACCTCCTCTCCTTCTTGAAGTCGGTTAAAAATATTCTTAATAGCATAATAAGTATTTAATTTGTAAAATATATACGTAAAAACTATAATACGGAATAGCTTCGGAAACTTATTCAATGTCATGTTATTTTTTGTAAGTCAATTATTTTAGCACTCTTTCACTGATAAAGTATTGAGTTGATAAAAGATCTCTGATACGCTGTGCTAACGATTAAATACAAAATATTCTTAATAGCATAATTAGTGTTTAATTTGTAAAATATATATGTAAAAATTATAATACGGAAAATTATTGTACACACGTATGTCAGGAGCGGGGTTCGAACCCATTGTCACTTTCGAGAACCAGCGCTTAAATCAGGCGCTTTAAACCGCTCGGCCATCCTGACTTCGCTCTAGTGTAGGAGCTAATTCAACAGTTTTAATTACCGAAAAAACACTAATTTTAATAGTTTTTGCTTAATTACTAAAAAACTACTGAACCAATTTGTATGAAATGGATGTGGTACCAATCCGAGAGTAAGCTCTTTAATTTAACACCAAAACCAAATTAATCGGCTGCATAGTTTCGGAGTAATCGGTGTACATACATTAAAAAAAAAAATACATACGCGTCGAATTGATAACCTCCTCTCCTTTTTGAAGTCGGTTAATAAAAATGGTTTATATTATTGGAAAAAATGTTTAAAGCTCTACAAAAAAAATTATACAACTAATAAAAAAAAAATATGAGAAATATTTTGACAAAATTTAAAATAATGGGAATAATTTAAAATCTTATTAGGAATTTTCAACATTCATAATTTACCATTTAAAATAAGCCAATCAAACGTGCCATTTCCTTTCATCAAATGGAATAGACTGAATTGCCAAGTGAAAAGCATTATAGTGCAAAATAAAATGTTTTGTATTTTCCGAACGAATGAATCAAACATAACAAAAAACTATACAGCTAAATCCGGGTATTTTAGGAACATGCTTACTTAATTTCAAGGAAATCGGGTGTTTTTTTACGGCAGTTATCGCGGAACAGACAGACAGATAGAACCCAAAAAATTTCGTGTCCCAAAAGTAAGCCTACACTGACGTTTCGGCAATTACTAAGCTCGATATGAGGAATCTAATGAGCTAGTAAAATTGATATTTGCAGCTTCAGATTATAGTACCTTTACTTATAAGGAAAGCCTTACTCTTTGTGGCGCAACATTAGTGCAATTTGACGCAATTTTGTTCGATTTTTCGTACCTTCCAGGATGTCAATTTTCGCTTTGAAATCCATTGCTGTCATAGCTGATAGTAAATTATACCATTATCCGTGTACCTTTCGGAGTCGCTAATGGTCTTGATTTTTTCCAGATATCCATTGACAAGATCATTCAAGATGAAGAGTTAAAGGGTACTTATCCTTAGCTGGATGATGTAAATATCTGAGGAAAAGATCATGAAGAACATTGCCGAAACTTAAAATAATCTTAACAGTTGCTAAGAATTACAACTTAACTCAAAATGGAAAGAAGTGCCAGTTTTCTACTAAGTCTATTAAGTAATATCAAAAACAAGACAATCAAGCCTGACCCAGATAGACTTTATCCTTTGATGAACCTATCTGTACCTAAAATACAGCATCTTCCCGTAGAGCATTAGGTATGTTTGCCCACTATTGCCATTAGATATCCTCATTCTCAAAGAAAATACGCCCATTATTGTCAAACTATGAATTCCTTCCTGCAGAATAAGCTGTAAATTCATTTAACAATTTGAAGTCAGGTATGGTCAGAGCCTGATTACTAACGGGGCACTCTCTCACCAGAAAAAATTTATAGAAATTTTCGTCTTCTTTAAACGCCCTTTTCATACAAGATTACTGTCATGAATAAGGAAAAATTCTTTTTTTTCTTTTTCCTGGTGGGAGAGTGCCCCGTTAGTAATCAGGCCCTGGGTATGGTCAAAACTTCGTTACCTGCAATCGATGACAATATTTTATTCAGAGTAGAGACTGATGCGTGAAAGTTTGCTATAACAGCAGAGATGCCACAATGGGCATTATTGGGGAAGTTTCCCTCTTCAATATTTGTGAACTTGGGAAATTTGGGCTTAAAGTTTGGAAATTGTAGATTTTTGAAAGTTTTTCCTTTTTTAAAAAATTAATAATTTTAAAACAAATATGAATTAACTATTTTTGGCGACTTTTTTCTGAGTGTTGTAACAGTTAAATAATTAAAAGAAATACAAAAGAAAGCAGCAAGACTCAACCTGTCATTGTGTTTCTCTATTCTATGAACTATTAATCTACCAGACCTTAATTTGTCTATTCCTATGTATCAATGGGGTTTACCCACGATTGGCAATACCAACTCCGGCGCCGATAATTCTTTGTGAAAAAGACTGTTTATTGGACGAAGGGAAAGCAGTGTTAAAATGTTCTTTACGCCTGTTGATGTTCTTCTTCAGTTTACCCGCGACTGACGTCGCATGGGTAAAATCTGTAGCTGACTCTAATCCATATTGTGCTTGTTTTAGTAAAAATCGTCTGCTTTCATTTATGTGAAAAAGCTCCAGTAAGAAATTGTATTATTCGTTACCATGGTAATTTATTCTTTTTATTTTATGTTTTTGGCAACATTCTATGTTTTGTTTTTAAGTTTTGTGTTTATTCGAATGTAAAAAGATGATGGAATGTTGATAGTCGACCAATGGCTCGCATATTTCAGTGTTAAATAAAACGCATCTACAGTCCATATTTGTTGTGTTTAAGAACCAGCGTGTGTTGGTTTTATTAGTGTAAAATCCGCTAAGACAATTTTTGGTACTACGAACATTTTTGGTCTCAAGTCTAGCCGGAGCTAGTGAAAATTATCAGTGTAAAAAAAGAACATTTTTCCGAAATCCTTTTCAATGTTGACGTTCATAGCAAGGGAAAAAAGAGAAGGTGAGTTAATTTGGCATTCGATTTTATGTGTAAAAAAGAATTAGTACAATTTAGAATTACTTTATTGGTTTAATGTAATAAAAATGACTGACTTGAACACTTTTAAAACTAAACGAGCTGCTTTACGCAGAACTATTACAAATTACATTAAGAAAATCGAAAATATTATTGCGGTGGATGAAATTAATGTGAATGATTTAGAAGAAAACATTGAGTTGTTAAAACAGAAGGAAACTGAGTTAAAAAAGATTGATAGAGAAATAGAAATTTTAATTAAAGATCCTAAACAGTTAGAAAGCGAAATAGACGGTGCTCAAGAAATTTCAGATAAAATTGATTTATGGAAATTTAAAGGTGAAAAAATATTAAAAATTCAAAATGCTCAGTTAAATAAAAGTGAAAATAAATCTAGTGTAGTTACAGAACACGTTTTTGAAAATGTTAAACTGCCAAAATTATCCTTACCTACTTTTGGAGGTTATAACAGAATGGATAGGATTTAAGGATCTTTTCAATGCTTGCGTAAATAGCAATAAAAATATTTCAAATGCCCAAAAACTGCAATATTTGAAGGCTTCATTAAAAGGTGAAGCATATCGCGTCATCCATTCTATTCAAATTTCGGATTCTAATTTTGAATTAGCATGGAATTTGCTAGATGAAAGATATTCAAATAAGAGAGAGCAAATTTTTGCGTATATTAAACGATTTCTGAGTTTAGCTACACTTCAAACAGAATCAGCTATTGCTATTTTAAATTTAGTTGACAATGTTAATGAAATAATTCGCTCGTTAGAAATATAGGACCAACGCATTGATAAATTTGGGGATACATTAATGACGTATTTAGTTTTGCAAAAATTGGATACTTCTACAAAATTATGGTGGGAACGCCAGCTTAAAAGCAATGAGATTCCGAAACTTAGTGATTTAATTGAATTTCTTAAAAATTACGCAAGAACTCTTCAGAATAGTAAACTAGCTGTAAATAAGGTATCTAAACCTACATTTCCGAATAAGATTAATACTTTTGTAGCTACCTCGGTTTGTGGTTATTGTAAAGAAGATCATAGTTTAGCTAAGTGCTCAA
Organism: Maratus speculifer; assembly: GCA_964019185.1. Taxonomy (NCBI): domain Eukaryota; kingdom Metazoa; phylum Arthropoda; class Arachnida; order Araneae; family Salticidae; genus Maratus; species Maratus speculifer. The sequence continues at coordinate 449,781,087 of OZ025292.1, read as the reverse complement.
AATTTCTTAATTTACCTGTGCAACAAAGAATATAATTTGTAAAGCGAAATCATTATTGTTTCAACTGTTTATCTAACATGCATTTACTCAACAAATGTAAGAGTCTTAATACGTGTCACCATCGTTTTAAGAAACATCACAGTATTTTGCATATGGTAGAATATTCAAGGAATAAGAGTCGTTCAAATAGTAGTATGTCACCACATGCACAAGAATTTGTCCCTCAAAAAGTTGAGTCAGCAAATGAGAATGTGTCGTCTACAGTGTGTGCTTCCCATTATGAGTCAAACGCAAAGAGTAATCAAAAGACTCATATTTTGTTATGTACCGCATTAATAAAAGTTCAAAATTATAAACAAGAGTTTGTAAAATGTAGATGTTTGCTGGATACAGGTTCTCAAAGATCATTCATTTCTCGAGAATGTGTAAACAAATTAGGATTAAAAGTGAAAGACAGTTCTATTTCTGTCTCATGTTTAGGAACATTTAATACTGTGAGTGATGGAGAAGTCGATTTATTATTCACTTCTCACTTCAAAAGTGATCTCAGAGTATCCACATCAGCGTTCGTAATGGACAAAATCACAGATAACATTCCCTATGTGTCTTTGCCTTCAAACATTTACGATAACTTTAGTGATTTAATGTTAGCTGATCCATTATTTTATAAATCACAAAAAATTGATATTCTTTTTGGTGTAAATGTATTTATGCATTTAATGACTGGGGAACTTGTTAAACGTGAACCTAACCTTCCATTTGCCGTAAATTCGAGACTTGGGTGGATAATCTCAGGTACTACAAATTTTGAAACGCTAGCAAAGGATCCAGTACATGTAAATCATTTAAGTACAAAAACTGATGAGCTAATAAATTCATTTTGGGAATTAGAAAAAATTCCAAATGTGCCACTTTTAACACTTGAAGAAAAACTTTGTGAAAAACAATTTGAGAATTCTCATTTTAGAGAAAAATCAGGTCGCTATTCAGTCGCATTACCATTTAAACATGATCGAGATATTCTAGGTGATTCTCGTCAAATGGCGTATAGAAGATTTCTTTATCTTGAGAAAAGATTAATATCCATGCCAGAAATTTATGATCAATATGTTAAATTTATGAAAGAATATTTAAATTTGGGGCATGTGGATCTTATTTCAAACAGAGATCATGGATTGGAGAATAAATATTATTACATCCCACACCATTTTGTCTTGAATAATTCTAGTTTAACTACCAAATTAAGTCGTTTTTGATGCGAGTGCTAAAACCACAACAGGTGTTTCTTTAAATGACACTCTAATGATAGGTCCTAAAACACAAGATGATTTAATTTGCATTTTATTGAGATTTAGATTTCATAATATTGCAATAAAAGCTGATGTAAGAATGATGTATAGACAAGTAAAAATTCATGAAAAGGATAGGGATTTTCAGAGAATTTTATGGAGAGATAGTCCTGAAAAACCAATAGAAACTTATCGCTTAAATACAGTAACATACGGAACTGCGGCTGCACCATATCTTGCAACAAAATGTTTGAATCAGTTAGCAATGGATGAGAATTTTAATTTTCCAAAAGCGAAGACTATAGTTTTGAGAGATTTTTATGTTGATGATGTGTTAACCGGTGTTAAGAGTAGTCAGGAAGGTACGGAATTGATAAATGAATTGCAGAATATGCTAGGAAAAGCTGGTTTTGAGCTACATAAATGGTGCACAAATGAATTATCACTGTTGAAAAACGCTGAGTTTACAAACATAAATAATGATAATATACATAATATAGTGGGCAATAAGGCCATAAAAGTTCTAGGAGTTGAATGCATCCCCATAATGATATGTTCAAATGCAATTTCAGTGATATAGATTATCAAAATGTCCCTACTAAAAGAATTATTTTGTCATATGTATCAACGCTTTTTGATCCACTAGGGTGGATTGCACCTTTTATAATTTTAACTAAAATTATTCTTCAGCAGCTGTGGAAATTACAATTATCATGGGATGATCCAGTAACAGAAATTATTAACCAAAAGTGGAAAATTTTGTGCCATGAAGTCAAACTCTTAAATTCCATATGTAACGTTATATACACGTTGAGTGTCATTTGTACGATTGGTTGGTCGTGGTGGAGGTTAAATGCAGACATACTCAGTGCTTAAGATAAAACAACAAAGTTTATTAAAATGATGAGGGCTGAAGGGAAGTGGAGCAAGTCTTAATTTTACACAACTGAGAATACTATGAAAAAGCTAAACGCATACTCACAGGCTCCGGCCTAGCTCAATCGTGGCACCTTCCAATACTTCTCACTATCTCTTGGCTGAGCTGCTAGATAAAGCTTAATTAGACAGCCCGTGGCTGTGTGTAATTCTTTATTCACAAATAATCAAAAATGAAACTACTAAGAAGTTTCTTACCACGGCCAACTCTCAAATCAAATATCGAAACTCCTTTACACTTCACTGGAGGCTTCGCTGCTACTTTCAATTTGCTAGCACTTCGCTAACTAATAATTCACTTCGCTAACTAACGCCAAATATCCTCACTCGCTGGCTACCGCCACAGATGCTCTCTCGCTGGCTAATGCCAGAGACACTCGCTGGCTACTCGCTGGCTAATGCCAGAGACACTCTCCATTCACTCAAACCCAAGCTTTTATATGCTGCAAACTGAGATACTTCACATTAACATATTACTAATAACCGCGAGCTAACTGCAGAATCCGAAAGAGCACACACACTCTAGAAAGTTAAAGTAAAAGAGAGGATAGATGTCGCTTTTACGCTTACACATGTTAAATTATCACGTCTCGATCTCAGAAATACTAGAGTGCCTTTATGACAAAGGTCACTCCCTCACACATATATATACCCAGAAAAGTCGTCTTGCCCAATTATTCTCGATGTGAACTTCATGTATTCTGCGACGCTTCAGAAAAGGGTTATTCCGCCTTTATTTATGTTAAAACTTGTAATAACTCGAACATTGATGTGAAATTTTTAGTAGCAAAGACTCGAGTGGCACCCTTAAAGCCCATCACGATTCCAAGGCTTGAATTATGTTCTGCAGTATTACTGACACATTTAATACAAGCTGTTAAATCAGCATTACATTTAAAACCAGATTTAGTGCGCGCATGGAGTGATTCAAAAATTGTGTTGTCATGGTTAACATCAAATCCTAAAAGATGGCAAGTATTTGTAGCCAATAGAATTGCAGAAATTCTATCCATATTACCAGCTGAAAATTGGAGCCATATAGATGGAAAGGAAAATCCTGCTGATTGTGCATCTCGTGGATTATTTCCAGCAGAATTACTGTCTCATGAATTGTAGTGGAATGGACCACCATGGTTAAGAAGGAGTGAGGTTCCAGTGAATAAACCTATTCCCATAAATGAAGAAGATTTACCAGAAGCACGGAAAACATCATCACTTGTAATTTCTGAAACTGCAAAGGAACTTGATATTATATCGAAAATATCCTCGTTTCCAATGTTGCAACGCATATTCGCATGGATATTGAGATTCATCTCCAACTCTAAGGTAACACGTCCAGAAAGAAATACATCTTTTTTATCAATCAAAGAAATTCAAGCCGCAACACGTTGCATTATTAGAATAGTTCAACAGAGGAACTTTAGTAAAGAAATCCACTGTTTAGAAACCGGAAAAGAATTACCTGGAAATAGCAGTCTCATTTGTTTGTGTCCTATTTTAGATGATGACAAAATATTGAGAGTCGGAGGGAGATTGAAAAATGCACAGCTGTCAGAGAATGAAAAACATCCAATCTTACTACCATCAAAGCATCATGTGACTAACAAGGAAGTTCTCCATTGGGGGCATACTCAGAATTTTTTGAAAAAAATACGAATTAAACTACTCATGTTGGTAATAAAGGATCAGTGAAAATTAGCGGCGGAATTACATTATTAGATATGTAAAAAAATAAAATAGTTTGGAATAATTGGCGTGAAAAGCTGAAAGCGACGCGGGATTTGGCGAGCAGTGCATTTCCTCGCCAAAAGCAGACGATTTTAACGAATCTGAAAATTGATTTTAATTGACTTCACTATTAAAAATCTGCAGCATTTACTGCAACGTCACTCCACTACTTTTATAGAATATCTTTCTTCTGACCAATGAGAATGCTTCATAGCACGGTGAATTGACCGTTTTCTATAAAAGCGTTGGAGTGACGCTGCAGAAAATGGTACAGATTTTTAACGGTGTTGTAGCTTGTGCAACACTGTTAAAAATCTGCTGCATTTTGCTGCAACGCACTCTACCGCTTCTATATACTATCTCTATTCCAACCAATGAGAAAGCTCCATTTCACGGCCAGGTAACCGTTTTCTATACAAGCAAGGGAGTGCGTTGCAACAAAATGCAGCAGATTTTTAACAGTGTATTTTTCAATTTGGAACAATTTTAATCGATTTGAATTGTGTTTTAAATGATAAAATATATTAATTTCATTTTGTTATAAGTACATATAAACGTATATGACAAAATTACACTTAAAGTAAAGTAAAAATGCAAAACTAAAATTATTTAAACTAAACTTATTTAAATAAATTGAAATTAGAAAGTTTTTTCTTTAAAGAGTATTCGAAGCGTAAAAGCGTATTTTTCAAAATTTCGTTTTTTCGCCAACCGGAGATAAATCGCCAAATAAACGAAATTTTTATTATTTTTTTACGGACGTTATAAGGAGGTTCCGCCGAATTTTTTTATAAACATATATAACTATATGAGAAGAACATTCTGTAATTTTTCCAGATTTTTCTGAGTATGCCCGTCTGGAGACCTTCCTTGTAAGATCATAATTCAACATTTTCACGAAAAATATTTACATGCAGCTCCAGAACTTCTTCTTTCTTTAATTAGGCAGAAATTTTGGATCATTGCTGCCAGATCTGCTATTCGTAAAATAGTGAGAACTTGTGTTACGTGTTGTAGATACAGAGCTCAATCTGCAAAACAAATAATGGCTGATCTTCCAGTATCCAGAGTAACACAATCACGACCATTTAATCGAGTTGGAACAGATTTCTCAGGACCATACAGGATTAAATATCGTGCTGGACGTGGATCAAAATCATTTAAATCATATGTCTGTGTATTTGCCTGCTTCGTGATCAAAGCAGTCCATCTTGAAGTCGTAGAAGATTTTCAACAAAGGCATTCTTAAGTGCATTAAAACGATTTATTGCAAGAAGAGGAAAACCTCTTGAGATTTTCAGTGACTGTGGAAGCAACTTTAAAGGTGCAAAAAAGGAAATCAACAAGTATCTATTGCAGTGCAAGCAGAATGAAGAAATTCACAAATTTCTGTCGTCAGAGGAAATAACTTGGACATTTAACCCGCCTTCAGCTCCACACTTTGGTGGACTGTGGGAATCTGCAGTAAAATCAATGAAATCGCACCTTAAGAAAACCGTTGGTGATACTGTTATACTTAACTTATACCGAATTCCAAACCCTGGTTACGCAAGTTGAAGCTTGTCTCAACTCTAGACCATTGTGTCCTATATCATCTGACCCAACAGACTTAACTGCTCTAACACCTGGCCATTTTCTAGTTGGAACTTCTCTGACTGCCACACCTGAACAAGATCTGAGTCACAGTCCCTTAAATCACCTTGATAGATGGCATGTGAGACAGTTCATGCTACAGCAATTTTGGAAAAGATGGAGCCGAGAATACTTGTCTCAACTTCAGCAAAGAGCTAAATGGCAAACATGCCACAAAGATTTGCAAGTTAATGACTTAGTTCTCATCAAAGATGACAACCTTTCACCGCTAAAATGGAAACTAGGAAGAATAATAACTGTTCATCCAGGTTCAGACAATAGAGTCAGAGTTGTCACGTTTAAGACTAATAGTGGTATCATAAATCGACCAATAGTGAAACTCTGTCCCCTTCCTATAAAAAACTAAAAACTATGAACTATAAACTTTCTTTTTTCATTTTTTATATTTTGCATTAATTTTATTTGTGTTATTAATTGTTTTTTTTCATTATAGTAAAACTGTAAGAAGACCACTTAGCCACTTGTTGAAATCCTAAGGGATTTCAACGGGGGGCAGGATGTTTTGGTAAAAAATCGTCTGCTTTCATTTATGTGAAAAAGCTCCAGTAAGAAATTGTATTATTCGTTACCATGATAATTTATTCTTTTTATTTTATGTTTTTGGCAGCATTCTATATTTTGTTTTTAAGTTTTGTGTTTATTCGAATGTAAAAAGATGATGGAATGTTGATAGCCGACCAATGGCTCACATATTTCAGTGTTAAATAAAACGCATCTACAGTCCATATTTGTTGTGTTTAAGAACCAGCGGGTGTTGGTTTTATTAGTGTAAAATCCGCTAAGACAATTTTTGGTACTACGAACAGTGCTTTTATTTGAATTTCAGGAGAGCCTTGTGAGCGAACGCAAGCTTTATTTGCAGTAACACCAGGCCCGTAGCCAGGATTTCCTTTCGGGAAAAGCTAAATTTTGGAATTTTCATTTATTTTATTTATTTTATTTTTAATTTTATTTTTATTTTTATTAAGCTAATGCATAGCTTTTATCGCGGGCTTTGAGCGCAGCGACCTAATCTAGAAATTCCGGAACGAGAAAAAAAACCTAACACTCCGGCTAACGTCATTTCAGTTCGGCAGACTTCTCATTTATTTAATAAAAGAAAATTAAATTGAACTTAATAAGCTTTGGAGAGAGGAATTATTAGGTTGAGCGAAGCGAATCCTCTACTAGCCCAATCAAATTACATTTTGTCGTACGCTTTACAAAAAAACTATTCAATATTTTGATTTGAAATTAAACACAAATTATGATCTGTAGATTTGCACAATATAATTTTTTTATAGAATAACTCAAATTACATTTTGTCGTACGCTTTACAAAAAAAACTATTCAATATTTTGATTTGAAATTAAACACAAACATAAATTATAATCTGTAGATTTGCACAATAAAATTTTTTTACAGAATAACTTTTAAAAAAATTATTATTTTAATTAATTTATTTTACATGTTTTTCCATTACGGGCGCATTTTTAGAAATAAGAAATAAAGCATGCATATTTTCAGAAGAATAAATAATTCATAGAATTAACAATTATAGATAGAATCATGATTAATTAAATAAATAAAATGTATTTTCTTTATTCCGACAAAATCATTTACGCTGTCACTTACGCATATTAAAAGTTGTGTTTTATTTATTTTTTTTTCGTAAAGTGGCGACAAAAAAATTTTAAATAAATAAAATTAATTGTTAAATTCATTATATAAAGAGTTATTTGAATTCGAAGATTGAAAATTAAACCAAATGAAACACATATATTATTATTTTGGTATATGTAGTACTATTTTTAAATAGTTTGCCGTTTAAAAACAATTTATAGAATGTATTAGTTCTATTATAAAAAATTCCAAGGAAACATTACATACTGGATGTAAAGAATGCGAATATGATATAGCTTTAAGGCAAGAGGTTAGATACCAGCGTAAAAAACGACGGCATAGATGTCATATACACACCATATCGGCGCGATTTTTCCGACGCCAATTTGGCAAAAACCTGGTTTTCGAATACCAGTTACCATATACAGTGTCTCACATAAGTGATGGGACACATGTGCTTTACAAAAGGAAACTAAACAAATAAATTAAAAAAACATGTACACATTTTTTGTGGGTGTGTTTCATACTCAAATTTAGTAAAGATTTTTACATAACATACATTTTGTCAAAATATTAAAATATTAATTTAATAAAAATACAAATGTTTAGAACGGAGCAAAAAAATAGCTCACATAAGTGATGGGACACCATTATATATGCAACAAAAATCGTCTGAAATAAGCAATAAAAATATTTTTTGGGGTTTTATTTTTACTTAAAAGCAATTGGCAATAATTTTTAAAATCGTCTGCAGTATTTCTCTTCAGTTTGTTTTGGAATTTTTGTGTTTTTTAGCTCTTGTAGCCATGAATGCTAAACGAAAAGAAACTTCGCCTGAAATTCGAAAATTAGTTATTAATTTGCATATTGAACGCGGAAAATCTATTAGAAAAACTGCTGCAACAGTTAACTTGAGTCGTTCAACAGTTTTCAATATCATTAAACGATATAAAAAGAATCATATGATTCAGGATAAAAGAAGACCTGGCCGACCATCAAAGCTATCCAATGGAATAAAGCGAATTATTGTTCGAAATATTAAAAAACAATCCAAGAAATAGTGCTTCAAAAGTTGCTGCTGATTTACAAGCATTATATGGAATAATTGTTAATCCTGAGATTATTAGAAGGGTAATTCGATCTGCTGGATATCACGGTAGAGTAGCCAGGAAAAAATTCTTCGTAAGTGAAAAGAATAGAAAACTCAGACTAGCTTTCGCAAAATCCAACATAAATAAGAATTCTGATTACTGGAATAAAGTTATATTTGCTGATGAGAGTAAATTTAATATATTTGGTTCTGACGGTAGAATCTTGGTGTGGAGAAAACCCAGGGAAGAATTTCGCAAACAGAACTTGGTACCAACAGTAAAACATGGTGGAGGAGGAGTTATGGTATGGGGGTGTATATCGTCCGCTGGAGTTGGTAATCTTGTTTTTATTGACAGTATAATGGATCAGTACAAGTATATTGATATTTTAAAGCAAAATTTGAAATCTTCAGCACGAAAATTGAACCTTCATAACGATTTTAAATTCTACCAGGACAATGACCCCAAGCACACTGCTCTGAACGTTAGACTCTGGCTGCTATATAACTGTCCTGAAATAATAAAAACACCACCACAATCTCCAGACTTAAATCCCATAGAGAATATTTGGCAAGAATTGGAATCAAGAATTCACAAACACACCATTTCTTCAAAACAACAACTAAAATCGGTGCTTCAAGAAGAATGGGGTAAAATCACTCCAGAAATCACAAAAAAAAATTAGTCGAATCCATCCCAAAAAGATTAAATCATGTTTTAAAAGTAAAAGGAAATCCAACAAAATATTAAACCCTTTTAAAAAGTAAAATTTTTGGATAAATATTTAATGGAAAAGTAAGTGTCCCATCACATATGTGAGCCATTTTTTGCTCCGTTCTGAACAATTGTATTTTTGCTAAATTAATATTTTAATATTTTGACAAAATGTATGTTATGTAATAATTGTTACTAACTTTAAATATGAAACACACCCAAAAATTTTTTGCACATGATTGTTTATTTATTTTATTGCAGTTTCTTTTTATAAAGCACAAGTGTCCCATCACTTTTGTGAGACACTGTATATATTCTAAAAAGGGAATAAAAATAAATTTTAAAAAGTTTTATCAATACCTGTGGAACAAAACAATTTATATAATTAAAAAAAAGAAAATAAAAGTAAATAAACAATTTATTAATAAATAAACAACATCCGGGTTACCATGTCAAGCAAAATAACTACACTTTGTCGCCAATTAAGTACTCCGGTGCATATAATGACATCGGCATCTGAAAAAAATAGCGCCAATATGGTGCGTATATGACATCTGTGCCAAAAGGACGACATGGCGAATCTCTTCTGATAGAAAATGCTTGTGCTCGGAAAAATGCTTTAAATTTCGAAGATGCGCAAAAAAATTTTAAATTATATTTTTGTAAAATTTTTCATCATCGTTGGCTTGGGATTCACACTGACGGATCTCATATAATTTGGATCCTGGTCCGCATCCCTAAATATTAAAGGGCTTAACTTTCGTCGAGGAGAAATTAATTGCCCAAGTTCGTCCTGTTATTACTGTTTATCGCATTAAAGGTGGTCAGCTTGAACACAGTGGGCAAATTATTAATTTTCATCAAGATATTATAGGATTTTGTACTTTATTACCTCATTCCATAGATACTATAACACAGTACATTTTTGGATACTACTTGATTATCTCGTCGACCAAAAATATAATGCCAAATTTCAGGATTAAATGCCAATAATGGATTATCATAAATGTCACATTGCATGACATTAAACGTAATACACGTGATTGTTATGTCATCAAGTGATTTTTAATGCGGGTACTATTTGGTTATCCCGTCAACCAATTTCGTCAAATAATACAAATAGCCAAACTATTAGCAAAATTGCACAAATTGACGCTTTTTTTAAATAACGAAAAATCAAATAAATTAGTAAAACATTAATAAAAATCCAAATAAAAAGTCGAATTAAGGTACTACTTGATTATCCCGTCAATCAATTTCGCCATATTATACAAATCGCCAAACAATTGGCCAAATTAAACAAATTGACATAGTTTTTATTTTAAATACCGAAAGGATTAATAAATTAATGAAACATTACTAAGAATACAAATAAAACTTCATAATAAAAATAACTTGATGGCATAACGAACACGTGATACGAGTTTAATGTTATGTGGATGTGATATTTTTTACCATCATCATTAGCATTTAATCTTTTAGTTTGGCGGTACCTATTTGGTCGACAGGATAATCAAGTAGTACCCAATAACATAAAAAAGGTTTACTTTCCAATAAAATAACTAATGAAATAATGCTTCGCGAATCCAAACAAAGCATGGCTTTTGCTAGTGGGTAAAATGTCATGGTTACAATGAGTTACCAACTAAATACTAAACAGCAAACATATGGCTTCGGGTATAGCGTTTATATTGATGCAACCTACCTATTATTGAAATAAAAACACGAAATAATATTAGTAAAATACTAGCGAGCTTCGCCCGCTAGCGGCCCCTTTCTGAAAAAAATAATCTCTCTAAGGCCCGGTACACACTTGCGTTTTCTAACCGCTGACCACAAACCATCAATCATCCTGTGGCTGTCTTGATTCAGTGCACACTAGGCGATCGTTACCGCTGACCACAAAGAAAAAACAGGTTCATTTAAATAATGAGACATTTTATGTGTAATATTTTATATCTATACCTTTCAAATTATTTTATTTAGAAAAGCATTTAAGACTTTTCCTCGAATAACTTTTTTTCTGAATATACAGCTCATATTCAAAATATTAGAATAATTACCTTTTTTTAAGAAATTGAAAATATCGTTTGGTAATTTAATGTCTTTTAATGAAAATATGCAAACGATATTTTTATTAAGAACTTATTGTTGATTAAACTTACTTGTTATCTTAAATTTAATATCATTTTTGAAAAGATTAATTGCAAAAAAAATTATTTTGAAAAGTCAAAATATTAGAATATTTATTTAAGTGGTTCAAAATATTAGAATATTTCACATTAATTCTCCTTTAATTATTACCAATTCTTAACTGGTGGCATCATTGATTAAATTGAGACTATTTTATTTAAAATCAGTATTCTTTTTTGCAGTTTGTTTCTTTTTCGTCTTAAAATGGGCCGTGTGAGTGATATTCCTGAATCTACTAAACTTCGTATGGTTGATTTGTATCGGAACGGTAAAAATCAATGTTTTATAGCGAATTATTTACATTGTTCGCAATCGAGCGTTAGTAAAATACTAACACAATATTCAAAAATTGGAAAATTTCAAAATAATCGCCGAAATGGTGGCCGAAAACCAAAAACATCTGCTAGAGATGACAGGAAACTGAAGCGTATAGTTAAGAAAAACCGTTTTAAAAGTGTGCGATTCTTGCACCGAAAATGGAAAGAAGAAGGAGTTGAAGTTTCTACATCGACAACATTAAGACGTCTCCATAAATTTAAATTTGAATCTCGTGTACCGAAAACAAAACCTCATGACTGCAAGACAAAAGCGTATAAGATTGAATTGGTGTAAATCAAGACGTTTATGGAGCAATGAAGATTGGAAAAATATATTATTTAGTGATGAAAGTATGTTTTGTGTTTCATATGGTAATCAAGGTATTCGAGTTTGGAGAATGAAACAAGAAGCATTTGATAAAGAATGCCTTAAACGTTCCGTAAAATTTGCTGCTAGTGTCATGGTTTGGGGTTGTATGAGTGCAGAAGGACCTGGAAAGTTATGCATCGTCTACGAAAAGGTTAACTCTCTGATATATCAAGAAATTTTAGAATATTACATGATTCCATCATCAGAAGATTTATTTGAAGATGATTTCATCTTTCAACAAGATTTAGCGTCCTCGCATACCTCGGTGTCAACTAAGAATTGGTTCCGCCAACGCAACATTAAGGTACTTCCTTGGCCACCAAATTCACCAGATCTTAATCCCATCGAAAACTTATGGTGTATAATGAAGAAAAAACTTCAAGAAAATCCTCCTTCAAGTAAAACTGAGTTAGTGGCACGTATAAAGTCTATTTGGGCTAATTTTGATAGAAATGTTTGTAAACACCTTGTATATAGTATGCAAGATCGATTGTACGCTGTTATGAAAGCTAAAGGGGATGCTACAAAATATTAACTACCATTTACTTCATATTCATAAGGTAATATTGTTGCGTAAAATAAAATATTCTAATATTTTGAACCAATGTAAATTTTATTCTAATATTCTGGTGTGTTTAAGGAAGCTGTATACCTAATTTATTGTGCTGTATTTTATATTTTATAAATGTTAAAATCTTATCTAAACATTCCAGATTTAATTTATAAGAAATTTAATTGCATTTACTTAGTATAAAAAATAAATAAATGACAAATAATTTTTTCTTATTACTTTTTCTCAATTATTCTAATATTTTGAATATGAGCTGTAGCTATCTTTCTGTAATATAATGTTACAAAATATTCAGTTTTACAGCTTTTTAAAGTGTATTTTAAAGTGTTTCTAATTTTTGCAGATTTTGCAATATTGTAGCGTATTACTTGCAATGTTATTACAGCATGAATATCAGACTAACAGTAGGGCTTTTTTTCAAATAACAAATTTTTTAATGATAAAATTCATAATTTGGCAGTATATAAAATGGATCATAATATGATCATCCTAATGCTTTTTAGTACAATTGTACGATTGTTAATTTAAGATTGGCAAAAGAAATGAAACCAAAATCTCTGCATTTAAAAACATTTATTTAATGCGTTACCAAAATTTTGAAATATGCACTATGCTAAAAAAAAAAAAAAACCGCACTGTGAAAGATTTGTTCAATTAAATCAGTCATAAAAAAGAAGAAAAACTTGAATACATTAAGAAGAAATTTGTTAGATAATATTGGTCATAAAAATCAATGCATATAGAACAAATGGTAGAAACACTAAATGCAAATAAATCTACTTACACAACCTGTATTATTAATCCGTTTTAGTCCATATACTTCACTAATATGCCTGAATGTTAAAAAATATTCACAATATAATTAGTAGAAATTTAATTAAGTTTTCTATGATATTTCAACAGGAACAATTTTTAAAGCAGGCGCTTCGTATAAAGTTTCGAGTTGAAACACTGGAAAGAGTTGAGTTGTTTCGATGCTCCCTACATGCTAATCAATTTCGTGCGGGAAAATGTCGAATACAAATCTTACAAGGAAGGTCTCCATTGGGGGCATACTCAGAATTTTTTGAAAAAAATACGAATTAAACTACTCATGTAGGTAATAAAGGATCAGTGAAAATTAGCGGCGGAATTACATTATAAGATATGTAAAAAAATAAAATAGTTTGGAATAATTGGCGTGAAAAGCTGAAAGCGACGCGGGATTTGGCGTACAGTGCATTTCCTCGCCAAAAGCAGACGATTTTAACGAATCTGAAAATTGATTTCAATTGACTTCACTGTTAAAAATCTGCAGCATTTACTGCAACGTCACTCCACTACTTTTAAAGAATCTCTCTCTTCTGACCAATGAGAATGCTCCATAGCACCGTGAATTGGCCGTGTCATACACTGTTAAAAATCTGCTGCATTTTGTTGCAACGCACTCCTCCGCTTGTATATAATACCTCTATTCCAACCAATGAGAAAGCTCCATTTCACGGCCAAGTAACCGTTTTCTATACAAGCAAGGGAATGCGTTGCAACAAAATGCAGCAGATTTTTTAACAGTGTATTTTTCAATTTGGAACAATTTTAATCAATTTAAATTGTGTTTTAAATGATAAAATATATTAATTTCATTTTGTTTAAGTACGTATAAACGTATATGACAAAATTATACTTAAAGTAAAGTAAAAATGCAAAACTAAAATTACTTAAACTAAACTTATTTAACTAAATTGAACATAGAAAGTTTTTTCTTTGAAAAGTATTCGAAGCGTAAAAGCGTATTTTTCAAGCTTTCGTTTTTTCGCCAACCGGAGATAAATCGCCAAATAAACGAAATTTTTATTATTTTTTTACGGACGTTATAAGGAGATTCCGCCGAAATGTTTTTTATAAACATGTATAACTATATGAGAAGAACATTCTGTAATTTTTTCAGATTTTTCTGAGTATGCCCGTATGGAGACCTTCCTTGTTAGTTTTATTCGTGCTCGTAAGTATTCCTCCCGTACGTCAAAGTGCATTAAGGGGGTAGTAAGGTTAATTTGAGGGAAAAAAAGCATATTTTCTATCATCTTTTGTAAGGATACAATTAATATTTATTTATTTGTATAGTTATAGTATAATTATATGTCATTTAAAGAGTATTCTGTGAAATTTTCATTAAGAAATATTAAAAAATAAGCCGATGACAGCGAATCTTCGAAGACGTCCCAAAAAAAAGTTGATTCGCGGTGAGCCGCATAACTCATGACTGGATCAACTGAAATTAAAAAATCAAATTGATTTAATTAGTTGATAAGTTTCCTCGGGGAACGCTGTCGAGTTTTTTTTATTATTATTGATTTTTCAATTTTTTACAAGGCTCGGAAGTCAAAATACTGATTTTTCATAAAAAAAAATTCTGATATTTTGTTTTTTAAAAGTAAGTTAAAATTAAAAAAAAAAAAAAAACTCGACAGCGTTATCTCGTAATTTATATAAAGAAAGAGTGTGTAAAATTTTAAAAAGATCGGTTCAGTAGATTTTGAGCTACGGAGTTCACCGGCTTCGAAAAAGCGAAGTGTTAGAAAAACACGTTTAAAGTTTCACAGACGTTTTTGTCGAAATAGATATTTGTAAATTACTGCTTTTTTCATATACTTACACAGAATCATCAATGCACCGTGTACACACGTGTACGTGTACCTTCGGAAAGGTCCATTATTTTGGCAGTATGCCAGGACAGGCCTTTGAAACCTGGTCAAGCAGTAGCAGCTACTTGGTAGCTGATTGTTGCGGCCACATTCCTCAGTGTGAAATCGGAGGGCGGAAACTTACAAGTGTATATCTCCGTCAGTTTTACTTCAATTGCTTTCAAATTTTCACAGAATAATCTTAAGATGTGGTGCATTAATATAAAATAAAAATGAAAAAATGAAAAAAAAATACCTTACTACCCCCTTAAGAAAAATACTTTCTTATTAATTTTCATAATTGTTTTTTCATTACTTAAAATTGTTCTTTTATGTGGATATAAAAAAAAACCCATTGATTTTTTCATATCGGCGTAGCTTGGCTAAGTGCACACATGCGCAATGCGAAAAACATTGTTTCTGTTTATACAAAAGATGAAGATTTAATATTTATAAAAATATGTTTTTTGTTCTGCAAATGGTTACACCTATTATTTTATTTAAAAGATAGTTCTGATAGCCATATTTTTCCAAAAATTTCATACCTCATTAAAAGTGGATTACCAAGAATGGTATTAGCCGATTTTAAGGAAATATTGAAATTAAGTAAAAGTTGTTCCTAAAAATATGAAACAAAAAAAAAAAAAAAAGAAGTTCGTTCTTTCCCCGTAATTTCGCGGTTTTTATTTATTTAAAAATACTTCTAACTGTTGTATCGTTTCAAAATAGTGATGCAACTTGTACCACGGTATTCTCTAACTGCTTTTATGAAGATTTTAAAGAAATGTCAAATTTTAAAATGTATTTATTTGCAATAATGTTCTCTAACGATATTTTAAAAATATACGGATTACCGAGTGTCGGATTAGTGAGGTCGCAATGTATTACTATTACACACGTTGAAAAAAACCTCGAGTATAATTTTCGTTTAAAAATATGCATATTTTGTACAAAAATTTTAATTTTTAGTTTTTTCCTTTTTCACATTTAATAATTTAAATTAAAAAATTCGCCTATTATATTATTTAAAATACAGTTACGGCCTCCCGATTTTTTCAAAAATTTTATGCAAGGTGTAAAACCAGTACCCCAAACACACATATAAAGATCATTGAAGAATACAGGATTTAAGGGCTACTTTTACCTAAAAATATGGCAGAAAAAAAAATCGCCCGTTTTACGCCGTAATTTTGCGGTTTTTACAGATTTAAAAATACTTCTAACCGTTGTATCTTTTTGAAATTTTGACACAACTCAAAACGATGTATTCACTAAGAGGTGTATAAAGATGGAAAAGAAATATTGAAAATTAGGGATTTTATTCATATAAATATGAGCGGAAAAAGTGTCGAAAAAGCAAACAAAATTGTACGATCGGAGACTCTTTTTCTCGATTTTTTTTCAAAGGGTTAATATTAGAATATTTCAAAAATAAACACACCGTTGGAAATTAGACAGAAGCGTCTTTGAGGGGGTATTTTTTTTCTTTGTCGTGTCTCCAAAATTAAAAAGGATGGAATCGTTTTAAAATTCGATAGTTTTCGGTCGAAAATTCTGCGGAGAAAAATGGAAAATGAAAGCTTTCGGGAAAACGTTTTTTTCAAAAGGTTAATGTTTGTATTTCTTGAAACCGAATAGACCGTCAGGAAGGTCTTTAAATTTCCTTCAAGAATATGTAATTTGTTTTAAAATCCGTGAATCTGCAGCGCGGATGCGACGTTATATAAAACTCCTTAATTTTCGTATTTTCGACACCTTCGTGGTTCTTCATCCGCGGAAAGCTAGTTTCGACCGGAGAGCTCCGTCAGAGAACCGTCTCGGAACTTGGATTTTTTGTCACGTTTCTCGGGTAGTTTTTAATTAATTTCTCGGGTAATTACCGAGCGATTTTCTCGAAATTCATTATCACAAAAGGTCGAATCGTCCCGAGTCGATAGACACCCAGAGCGCCACTCCACTCGGCCGTTGAGAAAAGTTTTTAGCGGTACAGACAGACAGACAGACAGACAGACGTTTACTGCGGTTAATAGTATAGATTCAAAATATCTTTAAATGAATTTTTTAGGGGTTAATAATGTTTTAAATGGCCCGGAATTTTCTGATCCGAACCGATTTTTTCCATTCTTTAAAATGGCTATCTCCATTTTTGATATCTACAGGGGGAGCAAAGATATGGGGGCATCCTGGGGCATCCTTACTAAAATCACCAATTACTTCAAAACTAAAATAATAAACAACTTTTAAAGCCTAATTTATTAAAACTGTTTAACTTTCAAACATTTTTTCAAATTTCGGTTGCCACCGTTTTAAAACATAAAAAAAACATGTAAAAAATACAGGGTTGGAAAAAAAACCAGGTTTTTTCGAAAAAAACCCAAAAAAACCGGTTTTTTTGGTTTAAACCGGGTTTTTTTTTAAAACATCCTTTTTCATTACATATACATGCATATTTACTGATAAAAACAGACAATATTGGTTTATAAGCAGTGTAACTTCATTTAAAATAATTTAAAGTTAATAATTATAGTGAATTTATGCTGAAAATTGAAAAAATTCATTTTTCAATTTAAACAGTTTTAGCAAACAGTCTTATGTTGAAAGTTCTACACAATGAACCATTGATGCCCTGTAAATCTTTATAAACAATCTTTTGATTACTAATAATAAACATTTGGATGTAGTTTGATAAATATTCTTTTCCACAATTATTCAAATAATAAATTACAAATACTTCTTAGGATTTTTCCTTTCTGGGTGACAATTTAAAATTATTTTATCAATTTGAAGTTATTATTTAGTTTTATATCATTTTTAGTCGTTAGATTCAGAAGATAGCAGAGGGAAAAAAAATTATTATTAAAATGCTATAACTAGCAACCAGTCTTGCTTTTAATTCTTCAAGATAATCTCAGAAAAGAAAAATTTCTTTTACAGCTTGTGCAAAATCTTAAAAGATCATTGTGTTACATTATTAATTGCATTAAATAATCTGCATTATTAAAAAAAATATATATTTTATACTAAATATTGAATCTATTTTATCTTTGATCAATTTACATGTTTGAAGTTTTTTCTTTAGAGCAATAGATATGTTCACCAGATATGTACTGATACATAACTGATGCTATACATAAAAAAATAACGTAAACCCAATATATCTAATACTTATTGCTGAAATAAAGAGTTAAAAGTAGAAATTATTTATGTCCAATAATCTGAAACTCGTAAATTATAAATAAAGAAAGAAAATGTCATTAAATTTCTTCTAAAAAACAATAGAAATTATTTATATCTAATAATCTGAAACTCGTAAATTATAAAGAAAAAAAGAAACTGTCATTAGATTTCTTTTTAAAAAATATATATATATATATATATATATATATATTTTTTTTTTTTTTTTTTTTTTTTTTTTTTTTTTAAGAAAAAACCAATTGGTTTAATCCTATGTATAAAAAAAGACCTAAACCCACTATATATAATACTTATTACTGAAATAAAGTGTTAAAAGTAGAAATTATTTATGTCCAATAATCTGGAACACGTAAATTATAAAGAAAAAAAAAAAGAAAATGTCATTAAATTTCTTCTAAAAAAACCAATTGGTTTTTTTGAGAAAAAAACCATTTGGTTTAAACCGTGGTTTAAACCATGGTTTAAACCAATTGGTTTAAACCGTGCCAACCCTGAAAAAATATGACTATTTTTCTGCATCATCACTCCACCGCTTTTATAAAAAACGACTATTTCAGGCTATCATGGAGCATTCTCATTGGCCAAAAGAGTGATATTCTATAAAAGCGGGGGAGTGACGATGTAACAAAATAGTCATATGTTTTACAGTGTGTACACTGTAATTTACTTATGAGAGGAACTAGAATAATTGTACCACACAAACTAAGAAAAGAAATCTTGGAGAAAATCCACGAAGGTCATATGGGAATAACTAAATGCAGAGCTTTAGCTAATTCAGCTGTTTACTGGCCTGGAATGAGTAAGCAGATAGAAGAACTCGTTCGAGAATGTCCATCATGCATAAAGGAAGCTAGAAATTGTTCTGAAGCACTGAAACCAACTAGTTTTCCTCAAAGACCATGGGAAATCGTAGCCATGGATCTATTCAAGCTTCACTCAGACTGGTATTTGCTGGTAACTGATTTTTATTCACGTTATCCCGAAGTTGCAAAACTAGACAGGCTCACATCCAACGAGGTAATTTTGCACTGTAAGTCCATATTCGCCAGACATGGAATACCTGATATAGTCAGATCCGACAATGGAAAACAGTTTGAGGTGACTCAAACTGCTGAATTTCAACAATTTTCTAAAGCATACGGTTTCAAGCATGTTACGTCCAGTCCCAGATATCCTCAAAGCAATGGTTTTGTGGAGGCAGCAGTCAAGATAATCAAACTCAGATTCAAAAAGTCAAGAGATCCTTATTTGGCTTTGTTGAGTTATAGAGCTTCGCCTTTGAAAAACGGCTATAGCCCTGCTGAGTTACTGATGGGACGACGTTTACAAACAACTCTACCTATAGCGCCCTCAGAGCTTCAACCAAAACTGATGCAGAAAGAGAGATTGGAAGAAGTAGAAGAAAATCGAATAAAAACTCAAGAAAGAGATTATATTGAATTTTTGAAAGTGATGTTAAATAATAATTAATCACTCAATAATCATCTTGATTATGCATTTAATGAAAAATAAAAAATTGAGAATTTTGCCGGCAACAGAACGCACGTCATACCAACATGAGTTACATTTGTGTGCTGGCGAGTCGGCGCACAAGCCACGCCAAGTAAAAGGAAGGTCGCCAAGCACAACCAGAATTGGCGAGATATCGCTCAAATTCAACACTCCTTCCCGATATCAAGGCCAATTTTGAATAATACATAAAATAAATACAAATAATTAGCCAAAAAAAATATATACACAACAAAAGAAAACTTAAATAACAGATATAAATAGTCAGTTTTCACTTTGAATTATACTTTTAACCAATCCAAGTCTATCACGTAAGTTAGCTAACTGAATGCTAGAGAGAGATTTAGTCATAATATCAGCAGTTTGTTCTGCTGATGGAACATATTCTAATTTTAAAGTATCTCGTTCAACTTTCTCTCTAATCGAGTGAAAACGCACATCAATGTGCTTCGATCTTCGATGGTGCTGGGGATTTTGGGCAAGTTTTATGGCACTTTGGTTGTCGACATACAAAATGAGAGTGCCATCATATCCTATTAGCTCCTTGAAGAGTAACTTGAGCCAAACAAGCTCATTAGCTGCCTCACTAGCGGTAACATATTCTGCCTAAGTAGAAGAAATTGCGACAGAATGTTGCAATCGAGACCACCATGTTATTGCAGCACATGAATTAATGGAAACCATACCAGAAGTTGAGCGTCTCGTCTTTTCATCACCAGCATGATCTGCATTACTAAAAACGGAAAATTCTGTGACTTGTACAGAAGACCGACATTGCTCGTGCCTCGTAAATATCTGTAAATTCTTTTCACATGTTTCCAATCTTCTTTTGTTGGTTTGCATAAAGCTCTTGAAACCAAAGCTACAGCAAATGCTATATCTGGTCTAGTAGCAACAGCAAGATACTGTAAACAGCCTACTGCTTCTCTGTAGGGAATATCAGCTGTTGATGAATCTCCTTCCTGAGATTTAGCCTCCTCATAAGGTGTAGATAGTGGTTTTGAGTTTTCAAGCCTAAATCTTTGTAGTATCTTTTCAGTATACAAAGACTGAGAAATAAAGATGTCACCATTATCTCTATGGTCAATTTTTACTCCTAAGAAAGAATCAAGAGGACTATCAATAATTTTAAACTCTTCTTTCAGGCTGCTAATTAATTTCTCTATTTCTGAAACACTTGATCCAGCTACAAGTCCATTATCTACATATAATGCCACTATTAGTATAGATGAATCATTTTTCTTCGTGAATAAACAGGGATCAGCTTGTGACTGTTGAAAATTTAATTTCTGTATTGCTTGAACAAAACGTCGATTCCAACAGCGTGGAGCTTGCTTCAAGCCATAAAGTGAGCGAACTAAAACTGTTGTTAGCTTTCGTTTTTTCAAAATTAAAAACTAAAACAAAATCACTTCACCTTTTTCATTTACGTATAAAAAACATTTCATATTTATTTACTTAGAACAGGTGTCACAAATAAAAATTAAAAAGTTGACATGTTTCGGTTCATTCATAAGAACCGTATTCATAACACATAAAATCAGTAGAAAACTAAATGACACCGGATATAAATAATCTTATTTATATACGGTGTCATTTAGTTTTCTACTGATTTTATGTGTTATGAATACGGTTCTTATGAATGAACCGAAACATGTCAACTTTTTAATTTTTATTTGTGACACCTGTTCTAAGTAAATAAATATGAAATGTTTTTTATACGTGAGCTAACTAATCTGCACACACGTCCAGAACCATCATCAAAACCTTCTGGCTGTTTCATGTAGAGCTCTTTATCAAGAAAATCATAAAGGAAAGCTGCTTTCACATCGAATTGATGCAGGTATAGGTTTTGCGAAGCAGCAACACTAAGAACTGTGCGCAAAGTGTCAAATCTGGCTACTGGTGCAAACAAATCATCATAATCATAACCAGCTTTCTGAGAGAATCCTCTTACCACAAGTCGAGCTTTAGCTTTGCAGGGAGAACCATCGGTATTTGTTTTCAATCTATATGCCCACTTGTTGTCAAGTATCTTTTTATTTGCTGGAGGCTCTGTGAGCTCCCATGTTCCATTTTCTTCATGAGACTGTAGTTCTTCTCTCATGGCTTCTTTCCACAGCTGAGATTCAGGTGACTTCACCGCTTCCTCATAGCAGGCAGGAGTTTCAAAACCCGTAAGTGTACTTACAAACAGTAAATAATTTTCTGACAGAAATTGCGGCCTTTTATGTTCTCGTTCAGAATAGCGTCTTCCATGATCAGTTTCATCTTGACATTCATCTTCATCATTCTTTTGGGACCTTTCATTTTCTTCTTCTGAGTGGACATCACTACTGGTGACTTCAACAGTCAATGGCTCATATGTGAATTCATCACAAAATGTAACATGGCAGCTTCTTTCCACTTTGTTTTTGGAAGGTATAAAAACTCCATATCCATCATGAGCTTCATATCCAACAACCAGACCTTCTACAGACTTTTTATCCCACTTTCTGCGTCTTTGTCTTGGTTCATGTACATAGCATTTTGTACCAAATATTATTAATCGTTAGGTTCTTTTTGGTGAACCATAGCTCTTGCAGCTTCCACAATGATACGGATCTCTATTTCAGCAGCTCCGATCTGTTCAGGTGTCTCAACCATTGCCAAACGCAGATTAATACCTCTGTCATTTAAAATCTTCTTCACAGAATAGTTGTCAAACTCTTTTCCAGAATCACAAAGTATCTCTTTAACTGTATGTCCAGCAGTCTTTGCTTCATTAAGGAACGTTTCTATACAATTCGGAACTTCACTCTTGGCTTTCAAGAAAAATACTCGGCGAAATTTTGTATAATCATCTTTGAGAACAAGCATGAAACGTGAACCACCAACTGAATCTTCTTTCATTGGACCAGCAAGATCAGCATTTTTCATTCAGCAGGCTTCGTAGGTCTAACCAGGGCCGTAGCTAAGGGGGTGCTATTGGCGGCTCAGCCCCCCCTAAAATATTTTAAGCCCCCCTTGGAGAAAGTTCCAAGGTCACTAAATGTTCAGAAAATTCAAATGAAATTCTGTTTAAAAATCTAATTTAGTTTTGAGACCCTTTCACAGTTTTGCAGAGTTACTAAATTGTATCTAAAATACGTGTTTAAACACTCCCTCATCCTATTGGTACATATGAAGCTAACAGGATGTTTAATTTTGCACCAGTTATACACTCAAAATTTTCATCATCGTATACTTTTCTTAGCATAAAATGAAGTTATTACAACAGTTTAATGAGAAACATACTGCCTACAATGTGAATATGCACTAATTTATCTTTCTGCATTAGAGAGAGAACAAAAAAATATAAGCCCCCCCTACATTCCCTTGAGCCCCCTTTATATTCCCCTGAGCCCCCCCTATCGTACACTTCTAGCTACGGCCCTGGGTCTAACAGGTCTCGAGTGGAATGACTTTCTTTGAGATTTGCCATACATACATCCTACACAAAAATCAGAGTTCTCATTTGATAAAGAAATACCCTGTCTTTTAAGAAATTTAATGCAGTATTTCTTGTTTTGATGTGCCATCCTTTCATGCATTACTTGAAGAGTATCACTAGTAATTGCAATGAGAACAGTTGCAGGTTTTCTAGGATTTATAGCAAACATTTTCATTTCAAATAGATTATTAACTGATTTCTGAGCCATTGCAATAGTTTGGTTACCATTTTTCATATAACAAAAATTGTTTTTAAAAACAACATTTAGTCCTTTACTTAAGGCATGAGAAATAGAAAATAACTGATATTTCAACTCTGGTACGTACCAAACATCTGTTAGATGATTTTCTTGCCATTTGCCAGCCACAAGAGTTTTCACAATAATATTTCCAGAACCATAAGCAAGAAGTTTCTGACCTCCTGCATCATTGACTACTTCTGAAACAACAAATTTCTTAAAACTTTCAAACACAGAAGAATCAAGCGTCATATGCTGAGATGCTCCAGAATCTGCAATCCAGCTTTTGTCATCTTGAGAAATTGAACAAGGCATGGCAACACCAGATGAAGAAGGAACCGTTTTGTTTTTATTTTGAGGACAATTTATTCGTTTGTGTCCGGAAAATCCACACTGAAAACGCGTAATATTTCCGTTCATGGGCTTCTTATTCTGCCGTTTCTTCGGTTTTGGCTTATTTTCTCTTGAATATTTGGCGTTGGCGTCATCTTTTCCATAACTTGGCAACGGCGCTTGCCGATTCGATTGAATTTGCAAGGCTGTAGTTTCAAATTGTTGCTATTCTATTTGTTGCTCAAAAGCACACAAACGTTCAGTTAAAAGATCAATCGATCTATCTTTCAACGGAATACCATCCCAAACAGTCTTAAATGCAATGTATTCTTGCTGTAGCATCGAAATAATCCGAAAAAGTAACATCGCTCCTGGAACAGCACATTTCAAAATACGTTGCAATTCATCGTTAGCTTCAATGAAAATATTTTGACTTCGACTTATAAATGATGCAATATTTTCACCTTGTTTCCATTCCAGATGAAAAAATTCAGTCCACAAACGATCGAGTCGATGCGTCGAAGATTTATCGTAAATCGCGGTCAACTTTTCATATGCATCTTTTGCAGTTGAGCAGGTTTTAATGTAATCAAAGTTTACATCATCCAGTGCCTGAGAAATAAACAAAAGTGCCTTTGCATCTGCCAGTTCAAATTTCTTTCTCGCGTCAGCTAAAGCAGCACCATCGGCAAATCCATCCGTCATTTCCGGCAAAGTCTTTTCTCCGTTAACATAACTCAATAAATCGTGCGTTTTTAATAACAATGACATGGACATTTTCCATCTTGTCCAGTCTTTTGCCGATTCCAATTTCTCAATCGTGAACTTAAAGTCCATTGGTGCCATTTTTAACTTCTTAATCCGGAGTACACAACGCTACGGAAAAAAAATGGCACGACGCTTAAATTCAATCACTTAAAGTTCATATAAATACGGCATTTTTCGCATTGGAAACGTTGCTGGAGGCCATAACCTATTGAATTTTTGTAAGTGATGTTAAATAATAATTAATCACTCAATAATCATCTTGATTATGCATTTAATGAAAAATAAAAAATTGAGAATTTTGCTGGCAACAGAACGCACGTCATACCAACATGAGTTACATTTGTGTTATAAGTGACTCTATGAATTAACTGAGTAATCGTTACTAACGGTAGCTATCACGTGTAACCGCACCTGAGTTTAGTTTCAGTTCCAATATTCTAAAAACGTTGTACGCGTGTTTTATTTATGTCTTGTGTAGTTTATTAAATGTTCGTGGAATGTATAAAGCTGCCTTATATTTAGTTAAACCTCCGATATACACGTAATAACGACACATGGTGGCAGCGGTGGGATTCGAACCCACGCCTCCGAAGAGACTGGCGGCAGAGGTAAAACGTTTTAACGTATTGTGAAAAAAAATTTCGTTTTGAAAAAAAATCATAATTGAAAGTTTAGTTTTATCGTAACATATAGTGTTATGGCAGGCATTCAGTTACATCCACCGGAACATTTTTCATTTTGTACACCTGCAAACTGGTCTAAATTAAAAATCCGCTTTGAACGCTATCGGATTGCATCTGGATTAAATGCGAAATCAGGAGAAGAACAGGTAAATTCTCTTATTTACATTATGGGAGAGCAAGCCGAAGATATATTTGCTTCGTTTGGCTTACAGGGAAATGATTTAACTAACTTTACTGTTGTTCTTAATAAATTTAATGATCATTTTGTAGTTAAGAAAAATACTATTTTTGAAAGAGCACAATTCAATAAAAGAATACAACTCGATGGTGAATCTGTAAACACTTTTATTACTGCATTATATAAATTGACTGAAAATTGTGAATATGGGGCTTTGCATGATGAGCTGATTAGAGACAGAATTGTTGTTGGGATAAAAGACAAAAATTTAAGTGAAAAATTACAGTTAGATTCGGAACTTACTTTGACGAAAGTTATTGATAAAGTGCGTCTAAGCGAATCCGTTAAACAACAACAAGAGAAATTGGTAGCTAACGAAGTAACTTCAGTAAATGCTGTTTTCTCAAATAAGTCTTCACGTTTACAAAACTCGCGAAAATTTAAAAACGAAAGTAAACAACCTATCAGAAATAAAACGAACGGGAATAATTTCAAGAACTAACCAGGCATCAGAACAGTATAAATGGTGTAGTAAACAAAAACATGAAAAACGGAAGTGTCCTGCTAGAGACGCCAAATGCTTAAATTGTTCCAAAATTGGACATTATGCTAAAGTTTGTCTATCTAAAAAGCAAGGAAAACACTCTGAAATTTCGTTTTGGGGTATAGTTAAGCAAAAAGGGGAAGAAAACCAAAATTGGACTGTCCCTGTGAAAATATGCAACCAGAATTTCAAATTCAAAATTGATAGCGGTGCTGACCACACAGCAATATCTGTTACGGTATACCGAAAAATTTTTTCAAAGCTGAAGTTAGATACAGCTGATAAAATTTTGTGTGGACCTGATAAGAATCCCTTAAAAGTGTTAGGAAAATTCAAAACGGATATTAAAATTTTACAGAAATGTTGCCAAGAAGAAATTTATGTAATCGACGGTCTGCAAACTTGCCTTCTGGGTAAGCCAGCATTACTTTCCTTTGGATTGGGGCCAAACTTACGTAATCTTTATCAAATTTCAGTAAATAAATTTACTGCAGAATTTCCTGAACTTTTTGAAGGCTTAGGAGTAATGAAAGGGTGTTATTCAATTAAATTGAAACCTGGAGCTATTCCGTATGCCGTTAGTTCTCCACGACGTGTACCAATACCTCTTTTAAGAAAAACGGAAAATGAAATTAAAATGATGGTCGAACAAAAAGTTATAATTCCAGTCAGTGAGCCTACAGATTGGTGTTCACCAGTTGTTATAGTGCCCAAATCTAATGGAACAGTAAGAATTTGTGTCGATCTGACAGAACTTAATAAAAAATGTTTTGCGAGAATTTCACCCACTTCCGAAAGTAGAATATACATTGAATTTGTTATCAGGTGCTAAGTTTTTTTCAAAGTTGGATTCCAACTCAGGATTTTGGCAGATTCCACTGGATGAAGAGTCCTCCTATCTCACAACTTTTATAACCCCATTTGGAAGGTTCGGATTTTTAAGATTACCTTTCGGCATCTCGTCTGCACCAGAACATTTCCAAAGACGAATGTCTCAAGTTCTTGAAAATTTAAGTGGAACAGTGTGTCACATGGACGATATCTTAGTATGGGGATCTACCGAAGAAGAACATGATCAGCGGGTAAGAGAAGTTTTAAAACGTCTTCAGAATTCTAATCTAACTTTAAATGAGAAGAAATGTGTTTTTTCTGCAAGAAGCATAAAATTTTTAGGACACATTGTTGACAGTGAAGGAATACACCCAGACACTGAGAAAATTGCTGCCATCCAAGACTGCAAACCGCCAACAAATAAGAAAGAATTAAAGCAATTATTAGGCTTTGCTAATTATTTAGAACGTTTTATTCCAAATTATGCCGAACTACTTCATCCGTTGACATCAATGCTTAGCAATAAAAGAGACTTTGTATGGGATCATGATCAACAAAAAGCATTTTTGAGCTGGAAGAAAATTTTGTCTTCGGATCCAGTTTTAAAAATATTCGATCCAAATAAAAAATCCATTGTTACGTCAGATGCATCATCATATGGCTTGGGGGCAACACTTCGTCAGAAACAAGAAGATGGCAGTACTTCTGTAATTGCTTATGCTTCAAGAACACTCACTCCAACAGAAGGTCGTTACGCCCAAATTGAAAAGGAAGCGCTAGCCATTGTATGGGCATACGAAAAGTTTCGAGATTATTTAACAGGATCAAGCTTCAGAATTGAGACAGATCACAAGCCTTTGGTTCCAATTTTTTCTCGTAAGTACTTAGACGACCTCTCTCCTAGGCTGCAAAGAATGAAACTTAGGATGATGAGATATTCTTATGATATTGTGCACATTCCAGGAAAGGAATTATATGCAGCAGATGCATTGTCTAGAAGTCCTCAAATTCAAGCAACAAAAAGGGATGAATTGGAGGAAGAAATTGATTCCTACATTCAGATGATTACAGATACTCTCCCAGCATCTCGAAATAGGTTAAAAGAACTCCAAGCAGCACAAAATGCCGATCCAACATTTCAAAAACTTTCTTCATATGCAATGATGGGATGGCCTTCGAAAAAGGATATAGATCCTCAGTGTTTACCTTTCTGGCAGCATCGATTCGAAATATCAATTCAAGAAGGATTGCTGATGAGAGGATGTAGAATTATTATTCCCAAATCACACCAAGCCGAAGTACTGAATCAAATTCATGAAGGGTATCTTGGCATTACAAAATGTCGAGCTCGAGCCAGATGTTCAGTGTTTTGGCCACAAATTAATAAACAAATAGAAGATAAAGTGAAAAATTGTGTAGAATGCATTAAAGAAACAAGTAATAGACATGAACCACTAATTCCATCTCAGTTTCCAGAACGTCCTTGGGAAATGTTAGGTCTTGATCTGTTCAAATACAAAAATTCCTGGTATCTTCTTGTTACGGATTACTACTCACGGTATCCTGAAATCGCCAAGCTAAATAACTTGACATCTGCAGAAGTAATAAACCATTGCAAATCCATCTTTTCACGTCATGGAATTCCAGATGTTCTGAGATCTGACAATGGTCCTCAGTTCGATCCTGTGAAAACTCGAGAATTTATGCAATTTTCAAAGAGCTATGGATTCTTGCATATCACCAACAGTCCGAAATTTTCTCAAAGCAATGGATTTATAGAATCGTCAGTTAAAATCGTAAAAGTAAGAATCAAAAAGTAAAAATCAAAAAGTCTAAAGACCCTTACCTGGCACTGATGGCTTACAGAGCAACTCCTCTTGAAAACGGATTCAGTCCTGCTGAACTCTTGATGGGCAGAAGAATAAAAACGACTCTTCCCATGTCTAAAGCTCAACTTCAAGCTCAAGCTATCAACAAAACTATCTTAGAAGAGAAAGAAGAAATGCGGATAGAGAAGCAGAAAGGGAATTATGATAAACGTCATGGAACTAGAGATCTTCCAAATCTTGAGAAGAGTCAAGCAGTGTGGATTACAGACAAGCAAGTAACTGGCAAAGTATTAGAAAAATCACCATATCCTAGATCATATCTTGTGCAATCGGGCAAGCAAATTTATAGAAGAAACAGGAAGAATCTCGTACCATCTCCAGATTTTCAACCCGAATTGGAGCCAGATGATGATTTTGAATCGCCTGGTACTGAGGTGACGACTTCAATGAAAACCACAACAGCTGAGTTGCCCAAACCTCCTACAAAGCCTGTACCTGTACATAAGGAGTATATAACAAGAAGTGGCAGAACTGTTCGCCCTCCCGAAAGATTGAATCTTTGAACTTTCAAAGAAAGGGAGATGTGTTATGAGTGACTCTATGGATTAACTGTGTAATCCTTACTAACGGTAGCTATCACGTGTAACCGCACCTGAGTTTAGTTTCAGTTCCAAAATTCTAAAAAGGTTGTACGCGTGTTTTATTTATGTCTTGTGTAGTTTATTAAATGTTCGTGGAATGTATAAAGCTACCTTATATTTAGTTAAACCTCCGATATACACGTAATAACGACACAACATTTGTGTACTGGCGAATCGGCGCACAAGCCACGCCAAGTAAAAGGAAGGTCGCCAAGCACAACCAGAATTGGCGAGATATCGCTCAAATTCAACAGATTATAATCGAAGACATAACGTCCATGAACTGAAACCAATCAATCCAGGTGAAAAGGTTTGGATAACAGATAGAAAGGCTGTTGGTATTGTAGAAAAGGAGGCAGATACACCAAGATCGTATCTCGTTAGAGAAGGACAACAAACACTAAAGGTGCGTTTTCACGGGCCGCTCTAACTACCTAACTTACCCAAATTACCCAAAACCTAACCTAAGAGCGTTTTCACTGGTTACGGATAAATCCTTATGCCAACCAATCAAAGGCAAGTCTTCACTGCGCAAGCGTCTACTTTAGGGCTTGTCTACAGACCGATCAGCTGATATAAAATAATAAACAAATAACTTTTGTTTACGTTCGTCGTGATAATCGTAAATATTTCGTATAAAAAATAATAGAAAGTTTTGACTGTTTTTCTTACTAAAACAGTTTTAAATAATGCTCCAAAAATCATTTTTTATCAAAATTTCAAAATGAAAATACATAAAAGCACACAGTTACTATGATTAATGTATTAAAAAACACACAAGTAAATTTTCACTTATGAAAAAGTGATAAGTTACACACTTTGATCAGGTTATTTCATGTGCGCAAATGTCATAAATTTGTCAAAAATGTTGGGAAAATTGTTCAATTTGTACAAATGGCATAATAATGATTACACTAATTAATATATCTCTATCCATAATATGTCAATGAAACACATTGTGTTAGGTATTTCTTTTCAATTTGTTTAAAAATTAAACGTTATTACTAAATAAATATAAAAGTAGAAAAAAAAATATTTTTAACCATTCTTTCATAAATTTAAAATATTTATAAATATCATGCCTAATTTCAAGACGGTAATTCATGATGGATCAAAAAACTTCTCTTCATTAACTTGGCATGGCTCTAATTATGAAAAATTCATCACAATGACTTGGTAGAAAGCATAAACTGCTGAATTTATTAAAGAAATTATTTTTTCTTTCTTTTTTTCTGATATGACAACAGAAAAGGTAAAAAACTAAAAACCAGTTTTTAAACTATGAATTCAGAATTTTTAAATTATTTTTTCAAAGTTTAATAGAATTTACTTAATGCTAAATTATTAGTTGATAAAAACAGATACAAAAATTATTTCTTTATTTTTGTAAATAAAAATTATTTCATCATTTTTATTTATGTTTCATTTCTTGCCTTCAAATTATTTAAAATATTTTGTTGTTACAGTTTTACTGCCAGTTGGCATATTTTAATGACACAGTTTGATGTATAATTAACTCTGCTTGTTGTTATTGTAACCTTAAGAAATATTTGCTTTTTAACAAGTGGTTAACAGAAAAATGTTTTAAAATTCACTTATTACTTAACCACTTAACCGGCGATGAGTATGGGGAAACAGTGCTTTAACCCCCAACTTATCTCGAGGCAGCCGTTGAAGTGGTTAAAATAAATTCCTAAAAAAAGAATTGCTGAGAGAAGCACACAGGTGTAGATTTTTTTTTGGCATGTTCTTAGAACAGCCAAGGCACTTGATTTTGGCGATTTTTTTAACATGCGGCAAGCACCCATGAGCGCCAACGGAGTTTTCAGCAACTTTGAAATTCTCCCCAATCACAATGCGCATGTTTTGGCAGACAATTAGCGATATGCACAGCTTCAGAGATGACTGCTTTAATAAAATAAACTTTTACAAATAATTTACAACTAGTTAACTTCTTTTACCGCAAATTTTTGCTATGCAAACAGTTTTCTCGATATTTTTCAATTTTTTAAAATTTGCAGATCTCCATTTTCTGATTTTAAGAATTTTTTTCATGTTAAATATACAGAACTTTATATACACTAGTTTCTAAAACAAAAAAAATACAATAACCATCAAATAAAATCAATTAAAATTCACCTACCTTTGCTTCTTCATTAACATTAAAAATCTTATAAAAAGAATCTTTTATTTATTCTACTTATTACTTTTGTTCAAGAAAAGAAATCACATGTTCCAAACTAAAAATCTAGCAAACAAACAAAAAAATTCCTTCAGCTTCCAGATATCACATGTTGCAAATGATTCAGTAATTAAAAAATTTGAAGCTTTTCTCGAAATAAGCTAAAATCAATACCTTGTTTTCATCTAATGTCCAGTATTCTCGTGGAATTTGCGAATAAAGAGATAGTAAAACAACAATAAACAATCAGAATTCGGCATTTTTACAAAGCTTTCCATTTTCTAAGTGATAAAATTTTCTGACAGGTCAATCTTGTTTTGCCAACAACACAAATTCTATCTAGATCCCGGCCATGAAAACTACTTTTGTTCCTTTAAAAAAGTCAGTATAAAAGAACCATGTATATTATTAATTTTATATATTTTATTTGTATATAGCAAGATAAGTAGTTTCTTTACATCTAATTAATAATATAAATATTTTCTTACATATAAGAAAATGGTTGAATAGGTTGTCAGAAAATCATAGGTGTAACTAAAACTATTTTCTGTGATGTGCACAGCCCCCCCCCCCCCCCCAAGTTCTTTAGGTGCATTCAATGTCATTTTTAGTGTTGGGTAACTCATACATGAGGCACCTCATTTGTCCCATACACCCTGACAATTTGTCCCAACACCTCAGTTTTCAGATTTGAGGTACCTCAAAAATTTTGTCATGTTTATTCATTTTGTCATGTTGTCTTTTTTGAAGCGGCGAGGCTCGAAAACTGTTTCGTGTCAGAGGATGACTGGAATGGGTGTGCGTGTTTTGTTGTCATTGTCTGTTGATGAAAGAGTGGAAATCCAACAGGGTTGCAGGCGCGGGCTACGTTTGAAGTTTGAAAAAGCTTAAGCTATGGGGAAGGTTGAAAGAAAAGGATGTAGCAAGATAAAAAGTGAGACGAATTGGTTCTGGTGGAAAGGAAAGAAGAGAGCTATTCTTTTCATTTCTTTCTTCTAATAATATTGAATACTTCCGAACTTGTGCTTGTCATTATGTATATTTCATTTAAAATAGGAAAGGACTGACAATAACAAGAGTAAAAATAGAATCGATTCCAGCCGTCCTTTTAAAAAGTTGTCATTGTCACGTCTTATTTTATGTGGGCGGGGGAGAGGGGGGAGGGGCTAATTTAGAGGGCTACTCTGCCCGGCCTGGTGTCATTTAAATGTCTTGACCGTACAAAAATCAGTCAAAACAGACCCCACACGATCTGGCTCGTTTCAGTTAAAAAAAAAAATCTTAACATATATTTAAGATTTTTTTTAAAGACTACCGCATACATACCTGTGGGATAATTTTACATTATACTTTAAAGTTACGATGTGTACGCAAGGCTGAAATTATACAGTAGCAAAATTAATGATTACAATATTTAGAAATCCTAATATTCAAAAAGGGTTTCATTATAAAATTAATTTAGTTAGAAAAGAAGTAGAAAAGGGGGGGGGGGGGTTTAAAAACATCACTACTTTTAAAGTTGCGTTATCAAAAATTGATTACTGAAAATATTTCTCTGTATTTATTAAAGCTTTTCTCAAATCCAAAGGAGCTATTTTCTAATACATTTATAAATTCATTTCTTTTCGGAAACGCATAAGATTAGCTGGTGTTCTTATTCTTAAACTGTGAAATCAAATGGCGTTATCCATTTTTTGATAAAGATGTTACATCTTTGAGAAAAATACCATCAATTTTAGCGTTTTGAATCGAATTTTCGGCAGTGACAGCGCAGGAAAGGATAAAAACTAGTAACCACGTGATAAAAATATCTTGTATCTGAAAAAATAATTTATTTATCAAAAAAGAAAAAACGCTATTAGATTCAAATTCGATTAAAATAAAAAAAAAATGTATTTACAGGACATACACGAGATATTTATTTCATATTTCAACATAATCGCTCTCACATTGTTGCCAATTCAAAGGCAGCGGAAATAATATTTCTTTTCTAACGATAAAAATAATTTTCATCTGAATATTACAAAAAGAAAGAAAAGTTAGATTTCAAACGTTACATCTAAAATCACTCATTTAAAACTATTTCCTTATAGCATTGTTAAAAAAATACCGGAAAGCAATACCAAAGACTCTGTTGAGTACGTTAATACTATATTAGATGATTTTCACATGTTTAAGTAATCTTATATGTTCAAACGCGAAACCTGTCATTAACGACAGCTGATTTGACAGCTGACCCTTTTCGTAAAAGGGAAAAGAATTAAAACCCGTTTACAGGGCAATCGTCACTGTTTTTATTTAATTATAATTTAATCTTCATTAAGCTTCTTAACCCTTTCGGGTCTGGTCTGGTGTACTATTAATAGTACATTTCTTTTAATGGAGTATTATTTTGTTTTAAGAAATGCTTTTGCTACTATTTACATATTGTAATGTTAGTATATGTCTATGCATTTACTATATGACTTCATTTAGTAATAATAATAATAACTATTATTTGCTTAATTCTCTTTGCGCCGTTTACAATTCTTTTATTTTAAACATGCATTTCAAATTTTTAATTTCAAATTAAAGTTACTTTCCTGAAAGAATCATGTATAATAAAACGTAAATAGTATTAGAAAGTTGTAATATAAATTAAATCTTGTTGTAATAAAATGTTTTTTAAACATCTCCAAAAACTCTTCCTTAGCCTATTGTCATATGAATATGAATTAAATAGCACGCTAAACAACAACATTCGTTATCTTTCATACAATGAAATATTCGTGAAACACTAATTTGGATAGCTAGTGTTATTATTATTGACGTAAAAGTAATTTTTTCCTAAAAATTGAAAAAAGAATTCGGACCCGAAAGGGTTATAACCGATTAAATTAACTGATTTTTAAAGCGGGAACGGAGGGTTGATAACTGCAGCTCGTAGAAAACAAAGCCCTTAAAAAGAACAGCAGAATTAAATAAATAAAACTAACATTTCTTTAAATCTTTTACGTCAAAGCACTCTGGAAATCTAAAAATTGCTTTTATATTTGTAAACTCTTCTTTTTATTATTTATTTACTTATAATTAGTAATTCTGAGGGGATATTAAATTGCACTATTTATTATTTTGTCGGAGTAATAAATAAACAATCAAACATAACTTCTTGTTAAAGCAAAGGTTATTGAAAGATATAGTGCTAATTTCAGGGGGTGCCCCAGGATTGGCATCCCCCCTCCCGGAATTACAGAAGTTCCTCCCAGAGAAAAGTGTCTGGATTCAACACTGGAATGAGATCAAGAGTTTTCTTTTTCAATAGATATAATAATAAGCCTTTTAATTTTTGTAAATGTGATTTTTCAGATGAATAATATCAAGCAAAAATATGCATTATAATTTACAGCAATGATATGTAAATTTCCTTAAAAAGTAGTAAAATTTTTCATTAAGGTTTACTGTTTCCTAAGTCCTATTTCTTGCTCACAATTCAAGCTACGCATTTACTTTTACATTCTTATTCTTTATAATCTATTTTTTTTAAGTAATTTAAACTCTTTACAAGTACATTGATTTATTTTTACATAGTACTGTTAGTGGTTGTCCATAAATGATGGTCAACTTTTATTTCAATATTTTTACCCCCCCCCCCCCTCTTCCCACCCTTTATCACAATTCAACATACCCCTCCCACCCCCTAGTCAGATGTCAGGCTTTATTATGTAAACATATATTTGCAGTTCAGAAAAAAAGCACTGCACACTCCTAGCATGGAAAAAAAAATCCCTTATAATCAGATAAAATGTGCGTAACTGCGTTCATTCGCCGTAGAGCCACTAATTTCATTTATGTTTTTTGAAAACTATATACTTCTATTTATCTACCTGACAACAACATTAAAGTACCCACCCCCTGACGATTGTCGTCAGATTTAAGCTGCATACAGCCATACAATTTACACAGCAAGAAAGCCCTCACTTCCATCGCAACTACAATTGTAGTTCCTGGATTTTAACTTCCCATCACCTCACTCAATTGAAGCATGACATTGTCATGACAAAAGTGTTTCGGTTGTACCTCATACAAACGTCATGAATTTTCCGTGTCCTACCCAACACTAGTCATTTTATTTGCTTCACCCTACAAAAAACTGATATGTCAGTCGTTTTTTCTTTCCCAAGCATTTTGTGGTTATCAATGAAAGAGATGGAGATTTATGTGTCAACAATATCGATAAAAAGTCATAAAATATGAAATGGACCACCTGGCCACATAAAAGTTTTCAATGTCAAGAGTTTTGTTAGGAGCTTTAAGATCCAAACTGATTATCTTTCTTGATCATGAAACTTTTCATGTTTTACAACTTTTGTCAGATGTCTAGAAGTCGCACTATACCAGTGAACTTTGATGACATATCCATCTCCACTTCTTTCTTTTTTTGATGACCCCGGTAGCAGAAAGTTCGAGACGGGAGACGTGCGTCGCAGATTTTATTTTCCCTTCTTTATATTATGTTTAGATCTTTGTTATTTATCACAAAATTAAGATATTTATTATTTATAAAAATGAGTAAAATGCATAGAGACATTAAAAGTAAGCGATTAATTAATTAATGGCTCATTTGTAAGATTTTACCTGCAGATTATTTTCTGTCTGTCGCAGACATTCGGAGAATTTTCTGCTACTGGGCATGATGACTGCAGATCACTTGTAAAAGAAAGACCAGTTGAAATTCATATAGTGTTTTTTGGATGAGCAAATAAAATGAACTCCATACTGTTTAAAAACCCACGTAATAAATTTTTTAACTTTCTTTTCCAAAGTTTTTGTGGTCATTAACAAAACAAATAAATGGAAATTAATTTGTTGACAAAAACATCCTGATCACTTCTGATCTCCTGATATCTTATGAAAATCATAAAACGGTAAAGAAATTTTCCATACCACATCAATTGTTACAGTGAAAAGAAAAATAGTCTGGATCCAAACACACTAGTTTTCTTTTTTGTTGTCATGTAAAGAACTGAACAGCATAACACACTCACAACAAAAGCTTGGTGCATGACCATAAAATATTTTTATGCGAAGGTTACTCTACGATCAAACACTTTTCATTTTCCCCTTTATTTAACCCATTAAATGGCTTAATTGGGGTTTTCCATAGCTTAACTTTCAGAAACAATGGCTGATTTAACACAAAATCAATATTAAAATTAACTTTTTGAAGTGAATAAGATAAATAAATATGTAAATTTGTCAAATAAATAATTTCATACCAATACCCTTTATAAATACTATTTTATGAATTGTTAAATATGAATTGAATATTTTGCGCCGTTTAAAGGATTAAAATTCACTGGATTCATCAATACTGAAATATTTCTATAATTATGCAATAAAATCTCAAATGTTTACATGAATAAAATTCTTAAAATTACATTACTTTTAAATTGTGATGGTGAGATATTGTTGAAACAAGCTGACATATTGTTAAAAATAGTGTCAAATTTTCAAAAAATATATCAACAAAAAAAAATATATTTTTTTAAATTCAATCCTTAAATTTTAATAATAGAGGAAAGTGAGGAAGAATGGGATACTTTTTTACAAACATAAGGAAATCAACTTTGTTTGTCAAAAAAAAAAAAAAAAAAAAAAATCAATACAAAATGAAACATTTTCTAATATCTTTGAACAATATAAAAACATAATTTGCAGAAACAATTTTTTAATTAAAGAAAAGTTTCAAAATATCTCCCATACCTTTCTAATAGAGAAAAAAAATGCATGGCATGGGACAGCTATAAAACAATACAATACGAAACAAATAATGCCTAGGTATATACAGTCTAATTTTGAATTTATCGTTTACTTTAATACAACTGTAAGCTAATGCAGATCAAAAACTTTTTACAACTGAAAATTGTGCTGCCATTAGTTCATCTAGTGTGTAATTGATGAAATACTTAGAATACACAAGGAGAAAATCCTACAGCCCCACTTTCCCCTACATATTGTTGTAAAATTATGCTGAATTCTACAGTTGTAGTATGCTATTTTAAAATTTGATTATCTCTAACAGAATTCAGTATGAAAGAGATTTGATTAAAGAGAACATGCATAGAAAATACATTTATCTAAAATAATTTTTACACAAACTAAATAAAGTTTTATTTTCTTTTTCAATGAAAAAAAAAATGATAAAAACAAAGTATTTGTTAAAATTATTTCTATCACATTTAAAAGGTATTTATAGGTATACACCTATTGGTCATTTTGGCCGAATACTGAATATTCGACATACAAACACAAAATATTTAACTGGCTAAATATTCCAGTATTAAAGAGTTTAAATATATATTTATATATTAAATCTTAAAGCAATATTATTTCATATTTAGCACAAATACTTCCATAAACTTATTTCCTTTCAAAATACATAACCATATACCAACATGAAATACTTCATTTTACAAGTAAACATTACACAACAAGGAATATATGCTTTCATTTATTATTCAAGAAGAGAATAGTTTTAAAAACTTTTAAATTAATAAAATGTTAAATTCCATAGCTTCTTATACAAATTAAAATAATTTTTAAAAACTTTTGTTTTTGAATCAAATATTTTTAAATTGAAAAGAAAAAGATATTTTTAGACTTTTAAGAAAAATTGATAGTCATATCAGTGTAAATTTTTCAGAAAATACTAAAGGAAGGGGAAAAAAAAACAATAAAAAGGTGGACACTCAGCTAAAAGATCTTTATTGCTGCTTTTGATTTATATATTAAGTTTTCAAATGCACTAGAGGGGGTGATTGTTTTCAGAAGTTGTAAACATACGGAGTATTCATAAAATTTTATAAGGCAATCAAGATAAACATTTTTTGTACTGTAAAACAGTATCGCAATTCACTTTTCTACCAGAAATATAACAAGAGTCAATAAAAAATATTCAGTGACTCGCTGCAAACTGAACTTGAGTTTTTGTATGTAACCTTATCAATAATGAAGATATTTTATTGAGATTTTCAACATATTAATCTTCTGTATGAAATATTTGTTTCTTAAAGTTAATTATTTGCTTAGTTGATTATATTCGATTGTTTGATAGGGTACTTTTGATCTATTTTGAATTAAATATCTCTTTGCTCAGTTAAAATAATTATAAGTGCTAAGAAATATGTTTACTGTAGCTCATAGGTTTTTAAATCGAAAATTAATTATACTCAAGCTTCAATACAGTTGTTAATAGTTCATGATTATGCATATTTATAAAGACATGCAATAAAATTAGTTATGTAAGAATATCTTCAGTTTGGCCCAATATTTGGTAGTATGACCTGACCAAACGGAGAGCATTTAATGTATCCTTAGTTTTTAAAAAGATATGTATAACATTGGTATGAAACTCAGATGGGTAAAAAAGTGCATTAGAATATATTACAATGCTTATCATAAATAGACATCTCCCTCTAGTTAAACTTATGCAGAAAATATGTATGATAAATTTTCCTTTTCATACCAAGGTCCCTATAGTTGAAAAACACTTGCATTTCGAATATATATAAAATTTTCAGACAAACCTATAAAATATTTACACTGAAACAAAACATTTTATTAGTGTTGTTATCTAAAAAAGTAAAAGTAAAATAACATTTGAAAATCCCAAATGAACTTAGTATCAACATATTAATGTGCTATGAAAAACATCCATCAACACAAGTTGCAGCTTCAATGAAAAGTTTCCTGTGGCTTAAAAGATGTCTCAAGAGCTAGCAGGTTACGTAAACAGACAGAAAAATCAAATGAAAAGTCTGCCTGAAAATGTACCCTGCTGTCAAATATTCCAACTGAAGACTTCTTCTGTATCTTAGTTCCTTGACTTCTGAAGTGGCTTCGTAATTCAATGTAGCTTCATAGCACTTTACTATAAATTAATAGCTTGTTACTAAGTTCATTTAGAATTAGCAAAAGATATTTTAAGTGTATATTTTAAGATAACAGCTTTAAAAAGTTCTTCAAATTTCAGTAAATATTTTTATTTTACACTGCTGTATGAAGGTATATGCATTGGAAATTATAAAATTAGTAAAGATATAAGATGAAATGATTCATAAACAGAAAGACATTTTAGTATTAATTACAAAAGTTATGAATAATAACATTTTGAATAAATTTTGTTGTTTGCACAATTTTCAACTATGATTGTATTGCATGTCTTTATAAATATGTATAATTATAAACTATAAACAACTGTATTGAAGCTTGAGTATAACTAATTTTCGATTTTAAAACTCAGATCAAAAGATCATACATCAAAAGTACCCTATCGAACAATCGAATATAATCAACTAAGCAGTGGCGCAGCCAGAGGGGGGGGGGGGGGGGGTTGGGGTTAAAACCCCTCCCAGAGCTAATAAAGAACGCTATAATTGCCGCTTATATGAATCAAAACCAATCTTAATATTTAAACATTTTGGCGTATTTCGGAATCCGCCGCTATATTAAATCAGATTTTATTAAAAAAAAGTGATTCAATTAAATGGTAAAAATTCTACTTAAAACTCTGAAAGTGCATATTACATGGATTAGTTAAATAAAAATTGGTTATTTGAACTAAATCACTTTTCTAAGACGTATTATGCTAAAAGAATGATGATTTCCTGCCACACAGATGCTCTTCGAGTTTATGTATTATGCAGTGAATATTATAATTAGTACTGATTCTATTAACCGGCGATTCAATTAACCGGCAAAAACCTTTATGAGAAACTCAAAACCCCCCCTAGAACCGAATTCTGGCTGCGCCACTGCAACTAAGCAAATAATTAACTTTAAGAAACAAATACTTTTATTCTTTGCATTGTTAACTTTCAATAAAATAACTTTGAGAACAGAGTATTATATCATCATTATTATAATGAAACGAAATCCTTGAACAAACTATATAATTAGCACATAAACATTAATGAAATGAATCTGAATGATTATTAAAAACAGATATTTATCCTGCCTTCTACAAAGATGCAACATTTATACAATCTTTACCGTTTATTATTATTAATATTAAATGAAAAGACATTAATTAAAAATGATATATCCAACACAGTTTAATAAAACTTACCATTTTTCTGCAATTACGAAATGAGATTTTGATATATAAACAGAGTTAATATTAAATTTAAAAAAAAAAAAAAAAAAAAAAAAGCTATTTAAAACATAAATACTAAATTGACATATTAACTCGCCGCCATATTTAGCGAAAGCTATTCTCTGATTGGTTGCGCTTAGGTAATTTCTGCTTAGGTTTGAACATGAATCAAACCTACAAAATCGCGTTCTAACTACCTAAAATCTTGTGCTTAGGTAAAGAGTTGGGAAAGTTAGCGCTTGGGTAGGCCCGTGAAAACGCAGCTTAAGGCGAAATAGGAAGAAGCATTTAATTCCAGGTTCTAAACTACAAGCAAATCCAGTGAAATATAACATGGAAGAAGTTCTTTCAGAAGAGATAGGCAAAAGAGAAGTCTCCAAAGCAGTAAGATCGGATCGTGCTGTCGTAACCAAAGAAAAAGACAAAGTTAAACCACAATTTAATCAACCTGTAGTCACTCGAAGTAATAGGACTGTGAAAGCTCCTGACAGTCTAAATCTTTTAAAGGGGAGATGTGGCATTATCCATCTTATTCCCATCTCGTGATATTTGTTACCGGTATAACGTAAGTTGACTGTAACTTTAGAATATATATGTCTAGCGCTCTGTGTAATGTTGTAATTAAATGCCTTGTGTTTAAAAGTATATTATCTTCTATTATATAGTTAACTACACACCTCTACGACGATAAATCTTTATATTTAAGCTCGGCAGTATCTATTAAGATACATAACGCGACAGTCCGGTTTCGGTAAAAACCCATTTGGGATGGACTCTAATGGGAAAAATTCTAAGTATTAAATCAGAAACAAATGAGGCTGTTATGGTTATTTCATCACTTTGGAATAATTGTTCCGTTGCTGATTTGTGGAAGCTAGATATTATCGGTATAACGGATCCAGTTGAATCCAAAACTAAATCTGATATTCATGGACAAACTATGCAGCATTTTAAGAATAATATAAGAATATATTCAGATGGGAGATACGAAGTAGCATAGCCATGGGTGCTAGATAATGCTTGCTTACCTAACAATAGAGAACTGGCCGAAAAGCGGCTTGATACAACGAGGAAAAAGTTAATTAATTTAAATAAAATTGAGGTATATAGCGAAGTATTTGATTCGTGAATAAATGCAGGAATAATCGAAAGGGTGGTTGATAATAAAGAAATTAAAGTACATTATTTGCCAACACAGACCTGTATTTAAAGAATCGAGTGAAACTACTAAAGTTAGACCAGTTTTTGACGCTTCGGCTCATGTTAAAGGTTCCCTTTCTCTAAATGATTGCTTAGATAAGGGATTAAATTTGATTGAAATGATTCCTTCGATATTGCATCGTTTTCGGAAATATCCTGTTGGTGTAGTATCTGATATAGAGAAGGTATTTCGACAAACTGGTACTAAAGTA
The DNA here is from genome assembly GCA_964019185.1 of Maratus speculifer. NCBI lineage: Eukaryota > Metazoa > Arthropoda > Arachnida > Araneae > Salticidae > Maratus > Maratus speculifer. Next base: position 449,739,012 of record OZ025292.1, on the reverse strand, counting down.
GAGGATAGAGACTATATGAGATTTATATCGGAACATGGCATAATTTATAGACATAAACGTGTTGTTTTTGGAATTAGTTGTATCCACTTTTTATTAGCGGCTACTTTGAGACATCACTTAGAAAGTGCGACTGATAATCTTGCTTCTACAGTAGAAATTTTGAATGAATCGTTGTGTGTAGATAATTGTGTTTGCAGTTTCAACACAGTTGAAGAATTAAATAAGTTTATATTTGAGTCCCAAATGTTACTATTCTCTGCAAAATTTAATCTCAGGGGATGGTTGTCAAATTATCCCATTCAAATTATTTCTGAAAATTCAACAGCTAATATGACACCAGTATTAGGTTTAAACTGGGATCTGGAAAACGATACCCTATCTTGCAAAATCGGTTCTATTGAGAAAAAACAAATTATTCCCACTAAACGAGCTCTACTTTCATTCGCTCAGAAAATGTTTGATCCTCTTGGATTTACCTTTCCTGTGACTTTGCTCCCTAAACTTATTCTACAAGAATGCTGGAAGCTGAAAATTAAGTGGGATAAATTACTCCCAACGAAATTAGCTAAACAATTTTTAAAACGGGTACAAGGATTGAAGATGATTTCTGACATCAAATTGCAGCGATGGATGTATTTTGATAATTATGAAAGTAATGATGTAGGCCTTCACATATTTTGTGATGGAAGCAAACATGCGTATTCTACTTGCATTTTTCTAAGAGTAAAGAAAAAAGATAAAATCTTGGTAACTTTCATACAGTCACGCGCAAGAGTAGCTCCCCTTAAGAACATAACGATACCCCGGTTGGAGCTTTTAGCATGTTGCATTGAAGCCAGGTTGGGAAGTCGAGTTATATCTGATCTAAGAATTCCAAATTTAAAGATATTTTTTGGTGTGACTCAACTACATCTTTAAGCTGGATAAAGCGAGACGAAAGATGGGGAATGTCATGCAACCATTCTCCTCCCAACCTCTTTTATTAAAAGAATTAAAAACGAAGTGAAGAGACTAGCTCCCTCACCTAGAATTGAAGAGAGGTGAAGAGAGGAGCGCGAGTAGGTGTGTTGGACTGTTTAGATGTTGGTAGGGTGTGTGAAACACCCGAGTGAAGTTTTTCTTCAGAAAGCTAAAGAATAATTTGGTAATAATTAATTATGTACATATTCATCTCCTGTATATAGCTTCATTTCCTGTATATAATTCAGCATATTAAAAAATAGTTATAATCCAGCATCTATAGTTCTGCTGTCGGTCACCCAGACATCACAGCACGCTCTCGGTCCCGAGAACCAGAGCTTGTAAAGATTAAACAAAATGAATCATATTTTCATAGTGTTTGGATTACAAAAAGAGAGGTGAGCAAGATTATTTTATTTTTGATTTTGTACTGTATTGTTAAATATAATGTTCAAGAACGTCACCAAAGCAGATTTAATTGTGGTTCTGCAAGAAATCGGCGAACAGGCTGATCCGAGTTTAAAAGTGTCGGAATTAAAAGATTTATTATTAAAATCTAAAGAGTATGAGAAAGACAAAGAGTTTGTTACCGAATTTTTATCAACTACAGTTACCGAAAGAAAAAATGTGGAGGAAATTAATAAGTTGCGTTTGCAGCAACAGACGGGAAATGATGATATGTCCCGTAATGAAGGAGAAAATACACAAGTTTCGTTAGATAAACTTATTAAATCTGTGCAAATTTTGGCGATTCCGGTGCCTAAGAAAAACGAAACATGGAATTTGTTTTTTGATTCGTTAGAAAGGGCGTTTAAACATAAAAACGTACCCAAAGAATTTAAATCGGAAATTTTATTGAAATTAATAGGTGAAAAAGCAGGGAATGTTTTAGTATATATTAATGATGAGGATTTAACAAATTATGATAAAATTAAGTCGTTAATTTTAAAAGAATATGAGCCCTCCCCATTTTCCTGTTTGCAAAATTTTAGAAATGCTAAAAGACTACCCGGAGAAACACACCAACAATTTGCTTCGCGATTAAGATCATGTTTTTTACATTATTGTAAAATTCGTAATGTTAAAGATTTTGATTCGCTTATTGATTTAATAATATCGGATAAAATTTTCGAAACGTTGGATAGCGAGCTTTCTACTCATATTGCAGTTAAACAGGGAGAAAGTTGGTTTTTGCCTGATCAGCTATCACGAGATTGTGATATTTATTTTACTGCGAAGGGCAGATCTTTTGAGGAAACAAAATTTGAGAAACGAACTACTACTTATCGTGAAATAAATAATGAAAACACTAAATATGTCCCGCCACAATTAAGAAACAATCCCATTACATCTGAGAACAAATATTTTTCAAAATTAAGGGACTATTATATTTGCAAATCTCCTTTTCATTTAGCTAAATGTTGCCCAAACCGAAGGAATAATAAATATGATATCCCGAATAAAACAAGCGTTGATCTAAGTCAAAAGTCTAAAGTACAGGGAGATTCAAATAAATTACACTCAAAAGATAATGCTGTAGTCACTTATGTAAATTCCATGCATCTACAGGCTAACGATCAATCAAAAGAAATTACTTTTTATCCGTTAAAAAAAAAAAAAAAAAAAAAAAAAAAAAAACTTTATATCGACGGGAAGGAAATTGAAGCGATAATTGATTCAGGAACTGAAATTTGTATCTTAAATGCATCTCTAATCCCCAATTTAAAAATCAAAACGAAAGGGAGCATTGTGTTAGAATCCGCTTTTAAAGAAAAAACTAGTCGTTGGGGACCACCGTAATACTTACCCATCATGGATATGTATATGAAAATAAAACATATGAAAACTATTAATACAATGCATTGCAATTCATAAACAAAATTTAAATATTGTTAATACATAGTAATGCTATATTAAAGAACTGCTGATGTACCAATTTCGACAAATTATATAAAACGCCAAACTACTCAAGTAGTACCAAATTGCGTAAAAGAAACATCCTTATAACTCCAAAAATAATAACTCCATTAACTAACAATTAATTGCGTTGGATTAAGCGTCTCATTTCCAATTAAAGTATACCTCTGAATTGAAATTTGAGTGAAATACAGGGTCATGAAAAATCGAAGAATGTGAAAAACAGGATTACAAATATCTCGGCAACTAATAATCCGATCGACTTCGTTCTATATGCAAAATGTGTGTTATTTTATTGCCTTTTACGTCCATTCCTTAAAATAAAAAAATTCGAAAATTTTTATGTACCTTTCATCAGAACGAATTTTTCGAGAGTCCAAAAAAAATAGTTCCGGATAATCGAGGTTGCTGATATTAAATAGGGTTCGTCCCATTCTTACATACTATCTACATACAAAATTTCAAGTCTCTATCTCAATTTGTTCGGGAGATAGAGCGTTTACAGACAGACAGACTGACAGACAGACAGACAGACAGACAGACAAACGGCAAATTTTTTTTCTAAAAATATGTTTTTCGGAATCTCCACTATCTAAAACGTGTAAATCCGTCAAAAAAAATTTTTCGATTTTCAAAACGATTGCAAGACTTACCCTATACTACGTATGATGGGTAAGTAATAAAAGCAAATTTAGTATCAATTCCTATAAGTTGTAAATTGCCTAATTCTGCTATTTATGCAACAATCAATACTTTATTTGTTTTGACTGAAAATTTAAATATTCCTTGTTTAATTACTCTAGATGTATATGACGCATTGGTAAATTTTCAGAATGACGAACTGAATGATGATAGCTCATCACAGATTGCAACATCTCCGTCTAAAAATAGATCAAGTGAGGGGGAAAATTATGTTTGTTTTGTTTCCTCGGATGAAAATGATTCACAAGTTTCGGAGAGCAATTTATTTCGTACTGCACAAAAAGAGTGTCCTACTTTACAGAATTCATTCAAGGACGCTAGTTTAGGGAAAAATAATTTTTTGATAAGAGATGATTTGTTGTTTCATAAAGGAACAATTTGTGGAGATAAAATATATCAATTAGTGTTACCAGAGAGTTATCGGAATAAAGTATTGCGATTAGCACACGATTCAATATTTGGAAATCATTTGGTACTGCGTAAAACGAAGGAGAGGATTAAATTAACATTTTATTGGCCAAATATTTCTAGAGATGTAGAAAATTATTGCAGAACTTCTAAGGAATGTCAATTAAAAAGCCCTGAGAAACAAACGGATAGAATTCCCATAACACCTGTTGTTCGTCCACCATACCCATTTCATACTGTAAATATTGATGTGATAGGTGAAATTGTGCCGCCCTCAGGTCGGAAACATAAATATTGTCTTACGTTAATTGATCAACATTCAAAATGGCCAGAAGTAGTAGCTTTGAGAAATCTTTCGGCGAAAACAGCATGTGATGCATTATTAGATATTTTTATGCGTACAGGAATTCCTGAAATTATATGTTCGGACCAAGCCACTAATTTTAGATCCGAATTAACTAAAGAATTTGAGAACCGGTTAGGGACATCTCCCCGCTTCTCAACTCCCTCGTATCCCGCCTCAAATGGGGCGAGTGAAAAATTTAATAGGGTGTTTAAGCAAATGTTACACCATATAATTCGTACTGATCCTGTTAATTGGGATAAACATATTCCTTTCTTACTTTTTGCTTATCGGGAAGTGCCGAATTGCACAACCGGGGTCTCGCCGTTCAAACTCATGTATGGCCGGGAAGCTAGAGGTCCTTTAGCAGTGTTAAAATCTTCATGGTCGGGTGAAATACCTCTACCACTAAATCTTACTAAATCCGCGATAGACTATCTACAAGAGTTAAAGGTAAATTTAGAAAGAGCCGCTGATCTAGCATCTTTAACTGCGTCTGAAAAACAAGAGAACTATGCCCGATACTTTAATCGTAGCCCTCCAAATAGGTGATTTAGTTTATTTGCTCATACCAGATTCTACCAATAAATTATACGCTCGATGGACGGGACCAGGTGAAGTAATTGAAAGAATAAACCCCCACTCGTATAAAGTAAAATTACCGGACGGTAGTTTAAGACACATTCTAGCGAATAAAATTCGGAAGTTTCAAACAAGAGTACAAACGGTTGGGGTAATTTTTGAAGACGATGTCGACTTTGGTGAAATTCACCCAACACCAAATAAAGTTAGTACCTTAAATGAAATTAGCGCTGAAGTAGATCTTAATCATTTAGAGGCTGATAAACGATTCGAATTAAGGAAACTTTTAGAAAAACATGCACCATTATTTTCTGGTAAAATTCAAGTTGCAATTGTCGGAGCGCATAAAATTCTTTTATTACCGGGTGCGGAGAGGAAGAAACCGTATATTTATAAAATTCCAGAATCGTTAAAAAATGAAGTCGATAAACAAATAGAAGAGTTAGAACAATTAGGGCTTATAGAAAACTAGTCGGTGGGGGCCACCGTAATACTTACCCATCTTGGATAGGCATATAAAAATAAAACATGTGAAAACTATTTATACAATACATTGCAATTCCAAAACAAAATTTAAATATTGTTAATATGCATAGTAATGCTCTATTAATGAATTGCTGAAGTACCAATTTCGGCAAATTATATAAAACGCCAAACTACACATGTAATACCGAACTGCGTAAAAGAAACATCCTTATAACTCCAAAAATAATTATAATATAAACTAACAGCTTACTGCGTTGGATTAAGCGTCTCATTTTGAATTAAAATATACCTCTGAATTGAAATTTGAATGAAATACAGGGTCATGAAAAATCGAAGAATGTGGAAAACAGGATTACAAATATCTCGGCAACTAATAATCCGATCGACTTTATTCTATATGCAAAATGTGTGTTATTTTATTTCCTTTTACGTCCATTCCTTAGAATAAAAACATTCGAAAATTTTTATATACCTTTCATCAGAACGAATTTTTCGAGAGTCCGAAAAAAATAGTTCCAGATAATCGAGGTTGCTGATATTAAATAGGCTTCGTCCCATTCTTACATACTAACTACATACGAAATTTCAAGTCTCTATCTCAATTTGTTCGGGAGATAGAGCGTTTACAGACAGACAGACAGACGGACGGCAAATTTTTTTTTCTAAAAATATGTTTTTCGGAATCTCCACTATCTAAAACGTGTAAATCCGTCAAAAAAAATTTTCGATTTTGAAAACGATTGCAAGACTTACCCTATACTACGTATGATGGGTAAGTAAAAGTGAGGCTGAAATAGCTTATCCTGTTGTACGTGTTGCAAAAAAGGGTGGTAGCATGCGGTTATGTATAGATTTTCGACTACTGAATGCGCTGACGAAACCTTTTGATTACCCAATGGAAAATGCAACTGAATTAATCAATGAAATCGGAAGTGCCAATATAGATATAATATTCTCCTGTTTAGATGTATTAAAAGGATATTGGGAAATCCCTCTAGAAGAACAGAGTCGTGATCTCACTTCTTTTAAAACTCATCATGCTCAATTCCGTTGGAAGGTAATGCCTTTCGGATTGCGCAACGCCGCTGCTACGTTCCAAAAATCAATCAACGATGCTCTGGGTGCACACCGTAATTATTGCAAAGCATATCTGGATGATATTGCTGTTTTTTCAAGTGACTGGGACACTCATATGAAACATTTAGACGCTGTTCTATCTAAATTAACTGAATTGAAGTTCACCGTAAGTGTTAAAAAATGCTCTTTTGCCCAAACAGAAATTAAATATCTAGGGCATGTCATAGGAGGTGGTAAACATCAACCAGACCCGGAAAAGTTACGTACCATCGAAGCGATAGAATCGCCTAAAACCAAAACATCTCTTAAAAGTGCTCTTGGTTTGTTTAATTATTATCGCGATTACATAAAAAATTACGCAGAAATCGCCAAGTCTTTAACTGACTTAACAAAAAAGAAAGTGCCAGAGATCATTCCATGGTCTCATGTCGAAGAAAAAGCTTTCCAAACTTTGAAACGTTTATTGTGCGAAGCTCCTAAAGTTTATACTCCAGATCCAAAAAGGCCTTACACCAGGCATGTCAAACACGTGGCCCGCGGGCCACAATTGGCCCGCCAGGAACTTCTCTGTGGCCCGCCAAGTCTGACATTTTCGTTTGTTTCATTCAGTTCTTAGTTGATGGCAGAAATTACACTTTGCATCGCAAATATTGCAATGTTGCAAAACTGGAGAATGATTTTAGTCAAAATATCTACCCTATATTTCAGAATATTAATCTTAATTAAGTTTAATGACAGATATTGACATGCATTAAATTTAATGATCCGCTATTAAATAAAGACAAGTTTAAATTTTTAAATTAATGGTTGTTATTTTGGATGAAAATTTTTAACAGTTTGGCATAGGAGATGCAACACCGATTCAACATACTGTTTTGAATATGATCAAATCTAATTCATTTTAAAATTTCGTTTCCAGACGATAGAGTAAGTAAAAGTTATCAATAAGAAAGTTAAGAAGAGCATAACTTAATCTGAAAATTAAAAAATATATAAAAGTTTTATGTTTTTTAAAATAGTTTCTTAAGTGTTTTATGGTGAAATGAATACATTATCTTACTGCTCTCTTTGATTCACTATGACATTACAAAATAAAGAATGGTATTTGTTCGGTATAAAAAATGTATCGAAAATCAATTAAAATACAATGCTAATTTCTGATTAAAAGTTTCTAAAAGATCAAAAGAAATAAATGGCTTTAAAAGGGAAAATGACACTATTTATCGTCTTGTAACATAATAATAATAATAGTAATAATATTAATAACAAAAAATTGGTATCCTGTTTTCATTATTTGTCTGCATGCATAGTCGAAAGCGAGCATTTTGAAAATAAGCTCATTAATTAATTTCATTTTTAAAGGTTAGTAAACGTATCTTTGTAAATTATCCCTGTGTGATCTTTATCTTTCTTGGTGATGAAGATATAACATCAAAGATTCATAAAAGTCAATTTGAAATATTTTTTATACTCAAACAAAAGACTGAAAAATTGTGTTTGATATGTAGAAACTTCGATGAAGTTTGCTGAGAATTTACTCACAAATATTTCGAAAAACCCAGAAATATCTAGAAATGATTTGGAAAAATAAATAAATTTTAAACTGAAACTTTGTTGAAAAAGTGTGTTCGTGAAACATATTAAAAGTAATCCATCTGCTTTTAAAAACAATGATTGGATGCAATTGCACAGAACTCAAACCGTTCAAAATAGAATAAAGGATGTCCAGAATAGTTAAATCAATTTAAATATATGGAGGGGCATTTCTATAAATATTCATGATATAACCAGAAATTTCAATAATCGCATGAAATCTATAATTTCAATATGTGTTGCTTAAACTGAAAATTTTCATTAAATTTTTTTCATTATTAGACGGTAGCCACCAGTGGCCATCGACAAATATTTTTTTTAAAGAAACTTTTTATCTTTTAGTGGCACCGTGGCCACTGGCTGGCGTTAATTTTACCCTTTAACTTTATGATTCTTGAAAATACAGGTGCAAAAAATTTTACTCTGTAGGCAGTTTTTTTTTTGTTTTTTTTTTTTTTTGCACACATGATATGTATTTAAAAATAAGTGAGGAGAAGTAGGAAATTATTCCTATTCCGCATCAATTACTATTGCTAATATATTTCAATCAATTATGAAACTTTTTTAATTTCATAATATTACAGTAGAACTCCGATGATTCGGATTAACTGGGACCAGACCCAATCCGGATTATCAAAAATCCGGATTATCCGGAGAATTAGAAAAAAATGAAATAAAATAAAACATACTTACAGAAAATCACCTTTATATTAAACCTATTGAATATTTACAGACAGTAAAAATGTTTAATTTGCTTAATTCTTCCAAAATGATTTCAGATTTTTTTTTTTTTTTTTTTTTTTTTTTTTTTTTTTTTTTTTAATTCATAATACGACGATGAAGCAAGTTAATGTTATGGAAATTAGCCAATCGTTTCTCAAATTTGAAAAAAAAAAGAAGACTAAACCAATTCGGATTATCCGGAGATCCGGATTAACGGGGTCCGAATTTGCGGGGTTCTACTGTATATTGTAAATAAATGTGTTCTATCAATGATTGGTTTTATAGATAGTAGCAATTACAACAAAAAAGAAAATGCATGTATTAGGATTACAAAATTAATAATACATTTTTATATAATTTTGATTGTGATATAAATTTTAAAATATTCAATGTGTTTAAGCATGTTTGTGCTTTTATTTTAACTTAATTTTCATAACAATTGTCAGTACACCTCGTAAAATACTATTGCTACAGAATTGATTTTACTTAATAAATATTTTTAAACATTTTCTGGTGCGTGTTTTTAATTTTTCCAATAAATGTTTAAAAATGTTTATATGTATTTTTGTTTGCTTGTTTGTTTTTTAAAAGAATGCTGTATTTTCAATGTAAAGTTATCATGTAGTGCGTTAGTCATCAAATTAATCTACTTCTTTATTTTCGATAATGTGGCCCGCGGCTTTGTCTACAATGCTAAATCTGGCCCGCGGTGGTAGACGAGTTTGACATGCCTGCCTTACACTATTCAGTGTGATGCCAGTTCCTATGGTGTAGGTGCCTGTTTGTCGCAACGAGATGAGAAAGGAAATTTACATCCCATCAGTTTTGCCAGCCAAAAGTTTACGGCAACACAACAAAACTGGTCAACTATTGAGCGTGAAGCTTACGCAGTGGTATGGTCAATCAAGAAATTTGAAGTTTGTGTGCTTGGTGCCGCAATTGAGTTAATAACTGACCATAACCCTTTAATATATTTACAGAAATCAGCACCTCAGTCTGCAAAATTACAAAGATGGGCATTATCTTTACAAAGATACAATATAACTATTTCCCATTGCCCTGGTGCACAGTTAAAAAATGCTGATGGTTTATCCAGACTAGTTAACTGTATTAAGACTATCTAGTTGGTGCATTACTTTACGTTAAATTTGGTATCCAGAATTATACCAAGGCATCTTTTCGTCTGTTGTGAAACATTTTTGTGTTTTATTTAGAATTTTTATGTTTTATATTTCTCTGCTTTAAATATTACTATTATAACAAGGCTTCTATCCATCTGTTGTGAATTATTTTATTACATACTAGCTGACCCGCCCGGCGTTGCCCGGGTCCGTATTAACAATATTAAATGAACTTGAAATTTGTAAGATTTTATCATTAACTCGTTACATGCAGAAATGCACTGTCTGAAATACGTAGCCACTGACTGTGTGAATCGGTTTTAAAAACAACAACTAATATTAAGCTCTAAAAATGTAAAAATACTCAAAATGAGCAATGAAAAACGCGGGAGGGAATATGTACCCAACGATTGCATGATTTTCGTGTTAAAAAGTTGATATTTACCCGTAAAAATCACTGTTAAGTCACGTAACTAATTATTATTTTCACATACAAATCCCAAGTGAAATACTTTGAATTTCAAACTAATTATATCACTCTTAAATCCGACTATACCATGAATGAAATCGATACACGATGGTAGCTAAAAGATTGATATATAATATTATAATTTCAGAGCTATTTAACAAAAGTAAGTGTTATTTTTAATTAAATCTTGCGTAATGTTCCCTCTGTGTATAAATTCCTAACCTTAAACTTTTGTACCGTAAACAGAACCTGTCTGTAACCTAACAGCGACTTAACAGTACCCTACCGTAAATTAAATATAACAGAAATGTAACCTAGCCTTCACTTTATTGTAACATATCCTTCTTCTAACCATAACATAAATGCAATTTAACTTTAATCTAACTTTAACCTAAATAATATAATAGAAAAAAACCATTTTAAAAAATTATTATTTCTTCGTAAAATATGCTTCAGCTGTAATTCATTCCTTTCAATTCGTTTTATTAATACAAAATTCCTTCCTCGTGCTTTTGTTTGAGACATTAAAATTTCGGCGATAAATGGTTTAATATTGCAAACCTTTTTTTCGGTTTACTTCGCCTCCACCTATCTTTTTCTCCATGGTGTACAGCTGCTGTGATTTAAAAAAAATCCTCATTTAAACTGACAGTTTGCCAGTCTAGGAATTTTAAAGGTCTTTTTTAATTATTTCTGCGAAAATTTTATGCAACCAATCAACCATAAAAAAATGAAAGGGAAAAAAAGCGAAAAAAAGGCGATTTGTTATGAGAGTGAGCTTTGGAATTTAATTAATTACTCAGTTAATAAATAGAATTTTGAAATTTTGAGCTTCAGGTGCATCAGGAAAGATATTGGGCTACTCTCAAAAAAATTTTGAGCTTCGTACGTGCTGTAGATTTTGCTAGCCATCGCAGACACACACACACACACAGATACACACACAGACAGACAGAGCGTTTTGTTCTTTTATTAGTATAGATATGTTTTATTAATATAATTATTATAACAAGGCTTCTTGTGATATCTTATAATATACTTATAAAATGCTACTCAGAATACTCTGAAATGCGATTATTTATTAGTTATCCAACGTGCTATGACATACTCGTTTACAACTCGTAAAGTAGTGTTGAGTTGAGTTGAAACCCGGTTACAGGATAGAAAATCGTTACAGTTAAAATTACAGTGAATATATTACATTATTCCCCCTTTTTTAAAGTTTATAATCTCTGTAGCGAATTGGTTTTGTATGAACACGTGAGGGGTATCGCCGAACAGTTTCAGGGTTCATGGGAGGATCACTGTTAGGATCTGCAGGGATAACAGGATCTGGTATGTCAGGATTGGGGAAGTCAATCAACTGTGGATTGTTGCTAGGTTCACAGTCCGATGAATGAGTTGGTTGCAGATCTGTTCTGGGATCTTCGATGGGTGGTGGAACCCTGTTAGGTATAACAGGATCAGGATCATCAACATGGGTGGCTACATTTACAGGTGGGTCGTCAGTGTAGTCAGGTCTTAACTGGTCAATGTGAGCTAGATACTTCTTGCCATTTACATTGACATACCATGTTGCATTACCTTTAAGATTTAACAAAACACCTTGACACCATTGTTGATTCTTATGAGATCTCACAAACACTTTTTGGTTTGGCAGAAAATTACGAACTGTTTTGTGGGATCTGTCGTAATAGTGTTTTTGAGCTTCTTGTTTACTTTGTACATGGCTTGCAGTGCTAGGATGTACAAACGCAATAGGTGTGCGTATCTGGCGCTTTAAAAACAGCTCTGCTGGTGTACACTTTGTGGTTGCATGAGGTGTAGACCTGTACCACATCAAAAATCTAGCAATTTTCTGACTTAATGTCGATCTGTCAGATTTGTCAGAGTTCATTTTGCTCAGTGCATTTTTAAATGTTTGCACTGATCGCTCAGCCAGACCATTTGCTTGGGGCCTATATGTTGGAGTTAAAGTGTGCTCCACAGCATATCTTTTCAAAAAAAATTTGAATTTATCGGATGTTAGCTGGGGACCATTGTCTGAAACTACTTCCAATGGCAAACCATACCTAGAAAAAAGACGTTGTAGAGCATCTATGGTATATAAGGAAGTGATATGAGGCATCGAAATTACTTCTAACCATTTAGAATGACTATCAACGACAATTAAATAATTTTTACCGTCCTTCATAGCAAAGTCAATGTGAATTCTCTCCCAGGGAGATTTTGCCCAAGTCCAGGGTTGCAATGTGTGGCAGGAGGCGTTCGAGCATTCTGTTGACATGCAAGACATTTGCGTACCATCTCTTCAATATGGTCATCCATATGAGGCCACCAAATATGGCTCCGTGCTACAGCTTTCATTTTGGTCATGCCAGGATGGGTGTCATGGATTAATTCTAACAATTGCTTTCTAAATTTTTCAGGTATGACAACTCTCATACCCCATAATACACAATTATTATCTACTGATAACTGATCTTTGCGGTCAAAAAATGGTTTGAGATTTTCATTGTCCACTTTAGAAGGCCAGCCGTTTTGTATAAATTTGAGAACGGGTCCCAAAACAGCATCAGTTCTAGTTGCAGCAGCAATATCTGAGCTTGTAACCGGAAGGTCTTCACAATAAGATATTTTGTAAATCTCATGATTCTCCTCATACTCACTTTCAACAGGTAATCGTGACAGTGCATCGGCATTTGTGTGTTCAACTCCCTTTTTATATTCGATTGAATAGCTAAAATTAGATAAAAGAACAGCCCATCTCTGTAGACGTGCAGCTGCTATCGGAGGAATAGCTTTATCTGGTGCAAAATTAGTGATCAATGGCTTGTGGTCAGTAACCAATACAAAACTTCTACCATATAAATATTGATGGAACTTTTTAATTCCATAAATTATTGCCAAAGCTTCTTTTTCCAATTGAGAATATCGCTGTTCAGTTTTTGTTAAAATCCTAGATGCAAAGGCTATAGGGCGTTCATCTTTGTTAATTACATGTGATAACACAACACCAACTCCAAGAGGAGAGGCATCACAAGCTAATTTCAATGGCAATTTCTCGTTATAATGAACCAAAACTGACTCTGAGGATAGCAAGTCCTTACTGGTTTCAAACGCTTGCTCACATTCAGGAGACCATTTCCACGGTGTTTCCTTGTGAAGTAAGCTATAAAGAGGAGCAAAAAGCATAGCACTATTTGGAATAAACTTTGCATAATAATTTATTATGCCTAGAAAAGACTTAAGTTCAGTCATATTAGTGGGAGCCTTAATTTCTTTTATGCTTTTGATTTTTTCACTTGTAGGATGAATTCCATGTTCATCAATTCTATGGCCTAAAAACTCTACACTGGGTTGGAGAAATGTGCACTTTTGTTCATTCAGTTTGACATTATACTCTGACAATCGAGTAAACACTTTCTCGAGGTTTTGATAATGTTCAGCTTCATCAGAACCAGTAACCAATATGTCATCTTGAAAACATATCACACCTAAGAGACCTTGCAAAATTTGCTCTATTATACACTGAAAAATTGCAGAAGCACTATTCACACCATATAATAACCTGCGTGGACGTACTAACCCCAAATGAGTGTTCAGAGTTAAATACTCTTGAGATTTCTCATCTAACTCCACTTGCTGGTATGCATGACTTAAATCCAGTTTCGTGAAATATTTTCCACCATTTAAAGTCGAGAATAAGTCTTGCTGTGTAGGAAGGGGGTACTGTGTTTGATCTAAACATCCGTTAACTGTGACTTTAAAATCTCCACACAGTCTAATGTCACCGTTTTTCTTAGGTACAATAACTACTGGAGTTGCCCAACTTGAATGTTGCACAAAATTCCACATTCCAAGATGTTTTGCTTTTAAAATTTCCTCCTCAACTTTAGATTTCAATGAGTAAGGAACAGGACGAGCTTTACAGAATTTCGGTACTGAGCCTTCTTTGACTTTTAAGGTTGCTTTTAAATGCTTTATTGGTTCAGTGCTCCTAGAAAATAAATTGCAATACTTTGCTTTTAATTCACTAACTGAATAATTTGAACCATTACTAATTTTATGCACATTAAATATTTTCTTCCAATTTAATTTCACTTGTGACATCCAGTCTCTGCCAAACAAGGATGGTTGGTTTCCTTTAACAATGACTGCTTGAACATTTACAGTCTGATTTTCATATGAAAGAACAATGCTAGCTTCGCCAACCACATCTATGCACTTCTGATTGTAATCTTTAAGAATAAGATTGGATTTTCTTACCTTTAGAGAAGGCAGGTTGTCACTGATAAACTTCTCAGAGATTATGCTCACATCAGCACCTGTGTCCACTTCCATTTCCAATTGCTTGCCACAAACTTTTACTGGAACTATATATTTCTTAGACACTTTATTAACAGACTGAATAGAGAATAAATCACATATACCTGTGGTATCACTATCCACCTCAGCAGAAACAATTTTGGCAGAAGGAAATTTCTGAGATTTGGATTTGCAAACGGGCGATATGTGGCCAATTTTGCCACATGAATGACACTTAGCATTGATATATTTACATGTTTTGGGAGCATGCATGGCACCACAACGAAAACATTTCATCTTGTTTGCACTGTATTTTTTAGTTACACTTGGGTGATTGGCGTTGTTTTTAGGTGCAAGGTGCACTTTGTTGACATTTGGGTTCGGAATTTTCAACACTGACGCATCTAAGTTGGCCAGTTCCATTGCCAAAGCTATATCATATGCTTCAGCAAGCTTCAAGTCTTTCCTGGCTAGGAGGCGCTTCTGTGTGGCTTCGCAGCGCAAACCACAAACAAATCTATCACGTAGCGCTTCGTCTAAAAATGTACCAAACTCACAGGTGGCAGATAGATGTTTTAATTCAACCATATAAGCTGCAATGGATTCGTTACTTTCCTGGTTTCGCCTATGGAAACGAAATCTTTCTGCAATAAGAATTGGCGCCGGTCGAAAATGATCTTCTAAGCACTTACTGACTTCAGCGAACGTGCAGTCTTTTGGCAGTTTGGGTGTTAATAGATTACGTAACAGTTTATAAGTCCTCGGTCCTAAAACGGATATCAAAATAGGAAGCTTTTTATTTTCATCAACTTCATTTGCAACAAAATATTGCTCTAAACGCTCCATATATAAGGAAAAGTCCTCATTTGCTTCATCGAAGACCGTAAGTTGGCCCACTAAGCCTAACTGTGTCATGCCGCCGAAGTTTAAGTTGTACTATTTCACAATACAATAAATACTATTTACTTGAATCTTTTTACGTGGAGTTCGTTAAATCTTCGTCGCCATTGTGATATCTTATAATATACTTATAAAATGCTACTCAGAATACTCTGAAATGCGATTATTTATTAGTTATCCAACGTGCTATGACATACTCGTTTACAACTCGAAAAGTAGTGTTGAGTTGAGTTGAAACCCGGTTACAGGATAGAAAATCGTTACAGTTAAAATTACAGTGAATATATTACACTTCTATACATCTGTTTTGAACTTTTTATTATATATATTTCTTATGCTGTATTGCAGTATGGTTGCCATGTGTCAGATTTTGCTTTGCTCTGCGTAGCACAATCTTATCGAAGGGGGGTGTCATGCAACCATTCTCCTCCCAACCTCTTTTATTAAAAGAATTAAAAACGAAGTGAAGAGACTAGCGCCCTCACCTAGAATTGAAGAGAGGTGAAGAGAGGAGCGCGGGTAGGTGTGTTGGACTGTTTAGATGTTGGTAGGGTGTGTGAAACACCCGAGTGAAGTTTTTCTTCAGAAAGCTAAAGAATAATTTGGTAATAATTAATTATGTACATATTCATCTCCTGTATATAGCTTCATTTCCTGTATATAATTCAGCATATTAAAAAATAGTTATAATCCAGCATCTATAGTTCTGCTGTCGGTCACCCAGACATCACAGGGAACATTCGTTTGGAATCGAGTAGAAGAAATTAGATCCTTAACTCAAAAGAACCAATGGCGACACATTGCAGGAAAATTTAATCCGGCGGATATCCCTTCCAGAGGTTCTTCGATTGAATAATTTTTACAACTAAGATGGTGAGAGGGACCGGATTGGTTGGCTCAACCTGAATATACTTGGCCTCAAAATGTCGAAATTCCCGATGAATAAATTATTAATGCTAAAAAACGGAAAAGTGTCATTTCAGCAATAAACAAGAACATAGAATCTATAATGATTGGTATTATAGACGGTTTTCATCGTTCAAGAAAATTATAAGATTGATCGCCTGGATCTTAAGATTCTTAAAGAATTCAAGAAATCCAAATTCAAAATAAGTGTCTGAACTTACGTGTTTGGAATTAGAACAAGCCGAAAGAAAATTCATAATTTTGATACAGAAAGACTGATTCAACGAGAAGAATAATCAGAAAATACGTAGCTTGAGACCAATCCTAGATGAAGATGTATTATAAGAGTGAAGACACAAATTATTTATAGAGAAGATGCTTTCAATTTTAAATGCCCAGTTCTTTTGCCTTCTGACCATCCTCTAGAGGACCACCTGATCTCCTGGAAACAACATGAGCTTTTTCATGCAGGAGTGGCTCTTATGATGATATCATTACGAGAAGACTACTGGATCCTAAAAACTAGGAAAACTATTCGAGCAGTAGTATAGAAATGTGTACGATGCAGAAGATTCAGTGCACAAAAGACAGAATCGATTTCTATTGCATTACCAGCAGAAAGAGTTGAAGAAGCAGCAGTGTTTCAGATAATTGGATTTAGCCGGCCCATTATATTTAAAGAATGAGAAAAAGGCTTGGATTGTGCTGTACACTGTGCAGTGTATAGGGCCAAACACTTAGAATTAGTAACGTCATTATCTACAGATGCTTTCCTGCCGTCTTTCAGGCGTTTTATAGCGCGAAGAGGAAGACCAACCACCGTGTATTCTGATAACGGCGGAAATTTCGTCTTGGCAGACACAGCATTTTCAGCCATAGATTCGGAGCAAATCTCTGCCGTTGCAGCAACACAAAAGATTCGCTGGAAATTTAACCCACCTTCCGTTGTCTGGTGGGGGGTGGGGCGGTTGGTGGGAGCGATTGATACAAATGGTGAAAAGCATCCTGAGAAAAGTTCTAGGTAGAGCTTCATTATCCTACGAAGAACTGCTCACAATTCTCTGTGATTGTGAACAAGTTGTGAATGCTAGACCTCTAAAATATGTTACTGAAGATGTGAACGATCTAGCACCGTTAACACCATCAATGTTTTTACAGGACATAAGATCTTCAGATGTGAGAGATTTTGATGCAATTGACGTACAAGAATTAAATAAAAGAGTTAAGTATAGGCAACATGTTCGAGAACACCTACGTAAGCGATTTCGTATTGAATATTTAGGATAATTGCGCCAGCAAAGTTCTTTGCAAAAGAATGCCAAACAACTGACCATTGGTGATGTCGTACTCGTAGAGTCTGATAAGAAACGTGCCTATTGGACTTTAGCCCGAGTGCAAGAACTTATTTTTGGTAAAGATGGCCACTCAAGAGTTGCACGATTAAAAACTGAAAATGGTGAACTTTTAAGACCTGTGCAAAAGTTGTACAATTTAGAGATTCAAAAAGAACTTTCTAGTGATCCAGTATACAGAACGAGAAGTGGCAGAATAGTGACTGTCCCAAAACGTTATTGACTCTAAATACTCTTTAAACTAAAAACTTTAGTCTTATTTTTTAGTATATTTCGTATTGATAATTTGAATTTGTAATAATATGTTTAATTTTATTTGAATTTTGCAGAAGAAAATGTTTATTTACCTTTTTTGAGGAAATGTAGCATTGTAAGAATAGTATGTTTTCACTGCAATGTAAGTATTATACCCTGTTCGCACTGAGAAAGTTAAGTCACTTAACTTGAAGTTTTTTGAAGCGGTCGTACCCGGAATCAAGATTCTCACTTAAGCAAGTTTCTGAAACTTGCTCAAGTGAGCTTGCTCTCTTAACTATGAGTTGAGTGGAAATCTGCCTTCTGAATATTTAATTATTATTTCTGAATTATAGAATATTTAATTCTGATTATTAAATTAATGAATTTGAGTTCTACAAATAATTATAAACTATTTCAAGTTGTTATTTGTTTACTCCAGTTGCTTAACACGTGTGTTTGTGGGGTGTTTTTGTAATCAAAGGTCGAAAATGAAAAATGTTGAACCTGTTATTTCCTCCCACAAAATAAATTAATTTTTTAATTGAAATAAGCCAGGATAATTACTATGTAAATAAAAAAGTTAAAAGTTGCAGTTACAAATTTCAGAACTTATGCGCATGCTCAGATGCCAGTTTGACCAAGTTAAGTCACTTACAATGTTTAGTAAATGCGAACAGGTGAAGCCTAATTCCGGGTATCCCGCTTCAAAAAATTTAAATGACTTAAAGTTAAGTGACTCAACTATCCCAGTGCGAACAGGGTATTAGTCATAATTCATTTTTCTTTATATTTTATCGTACCCATTGTTGAGTTTATCTGTCGAAAACTCTAAGTGGGAGAATGTCGCGAATTGGATTAATATTTTGTAATTACTTTGATGTCCATACTCTCATAGTGACTCCATGGTCATAGTCTTATTTTCGTGCAAGCGATCACGAGCAATGATAAAATAAATAGTAGAATTTTCTGGAATAAAATATGTGTTAAGTTTTTATCTGAAATGTTTGTAGCTTTGTTTTTGTAAGAGATTTAAATTATTTTCACACGTTTAAATTAAAACGACGATGTTTATATTTTCGGGTAGAATATTCCAAAACTTTAGAGTGGTTTTCAGGAAATAGTAGCTTGACCCATTGTAACATAATAAAATCACATTAATCGAATTTTCTCGAACATATGACTTAGCCCATTGGTCGTCTCGTAATCCAAAATGATAGGATTCAAAATTTAGCCAAATAGTTTCAATAGTTTATTAAATTAAATTAGTTTGCTATGACTCAAAAATTTCCCATTAATCAAATGTTCGCCAGCATGTGACGCATCCCATTGGTCTTTCTGTACCCTAAAATCGTAAGTTATCAGATTTAATAAAAATCTTTAGGACAGTTTCTTAGTAGAAATTAGTTTGACTCGCAAAAAATGACCCACTAATCAAATTTTCTCCAACTTACGACTTAGCCCAATGGTTTTTACATAACATAACATGGTAGGTTACAAAATTTAGTTAATTTCATTCGAGCATTTCTCATATAACTTGACCTGTATTGAACCATGATGACCTACTAATCGAATTTTTTTAATTTGTAACTTAGTCCAATGGGTCTGCGCGTAATCCAAAATAATAGGACAAAATTTAATCAATCATTCTAGACGTTTTTTAGATAAAATTAAATTGGAATTCAATTCAAATTATTGAATATAATTTAATAATAATAATTAATACTATAAAATATAATTGAGTTAAATTCAATGAAAATCTTTTCAGTGATTTTTGTATTTAGATGAAATTAAAGTCCTGTGTCAGGATACAGTGGCTCACAAAAGTGTTCGTACACTTTAAAAATTGTACTAAAAAGAAATTTCCCTGAAATTAAATTCGTATATGAAGTAGAGAAATTTTTTATATTATCTTCAAGTTATTCTAAATAACACACAACCTTTTTGTTCAACATTAAGGGATTTTTTTTAAATCTAAAAATGAAAACAGGAGATGCCACAGAAAGAAGACGCCACAAAAGTCTTCGTACACAGAAACATTTTCGGATAATTTCATTATTAAAAATATTATTTGTCGCTTTATTTTTATTTTTGCATTATATTGACATTTTAAAAATAGCTTGGCTTTATATTTTGCAGAATTTTCCCGTAATATTCTATTTATTAATTAAAAATGGTTTGTAATCGTAATGTCACGACTAATAGCGTTTGAAATTAGTTATTTTTCTTCATAATAGTAGTAAATCAATTCGAAATATTGCAAAATTAGTTAATTTATTCCATTCTATGGTGAAGTATGCGATAAAAGGCTTTGTAGAAAAAAAAATGGATTGAAAACTAGGCATGAAAAGGTCGTCAATCTAAGTGAACGCAATGAGATCAAATACTTACAATTAGAAAAGTCTTAAAAAATCCATGTTTAAGTGCTATAAAAGTTGCTATAGAATTTAATGAAACAGTTTCTACTTCATTTTTACCTGAAACTGTTCGTCGAATGGTAAACCCAGCTGCATTATATAGGTATTCTGCCCATAGAAAATTTTTTGTTAATGCGAAAAACAGAAAGCTTAGGCTTTCTTTAGCAAAATCAATGATAAATAAACCCAAATCGTATTAAATTAATGTTTTATTTACAGATTAAATCTAGTATGCCATTCTTTGTCCAATGAGTGCATAATAGTATGGAGAAAAAAAAATTAAGAATTGAATTCAAAGAACTTAGTTGGAACAGTTAAGCATGGCAGTGGAGTTGTCCTTGTGTGAGGGTGCATATCAGCATCAGGATTTGGTAATTTGGTATATATTGATAGCATAATAAATCACGATCTTTGTTTCAATATTTTAAAAAGCAATTTAAAATTATCAGGCCAATATGTGGATAACAGATACAACTTTGTTTTTTATGAGGATAATGATACAGGGCACATGGCTCTCAACGTTCGCCTCTAGCGTCTTTATAATTGTTCACAAGTTCTGAAAACATCACCTCAGTTGCTGAATTTACCCAGTAAAACATATTTGGAGGTAACTGGAAGTTAGAACACGAAAACACAGCATTGAAACAAAAAGCGAAGTAAAAACAGCAATGTTCGATGAAGGCATCAACTTTCATGCAGAAATTACAAAAACACTAATTAAATCCTTTCCCAGGTGCTTGAAAAACTTTTGTGGGCGTTAAATAATATCCTATTAAGTACAACTTTAGAGAAATATTACAATATTTACAAATATACAGCGATTTTTTTAAAGTGTACGAAGACTTTTGTGAGGTAAATTTTTTGTTATTTTTTGATTAGTGATTTTTCCAAAATAAAGTTTTGCTATGTTTTTAAAATATTTTATGTAGTTTTGTTAATAATGAGTCATAGATCTTATTCTTAAATACCCATTCTAAAATATTAATTTTAATTAATAGATAGAGCCCTATTTCATTGAAATTCCTAAGTGTACGAACACTTTTGTGAGCCACTGTAGCTTCCTGAATTTTATTCATTGCCTGTGAAATTATTTTTCAGATTGTGTTTTATCTCTTTCGGTCCAAATCGGAATGACGATTGTGATATCTGGCGACGATATATGGAATAAAAAGTATCGGATTCACGCATATTAGATGCCGAAGACTGCCAAGGTAACAAATTCTTTTTGTATTTATCTTTAAAGAAGATTAAAAATGGAGCAGTTGGTTCAAAGCTTAATAGAAGAAAATAAAGTTTTATTAGAGAAATTAACCACTTTTGTCGATCCGAAAACGCAAGAAGCTAAAGTTTCAGTTCAATTTGAAAAATTTGATGAAAAGAATGAAACTTTTGATTCTTTTTTAGAATGCTTCGAAGCTTTCATGGATATTCAAAATGTTCCGGATGGCAAACGTGGGAAAGTTTTTATTTCTAGTTTGTCAGAAAAATTATATAATTTGTTGAAAAACCTGCTAGCACCTGACAATCCTTCCGATAAAGATTACCCTATTCTAAAAAATACATTAAAAGCTCACCTCACTCCGACGCCGCTTATAATTCCTAGTAGGCATGTGTTTCTAAATTGTAAGCAACGGGAGGGAGAAAGTGTCAGTGCTTTTATGGCTGAACTTCGCTCCTTAGCAATTCCTTGTCAGTATAAACAAGAAATGTTGAACACGATGTTACGGGATGTTTTCGTAAGCGGGTTGAGGGATAGAGTAATATTAGACAGACATTTTTAGGAAGATGATATAGATATTGAGAATACTTTGAAAATTGCTTTAGCTATGGAGAAAGCTATGAAAGGGGCAAATGAGATAATGGGTAAATCTTTAGAAATTAAAGAATTTAGCGTGAGGAATAATAATGAGCAGTCAAAATTTGTTTCGCAAAAGAAAAACTTTGGAAGACAAAATCTTTCGGGGAAGAAAGTAAAAACGAGCTGTACACGGTGTACAGCAACGGATCACGATAAATATTCCTGCAGATTTAAATTAGCTAAGTGTCATTTTTGCCAAAAAATCGGGCACATTCGAAAAGCTTGTTTTGCAGCGAAAAAAGGGTTAAAAGGGAACACGGTAAAACAAAAGCAGGCAAATACCCTGTATTCTAGTGAAAATGTTATCCCAATGTATTCTTTTGATTTGAACTCGCTGAAAGAGAAGGAGCAAAGAAAACCTCCAATTATGTTAACAGTAAATATTGAAAATAAACCTGTGGGTATGGAACTTGATACTGGAGGGGCCGTCTCGGTAATGAGCATAAAAAAATTTCGTGAGATTTCGAAAAAAAGAATTCAACCCACAAAAGTAGTTTTTAAAACATACAAAGGTGAAATAATTATACCTTTGGGTTTAGTTACTGTTGATGTTGAATACAAAGATAAAAAATTTAAATTAAATTTGTATATTGTTAAGGAAAATTTGGATACAATTTTTGGCCACGAATGGCTATATAGTATAAATTTAAATTTGGACTGGAATTCTATAAAAGCAGTAAGAATATCTTATGACTATAATTTGAGTAAATTGTTAGAAGAGTATAAAGAGCTTTTTGACGATAAGTTAGGGGAAATTAATAATTATGAAGTAAAGTTGGAACTTAAATCTGATGCAGTGCCAAAATTTTGTAGAGCTAGACCTGTACCATTTTCTTTAAAAGACAGGATTGAACAAGAAATTGATAGGCTTGAAAAGGAAGGCATCACAGAGAAAGTAGAGACCTCTGATTGGGTAACACCAGTTGTCCCGGTTGTAAAAACAGATGGGTCTATACGCCTATGTGCAGATTATTCTGTTACCATAAACCAAAATATTATGGTACAACAACATCCTTTACCAAAATTAGAGGAAAATTTTTCAACCTTAAATGGGGGTAAACATTTTTTAAAAATCGATTTCAAACATGCATATTTACAAATGAAAGTACATCCAGATAGTCAAAAGATCTTAACGATAAATACACATGAGGGATTATATGTATGTAAAAGACTTATGTATGGTTTATATTCTGCTCCAGTGATTTGGAAAAGATAAATTGATGGGCTTTTCCAGGGAATGGAAGGAATCAAAGTTTTTATGGATGATGTTAGAGTGACTGGATCAGATGATAAATCACACTTAGAGGCCTTAAGAATTTTTTTCTGAAATGTAAAGATCACGGGCTAAAATTAAATTTAGATAAGAGTAAATTCTTTCAAAAAGAAATTCAATTTTTAGGGCACAAAATCGATGCAAACGGTATATATAAGACTGATGAGAAAATTTCTGCCATTTCGAAAGCTCCTAGACCTACAAACGTACAGGAAGTACAGTGTTTTAGGGGATTATATATTGACTATTAATGGATGTACATGTGTCCATTTTTTTACATAAGGGATAAAATTATAGACTGTTTTATTATGTGTGTTAAAATATGAAGTAATTTTCTTTTACTTTGAGTTATGGTAGAAGTCTGCCGAGTTTTCGGCTTAAAGAAATTCTTTTGTGGGGTGCGCACAGACACCAATCGTAGGTGTTGAAGAATTTTGAAAATGTACCATACATAATATGATTTAATAAAACAAATAATTAAATTGATAGCACTGCACTGGTTGCAGTAAATATAATGTGTTATACTTTAGCGTTTGAACATTCGTTTTTTTAAATTTTTGTTTGAGTTTGACATTTGATGACAATTTTTTGAAATATCAAATTCCTTGCGGGGGGGGGGGATATTGCCTCCTCAAATAGGGCAGTTTCATATGACGTCACAAATCGACCATTATCTTTACACGGTGATTGGTAAAAGGTGATACTCATCATCCACTCTCTGTGACGTCTCAAAAGTCACAAACTGACCCTTGTATGTCTTTGTCGTTATACACAGCCAGCTCATGGCTTTTAAAATGTCACATTTAATAAATCATCTTTACACGGCAATTGAAATTAAATAATGCCGCTTTGTTCCAATCGCCGGCAAAGGTAAACATCATGAACCTACCATGTATTTCGTTTGTCGCGATTACCAACGCAGACAACTCTGGCCAATCTGATAATGGCAAAATGAGGTTAGGAAAAAAATATATATATTTCTGTCAATTGAAAATTAGCAAACATTAACTGGGCGATAAAACTTTGTCAAAAATTACTTTAAGTTTTTTTTTTTTTTTTTTTTTTTTCGTATATCTTCATTTTCTTCATTCACTTCATCGCGGACCGTCAAATTTGTTTTGATTTAATCCCGACCAATGAAATTTTACCATCATGCCACTGTCTATCTGTTACTACTCTGATATAATAAAGGTACTTTAACATTGAGGAAAGTTTGGGGGGATTAGAAGATTTGGAATTCCAGACATTTCTCAGATAAAATAAAAAACCTATAAATAATAGTATACATACTAGGAATAAAAAATTATCATATATATTAATTATAAAATAGAAAAAGTAAAATTTGAAATGTAAATTATGAATTTCAAGGCCAAAACATTTCTGGCAACCTTCAAAATTGCACAGTGGTACTGTGAAAAAAACATGAAGCCGTGCTCGTCAGCTGTTCAAACAATACAAAAATAAACTGAGGTTGTTGTTATTTTATTAAAGGCGTCATAGTAACAGCGAAATTGTAAATATATAGTGTATGTTTTTGCCATTATTATTTTTTCAAGTTTTTGGGGGTTAAATGAGAAATTTAATGTTTGTTTTATAAATTTTTCTGTTTTTTACGTCGAAAATAAAGAGCGCATATAATTGATATGATCTTGTGATCCTTAATTTCCTTATAGATAGGTAATATTTGCTTACGTATTTATTTTATTTCTAAAAGTATTTTTCATCTATTAAGTATTTCGCATATATGGTTTTTTATTTTATTTATGATTTTTTAAATGCTTGATTTGTAGTAATCCTCTTGACAGTCTTAAAATAATTGCAATTAAAACATATATCAAAATTTATTTTTATTATGCTTGGCACCTGCTGTTGTATAACACTTAAAATAATTTTTTTTTTCTTTTTGTTAATGCTTCTGGGTCACTTTCAAAATAAGTACAATTCTGTGTCTTACTATTCTAAAATTTATAATATTAAAAGTAGATAAAAATTTCAAACCCTTAATTGTTCTTCATTTCTTTTTTTAATAATCAGAATATTAAACTAAGTAATTTATATAAAAATAAATTAAATTGGGCAAAAACTAAAAATGAACTATTGACTTTTCAATGGGAATCATTTTTGTCTCAAACCCAAACTTTGATTTTCAACATGTTATAATTTCTAATTTATAATTGCTATTTTCGTTGATTTGGGCAATTTTATTTTGAGAACAATATAAATTTTGTGTACTTACTACAATTCTGTCTGAAAATTGATTTTAATATGGATTAGTTAAATTAAATAAGACTGTCTTACGTGTTTTGTGTCACTGGTCTAACAACTAATATTTTTCAATTTTAAATATTATTCTGATGATAAAAATTGATTGAATTGTCTTTTTTATGTTAGCAACACTGTTTGTAAACAAAATAGTGGAAAAACTAGCTGTCTTCATGTGATCTACTGCTTAAAAAAAGAAAAAAATATTCCTAAGTCAGCCGAGGTCTTTTATTTTGTGTCACTGGTCTAACAAGTATTCTATTAAACTGATAACAGTTAAATCAATTTAATAAAAAGATTATAATAATACAGCATATAAAGTTGTGTTTAACACCCTAAACCACAATATTACAATTTTTAAATAAGGAATAAGAATTTATTTTTAAAGAAATGTCACTGGTCTAACAGTCACTGGCCTAACAATACATTTGTTATGCTAGTGACAAATCCTGTTATAGCAGTGACACACTGCTAAGCAATGAAACAATTTCATGTAGAAAAATTGTTTTTTAAAAGTTATATTAATATTATGATTATTCACAATTTTAATAAAGAATGTCTTCGAATTAATAGAAAAATGTTACCTATCTAATGCAAAATGTCACTGGCCTAACGCATGTCATTGGTCTAACTAATGCTTACTTTTAAGTAATTACTGTATTTGTGTTAATGAGCCAATTAAGCTCAGTCATTGCATTATTTCAGTTACAATTACCATTTTATTAAATGTAATAAAATATTTTGTGGAAAAAATCATACTTTAAAATTTTGAAAAAAATTGCTAAAAATGTACCTTATTTTGAAAATGACCCTTCTGTTTTACTTGCTAAAAATGACTTTTCAAAATAATTATGGATAATTTGTAAATGTTTTTATAAATGTTTTTTATACACTTAATTCTTGAAGGCTTTTATTTTTTCTTGATGATTTACTGTTATGGTTTACAGTGCATATAATTCATTTTTGATGTAAGGTAGGATTAAGGATTTTAAGATTTTTAGTTCATTGTTGTTATTATTTTCTTTTAATATTTGGTAATTTTATCGATATTTGTTAAGTTTATATTTGAAAATAAAATTTAAAAATGCATATATTCCCTTTTCTATCTGTTATATGGTTTATATAAATTTCAAAGAAATACAGTCGAGCCTCTATATAACGAAATCCATCGTTCCAGTAAAAAATTCGTTATATAGAGAAATTCGATGTATAGAGTATGATGTTAAAAATAGTATTTAATGTGTAAATTTTGAACAAATATTATTTTTGATCTTTTTAATTAAGAATTTGAAATGTTTAAAAGTATATATTAACCTAACATTTTATTTCTTACTTATTTAAGCAGTTTCAAAAAAGAGAAAAGACATTTATTTGAAAGCTTAGTGAAAATCAAATGAGGAAGACTTACATAAATTTCAGAGGAAGAAATCTGTAATATTTTGTTGCTTTGATTTTAAAATTACAATTGTTACGCTCTCAAAAAAAATTCTCAAATTTTAGCAAGGAATGAAAAATTGTAGTTGATATTTTCCTCCATTTGAAGGTCTCTCTTATGTGCTCTCATTGATTCCTCTCTTATTTGTGTAACAATTCAATTGACTGTGTTTTTGAGAAGGATGTTGAAAGGTGTGTGGGAGGTGAGATGAACTTGTTAGATTTAAAGAATAAGGAGAGAAGTAATATTTATAAAAAAAAAAAAAAAACCTCTCCACTGAACGATAAATCAAAAATAAGTGATGGAAAATTGATTCCATATGATTTCGAAGTTTTTTTAAAACTGAATAAATTAAGATCAATTTATGAAAAAATTCGTTATATGGAGATAGATATTTCGCTATATAGAGTCTATTTTTAATGTAATCATGCGAAAAGGGGACCGTTCTTACTAAAAATTCGTTATATGGAGAAATTCGATGTATGGAGTTTCGTTATATAGAGGTTCGACTGTAATATGAACTGTTGTTCCACTAATTTTGGAATCTGATGACTAATTTTGAAGTAACTATTTTTATTATTTTTTTATATAAAAGACAAAACTATTGGGAAGACTGGGGAACAGTGGATAACATTTATAGTTTACATTTTTTTTTTTCACTTAATGAAAAAAAATGTAATGCCTTAAAATATTCTTGAACATTCCTTAAGCATTTTTTGCATGTCTCAGAATTTTTTCAGAACATACTTTCAAATACATAATTATTTGCATACATTCATAAAGCTGACTTGCATGCCTCAGAAGCAGGGTACACTAGTTCACCGAGTGAAGCATAATGATCCATCATTAATTTTTTTTTAATTCAATGTAAATTATTATTTTTTTAAATTTAAATCATTTTTATTTCCCCTTTAGCTCTAAAAGAATACAATAATGTAAATTTGCAAGTAATATTTTCAAATAAAACATATACAAAAAAAAAAAAAAAAAAAAATAAAAAAAATAAAATTATTTTTAAATAATAACAATTAAGATATAGGAACAATTGCAGATAAAGGGAAGTTAATAAATAAAGTCATCATAAAAATTTGAAATTAAAGGCCACAATACTTATGAGTTTGGAAGGGAGTGAGAATTCGAAAATTTCCCAACTTAAATCGCATTGTTCCAATTTTCAACTTAAATGATATGTGTAATCATGATAATGATTCCTAAAAATTCCTTTCCAAAGGAAAATTCTGAATGCTAAAGAGATAAAAACTTCCAATTATTGATTTATTAATTTTTTTTTTTTTTTTTTTTATCTTAACTTACCATTAATTCTTCTGGTCTTCAAAGAAGCATGACTGATGATAACATCATCCAATTTAATAAACCCCTCAACTTCACTTTCACATCTTAAAAGCATTAGGCTATCAAGTGAATCACTCGGAGTAATTTGAAATTCTTTTCTTTTTTGAATTTTTAGCTGTCTATAAAGATTCTTACATTGCAATCAACATCAATAGGACAGGCTGTTGTGATTGTTAAGATGTACAGTTTGATGACATGACATGAGTGAAAAAATTGTTAAGTGAGTTAACATTTGGCATGAACATAAACCAAATATTATTTCCACTCTACTTTGCAAATCACTTACAGTCAGTTTCTCATATCTAGGAGGAAACATAAATAACTTTTCTAAATTGGTAATGCTTAAATTTGCCTTGCTGAATTGTAATTTAAATAGTGAATGTATTTGTGCAATATTCTCCTGGTGTAGGAAACATTTTTATTTAAGCCCATTATTAAACTGTCAATTTCTTTAAATTCTTTCTTGTAAGAAGGGCCATCGCTAAGACTTTTTATTGGGGGGTGGGGGGGGGGGAGAGGACCTAAAATTGCCAAGTCAAATTTCAATATTTGCCAACTCATTTTACAATTTTGCCAACTTACCACAATTAGAAAATGAATTATAGCCCTTATTTGTTAAAAGTTTAATAATATTCCCAATTAGTTTGGTAATTTTTGCCAATTCTATCAAAAATTGAAAACATATTATAATTTTTATTAAAATTTTAAAGAAAATTTGCCAATTAAGTTTGTGAATTTGCCAAGTGTAACAACATTCACAATTTTTTTTTTTGGGGGGGGGATCCCACCATCCCCCCCCCCCTTAGCAAGGCCCCTGCCTGTAAGACATAGGTGTAAGTACCAAAGTTCAAAGTTGGGTCATTCCATGTCGAATCACCCAGATTTTTCCAAAAATGACACCCACCATCACTAATTTCGATAAAATTCTGTGAATTTGTAGAATTTCTAAAGCTGATTTTAAAAGATATTACTCTATTATCCCATCGACCAATTTCGCCAAATTATACAAATCGCCAAACTAATAGCTAAATTATACATATTGACATTTTTTTTTTTAAATAGCGAAAAAACAAATAATTAGTAGAATATTACTAAAAATTAAATAAAAATCACTTTATGACATTTTAAACACGTGAATTGTATTTAATATCATTGAATGTGACATTCACAATCATCCATTATTGGCCTTTAATCTTATAGTTTGGTGATAATTTTTTGGTTGACGGGATAACCTAGTAGTTTCTTCTAAAAATATCAATTACATTGAAATTGATCAAATGGTTTGTGAGTTATGAACTTTTAAACAGCTCCCAAGATCTTAGGGCAATTTTACGATAACACTGATATAAACAACAATTAATAACCATAAATGTTTCAAATCCAAATTTGTTTTATGTTACATTTAAACTGAATAAAGTCAGAATGTGACAGAAATTGTTTTAGCAGGAAGTATACAACAGGATACTTGTATTTTTTTTTAAAGCAGTAAATACAAATCAAAACATTTCTTACTATGTTAAACAAATTGACAATTTTCTTTGTCTGCTTTATCTTACAGTTAAATAATTATTTAAAAACAGTATTTCTTTGTAAGGAAAAAGGAATCTATTTACAGTCGAACATCGTTATCGCGACACTCTTAGGACCTGAAAAATGTGTTGTCATAAACAGAGTGTCACGGTAACCAGAGTTGGAGAAAAATATGTTTATAAAAGGCTTCATTTTTAATTAATTTAAAACAATTTTTTATGGACAACTCTTTTTGAATTTTTAAGCAATAAAACATTATTATTAAATATAATAAACACAAAAGCTAAACTGAAAAGAATAAAAATCATATTTTTGATGGTTTCCTTTTTTATTGTTACATGAAATACTGATGAATTAAGGTTCGCGTATCCCTAGATGTGCTTCCTACAATTCTTTTTCTATATTATACAATGAATTTTGAACAATATCCATTGTTTCAGTAATGAATATTAGCCACACATCCTAACCTCTTGCCTTTTTTAAATCAACAAAACATAATTTTAACCAGAGATTTCGTTTCATAAATAGAATAATGTAGGATTGAAACTACTACTACATAGAAAGAAGAAACTTTTAATGCAATTAAATTTCTGGCTACAAGTGTGTTTTATCATTTTAAAATAGCAGGAGGTTGGCAACTATGGTGTTAGATATTTTCTGATCGGTTCAGTGCAATGTAATGCTTCAGTTGTAGTCGGAGGCTTGTTTTGTTCTATTTCTGTTTCTCTTTTGATCCCCTTGTCTGAAAAATTTTTTCTTTTTCTCTTTTTACAATTTCAGATATTGCATCTGGTGATGTGGTGACATCCTTATCATAACATGTACATTAGGACATCCCCCAATATATCTCTTTCACAACTTCTAATGTCTTTTTCATTACCTTTTATACACTTGAAATCTGATGAACTTGTATGAAACCAGCATTTTGAAACAGTCACAAACTGTCCTAAACTTTCTTGTCACTTTGCTGTAAACAGTTTTAAACACCACGAATAAAGTGTGTAAATGGAATGTTTAACATTTCCCAAGTGAATACATATTGCACTCTCAGCGCGAAACACAAAGGGTGAGTAATCATAGATTGAAGCATAGAGAACATGTAGGAAGAAATCTCTCATTCACTGATTTTCTCAGTCATAGTGTGTGGAGATTTTTATTTAGATAAATGACTTAAAGAAAGTTTGTCAATTGGCATTTTAAGTAGGGATGCACCGAATATTTGATATCTATTCGGCCCAGCGCCGAAACTAGTCTTTTTTGTGCCCGGGGCAAACAAGGATTTTGGCACCCCCCACATATATGCATTCTTTATAACAAACGCACCAAAGAAAATCTTAATTTGGCACCCCCTTAACCTTCTGTTCTGTTGCCGCCCGGGGCACGTCCCCCCTCTGCCCCCCTCTAGTTTCGGCCATGTTACTGAATATTCGGTTAGGCTGAATATTAAAAGTAAATAACCCCCTCAAAAAAGAAAAAAATATAAAATTAATAACTTGCAATTTACTTTGAGAAATGTTACAGATTAAAATCATTAAAAATTTTCTATTACTGAGTAATTTAAAATTAATTTTTGAGTAGTAAAATAATTTACAAGTTGCAAAATTTATATCAGGTAAAGAATAATTTATATAAATAGCCTTCTACTCGGCAACTTACATATGTAAAAGTAATTGATAACAAGTTTTGTAAAATTAAACCAAATTTTACTCATATACTGTAAAAGCGCTTATTTTCATGAGCCCATTGTAATCATGAAAATTTAAGCTTCCTGAAATATTTGTTTATTCAGCTCAAATTAAAAAAAAATATCATATTTTTCACTTGTGCAAAATTTAGTGATTACAGTTACTTAAATAAGAAATCAGTGGAAAAATTTCTTGAGTAGTTGCAAGTATTCAACTATTTTTTTAATACTATACAACTATTTCTTTAACAAAAAAATAATACTTGTAATAGGATGAAGTTCATTCACTTACAATATTTATACCAGCTTCCTTGAAGCCATTCAAAACTATCTCATATTTGATTTCAACACCATTAAATGTGCACAAATGCCAAGAAGTGTGAATCATTTTTTTTGCCATGATATTAGCAGGTCCACACATTGTTTTGCCTCTAAAATTTAAGTTTTTTAGAATACCACTCAATAATCTCATGCTTGAGAAAACACTTGAACTCATCGTTTACAATTAAGTCCAAAGGCTGAATCATTCTTGTGCAGGAAGCGGAGACAAAAACTGGAATAATATTTCTTTTCTTTAGTTCAGCCAGGAAAAGAGGATATTAGTCTGCCTTGAAAAATGCTGAACTTAACTACACCAAGTTATTTTAAAACTAACCTGAGTAGCTCTCTCTGTTTGTAGTTATAAGTTTCATTAATATTCTCGATGTATCATTGCTCCAGTACAAATCTGTGGGCTACACATCTAAAGATGAAAATAAGCACTCGCCACTCGGCGACTAAATGTGAAAAACTGGCGACTAAAAATGTGGAAAGTACCGGCCAAATGCAGGATTCTCCAAAAGGTGTTTTGTGAAAAGAAAAGCGGAAAAAAAACCCTGCGAATTTTGATAAAAAATTGAAAAAAAAAAACCCAAATTTCGAAAAAAGATCGTGGGAAAACATGGATTTCGTGTAAGTATCGCGAAAAGACATCATCTAAGGATAGCACATATTGTCAAAGAACCGTAAATATCATTAGAAAATTGCAAAAAAACACGTATTTATTTTTGTCAAAAAATCAACAAAACCAAACACGGTTTTTGTCAAAAAACATAAAAACAAACATAAAAAATGCGAATTTTATTAAAGAAACATTCAAAAAATGTGAATATCATTAAAAAATTGCGATAACAAATGCGAATACTGTCAAAAGATTGCGTTAACAAACACAAATACCCTCAAAAAATCGCAATAATAAATGCGAATACCATCAAAAGATCGCGTTAACGCGAATACCATAAAAAAAATCTCAATAACAAACGTGATTTTCGTCAAAAAACGTAAAAACGAATGCAAAAAACACGGATTTTATCAAAAAAACACACGAAAAAAGCGAATAACGTAAAAAAAATCGAGATACCGAACGAATACCATCAAAAATTCGCAATAATGAACACGAATTACCGTCAAAAAATCACGATAATGAATGCGATTTTCGTTTAAAAGTTCCGAAAATAAAAGCGATTTTCATTAAAAAATCGTGAAAACAAACGCAAATTTTATCAACAGATTGCAAAAAAAGAAAAAAAATGTACATTATATCAAAGGATTGTTGAAATATTGTATAATATTAGTTTCATGAGAGCCCCCCTCCCCCCTTTTATTTTTTTAGAAAATTTGTTGTGAATTTTTTTTCTTAATTAAACCTGCTAGTTGGTGGATAAATATTTTTTCGGGGGTTACATGATAATTCCAGACAAATAATTACAAAAAAGAGCGTTGGGGTTTATTTATGTCGGTTAGCTACGAAAGTACCTAAACATAGTTGGACTTGTGTAGCTAACTACATACAGAGTTTGCCCCAGGTTTTAAAAAGGGCAGGGCGCTACTGTTCTGAAAAGGGCACTTTTTACATTTTTTAGGGCACTTTTTACATTTTTAGGACACTTTTTACATCTTTCAGGGCACTTTTTAATTTTTAAGGGCACTTTTATAGAGCTAAATCTAGAATCTAGCGGTTCAAAAATTCATGAAAAAACAGAAATTTCATCAAAAAATTGAAAAAAAAAAAAGAAAAAAAAG
This sequence comes from Maratus speculifer, assembly GCA_964019185.1. Classification (NCBI taxonomy): domain Eukaryota; kingdom Metazoa; phylum Arthropoda; class Arachnida; order Araneae; family Salticidae; genus Maratus; species Maratus speculifer. Next base: position 449,705,058 of record OZ025292.1, on the reverse strand, counting down.
GCAAATTTTATTAAAAGATCACATAAACAGCAGTTTTTCGCCAAAAGGTCGCAAAAAACGGCATATTTTGCTAAAAAATCACAAAAAAACGACAAATCTCATGAAAACATCGCGGAAAAAACGGAACTTTTCACAGAATTTTCTGTTTTATTGCGATTTTTGGACGAAACTTGCCTTTTTTTGCAAATCTTTTCACAAAATCTGCCGTTTTATCGCTATCTTTTTACGAAAGTCGCTGTTTTTTGCGACTCATTTGACAAAATTGTCATTTAATTGCGATTTTTGGAAGAAATTTGTCGTTTTTTCACGATCTTTTGAGGAAATCTACCGTTTTGTGAAATTTTGTGACGAAATTAGCCATTTTTTTTGTGAATCTTGCCGGAAATTAGTCGTTACTTTGCGATTTTTGATGAAACTTGCCGCCTTTTTAGCGATTTTTTGACGAAATTACCCGTTCTATGGGACGTGTATATGAGGCTTTTTTTTGCGCAATTTATGCGCTATATGGCGCGTTCGGATCATCACTCGAGGGCTGCGTTTTTTTAAATGTGGGCAAGAAGGACGCTATTTTTTTTAATGAGTGACAAGGGAGGGCGCTAGTTTTTGGATGAGGGGCAAGAGGGGCGCTAGTTTTTAAACTAAAGGGCAGGAGGGGCGAAGCGCCCCCCTGAAACCCATTGGGGGAAACTCTGCTACATATGCATGTTACGTATAACTTTGCTGTTAATTTAAAATAGATTTGAAATTAGTATCTCAAGTTTATTCCAAACAATATAAATTAAAATATTTTTAACTAATTCATGTTTTACTTATTTATTCTAAGTTCGTATATATCTTGTAATTAAATATTCAGTAACATAAATGCACTTACTGGCTAATAAAGAAATAATTCTCACTAGCTAATAACTGGCTACTAAAAAAAAGACAACGTACCGGCCAGTGGCCACAAAGTAAAATTCCTTATTTTCATCTTTATACACATCCCAGTCTGCGAGAATGTAAACTTTGGATGATAATTTGTTTTTCAAGTGTACAGCAATTGTGGTGGAAGTAGGTTTCTAGAAAGAGAATATGCTAATAAAAGAGTCACCTCTCTTTTATCTTCCATACTGTTTATGGACCACATTCTTCCTATGTGTATTCAGATGCCGGTACAAACTTATGTTTTTCTGATTGAAATTAACAAACATCTCAGGGGGAACAACATTTTTTATCACTGTGCAAACACAGTTAACGAATTCGTTGCAAATAGCTGGGAAATTTGGGGGTAGTTTCCTGTTAGGGAGCCGCTTTGGTTCCCTTTCTACAAACAAAGTTTATTATTAACAACAGGCTTCTGGCCCAATTCGTGCTGAAATTAAAAGAGTTTAGTAGAGGTGGTTCATGTGATTTCAGAATTCTTTTTGAAGCTGTAATAACAATAGTGCTGTTCCAGTTCACTATTTTATCAGCAATCTGCAATTTACATATACAGGGTGTCCGAAAAGTCTGGAAACGGGCAAATAACTCGAGAAATAAAAAGAGATTGAAAAACGAAAATACATGTGTTAAATATTTTTAAATAAGCTATTCAGTGATACCAAATTTGACTTTTGCAACAGACCCCCTGGGGGTCAGAGGGGTGTCCAACTTTGAAATCTTAAATTATAACCCCCATTTTTTATTGCAGATTCCAATTTTACAGACAAAAATACATAACTTTTCTATTTGATGTTTATTTTGAATCCTCGTTTATCGGGGTGTAATTGAGCATATTAAATAGATACATATTTCAGTTTTCCCAACCAGGTTTTGCCTGATTGGCCAGAATTTTGATGTCAAATGCCTCATCTTTTGCAGGAATAGTGTTTTTTGAAAATCACCCGTTGTGATTATTTCGAAAATGCTTTGCTGTTAAAAATTTGATCCATTTGCTGTAGCATCACTCCACAGCTTTTATAGAATCTCTTTTATGACCAATGAGAATGCTCCATAACACAGTAAAGTAACCATTTTCTATAAAAGCGGTGGAGTGACGCTGTAGCAAATGAGTTAAATTTTTCCAGTGTATAGGGGTTTTTTATGTTTTTCTCTACAAAAATTCATTAAAATATATTAATTTAATTTTCTATTTGGATTTTTATTTTATCCAGTAAATGGTTTCTAAATAACGAATGGTTTCTAAATACCTTCTGATGAGGGTGTATGCTTTTTTTAATTATTTGCTGTAGCGTCACTCCACCGCTTTTATAGAAAACAATTACCTTATTGTTTTATAGAGCATTCTCATTGGTCATAAGAGATATTCTATAAAAGCTGTGGAGTGACACTACAGCAAATGGATCAAATTTTTAACAGCATAGCACTATCGAAATAATCGCCACGGGTGATTTTCAAGAAACTCTATTCCTGCAAAAGACGAGGAATTTGACGTCAAAATTCTGGCCAGTCAGACAAAACCTGGTTGGGAAAACCGAAATATGTATCGATTTAATATGCTTAGTTACACCGTGATAAACGAGGATTCGAAATAAACATCAAATTCAAAAGTTACATATTTTTGTCCGTAGAATCTGAATCTGCAATAAAAAATGGGGGTTATAACTTAAGATTTCAAAGTTGGACCCCCTCTGACCCCCAAGGGGTCGGTTGCGAAGGTCAAATTTGGTATCACTGAGTTACTTATTTAAAAATATTTAACACGTATATTTTTGTTTTTCAACCTCTTATGTATTTCTCGAGTTATTCAATCGTTTCCAGACTTTTTGGACACCCTGTATATGTTTGAACACTTGTCTTGAAATCACTAAGTTTTTAAAGTTGAACCACAATTACCATGCAGTAAAGTTGTTACATTGGCTTTAACTTGTTTCAATGCATGAATGTACTGTTTCTTTATGCTGCAAACGGTGGTTCATTCATTTATTTAAAAAAAAAAAAAAAAAAAAAAAAAAAAAAAATGGATAATAAAAGCTTAGTAACATTATTTGTACAGTTTAATAAATTATTGAAGATAGGGATGCATGCATACCGAAATTCAAACTTACTTTTGGACTAATCCAAAAAAGATCCTACTCACAGTTCTGATTTTGTATTTATGGATGGAAGATTAACTCAGATACAGGAATGCAGAAGATGTTTTTACTTCCAATATTTCCTCCAATCTATATGAAAATTCCCCCCTATTTTTAAGATGTGTTATAGGCTTACATACATTCTGTATTATTGTAGGTATAGAATTTCTTTTATTTTTCTTAAATTTCTCAACTTATGCACAAGTACATATGGCTACATTATCACTATTACTTGGTTATCCCGTCAACCAAAAATCTATCACCAAACTATAAGATTAAATGCCAATAATGGATGATCGTGAATGTCACATTCAATAACATTAAATACAATAAACATTTTAAAACATCATTAAAGGATTTTTATTTTGACTTTTTATTTGTATTTTTATTAATATTCTACTAATCATTTGTTTTTTTGCTATTTAAAATAAAAATTACGTCAATATGTATAATTTGGCTATTAGTTTGGCAATTTGCACAATTTGGCGAAATTGGTTGATGGGATAATCAAGTAGTACCATATTAGCCTAAGATTGATTTCATGAAAGTTGCCATACAGATATTTTTATTCATATTGAAAAATTTTCTATCTTCGTAAATTATGTAAATCATTGTTAAAATCAAAATATATATTTTTCTTCAATATTTCCCCAGATGACTGAAATTCTCCCCAATCCTAGATTATCTATCGGATCAGACATATTCTGCACTCCTGCTGAGATGCAGATGAATGAGATGTCAAAGATTTGTAGTGGTATACTTTTTGGATATTTCTGTACACTCTCCTCCATAGCTAAAGCATATATTCTCTGGTGTACAGCCACAATCTTATAGCATATGCCTTCTGCTTTTTTGTTTTGTTTCTCTGTGATAACATTATTGGACACAAAATTACAACATTCATTTTTCTGAAAATGAAGTCAGACTGATCTGCACTAACTTAAATAATTATTTTAGGAACAGAAGATTGGTTGATATAAATTCTTGGTTGATAGCTATCACTTTGACTCATTATTGCATTTTCTTCACTTGATCTTATGCAGTTTCCACATCAGAATGAAAATTGCCTGTGAAAATTAGTCATTTGATTTTAAAATGACATGTATCATATAAATATTAAAATGATTTTTTTTTTCTGTTTTTATTTTAACTGCCACTGTTTATTTACAGAAATTCTGATGTCCTTAAAGCTGACTTAATGCCTGTACAGGGTGGGATTGAGAGCAACTTGCCAGTTTTCACAACTCCTCAGCAGCAAGTTACATTTTATGCTGATGATCCTTTATCTTTTAAAAAGATTTTGACCATCTACAATCCTTATGAGTTTTTGGTCAAATTTAGAAGTATGCTTAAAGTATTATTATCTGCATGATTGAAACTTTCTTTTAAATGTTACTTTATTTAGTTGCCTTCAAGTAATACATAAAATAAAGAGAGAATTGTTTTAAATACTTTCTAACATTCTATTAACTTTTCATGTATGGGTCATATCCTATTAATTAAATAATTATTAATTATATATATACAGATAAAACCTCTAAATAACAAACGCCTCGGGCACTCAGAAATTGTCTGCTGGGAAAACCTCAGAGATTCAAAAATTGCTAAGACTTCTTAATGTTTCAATAATTGACTAAAATAAATAATTGTCCTAAAATCTCTATTGTATGATTAATCGGAAATTAATTTTTTAAATATAGAAATAAAATTGTGCATACATTTACCCACTGTTTATTACATTCTTATGATTTTTTTTTATTTTACAAAAGTTTGCTTTTGCTTGCAATTAATGTAACTTATTTTTCAGTGTGAACTTTGAACTCTGTCAATAGTTTAAAACCTTCTGAATCATCTTTTTTTTTTTTTTTTTTTTTTTTACAAAAAAGTTCTGTAACTGTTCTTTGTATTTGTATTTTGCTGCTTCTTGGCAATTCTCAATGTAGCAAGAAGCATCTCCAGTTTCAGTTCTGTTTAATTATCATCAATTGTCAGCTTTTGTCAAAAACTTAAAAGAATATAATCGCATACATCAATCGATTCATCATCAATATCAATGAAAATTGTGTCAGTTTTTTTCACTTCTAATATGTTTCATTAATTCCCTTTTTTTTGCATCATTTTTCATTTGTGTCAGAAATATGCATTTCATTTTCTTTTAATGTAAAGTCTGTTTTCTTAAACATAGCTGAGAAAATCCAAATAATAATAATCCATCCAATTGTGAGCATCAACTAATTTTAAGCAATTCTCAAGTGTATTCATGGAATAAAACTTAGAAAGAATGTGGCATGTATGTAGCTTTTTGTATCAGGCTTTAAAAATGTGTATTTTTGCCTTTTATCAAGTGGCTGGCATAGTGAAGTTGTGTTTTGAAGAAAAAACGCACAATTTTAACATTGTTAAACTTCAAATGTTTTGGATAATAACTTGCATTGTCCAAAAACAAGAGAACTTTGTTATTTTCATCTAATTATCAAAGTATAGGAAGAAAGTCAACCATTCGATCATTGAAGGACTGGTCATCAACGCTTTCTTATTCGCTCTCCACACAATACCAAATTTATTGAATTGAATGTTTATTGGGAAAACCTGCATTTCAGAGATTTTCCAGCAATAGGAGATTTCAAATTCTTCTAACATATCGCAATGCAATAAAATACTGAGTCACTATTTTGACATTTTTTTCCTTTTGGTACAGTCATTCTTTTTAAAACACAAAGTCTTATTCAGGAAAATTCTGTAAAAGAGTTGGATTTCGTCAGCATTAAAAATGTTTCTCTCCTCATAATGTTTACAAATTGATTGCAGTCATTTATGCCAGTCCACCTCTTCTTTTATCACTTTAGGATAAGTGTCTTTTACAGGATTTTTAATCTATTTTCATTGGTTTTTCAAAACAGAAATTTTTACTTAATTGAATAAAAAAAAATTCCATTAAATAAGGCAAAATTTACAATTAAAGTTTGCTAGTGTGAATAATCATGGGTTCTGAGCACCTTATATGTGGCACATATACTGTTCACTCATCCTTAAATGGTTAAGATCTACAGATTTTGCTTCGCCACAAATTGTTTTGAAAAAAAATGTGCTGAGATCAGAGCTTTTTCAGCCATCTATTACAAGCCTTAAAATCATGTAACACGAGTTCTTTAAGGAATTCTAAAGCCTTTTACTGAATCAAAGACCCACTGATAGGAATGTTTTTTGAATGAATTGAAGTAAACGAATACAGAATTATAGAATCAATTTTAATGGAATTAGTCTTCTTCAATTTCATATACAGTAGACTCCCTTAAATCCGCACTCCTAAAATCCACAACTCTCTAAAATCCGCACATATTTTACAGATGTAAACAATGAAACATTCAGTTTGGATATAGAGTCAAAATTTGACTTTTTAAGTTTTATATCAATTCCATACATTTTTTAATTTGTACTTTTTGTTAAGGTTATTGAATTCATGTTTTTTCATAAAGAAAGAATAGTTTATTTCAGAAAAAATAATGATATTGCTGATATCATTGGTAATCACAATCTTACCAAATATATTTATGTATTAATCAAGCTTTTTTAGTTATTAAGTCTGGCTAAACCTGGAATAAAGCTTCATAATTTTATGATCCTGAAGTGGATTAGTAATGTACGTTTATGAGGCAAGTTTCACTCAATAATTTAGGAAAAATACATTTAATCTTTATAATGAATATTTAATTGTACATTATTAACTTGACCTTTGCTTTTAGTATTTTAATCATTTTAAAAACCATCTAAATTTTTATTATTTTAATTTATGATTTATTTTAATATTTTAGTATATTGTAAGCATTCATTATACCTTTGATTTCATTATTAATTACATTCAAATCACTGTTTAAAAAATGCAAACAAAGCAATGACCAGAAATCTGCAAAATTCTAAAATCCGCAAAACCTCTGGTCCCAAGCTGTGCGGATTTGAGGGAGTCTACTGTATATATATTTTTTTTTGGTATAGTTAATAATCCACAAATTTCTTATTTCTTCTTTATTTCCTAAAATCTCTCCCACCAGTGCTTTGTTATCCATTTTAAAACGTTCAACAAGTATCTGCAAATTCAATATCTCATTCTCAGATACACTTACATTTTCAAATTTTCTTTTAAAGTTTATTGCTTTCTTTTTGAGGTCATTCTAGAAATATTAATTACAAGCAATCTTATTTTGTTAACATTTATTTTGATTTGGCTGGTGTTTTTAATTTCTTTTTCGCCAAAATACTAATATTGGTCAAAAGCTATCGAGAACCCTGACTATATGTGTACAGAAAGTAATAAACTGCAGAAGTGTAAGCAATGAAACAATAATCAGATTTGTATAATTGAAATGTGCGATTACCCAGGAAATAATTCGTATTTTTATCACAGAAAGAAGAAAAAAATCTCTCCTGTTACAAAATTACAATAATTGTTGTACCAAAAAATTAATTATATATTCTTAATATGGCATAAATTTTAATCTTGAAAATTTCCATTAAAAAATATTGACAAAATATGCAGAATTTTTATAGAAAAATATTTAGTGTGCATTATTCAAATTATTTGAACATTTGTTTTATTTTTTTATTGTTCTGAATTTGTTGTACAACTACTTTGTCTTTTTTGAAATTATATTTATCAAAAGTGCTGGTTTTCATTTGAATTATTAAAGGGAAAGTTTTAATTTAATTATTTTATTTTTCAGTATCATGTACAGATTGCAGCAAATATACGGTTTCTGCTGCACAAGGAACCATTAAACCTAACCATAGTATAGATATGTAAGTTACTTTTTATTCTTTTTAATTTGAAATAAAAACAATTTTCAAGGATTTTCTTGTTTTCTTTATAATACAATAAGTTATTTCAGTTCATTAGAATACTTAGAAGGAAAAAATTAAATACCATATTGTTTATGTATTCTCAAATAATAAATAAAAAAAAATGCAATACAGTAGACTTTCTCAAATCCACAACCCTAAAATGTGCACATAATTTACAAATGTAAACAATTAAACATTCAGTTCAGATATAGGGATTAAATTTGACTTATTTAGTTTTATATCAATTCCATACCATAATTTCTGGAAGAAACGCCGCAGCGTTTACGTGTTTTAAACTGAAATTTCAAGCGATGCGGCGTTTACAAGCATTTTTTTTTCAAACAAGCGTGATATTTTTCCGAATTTTTCCGAAAATTAAAAAAAAAAAAAAATCGATCATAATTCCAAAATTTCGGAGATAAAATGTATCGCGAATTCCGACAAATGGTTGCAAAAACAAATTAATTTTGATTTCGACAAGATATCGCGAAAAAATGTCAATTTTCATTAAAAGACCGCAAAAAGTTATGCAAATTTCGCATTAGATTACGAATAAACGAAAATTGCATTTTCGAATGAATTTCCTGAATTTCCCCCTCCCCTTCTTTTATAACTTTCAGAAAATTTGTTCTGAATCCGATTTTTTCCCCCGTTCCAAAGATTCAGTGATGAATCATGATGAAATGAATGAATCATGAATCTTTGATGAAATGTGCTTTTTTTTTTAAAGATTTTTTTAATTGATTTCATGCTTTTTTTACAAATTTCTCCTTTTTTCTGCGTTTTTCGACAGAATTTACGTTTTTTTAAACCAATTTTTTTTTTCAAGTATTGCCTCAATTATCAAAATTCATGATTCATTCAAAGATTCATGATTCATTCCTGAAAATTTTGTGAAACGATCGTAGAAAAATCCCGTGTAAGCGCCCCTCTCTAATTATTTTATGATTTTTCGTCACTTTTGGGGGGGGGGGTGGAAGCGGATTAACGGTATTTTACGTTACAGTTAGGATCACCGTATCCACTGCGCCGCACTAAGCATATTTTTACTTTTAAACTCGTATGCGTTGCGGCACTTATTCCCGAAAATACGGTATTTAAATAATATTATTAATTTTGTATTTATTTATTAATTTCTGATTAATAATTTCATTTTTATGATTTATTAATACAGCTTATTAATGTGTTTCTGTTTAACATGTTAACTGCGATTACCGCGGAAATTTCACCTGCGGCATTTACGACCATTTTCTAAATTTTTTTGAGTGATTTTCCACGATGCGGCGTTTCTTCCAGAAATTACGGTATATATTTTAATACATAGTTTTTGTTTATATTATTGAATTAATGTTTTTTCACGAAGGAAGGATAAATTTATTTCTGAAAAAATTCAAACTATTGCTGATATCATTGATAATCATAATCTTTTTACCAGGTATATTTATGTATTAATCAAGCATTTTTGGTTATTAAGTCTGGCTAAACCTGAAATAAATCTTCCTTATTGATTTCTATGTGAATTAGTAATGTACTTTTATGAAGCAAGTTTTACTTAACAATTTAGGAAAAATATATTTCATGTTTATAATGAATACTAGCAGTTACCCGTGACTTCATTCACATAACATTTAAAGAAGAAATAATTGATCAATCAAGCAAAAAATTTCGATGATGAAAAGCACGTGTAATTAACTTTTTATCGCGAATTTATGGTAAAAAAACTTCTGATAATCCCTAGTTGCTAATTTGTTTGCTGGTCAAAATTTTCCTTTCAGCGATTAATACTAATAGATAGAAACATTCTTGAATTCTTTTGTTCAGCCCTGTAGTTTTCCAAGTGCCTTTAATACACGAAAGTATCTTTCTAAAATTTATTTCAAACAAAAATATTTCTTATTACTACCTAAATTACATTTTCAGAAATTATCATCCGAAGACAACCTTGTATCCAGTTCTTTGCGGGACCCTGTTTATCATTTTATATATATACTACAAGCATTTCTTAGTTTACTAAATGCAGTTCAAATTAAAAATGCATATTTTATTTAAAAACCACCTTTAAGTAAATTACGCCCATATTCAGTAACCTTTCCGAGAACTTTTGTGTAACCCTGTATATCTAAATTTAACTATTTATACTATTACCATTTATACTCTCCATTTAATATGCATACATTTAGCGAAACTTAAAAGCACATATCATAATTCAAAATGCATTTCATCCATGCAACAGTCATTATCCATGATATACAGTACTTCGGATAGAATATATAATATTTGAAATCTTTTGTGTGTCCCTGTAAATGCTATGCACTTCGTATTATGCATGAAATAACTTACATTAAGCCTCAGCAATACATATATCAATTTGATTATACATGAAATCGTTTACCATAATTAAAATATGTCGGAAACTGTTCCTCCCTTTATTCCTATGCAATGGAATTTTTCTGTCTGACCCTGTAAATCAATAGTAAGTGCCCTTTTCACTACATACTTTACAAAATGCATATTTTAGTGCACTTTGTAAATGCATATAAATTTGAATATGTTCTACAGGCTGTAACATCGTTAAATTTAATTAAAACGATTTTTCCCCATAATGCCGTAATATAAGGAAATTTTTTGACTATCCTTGTAAATAAACTAATCATGGTAGAAACTTCATTTTCAATAGGTATTTGTGCTAGGTAAACGTTAATAATGTCCAAAAATTTCATGGAAATCGGAGTATATTTACGAAAGTTGGAAAGCGACCAGACAGACAGACAAACCGAAAGCATAATAACTTTTCAACTTTGTTCGAAAGTGTTAAAAAATCGAGCCAAAAATATATTAATCAGTGATTTTATTTTCCACCTTTTCCCCACAAAAAATTTCTTCCATTGATAATTATGAGTTTTGAATAAAAATATTCATTTGTATGTAACTTATAACTTATTAATTAGTATAAATAAAAAGTATTTCTGATTCATTTTAAATATGACGTCATTATTTATCTCGATCCATTAGCTACTGATATTCATACCCTTATATTTTTAACGACTGCTATAAATTACCTGTTTTATTTCAACTATGACGTCACATTTTCATGAGTGAACCATTTTATTAAAAATTTAATTCTTTTTCATTCTTTTTACTTTTAATTTATGTCACCATATTTTATACAAAAATTCCCATTAACTAAACAAATATTCTTGTTAAATGTATTATAAAAAATACACCTTTTATTTTTATTTCAAACATGACGTCATATTTATTTTCTTTTAAATTATTTTATTATAGTTTTTCGCGTGGAAGTTTTCTATTAAAAATTCATTGCCGCTGAAAAATTATTATTCCAATTTTTTATTTTCTTGGCAACAGGAAAGGAGAATTGTTAAATTTTATCTGAAAAATGCCTATTGATTTTGTATGAAAAATAATTAAATTTTGAATTATTAAAGAAAATATTTGAATAAAATAAATAAAAATTACCCTATTATTTAATCCGTACTTCTAACTTTACGTCTGCAAAATTTCAAAGCAATCGGTTCAGTAGTTACGGCGTGAAAGCGGAACAAACAAACAAACAAACAATCTCACTTTCCGATTTATAATATTAGTAAGGATTTAATCATACATTACTGATTGAACTTTACTAGTTGACCTTTGCTTTTAATATTATAATCATTTAAAAAATTATCTTAATTTTTATTGGTTTAGTTTTTTAATTATTTTAATATATTGTAAGTAATCATTATAGTTTTGATTGCATTATTAATTGCATTCAAATTACTGTTTAAAAATGTAAACAAAGCAATAACCAGAAATCCGCAAAATTTTAAATTACGCCCAACCTCTGGTCCCAAGCTGTGCGGATTTGAGGGAGCCTACTGTATTAAGTCCTGAGTATATCTCACATCTGTAACCTGATTTTATCAAAATTTGATTTTTCATTGTGTGTGTCGGAATTTTGCTGGGTTGATTCTAATTGTTTAAGGCTCAAGTTGTTTTTTACTCTTGCAGATCAGGTTTGCATTAGCCAAATATAAATGAGCATATATATGTATGTCTATTTTTCCACATAAAAGATACAGTAGACTCCCTCAAATCCACAAACCAGAAATCCACAACTCTCTAAAATCCGCACATATTTCATGGATGCAAACAATGAAACTTTCAGTTCAGATATTGGGACAAAATTTGATTTGTTTAGTTTTGTATCAGTTCCATATCTTTTTTAATTTGTAATTTTTTTAATAATACTCTATTCATGTTTTTTTTTTTTTTTTTCAAGAAGGAAGAATAAATTTTTTTGGAAAAAATTCAAGATATTTTTAACATTACTGTTAATCACAATCTTCTTATCAAATATATTTATGCATTAATCAAGATTTTTTGGTTATTAAGCCTGGCTAAACTTGAAAAAAAATCCTTATTTTATGATTTTGATGTAAATTAGTAATGTACTTTTATGAGGCAAGTTTTGTTGAATAATTTTGGAAAAATACATTTAATCTTTATTATGTATATTTAATCATACACTATTGGTTATTAACATGACCTTTGCTATTAGTACTTTAATCATTAAAAAAATATCTAAATTTTTATTATTTTTGTTCATTACTTATTTTAATATTTTATTATATTGTATGCATTCATTATATTTCCGATTACATTATTAATTGCACTCAAATTACTGTTTATATACTGTGTACATATGTAAACAAAGCAATGACCAGAAGTCCACAAAATTCTAAAATCCACACAACCTCTGGTCTAGAGATGTAAATTTTCCGGAAAAATATAAGTGGCGGAAAAAAACTGGTTTTTTACCGTTTTTTTTTTTTTTTTCAGAAAAAAACAGAAAAATTGATTTTTTATGACTGTTTCTCCCAAATAAATTATATTTTCTTAGAGAATATTAAATAATAAACATTTTTTCCCATTTATTTGTATTAAATGAAAATTATTTTCACTTTATATTACAAAATAAAAAGAAAGTAGCAAAGCCAGCTTTTAAAAGTTTTTTTTTTTTTTTTTTTTTTTTTTCCCACAGCCTAAGAATTTTTAAAACACTGTTGTTTGTTATATCATATCTCTGTTGAAATGATTTTTCAGTTACATGTTTAACAACTAATTGACCTAATGTAAGAACCTGAGACAATATGTCTGCAGTTTGGAAGGAAATAAATTATGCATTTTATTTACATAAGTATAGTTTTTAAGTAAATCATACTAGTTTAAAGAAATTGTTGCAGTTTTTCATTATTATCAATATCAGTATTAAAAAAATTCTATTGTTTGTTTAAAAAAATGTATATTTTTACATTATTACACTTTTTTCTTACAATTATAATTTCATTTCCTTTAAAAAATATGTTTAGTTTTGGTATAGCTTTAAAATTCCAACTCAAAGTTTTGATTTAGTTTTATAATCTAAATTCAAACAAAACTAAGTTTTGGTTTGGCTTACTCAGGTCTGCAACTAAAAAATAGCATAGGATTTATTGACTGTTAGATTTTTACTCTCTGAAACCAGGAAAATATTTTTTTTTTTAACTTTAATTAAACATATATATATATTTTTTTAATCCTGAAATCTGGTATACTATTTTTGAGTAAGAAACCATTTTCAATAATGTTTCCATATGATAATTTCATATTTCTAAGAATGGAACTCAAAAGTTATGAAAACAGAACACTACAAATAGAAAATGCTCGCTATTTGAGGAATTAACAAAAGCAGTTACATACAAAGATAAACTTCTAGTTTGCTTTAAAAAACTACAAAAATTCAAAGTTCAATCAAGAGGGAATATATAATTTGGAACATAGTTACTTCTAATAAAATATGGGTTTTTTTTCATTGCAGTTGTACTTTTCTAATGCAAACTGCCCATGTTTTTGCAACATTACTGTACATTATGGTGGTAAAATAAAGGTCAATTTTAGATTCAATACCTTGAAAAAACATTCAATTAATCAGCTATAACGAAATCTTGAAAAATGCAGCATAGTAGTACCACCTATAGGGCAATTTACACCAAAAACTAAACAACATTAATATATATCAGGAACTGTCTGAATCTGTAGTTTGATAAAAAATCGTCCTTTAGTCCTTGAGATAGAGTTATTGCGATAATCATGAATAATGCAGCATAGTAGCATCATCTGTTGAGCGATTTACACCAAAAAGTAATGTGCACAAAGTTATATCAAAGATTAACTTAATCTGAAGTTTTATGAAAATACATACATTAATTCTTGAGATAGAACTATTGTGGAAATTATAAATAATGCAACATAGCAGCGCCATCAGTTGGGTGATATACACTAATTACTAAACATCTCGAGTTTATATCAAGGTGTAACTGAATCTAAAGTTTTGTGAAATTATGTGCATCAATTCTTGAGATCGAGTACCTATACAATTTTTGTCTCATACAGACTCACAAAGTGACAGATATTTTCCAAAAACTATCAAATCGTGTTCAGGACCTTCTAAAACGTTTAAATACACCAAAAACTGGAAGTCAAAATTTTCACGAATTCAATACTTAGTTCTTCAAAAGATAGAAAAAAGTAATAAATGCATGCTTCAAATTTTATGTTAAATTTTTAATTTTACCATTCCCATTAATCGACATATTATTGAAATAATTTTGCACATGAATTAATTTTTAAAAAGAGAAGTTGCATTTAATTATATATCTAGATTTTTTTCATGTAATCCTGCTTTTGTGAAATTGTGAATTTCTTGTATATATACTCATACAAAATATATTCAGAATTTGTGAATAAGAAATAATTACTATTTTTAGACTCCTATTTAGACATTTTTAATAAGGTTATTTATGCATATATAGAACTTGATAAGATTCAGCTGCTATATGGCATGAGATTTTTTTTTTCTTCAATCACTTGATTTGCGAAAGATTCAATTTGTGGATTAAAGTTTTTTCTGAAATGTCTATTTTCAAGAGAAATTTTGAGAAGTGTCTTGTGTTTCAAACAAGAAAAAAATGTGAAGGATCCTTTCAAGTCTTCTCAAACAGATTTCTGCTCAGAGATCAGATTACCCACATTAAAGTTTTCATGTAGGACACTCAACATAAACATAAAAAAAAATAAAAAGTATGAGAATGTAGATATTACAAAATTTTCACTATATTATTTCATAAATTAAATTTCAATTTTTCCAGTTCGGAAAAATTGAAAAATAAGCCTTCGGGAAAAAAACAGAAAAACCGTTTTTTTTTTTCCAATTTTTCTGTTTTTTTTCCGAGCATTCCCATCTCTACTCTGGTCCCAAGCTGTGCGGATTTAAGCGAGTCTACTGTAAATATATAACAAAACATGCAGCACATGAAAAACTGAATGATGGCATTTTAGTTCAATGCATCTTAGTCTGTGCAACATTGGGATATCATTTTTAATTTGTTTTGAAACTGACCCTGTGATGAATTGAAATATGTCAACAAAATAAAACTATTTTTCTGTTTTAAAAATCTTTATTACATCTTTTAGGCGACTGAAGTAATTTTGCGTGGCATGATCAGTTTAGTGGTGTAGCATCCAAATGGAAAATAATACACAAGGAGTCAAAATACCTTCTCCTTTGCAGATGCTATCATTTTGACTGAAAAGTCACATGACTTGTTTGCTAAATTACTTCTATTACTACACCTCTCTTTCAAATTGCCAGTAGTGTAGCTATGTTTTTTGGCGCCCGGGGCCAGCAAGAAATTTTGCGCCCCCACTCCAATATAGATATGTAACAATTTCTCTCAATTTGGCGGCCTTAGGCCTCGGCGCCCGGGGCGGACGCCCCCCTTGCCCCCCTTAGCTACGCCACTGCAAATTGCATAGTAGAGATTTTGTTTATCATATTAAATGGTCAACAGGAAAGTAAACAATACCCTATTAACTTATTAAATTTTTTATTCAAATGTGTTAGCATTATAATTAAAAACAATTATATTACATAAAATCATTTTATTTTAGTGTTGTTCATCATAAGGCTGTTATTCCAAGTAATATTGGCGTTACTGACACTGTTCGAATCCAGCTTTACACAACAGGGCAGAACCGAGCAAATGGAAAAAAGGACTTGCAGATCACTCTCTTAAGCAGTGCTCAAAGGGAAAAAGCACAACCCCCATCTCTAGATACTGATCGTTTTCAACAACTTGAGGCAGATTCTGCAGCTCTTGGGCATTTAAGGCAGCATCCTTTAGCTTATGAAAGTATGCCCATTGTTATAATTTTCAATTGTATTCTATATACAGTGGAGCATCTTTTATATGATGCCAAAGGGACTACTCTAAAACGTCGTATAAACGATAACGTATAACCGATTTCTCTTCTAAAATTAGAAATGATTTTGTTTTCAGTTAATTTTAATGCTTAACATGTTGATTTACATAAATTTCCAAATTAAACAAAAAAATAACCAAAAAGAAAAAAAATAAGCAATTTAAATGTACATACTCTTATTTTTTTCTATTTATAATTTTACCTAGTGTTACAGAAAAATATGTCTCAGGTTGCTTGACGTGATGATTGACATCGAGTTGTAATTGATGATTTGTGCATTGAGTCAAGGGCCTTAAAAGTTTTTTCGCTAGTATTATGACAAACAAAATAAATTCTTAATGTTCCAATGCTATTCATGGCTTTTTTAATATCACAACTTTTACAATCGAATTCTTTCAAGATTTCAATTTTTTCTTTTACCACGTTGGATTAGCCTTTTTGAGACATATGTGAAAAGAACTGTGGCCCAAACAGTACTAAAAGGGAAGAGCAAATAAATAAATAAAATAGATCTGTACTGTTTGTGCACTGATAACTGCTTTGGTGTTCATTCATAGCTAGCAAATTCCACTCATTTTTAAAATACAGAAGAAAAATAGACAAAAATAAATGTGCAAAAAGCTGAAAAATTAGCATAAACGATTTTGTGTGTCATAGAAAGGTTATATTTTTACAAGAAAACGAATAGGAATGAATTGGGACCACACTAAAATGTTGTTTAAATGTAAAAGTCTTATAAACGATGCTTTACTGTATGTATAACTGTAATTTTTATTAAAAATTATTGTTCATATGAATATTTCTATTATGTTTCTAGTTATATTTATTTATTTAAATGGATGATTTTCGAAAATAGAAGCTACTATAATATACAATGACTCTATTCTGAACACCCATGGAACCAGCCAAAAATGTTCAGATTATTACTATGTTCATTTTTATGTGGATAACACGCATACTCGTAGAGAAATTAAGATTTTTATAAAAACAGTCCCAAATTTTTTGCTTATAATTTGCAGAACTCTTACTATAAAACAATGCTCTTTTCTGAAAATATGACAAATAATCTTGTACACAATACCATGTAATCAGAATTAAAAAAAATAATTTTTTAAAAAATGAGCAAGTTTACTAAATAATTTTTGATTGTGCATGCGTCAACGATATCAAAATTTCATTTGCATATTGTGTTAGCTAAATGTATAGAGCAACTTTTGTAAAAGTCTCAAAAACATAGCTTGAAAATTCTAAAAGTAATCATCCATAGAATAAGCTTAAAATCTGTTGTTCCCAAAATGAAGCAAAAAATTGAAGGGTTTTACCATATTGTGTATTCTATATTGACACTAATCAATGTATATATGAATACAACCCCTCATCTTTTTTTTTTTTTTTTTTTTTTTTCATTTTGGGAACAACAGATTTTGTCTTTATTCTATGGGCATCACTTTTATAATTTACAAGCTTTTGAGACTTTTACAAAAGTTGCTCTATACATTTAGTTAACACAATATTCAAATGAAATTTTGATATATTTGATGCATGCACAGTGAAAAATTATTTAGTAAACCTGCTCATTTTTAATACAATTTTTACTATTTTTTGAATCTGTTTACAGGTATTGTATACAATGTTTGTCATAGTTTCAGAAAAGAACATTATTTTATATTACAGACTTTGGAAATTATAAGAAAAAACTTAGAAAATTTGGGGACTGTTTTTATAAAAACCTTAATTTCTCTATGAGTATGCATGCTATCCACATAAAAATGAACACAATTTATTACAATCAGCCACTTAATCATAATGTACAGTTTGAGGTCTTTTGCTACACTAGTTTTGACAGGGTTATCTAAAAGATATTTGTTCTTTTTCAAGTTATTGACGGTCCCCTATGCAGTCTTGGGGGAAAAAAAAATCTTCACAGAAATGTATGACCTGTACTATTATATTTACACCAGGGTTGTTTGGTTTAGTGGTTTTTTTAAAAAAACCATGCTGTTTTTTTTTTAATTTGGTTTTTTCCCCTTTTCCCTAATGTTTTCATTTATTTTACACATTATTAAAATGTGCAAAATCAAAGTTATGGAGTAGCTACAAGCAAAGCTAAAGACAAATTAAATTTTTAAAGTGACAAACATCTTTAATCAATCTAATTTTTCTTACTAGCTATAAACTGACATGGCAAAATATTTTTCTACAGTGAACTGTGGAGGATAAAAAAAGGTAGTTAGTTTTAATTCTTTTTTAAACCTTTTATTTTTTAAAAAATGCAAAAATGGCATATGCCAGCCAAAAATGCAATTTTACTGCTCAAATAGCTTGATTGTGATTTACTAAGGATTGCATCATGTATCAAAGCATCAATAATGACATAATCATAAGTCATTCTTTCCATTGGTTACTCTTGTTCTGTATGCTAATGAATGATTGGCTATGAATTTTCTCTGTTCCATAGCTATTGGTTTTAGTAAGGTTTTTCTTAGATTGGATTTGTAGTTTTTACATTATTTGTTTCTGTTTCTAGTTACTTTGTATTGTATTTTATTTTAAGAAAGCTACTTATATATGTTGAAATAAACGAATGTCTAAAACTAAAAGAAAGGAAAATATAATCTGGTTTTCATTTGAGGGAATAAGAAATACATCAAAAACATGTTTAAGAGCCAAATGTAAAAATTGCATGCAATGTAAATGCTGTCAAATTAGCTCTTCCTTATAATACTAGGTGTGATTCATTTTCAGATGCTTTAGATGTTTACCTTAAAAATTGCCCCACTTTATTTAAAATTTGTGTAGAAAATAGGAATGTTATTGATAAAAATATTCAAAAGCTCGTATCTGTCTAATTTTTATTTTAAAAGAAATGTTGAAGATATGTTTAAACTGTTAAATTCTGTTGCAGTTGCCCTGGATAATATCTAAAGTAATAAGTTCCATTACTAATGTAGTTTATAATTGAACAGGTCTTCAAAAAAAAAAAAAAAAAAAAAAAAAAAATAAGAGAAAAAAATGTAAATAAAGAAGTCTCATAGTTTTTTTAGTCCATAGCCCAAACACCCATGCCCTTTTAGGTATACATGCTTGAACCACAATACAGTCAAAGTGAACTATGTGAACAAGAAAAAAAGGATACATTAAATTTTACAAAACAAAAATATCCATGTAACTCGATGCTTGCACAGATAATAAAATTTAATGCTAAATCTTCACCTTTAGAAGAACAAAGAAACAGAAAAAATAAGGTTTGTATTAAATAATAATCTCTATAAATAAAAGGAATTCCGAGGATAATTAATTGAATAATTAATTGAGGCACAGGGGAAAGCAAATCTTGGCAATGCGCCAACTCGGTCCAGCGGAAGCAAATCTTGGCAATGCGCCAACTCGTAAATATTAATCTAAAATATAGATTTCTGACTGCAGACGATTTTAAGATATTAACAAAAGAATGTTATATTTTCAAGCAAAACGTTAAAATAATTTTCTATATTGATATTTAAAACACATATGATAAAATAATTAATATTTTTTACCGGTGAAGCGATAGATTAGTTCTTTTTAAAAAACAACAGTCAGTGGCCACGTATTTCTGACAATGCATTTCTGCAAGTTTCGAGTTAATGATAAAATAATACAAATTTCAAGTTCGTTTAATATTGTTAATACGGACCCGGGCAACGCCGGGCGGGTTAGCTAGTAATAATAATAATAATAATAATAATAATAATAATAATGATTTTTCTAAGCCTATGTCTCAATTTGTGTAAGCATTACATTCGTTGATGTATCAAGTAAATCAATACACATGTATTTTTTAGCATTAACAAAATGCATATTGATATTTTTTAAGTAAATATATGTAGTAAGAGATTAATAATCATTTGTTGATGTTAATACTGTAAATAATTTCTAAATTATGCACAAGAAAATGTTTTCTATTTCAGCTTATTTCTGTTAATTTAGTAAAATATGTTTGTTTGCCCTTTACTATGTTCTTCATTATCAACCTGCATAATAATTATTTCTTAAATTATTATCTAAAAGGTTTATATAAGTATACTAATAAATTAATAGTTTTTTTCTTTCACACAATGAATATTTCCCTATAGAAACCTAAACTTATAAGATAATTTAATTATAAATTTTTATGCTTTAGTTATTTAATTATCAAAAAAAAAAAAAAAAAAAAATACTAATGTGAATGTTTACACATTAATTAACTATTAATTACAAAAAATCCTCATGACTTTCTAAAACTCAAGTTATTTTTCTTGCAAATGCTATTTAAATAATGATTTGAAAAAAACCCGTTTTTTTTTTTTTTTTTTTTTTTTTTTTTTTTTTTTTAAACTGGTTTTTATACCAACCCTGATTTACACACTTAGATTTCAAGGATATATCCTCATGTATTGTTTCTACATATTTAACAAAATGTCTAAAATTGCAAATGGTCAGTTACCCTTGGCCATATACTGTATGATTGTTGCATATCTTAATGAATGTCCTATCAAAGACAAAATTGAAAGCTGCTGAAATTAAATACTAGCAACAAAATTATAAGCAAATAGTTTCTTTAATTGCCATTTTCCCTATAGATGATCAATCGAAGAAAGCAGTCTAAAATTTCAAAACCAAATCTTTAAATATGATGCTTAAGCTATGATTAACAATACTTTATATAAAATTATTGTAATATGTAAGATAGAAGTGGGTTATTTTAAATTACCGTATTGTCTCCAACTAATCAAAAACTAAATTTTTACATTTTCTAATTAAAAAAGATCATAAAATGGCTTCTCTTATAGTCGGCATCTTATAACAATATGACTACAGGTGCTTCAACATTTAAATGGAGATTTTATCTGAAGTATTCAAATTGCAACTTCAAGTACATTATTAAAATCTAGCAGTGATTTTGTCTGTTTATTTTTTAATAGAGTTCATTGAACTTTTCTATTCTTCTGTAACATTGAATTTTTGATTTTGATGGGAATTCGAATTCAGATTGCAAACATATGTTCAGATTACAGAGAGGTGGGATATAAATGGGGACAAAAAGTAGCGTTCATAATAGTGAGGTGTGTCGATTAGAGGTTGTTCAGAATAGAGAATTCATCTTTTGTTAAATCTATGGATTTTTGTCGGGACCATTGGAATGTGTTCATAATACTGGGGTGTTCACATTAGAGGATGTTCAGATAGAGAGAGTCCACTGTACATATATAAATTAATTTAAATATATATTATCCATGTGTTAGTGCATATTAAATATAAATTTAAAAGTTGATATGTGTTACTGTTGTTAAAAAGTTATTTTTTTATAGTACTGTACTGTTTTAATTCTGATAAAATTGCATATCATTATGACAAATATTTTTAAAAAAATCATTATTTTTTTCTTTATTCATTAATTATTAAATCATAAATCAATAATTAATAAATAGCTTAATCTGGTTACTATATGACTAATAAAATATTAGACCTTTCACTACTTTGTTCACCAAACTAGACTCTACCATTAATTGATCAGCTAAACACAAAAATGTAGAAAAGAAAATTAATGCACTTATATGTTAATTTCGGTTGATAGAAATCA
Organism: Maratus speculifer; assembly: GCA_964019185.1. Classification (NCBI taxonomy): domain Eukaryota; kingdom Metazoa; phylum Arthropoda; class Arachnida; order Araneae; family Salticidae; genus Maratus; species Maratus speculifer. The sequence goes on along the minus strand of OZ025292.1, from coordinate 449,683,269 downwards.
CTACCAACTAAAATTAACCTACCCATGCATTAATTTTTAAGTCTCTGGTCAATTATTCTATTCTTATAAAATTCAATTAATAGCTCTTAGGTACTTTCCAATAATCAGTGATTGAAATTTACAGTGTATTCATAATTTAAAAGAAAATTCCTTTTCTGGATAAATGTGCACAACATTTTTTAATTAACCATGCAAATTTAATGAAATATCTGTGATATATTACTATTTTTAAGCTTAAAATATTCAGATGTTATGTACACTAAATTTTATAACAAAAGAAATAATAGTAACAAGCATAATAAAACACATAAACAGTAAAATTATGCCTACTTAAAAAACTGCAACAAAAAGAGTTTAATTCTCACATGGTATTTGAGCTTTTTTTTTTGTCTCATGATTTCTTTATTAATCACAGAACTACAAACTGCATTATTTGACCATTTTAACACTTTATCTATGAAATTATTAAGAAATTGCTTCACCACAATAATTAGATCTGTTAATATCTGAAGATAAATTAAAATGTTATAAAAATAATAAAATTTAGATAACTTTTTTCATTAAAACTAATTTAAGTCAGTTGTCATCGCACATTTTATAAAATATTTACAAAGATAACTAGGTTATTTAACAAAAATACGTCTGTAGAAATTTCAAATTCCTTATCGAAACAATGTAAATGAATATATTAACCCTATCTGTAGCTGAGAAGTTTTGTTTCAAATTTATCATGCAACATTTTTTAACAAGAGGAAAGCTATACCTACGTAAATGGTTGAGAAACTTATTACATTAAAAATATTTAGCTTCAAATGATTTGCAGTCAAGAAATGTATTTTGTCTGAAAATTAAAATCTTAATTCTATTAACAGACATGTTAAATAATTTTTATATAAAATTTCCTTTGTTGGTGCTTAAAAGTACCATCAGTATATAAAGGCTTAAAGTTAATCATTGGTATAGTTTTGTAGATTCTGATACTAATACAGACAGGGGTTTTGCTGGCTTTTGAGCAACATTAGCAATTTAGCGAGTAGGAAGTAAAAAACATAAGCCAAATGAAAAAAAGTTAACAAAATAGATTTGGTGTGAAACACTAAAATATCCACCTTTAACACTTTATTGTATACTTCTTTTCCCAGTGTGTTTTGAAATACCATAATTTTTTGCCGTTAAAATAAGTGTCTATGAATATAAAAATTATGCTATACACTACAAAAACTGTAGAAAATAAGTATATTCCAAATGTCCTCTAAGTGTCTAAATGTTTTAAACATTCTTTTAGCAGTAAATTGCTATGAAATTTTGACTAAACCAATAGAAAAAATTGATGATTTGTCAATGAAATTTTTTTTCAGTACAGTAGATGGCAAATTCAATGCCACATTTCAGTAAAACTTTTCTTGTTTTGGAGATTGATGGTTGTAATTTTAAAGGCGTATAGATAGTGATAAACTGACAACAGAGAAATACTTGTCATATAATCCTTGTATATTGCTAAACTGAATTTGTGTTGAATCAGTATCTCTATAAATAATATTGTAAATGGCATGGTGCGATTGAAGATGAAAAGGGGCATCAGTCGTACAGTAACATGGATAAGAATCTCAATTGTAACCACGCAGAAATTTATCACTCACAATTTGGCAAGTTTGATTGTTCATTTATTCGACAAATGTAACATTTTATTGTGATTTGTTGCAATGGTGAGCAGTAGCAACAACCCTGGGCACAGATATATAAAGTCTAGAGACACTATAGGATTCATTGAAATAAAAAATGTCTCGGTCATTCACAAGCCTTTTAATATAAGCATGTTTGTGTTGAGCTGACTTCATTAAGAAGATAACTATTTTGTTTCTTATTTTGAATTGTATTAGAAGCTTTTGAGAAAGATTGAGGCAAATTTGGATGAGTTTGTTTGAGAAATTATTTTAAGATTATAATGTTCATATGTTTTTTGCATGTTATACGGGATATCCAAAGACAAACTAGTCTGAATTTGGATAATCTTTATGCTAGTGAGACAAGTGCAAATACTTATGTAAACTACCTGATGCAATACTAGCACCTTAACATAGTGGTTAAATTGTCATTGGAAATAAAGTTGAAAATTGTGTTAAGAAATGCACATGTATGTGGTATGTCAAGACAGTATCTCTCACAGGAAAGTGTTCTTACATTATCAAAATTTATATTTCTTACAAGAAATCATTCAAAAAATCCTGATGAACACTAGGCAATATCTAATACAGGGCTGTCCAACGCGGCGCCCGCGGGCGCCATGGCGCCCTTTGAAGATTCTTTTGGCGCCCTTTTGAATGTTTCCTGTAATTATACTTTTTAGAAGTAAAATCCCATTATGAAGAAATTTTTCATTCAAATTATTCCTTTTTCCGTGAGAGATATTTAAAACTAGAAACTTACTTTGAAAATTTAATCATGCAAATTTTCACGATTTCTAGTTATTGTTTATAAAGTATAAATGTGATGGTTAAATTTGGTAACAATTAGAAACAGCTAATTTTATTATTTAAGAAGTAACAGAAAAAGAAACTTTTTCACTTCCCTACCGCCCACCCCATTCAAGACATATGTGCATTGTGCATGTGCATGAAATTTAACTTTTTTTACTTTGCTGTTGTCACATTGGCGTGGCTGTTTTATGCGAGGGATAAAGGCTCTTAATTTTTCCTTTTTGATTTTTGAAGTTTTAGGCTTTTTCTTTTTGATTTGCTTGGAAAAATTAATAAAACAGTGCAAAATCATTTCCATATATGAAAATACTTCCAGACTATCTATCATGATTTTTTTTTCATTTTGTACATTTATAAGAATAAATTCAGGTTTTCAATCAAGTCAAAATGTATTTTAGCATCCTAAAAGAAACCTAGCAATATCTTTGATCTCCATGTTTATCTATTTTTATTTTATTGTTGTTTTTATCATAGGCATGTTTAAAGTTTTTGGTACCTTTCCCTACAAACATTTTTGAGATAGACCTTACGTAGAAAAATGTATAATTTGAAATTTAATATACATAATTTCAGAACCGTAAGTGCCTTTTGTCGCCTGCTTTAAGATTCATTCCCTCATCGTTAAGAAAACATGTGCATGTATACTAATATTGTGCAATAATACTGCCGCATGTTTTTAGACATCTGAAAAATGGCGCCCTTCATTGAGTACCAAGAGCTGAGGTGCGCCCCTGCCTACTGAAAGGTTGGACAGCCCTGATCTAATATATCCAAAAAATGTAGCTCTTTTGTAATAATCATGCAGTAATTTAAAATCTTGAAATAAGCCTTCATAAACATGATTAAGCATACATATGGAAGTTGGAGAAGGGCAATTAGAATATGTGTTGTAATTTAGAACAAACAAATACATTTTTGAAGCTCTTTTCACATTTTTCAAAATACCACTCATGATTTTTATTTTTCTAATGCCCTGTATCTGTTACTTGCATGAATTATTTCAAATTTTCATCATTGTTGATGTTAAAAGACATGAGCAGTAAATTTTGTTTACTGAAAATGGTCGATAGGGAAGTATTTAATTTCTATATGTAAGTTTTTTGTTTTACAATTTTAAATGCAAATTTTGTTCTTTAAATTTCATTACTTTATAAATGTCTTTTTTAGGAAATACCAATATAATTTCTATAATTTATTTGTCGGCAATCGTTTGTTGTTTTGCAATACTTGCACTGCCAAAAAAAGGGGATGAGAGTGATTTGCCCGAGAGTATTCCAAGATGTCCTTATGAATATAAATTGTGGACAGCTTTTATTCTAGGTGAGAACTTTAATTTTACTCTTTTATTTAACACAGAATCTTTTTTTTGTTTGCAAAGATGGAATTTCACGATCAATTTTTAACCCACTTCCCAATATGCTAAAATTATAAAAGTTATGTACAAAGATGTATTTCCAATGACAGTACAACACTTTAACATTTTTGCAATTTAAATTATAAATGAATACATTTATTTTGGCATTGTGCAAATAGCCCACCATGGGTGATGAATTGGCAAATATTCTCTGTAACTTGTACTATTGTATGGGAGTTTAAAGACTAATTGATTTAATGCAGGAATTTAATTAAATGATGGACTGACAAATAATCACTAAAATATGATAGAGTACTGCAAAATTGCAACAAAGGAACATTTTAGAGACTTAAAAGTAGAAAGTGAAATGTTAAAATAAAACAAATGTTTTTATAAGTTAATCGTTAAAAAATAATTTATGATTTCAGTTGAGAAATCGACTTGGAGATCTTAAAAAGATAGCTTAAATATTGTTTCATTTTTTTCTTTTTTCCAATACATATGTTTTTTTAATAGATTCATTTGCTTAAGCTTTCTATCAAATATAGAAAAAACACTTCCGTAATCAAGCTCATTGCCAACATCAATTTCATGTTTTGTAATGGGAATTTTTGGGAAAACCATAAATTGTCTTAAAAAAATTAGGCAGTATTTTCAAAATAACTGTCAAATGCTTTAAAAAAAAAAAAAAAAAAAAAAAAAAAAAAAAAAAAAACCTATTTTAATTTATTATTATTTTTTGGAAGAGGAAAAAGCATGTAAAAGAAAATTTATAGCATTAAAGATGAGAACAGAAATCAGTTAAATTATTAAAACTTTAGATACAGTAAATTAAAAAATAAACATAATCCTTTTAAAGTTCAATCATGGTTGTCCATAAGAAGAGATATTGCCCCTTTCTGGATTTTCAAATTTAATTAGATTTTCTTTTTCTATGGAGAATTTGAGAAAAATCTTTCATTCTTTTTAAAGATTTTAAAATAATTAATTACTGAGAGAAGAAGTAGGTATGAATCAGAGAACTTTTCCTATCCTGGAAAAATATAATAAGCTGCCAATTCTTCATTTTTAAAAACTCAGTCGAAGCTGACTTTTAAGTTTTAACCTTTGTTATTTGTTACATTTGATGAAAAATATGAACATTTTCCATTTTTTACATAAATTCACTTTAATTATTTAATTTAAATTATTTTTAAATGAAGTTACACTACTTATAATCAAACAATGTATATTTTTATCAATAAATATGCATGTGTATGTAATAAGAAAGGGTGTTTTTAAAAAAAACCTGGTTTAAACCAAAAAAAAAAAAAGTTTTTTTTTTTCGAAAAAAACAGGTTTTTTGCCAACCCTGCTTTTATACTCATATGTTTAAAAATTGTTTTACATGGGAGGTACTTACAAAAGATTCTTATTTTATCTTATTTCACATTTATATTATCTATTAACAGAAAAATAAGCTTTTTCACCTCCTCCTGCTCCTTTGACGACATATATGCATGAAAATCCAGCTTTTTAGGTAGAATTCTAAAGAAGTAGTACTATAAAAGAACTACTATATTCTCCTCTGTGTTAGAATTTCTGAAAAAATTTTGGTGATCTATGTGAATTATAACCATTACAACCGAAAACAATCCCCAATTCAAAACTTTATCTATCTGTACATATTATTTTTTCTTTGTAGAAAAACATGCTTTGTTGATTTTATGATCTGTACTTTTAAGGTAAACTATTTGTGGATTTATTATTTATCATTAATGTTCAATTATATAACTTTTAGGGGTATTTCTAGTGCTTCTAATTAAAACGTGACGTTGACATTTTAAATACAGAAGAAATTTTGAAGCCATTTTGTACAGGTATATATACAATTTCATTTCTACTCTTAAGATACAACTTTTTCATTTAATATTCTTCCAACATACAGTAGACTCCCTCAAATCCGCAACTCTCTAAAATCCGCACATATTTTACGGATGTAAACAATGAAATATTCAGTTCAGATGTAGGTGCAAATATTAATTTTTTTAGTTTTATATCAATTCCATACATTTTTTTAATTTATAATTTTTGTTAAGGTTATTGAATTCGTGTTTTTTCATGAAGAAAGAATAATTTATTTCTGAAAAAATAAAGATATTGCTGGTATTATTGGTAATCAAAATCTTACCAAATATATTTATGCATTAATACAGCTTTTTTAGTTATTAAGTCTGGCTAAACCTGAAATAAAGTTCCATTATTTTATGATCCTGATGTGAATTAGTAATGTACCTTTATGAGGCAAGTTTCATTGAATAATTTAGGAAAAACACATTTCCCCTTTTATAATGAATATTTAATTGTACATTATTGATTATTAACATGACCTTTCCTTTTAGTATTTTTATCATTTTTAAAAATTTCTAAATTTTTATTATTTTAGTTTATTACTTATGTGAATATTTTAGTATATTGTAAGCATTCATTATACTTTTGATTTCATTATTAATTGCATTCAAATTATTTTTTAAAAAATGTAAACAAAGCAATGACCAGAAATCCGCAAAATTCTAAAATCCGCAAAACCTCTAGTCCCAAGCTGTGCGGATTTGAGGGAGTCTACTGTAGTTGAAAATTGTTCTTGACTTTGGTTTACCCATCTGTCTCTGCTCTAACTCTCATATGTATACTCAGATTTATTGTGTATTTACATTGGCATTAAAAAAATTCCCATTACATAAGTCCATATAGAAAAGCCTTTATTGTGAATATGAATGATGTTAGTTTTTCAAATTTAATATCTATATGCATTTTGAGGTGTACTAAAGCACTCTTTCTATACCATATGAAGTGCAAAGAATTTATCATTCATTTACAGGTCACATAAGTGAATTTAGTTATATAATGGTCTATAGGGGAAGAATTTTTTGCATGATATTTTAATGATGTTACACTATTCCAAATATAATAAAATTTACATACATGTTATTGTAGTGCACAACATGATTTTTACTATAGAATATGATGTTCATATTCTATAAGATAAGTCTTGACAGTTATCACTTATTTACAGGGACACTCAAAAGATTTTAGAAGCATTAGCATTTACTGTCATTTATTTAAAATTCATTAAAATACCCAGAACGTTTTTCAACCATTCTTTGGCTATCATCAGTAGGGATTCAAATGATGTTATTATTTTTGTTTGCACTTATTCGAGAGTTGTCTAGAAGAAAATTATTTGAGAAATGTCTAGAAGAAAATTATTCAAAATACATTAAAACACCTAAATGTTTTTAACCCTTCCAAGGCCATCAACAGTAGGAAATAAAATGATGCTGTTATTTTTGTTTGTACTTATTCAAAAATTATCTTAAAAAAAATTATTTGACTAGAAAAAAATTTTCTTCTAGAAATAATTTTCTTCTAGACAATTCTCGAATAAGTGCAAACAAAAATTGTAACATCATTTGAATCCCTACTGATGATGGTCATGGAATGGTTTAACATGTGTTAGGTATTTTAATGTACTTTAAATAAATTTATATTATAAGGTCGCACCTGAAAGTAATTTTAGTACATTTATTTGTGCTTTATATGAATTTAAATTACAGGTATTTTTCTGAAAGAGTGTAGTTGTAGCAGCTTTGACAGTTATATTTCTTCCCCTTACCGGAAAACCAGATAATTTTACTTATGAACTTATTTTTTTATAGTGCTAGTCTGATTATATTTTAACTATCTTACTGCAGTTACAAATGGACTAGTCTTTATTTGTGAAATATTTGCTGCAACTATCAGGGTTTGAAAAAGCCCAACCCACTGGGCCCAATAGTCTAAAACCTGGGTTTTTTCAGGTTTTTCTGAAAAAACCCGGGCTTTTTTGGGTTTTATTAAATTTTTTTAACACTTTAAATTTCTAATTTTCATATACAAAATAGCTAAATTCTTCATGTATTAGTGAAATCTGGTATAATTTTGCATTAAAAGTAAAGAAAATGTATATATTAAAAAACAAGTTAATTTAAAAGGTAATTTGTGTCTGATATGACGAGTTTCTTGCATTAAGAATACATTAAGCCAGCTATAAATGAATTTTTTCAGCTAACAAAGAAGGTTCAGAATGTTTGAAAAAAATTTACTTACTAAATACAATTTGAAGTAATTGCAAAAATATATAAATAAATGATAATCAAAATTACACTTTGTTTTTACAAAAATTGATTACTAGTAATAATTTTACGAATGAAATTAGCATTAAAATGCTAAATCAGAATTAGTAAGTACTTTTTATTATTAATTCTAATTAATAGAATAAACCAAATAATTTTACATAGCTACTTCAATAAATTAGGATTAACAGGATATGTGGTATTTCGTTATGAGTTTCAACTGTATAACATAACATAGATTAGATTATATATCAGTTTTTTGTTGTTGTTGTTGTTTTCTTTTTTTTATGAGAAAAAGTTTGTTTTTGTGTTTGTGAATATATAAAACAACTAAGTTACAATTAATTCTTTTAAAATTTTTTCATTGGGTGAATTAAGACATTTTTTCCTCCTTGTGGTGAGGAGAGAAACTTTACAAGTGGTGTATTCTTATTAAGAAATATATCTTAATATCAGTATTAAGATCTTAATATTGATATTAATAAATTAACCTTATGTAATTTAAAGTTGAAATTTTGAAAAAACCCAGTTGGTTTTTTGAGTTGGACAAAATCATAACAACCATGCTATAAGTTAAATATGCTAAATTTATATAGTAGCTTTCATTAATTTCAAATAAGAAATAAGTTGAATTTTTTTTTTTTCCTTCTTTACAGCTAATTTATTTTTTGGTCATTTCATAAGTGCTTAAAAATTCCTTTTAAATCTGGTTCTTTTGAAAAATATTTAAATTGGCATTTATCTTTGCATTGATATTTTAGATTAAATAATGATACAGTTGTAAAATCATGAAAAAATTTGAAAAAAACCACAATGGGTTTTATCTTGAGTTTTTTCAAGTGGGCCCGCCCGAAGAAACCTGGGTGGGTCCATTTGGGCGAACCCTGGCAACTATGCTCATCGCTGGATTATTCTTAATTAGAGAACATTTCTACTTTCCATTTTAATAAGATATTGAATTATTTTATGCGAATGTTGTTTTCAAGAAATAAACTTTTTGTTCAGTGTTAATCTTGACTGTTTTTATGATCTCATGCTACATGAGGTAATTCAATCTGACCAAAAAAAAAAAAAAAAAAAAAAAAAAAAAAAACTTAATTTGCAAGTTGGTAAAAAAGTTAACCTGCAGCCAAACAAGAAGTCAAAATACTTCAATCTAAAATCCTCATTTAAAGAAAATTGATTGCATAATGAATTTCCAATATCAGTTTTCTCTTTCATATGGAAAAATGAACATGTGACGAGTAATACATATTCAAATATACTATAGTTTTTCATCTAAAAAATTTTATTATGGTCTTTCCTTTGAAACATTGGTTATCCCGTTCTTCACCATTGTGAAATAAATTAGCGGCAATCTGATTTGATTTGACCCAAACCACAGGTCAGGTTGGATGCTGATATGGTTGGATGTTGGATCAGATTATTTGACCTGATGCCAAATTCTAATCTATGTTCTACAGTAGTACTGATTTCCAAGAGAAAATTTAAGAATGTGCACAAATGCAGTGTTGTGTATGCAATTATTTCTAAAATTCAATTGCTAGAATATTTTCATGCTGTGCTGTTGAATCTCTTTAAAGTCGATTTTTTTTTTTTTTTTTTTTTTTTTCAAGGAGAGTTAAAAATTTTTTCATGTTATCAGTAACTTAAATTTTTGCATTAATTTTGATAGGATTGTGAGAATAATTCATATTAAAAGGAACTCATGTTAACTTCAATCTTTAAATTCATTACAAAGGTTAGGTATATTATAAATTGATATGGTTGGCTGTAAAAAATATTTGTACCATATTTAAGCTTGATAGTGTAATTGTCTTTCACAAATACAGTAACAAATAATAACAATAGTTATGGTTGATTTAAAGTATTTTATCATTACGTCCAAGTAGCCTCAAATTATGGTGCATCACTTGTTAAATATTATTTTGATGTAAGATCAAAGCAATAAAATTGCTAACTTAATATAATGTAATTACTTTTAACCACTTGTACCATTTTGTTTTTAAATTTTACTGCATTTACTTCCAGGAATCATAATTGGGATTAAGTGTGCTCATATTTTTTACCACATCCTCGTTAAAGCTTATCTTTGGAGGTTTTTGATTTATCTTTTAAGTTCTCCAATCATTTTTGAACTAATGTTTCAAGAATAGGTAAGTCATTATTGCTTATATATTTGTTAGATCTTTCCCTTTAAATTTTTTTTTCAATTTTGTGATTTGGAATTTTTTTGCATTTTATCATATTTATTTAAAATTGATAAGTAGTGTTTTAAATATGCAAAAAGTAATATCTAGATTTGATTACAGATTTTATCACCACTTTGTAAACTACCACCAATATCAAAGATTTCTCACTTTGATATTTTAGTATTTTTTTCATTCTTTGAATTTTGATATTTTTTTATTTACTAAAGATAAATTGAATGAGGTTTTATATCAGCAAAATTCCAACTAAGACTCTCAGATTTTCTCCCAAATAATGTAGGTTTTGATGAACTGTTAAATGAATTGCCAAAAATAAATAAAATTTTTATTGCATATTGCAAAACCTTTTAAAGGATAATTTTATTAAACCTATAATACGGTGTAGCATGAACACTCACAAGTGGTCAAGGAACAACCACCACCTGAATCTAGATTTTAAAATTTACATTGCTCAAAACAATTACGGGAGCACATGGTTTTAACAAAATTACACAAATACCACCAATAAATAATATGAAATAAATCATCCTTAATTTAAAGCCTAGCAGAAAACAGAAGAAGAAAACTTCATTAAATCAAAGTTCATGGTGTCAAAAGCCAGAAAAAGAACATAAGAGCAAAAATCAGGATGTTACAGAAATGTTTGTTTCACTGCTTTAATTGTGATATTCGATTTCTCAACTTATTTTATTTTTTAAATTTTTATTTCTTTATCTATTTATTTCTTTATTTATTTTTTTGAGAAAGGGTGACTTGAAAATATCTCAGCAACATGATTTACCAGAATCGATGGCATAGCGTATTATAGGCAGACTTGAATCCGAGCAAACACAACGAAGTGCCACGGATGCTGTTGGAGTTGCTAGATGTGTCTGTGGAATCGATTTCAAGAAACAGGCAATGTTGGATGTTGACCAGGGCAAGGTCGGCCACAGGCCACTACAGCAACTGATGACTGGTATATACTGTTAATAGCTTGTCAAAACAGAACAGGCAGTGCTACTTAGCTGCAAAGACAGTTGCTCTTGGCAACAAGACAAAGGGTGTCCAGCCAAACAGTATATAGTAAATTTCATCAGGAAGTTCTCTATGCATGTAGGCCAGTGGTCTGTGTTCCGTTGACTTCAAACCACAGTGCGGCCCGAAGAAGATGAGCTGCTGAACATCGAGATTGAGAGCAACATGATTAAAGCCAAGTGCTGTTTACAGAATAATCCCGGTCCAGTCTGGTGTGTGACACCCAACGTGTTTTGGTATGGAGGTAAAAGGGCACTCAAAAGAACACCATATTCGTTCGTGAAAAGTCACAATACAGAGGAGGTGGTTTGATGGTATGGAGTGAAAGTATGGACTTCCATATCTTTTGAAATGGTACTTTGACAGCTCAAAGGTATGCAGGCGAGATATTGAGACCTTATGTCATACTTTACGCTGCAGCCATTGAAGATTCCTTTGTTTTTCAGCAGCTTATCTTGTGGAGAACATGCTTGAAGCTGAAACAATACATCAACATTCTTTTCTGACCTGAATATGATCGAGCATGTTTGAGACATGCATGCTCAGATGATGCATTGTTGTGAGATCAAGGCTTCCTTTTACTGTCCAAGACATGGAGATTGCACTCCTTGAGGAGTGGAACAGTATTCTTCAAAGTTTTATTGATAACATTATCACATCCATGGAAAGCAAGTGTGCAGCAGTCTTAGCTGTTCGAGGAGACCAAATGCCATATTAAAAATTTTGCATCATTTCTAAATAATACTATTTTTTGTTATTTACATGTTGCCAACCAAATTGTTGTCCTAAATTATCTTTTCAAAGAATTAGAGCTTAATTACAAGCTTTTTTGAATCTTTTTTTTCTGTATTGCACATTAATACGTGTGTACTATCCATTTAATACCAAAAACTGGCTGTCTTGCATGGTTTTCTTAACTTCTGTGCTTGCTTCTCTGATTTTTTTTTTTTTTTAGCAGCATAGATATCAATTTTTTTTTCTGATTTTGAAAAGAATAATATTATATTCTTTTCAAATAAAATATTAATAAAGTTCACTTAAAATATTTAAACAGTACGAGAAAAAGAACTAAAACTTTTTCTTCTGTAGGAAAAGGAAGCAGGAAAAGAAAGGCTTTCCTAACTCAATGAATATTTTTTTTAAAGTGCACTAATTGTAGCTTTTTCATGAGTGGGTGTTACTGTTAAAAAAAAAAAATACAATTTTTAATAAGAAGACTACTTCAAAGCATATTTTATGTATAGAAATTTGTGTTTGACCAAAAATTCTGTTTGTTGCATTTTTGGTCCAAACTCTGGGTTTCACTGAAAATTTGCTTATAGCGTAATGTACCAAAACTATTGATATACTAAAATTCTCGTTTCTTCCTTTGAAAGTTTTCATCATTATGTATTGATTTGAGTTGTATCGACTCAAATGAGACACCTTTTATTTATTGTTACGAATTTCACTGCATATAATTATTAGTCATGACAGACTCAAGAGGCGAGTGAAAATTACAAAGCAAGCAATACACACATTATTCAACTTTGAAAATGCATAATACATGCTCACTAAAAACTGCAGACTTAACAGTAAAGGAAAATTTTAGTTTGAAACTGCAGAAGTGTTTCAAATGCTCTTTATGAAAGTTCTGTAATTCTGTATTGTTTATAAATTAATTACATTTTATTTTATATGAAAATAAAAAGTTTTGGTCAGAGGCACAGAGAGCCATGAGATATGGGGTCCATAAGGTAAAATTTTCAAACAAGACCACAATTTAAAAACTTTCTTAAGGAGTTGGCAGGTGGAAAAGTTTTTTTATATTTAAGTATGCATGTTATCCATATTTAAATCTCAAATATGCTTATAAATAATTATAAATTATAAAACCATATATTTTTTAAAAACATATTCAATATTAACTTTTTGAAAGGCAACTTTTAAGTAGTTTATTTCAATTACTTGAATTTATAAAATTCTTCAAATTACTTTCAATTACTGAATTCATCCTCCAATATTTAATTACACTGTTAATTAATTTTTGATAAATGTCGATTAGTTTTCGTAAAGTAATAAAATATAAAATTTATTCTGAAACTTATACATACATATAAGTGTGTCCATTTATTATTTCTACAGACATAAAATTAATAAATAATTTTGTATATTTATGTATGGATTAATAACTAAGAAAAAAAAAAAAATCGATAATTTGCACAGTTTCATTTTCGGCTGAAAATAAGAAAATTACCAAAATTAATTTTTAGTCTTAAAACCTATTTTGACCGATTCTTAATAACAATTATTAGTAGACTTAATTCCTAGTCAAAAAAAATTTAATCTAAAAAAAAAAAAAAAAAAAAAAAATTATTAATGTTTTTTTCAAAAATTTATAAAATAGTTTCATAATTTTTTTAAATGTTGTTCTTTCTGTGTTATGTTTCAAAATATACATTTGTTTTTCATGTTGACTTATTTATTCAAAAGAGTAAAATTATTGAAATGTGTAAAATTTTTGCTAACTTTTATACCTTTATTATTCATACTTCCTTAAATATATGAGATTTTCTCCATTGTTTTCTTTACATAAGAACATCTATGACTTTAAAAAATTTTTTATGTATTTTTAAAGTATTTTTAAGCCATTGATTTGTAAGAGAAAATAGTAAATAGATTGTGTTTTTGATAAACATAAATCTCAGTCCATTTTCTAGAATAAAAACATTGAGTCTTTAGGCAGATTGAAGAGTCACATAAAAACCATGGAATTTTCTTTTTATTGAAATCCAATCAGACATTAATGAGGTGATCCCCTCAGATGAACTCCAAATTTAGGTCTTTGTATCTTTCTAAAGAAACATTTTTATCTTGCTTACTTTGATTGTACAAAAGTTTATGTAAACACACAGTAATCTCAGTCCTCACTATGAATTATTCACTTTGTTTAATGTTATAATGTAGCAAAACAAAATCTTTACATATTCTTTTAGATTTCATCTTTCCTTAATTTTCGGTAGAAGATATGTTTTTATTTTCTTTTTGCCACAGTGTGTTTGAATAACATCTTAAATGGTGCTCATACCGGCACAGACACTCCGATAAAAGAAAAAATAGAATAAATTTTCAAATCTTTAATGACATTGTTTATGCCAATGAGCTTGTGTATAACGTTTGAGCAGAATTGGTTGATTAGATGTATGATTTCAATTAAAGAAAAATAAAAGTATATTCTTGTGCCTTGAGCCTACTCTTGATGAGGTTTAGCCCTGAAGCTACTTGAGCAACTAGTGCAATTTCAGTAGAAGTGAAATTGTATGCAAAATTTGAACATCATTGATTTGTTAAATATGTGATAGATCAAACAAATAAAATACAGTAGACTCCCTCAAATCCGCACAGCTTGGGACCAGAGGTTTTGCAGACATTAGAATTTTGCGAATTTCTGGTCATTGCTTTGTTTACATTTTTTAAAAAGTAATTTGAATGTAATTAATAATGAAATCAAAAGTATAATGAATGCTTACAATATGCTAAAATATTAAAATAAGTAATAAACTAAAATAATAAAAAATTAGATAGTTTTTAAAATGATAAAAATACTATAAGCAAAGGTCAAATTAATAATCAATAATGTACAATTAAATATTCATTATAGAGATGAAATGTGTTTTTCCTAAATTATTCAATGAAACTTGCCTCATAAAGGTACATTACTAATTCACATCAAGATCATAAAATAATGAAGCTTTATTTCAGGTTTAGCCAGACTTATACATAGCTTGATTAATACATAAAAATGTTTGGTAAGATTATGATTACCAATGATATCAGCAATATCTTTATTTTTTCAGAAATAAATTATTCTTTCTTCATGAAAAAACAGGAATTCAATAACCTTAACAAAAATTACAAATTAAAAAATGTATGGAATTGATATAAAACTAAAAAAGCCAAATTTTGCATCTACATTTGAACTGAATATTTCATTGTTTACATCCGTAAAATATGTGCAGATTTTAGGAGTGCGGATTTGAGGGAGTCTACTGTACTATTTTTGTCCCTTGAACCAAACTCGCAGAAGATACAGTCATAAAACTACATAAATATTGCAGCAGCATCAACAGTGTACATATCTGCAATATTTGAGCAAAAGGATTTTGTTAGATCTATGATTGAAATCAAAAACATAATAGAATGATTTTTCCTTTGGACCCTGGTTTTCATGAGGTATGATCATGACAGTACATAAATATTTCACTATTTACAGCAATGAATTGTATGTAATGTTTGAGTAAAATTGACTGATTAGATCTGTGATTTCAATCAAAAATGAAATGCAGTGTTTTTTACTCCTGGACCTTAGCTTTGATGAGGAACGGTCATAAGAATGCATGATTATTGCAGCATTACTGATATTACAGTTTTGACAACATTTGAGGAAAATCGCTTTAACAGAAGTAGGCCAAAAATCGATTGCAAGATTTGATCCTGATAGACAACAACTGAAATTAAATAAAAGCATAAAAAATACCATATTTTTATTTGTTTTATGGCAATCTTACCCTATTATTTTTTCTGTAAACTTTGATTATCTAATATCAAATAGAGGTAAATTAAATATAACTTATGTGTCTAATTATTTCTTTTCAGGTTGTATGTGTTTTTATATTTAGAAGCTGTATTTAAAGATGAAAGTGTGGAAAACTATGTTGTGTTGTGCAAATTTATTAGATTGAATTAGAAGTTGAGTTTTTATCAGTAAATCACCAAAAGTGCATTTTACCTATGCTTTGTTTTTATTTGTGATGAAACATTAAACATTGTATTTTACTTTTTAATCATCCTCGAGAGTTACATTTCAGTTGATCTGAATATTGTTATTAGTTTTTTTTATTTTTTAAGATTGACAAATATTGTCTGCAATTTTAGATTCAAGTTTGTTTTGTTACAATAAATAAAAATGAGTGTTGATGATCATTTTATGATAAATTTCTCAATTTTTTATGATTTGTACGATTTTCCAATTGAGGGGAAAGATTGCCTTTGATATTAAAGCTAATATTTAAAATCTGACCTAAAATATTAGTTTATGAAAAGTATTATTTCATGCATATCTTATAAGTCAAAATACTTAAAAGGGAAAAAAAGAATGATTTATCTGTAATTTGTTATTAAAAATTATTATACTAATTATTGTATTTTATTTAATAACATTTTAATGCAAAAATAAACTATGCTTAATCCCTTGTGATGTTGTAATTAAAATTTTGTATCTTTTTTGCCTTTTTTGAATGTAACTGTTATTTTTTTGTTTCTATGAAGAACTCTCTCTATGCCAAGCCCTTTTATCTCGAGCATTCAAAATTAATTTAATTTTCAAGATATTTTATATACATGAAAATTTGCGGCATTAATTCCATTATAAATATTTTATTTAGAAATTTCAATGCATAATGATGTAGAAAATATTAACTGATGATATTTTTTTATTTGATAACAATTTTTAACTTTTAAGCTATTTTAAATTAAAGTTTTATTAATACATTATTTAATTATTCAGTATTTACTGAAATCACACTAAGTGTAATATTTATCAGAAAATATCACATTATTATCTTGTAAATTTCTTTTTGAATTTGGTAAAAGAAATTTTTTCAAATTTCTCTTTTCGTCATTCAAAAAATTTTGCAGATTTCTGAAATGTATCATAAAACTTGTTTTTATATTAAATTATCTCAACACACAAAAATATTATGTAAATCTATGTGAGCATCAAACCATAGCAGGTTTTTTATAAGGCTTGTGCTGCATGTATAAGTTGTCACATGAATTTCTTATATTTAATATTTCAGTTTCATTATTGATTATAATGTTGTTTTAAAACATGTTTTATTCAAATTCATTATTGGTATTTGACTTTTATATGTGTATCAATACTTTGTTCATGTATAGCCTTTTAATAGATTACTCATTGATTGAAATTTAAGTTTACTTTTTTTGTATGTTTGTTTGAATATTAGTGGGGAAAAGAATCAGTTAAGTTTTTCATTTAATTTTGATTTTTGTTGTTGAATCGATTGTGTATGGTAGATGAAGGATAAAATATTATAAAGTGCTATACAAACTTTGGTAACAAATGAAATTAAATCTCATTGTCTTTCTATGTCTGATTTACATTTAAATGATGTTAATTGTTTTATTTTTTATAATCATAGCTTTAATTGATATTAATATATATATAATGTTTTTATACATATATTTGCATTTTAATATTATATAAACTATTTTTAATAATTAATAACAAACAAAATATTTTTGTTTCAAATTAATACACACACACAAAATTTTAAATTAAAAAGAAGCATATGAACTGTTGTACTTTTAATTTAACCTTCATATTTTTCACAAACTATTTGAAAATTAGTTAATCTGATAATTTGTCCATTGTGTCATAAATTTAATTAAGATTAACAAAACAAAACAAACAACAATGGAAAAAAATAATGTAAAATTTAGTGAAGCTAAATAAATACATCAAAACATGTACCACTTTATTATTTTTTTTTTAGTTAATTCAGGTTGCACAATTTTGATAAATTAGAGATAATTGAATTAGTTAATGTCAAATAAAGTTTAATTTCTTTTTGTGTTCTTTATTTTGACTTCTGTGTGCTTTTATAATTCAATAATATATTTTCTTTATTGTTCTGATATCTATTTTTATATTAGGTGTATCTTCAGTCAAAAATTTTTCTTTTTCAGATTATTTTATTCTTTCAAATCAACAGCTTAAATTAGAAAATTTTATATTTATTGTAAGTTCTCACAAGAAAGACAGCTATTAATCCTCCTTTAATTTTGAAGTTTAATTAACTAAACTAAATCTTCTTTTCTACCTCTGATAATTTTGAAAGAAAAAGAAAAGATTTGGTCTTTCCAAGTGATTTAAACCTTAATAAAAAGGGAACACAACTAAGAACTTTTTGTCAGAAAAGTTCTGCCTTTTTGAACACACTGAAAAATTCAGTTTTTAGTTCTATTCTCTTTTTACATTGATGTGTTTAAATTTTATTTTTAATTGGAATGAGGAAACAGAAATTCAAAAATCTCTATCCCTCTAATTTAAGAAAATATTATGCTTTTCCCAAAATGTTGCCATAAACTTGTTTTTGAACTTTTTTAATGTTTATATAATTAAAAAGTATCTTCAACAAGAGTTTCTGTCTAAAATTTAACTTATTTCATATTTATATTCTATGTTTTAAAAAACATGGGCAAAACTAATGATCTCAACCATATGCATTCAAAATTTTACTCCTGCCTATGTTTCATTCTGTTGGCATACAGAAGGCATTTATTATTAGTGCCTGACTAAAAGAAGTTTTTCAATCTTTAACCAATCTAAAAACAAAAATTGGTTCTTGAATTTTTGTCAAAAATGTTAATGAAACTAAATAAAGCAGCATTATCATATTTACTTGTGTATGGCAGAAACTTATTGCTTCTGCAGAATGTCATATGGAAAACACATCTTTACTGCTATCAGGAGCATTAGAAATGCAGCAATTTTCAAATATTGATGATGAGATTATCTGGAATCATTTCCCATGAGCAAACAAGATACCCGAATTCACTATAAGCTGTGCATGGGTTCTTCTAAAGAGGAATGCTTATAAGTTCTGACAAAATTTTTTGTATGCATCAAAAATTTGGCTCCCCCCAAACCGAATGTTTACCAGAAGTCAGCAAAAATAAACTTTCAGTCCATTATTATTATTATTATTAAATCAACCTTTGCAGTGTATTTTGATAATTCAGTATTATCTTGTGAAGTATATATGATGGATGTATTATGAATGCAATTGTATAAATTTCAAAGCACAAGTAAATTTTTATTTAATATAGATAAGGATATTTATACTAAAAGAGGAAACATTTAAGCTTCACAATTAAAAATTTATAGTTTAAAAAATGAATTTATAATAAAAATTTTAATTGAACTAATACATTTTTAATAAATGCTAGATGTAAAGTAATGTATGATGGAGAAAGTTCTCAGAATTTATAGCATTCAATTTAATTAAAATAATGTTAAAAATAAATTGTAGTTTACAAACATGTTTAAAATGTTGAGGAACAATTATATAAAAGTCATTGATCTAAGTCAATTAATCTATACATTTATGGTTTGTACTTAACCTCCTCAGCCCTGATGTTGCCTGGAGGAGACACTAAATAATAACCTTTAAATTAGTTTAAATTTTGCTAAAATTATTAAAATTACTTCTAGACCTTTTTGTTAAATTCTTGGATATCATGAGAATCAATATACAGACTGATACAACTTGGGAGATGTTGCATAGCAATTTCAAACCAGTTTTTGTGTTTAAACTGTTTTGTTTCAAACCAGTCCCTCATAATATTGTCATAGAACTGAGGAGGTTAAAGCACAAATTTATGGCTAAATTCAATCAAATAAATCATCGATGTAATTTTAAGAAGCCGTAATGCTATAGATAGGATTTTCTCTTAGTATGTAATATATTTTTCGTGTGAAACTTGTTGAAATGTTGCAAAACTACCACTTTGACAATTGATGAAAAAACAAAAATGTATATTACTTTTGTGATTTTTATTTATTTATTTATTTATTTATTTTTAATATCCTGATTTTAAACTTAATGAATTAAGTTAAATGCAACAAAATATATTGACTGAGTTCTTAATTAAAGAAAAGTTTTATCAATACATTTTATTGTAGAGATTTTTTTTTTTGGTCATAGTTTTATTAATTTTATGTATTTTCTAGTTAACCTTTGGCACATATTTAATTAATGCATTATTTAAAAGGTGGAGGAATACTGTATTTAGTTCTGTATCTGAAGCCTTTTTAAAATTCTGTGCTTTAGTAAATGTGAAATTTCTCTGTAAAATACAATGCTGATATTTAAATTTATTAATTTGATCTAGTGATGGGCGATTCTGGAAATTTTGAAAATCAATTAAAATCAACATTGAATAAAACAGCATCAATCATAAAAAAAATCAATTTCTCAGCTCTAAAATCAATACTAGAATCGACATTTCGATATTCACAGATAAGCTCGAAATTAGCAATTCCAAAACTTAGACAATCAGCTGGACCATAATTACCGCATTCCACCCTGGGGAGGTGGTAGGAAGGGGATTAAGACAGATGTAGAAAAAAATAGTGGCAACAAAAAAGAGTGCCGATAGAAGTGAAAACTTAAACAATTATGTGTGTATTTTTTGAATCCTTACGTCGTATTTTTTGTATCGTCAGGGAATATTTTATTGTGCAGGAAATATTTATAAATGAACAAAAACATGTGCTACAATATTAAAGAACATATCAAGATTGATTAAAAAAAAAAAAAAAACTTTGCAATACCATATGTCTAGCTATTGTATTTACCTCACTATAATTACTTTCTTACATTTTAAAATGCAATAAATACATCGACCAAAAATAGACCGTGCTATCGATACCTTTGTGTTAATCATTTTCCAAGTAAATCATTTTGTATTCATGACTGTTTCAGTACCTGTAGATTATTTTTTGAACCATTCAAATGGGACATTCCATTCAAAAGATATTACAAATTTAACAAGTTGGAAATTGTACATGAACGTAGCAAATGAGGTGCGTTCGTACGATAACGAAGTTTTAAAAATATTCAGGTCTTGCTGATATAGTAGAGCGTACTTCGGATACAGTATAGTAGTCGAAATCTTTGTGTTTCTGTAAATATGCATGAAGTAATTTTTATTACACCTCAGCAACGTATATCTTATTCATAAAATGTGAAATAGTTGAATATAATTAAAACATGCCTCAAACAATATTTCCCCGTATAGCATTATGTAGTGGAATACTTTTGTGTGGCCCTGAAATTTAATAATAAAAATTGTTTGCATCACAGATTGTACATAATGCATATTTTAGTATATATTTCATAGATTCATGCCAATTCTGTTATGTTCGAATGAGTGTAACATCATTAAAATGCATTTGAAACTTTTTCCCCATTGACCGTAATGTAATGGAATACTTTTGATTGTCCCTGTAAATGATCTATTCATCCGACTTTCATAACATTTGAAATGACTCGACAAAATTACGTAATAATTATATGTTTTAAATTTCAAAGGATTAAAATGCATTTGAAACTTTTTTACCCATTGACCGTAATGTAACAAAATCCTTTTGATTGTCCCTGTAATAGATCTATGCATCTGATTTTCATAACATTTGAAATGACTCGACAAAATTATGCAATAATTATGTTTTAAATTTCAAACGATTAAAATACATTTAAAATTTTTTTCCCCATTAACCGTAATGTAATGGAATCCTTTTGATTGTCCCTGTAATTGATCTATCCATCTGATTTTCATAAAATTTGAAATGACTCGACAAAATTATGTTATAATTATGTATTTTAAATTTCAAATGATTCGGTTGGGTAGTTTTTGCGTTGTTATATGCGGACAGACAGACAGACAGACAGATGGACTGAGCAACAACAATAGGTGCTACATATTTGCATAATTACGAACGCACCTAAAAATGACAATCTAAAGAAATAATAGCACTGCTGAGCGCTCGGTGGCCAATAAGCATAGGGATTGTGTTCTCAATCAAACGGTTGCAAGTTCGAACCCCAATTTTCCTGACATATACCTTTGTTTTTTGTTTTTTTCTGAAAAAGTTTGAGAAATTTAAATTTTAGCACATTATGGGTCTGTAAAGTGGCCCAGAATGATGGGGAAAAGTTTTAATGCTAGATTTGTATTGTATGTAGCATAAGCTTTCAATAGACATATTATGTAAAAAAAAAATGAGGAATTCCCCCCCCCCCCCCCACACCCCCGTGCTCCCCCCTAAAAAAACGGTCCTATGGGAAAAACTATAAAACTGGAACAGCAAAAAGAACGGCGAGGAAAATTTAGCAATACTAGAATTTTTCTCCCCACTGTAGCTCCCATAGAAGCAAAGTTAAAGCCTTTTTAAAGATTGAAATGATGTGAGGAAATGAGCAAAGTTAGGTGAATAACTGATAGGGGGGGAATCCACTGCCCCGGGGATGGTATTAAGTTTAAACTTTTAAGTTAAAAATGGTAGAAAATTAAATGAGCGAAATTTTAAGGTGTGTGTTGAGGAGGGTGCAAATCTCCCCCTCCCAACAACAATTTGTTGTTTCTTTTGAAGAAACAAAACATATGCTTCCCGGCACGGCACAGGTAAACCTCAAATGGGCGGAAGGGCACCCCATATGTATCTTCTGTCAAAGATTCAAAATGTGGATCTATAATAAAATAGAACTAGAAATGGACATTTTTAAAACTTCAGGCATATTTCAAACGGCTCTGTAAGTTATGATTGGCACGGAAGGGAGGAGGGTTTAGAAGGTTTGAGCATGAAAAATAAAACATAATAAATTAATAATCCAAATAACTGGGCTTCTAAACAAAAATATAGTGATTGCACCTAGTGCCAAATTCATAGGGTGCCCGCAAGGGATATCCCGCCCCCCCCTCCCAGAAGTTTTGAGATTTTATGCTTTTTAATGCACAAATTGCGATTTCCCCTCTTTTACAGAGGTGTAAAACATGCCTTCCTCAGGAATTGCAAATAGCTTTCATGATGAAAAATACCTGCATTCAACACTCATTTGGCCTAGAAAGAAAAAAAATCCTTCCTTATACGTAATTTTACTTCAATACTACCATTAAAACAATAAAATTAGAAAAATCGATTATGCCCGAATCTAAAAATCGAAATCTAAAAATTGAAATCTAAAAATCGAACTCTAAAAATTGAAATCGAAATCTATAGTGAATTGATCTGTGCTGTGCCGATCTTATGGGCAGAATCGATTTTACGTTTTTACTTTCTTTTGCATCTTTGCAAGAAGAAAGTATTACATTCGTGAAGAATTTTGACTTCCGGTTTTTGATGGATTTATATATTTTAGAAGATTTTTAACACGATTTGTTGGTTTTTAGAATATATCTGACTATGAGTCTGTCTGTCACTCTGTGAGTCTGTATGTGACAAAAGTTTCTGACAGCTCTATTTCAAAAACAAATGTACGAAATTTCACAAAAGTATAGATTTAGTTTGACTTTGATATAAAATGAATCTGATTAATTTTTAGTGTATATCGACTGACAGGTGAAGCTGCTATTCTACATTTTTTGCGAGTTATGCAATAGCTATATCTGAATAACTAATGCACGGATTTTCATCAAATTTCAGATTTAGTTAATTCTTCGTATGAATTGATGTTGTGCACATTTTGGTGTATATCGCTTGTCAGATGGTGCTGCTATGTTGCATTTTTCACAATTTCCACTCAGTGCCATGCGAAAGGGGGTTGGGGAGTTGAAAAAGAGCGATCGTCCCTGGCACAGAGATGTAGGGGCCGCAAAATGTTTACTACAACATCACTTTTGGCCTATCTCAAAAAAAAGTTAGTGTGAAGGGGTTCTAAATGGGAACTCTGAACGAGGCGCAGTTTTATCTTCATACGCCCCTGTTTCCAGCCCTATCTCAAGAAATAATGCACAGACTTTCATAAAAATTCAGATCCAATTAGTTCTTGATATGATTTGATGCTGATTACCATTTGGTGGAAATCGCTGAAGAGGTGTTGCTGCTATACTGCATTATTCATGATTAACACAATAGTGCTATCTCAAGAACTAATTCACGAATTTTCATTAAAATTCAGATTTAATAAATGCCTGATATAAGATTAGTGTTTTTTAGTTTTTGGTGTAAATTGCCCTACAGGTGGCGCTGATATGCTGCATTTTTCATGATTTCGCAATATCTGTATAGATTGTGAGAATATGTAAAATGTTATTTCACGAACTAATGCATGGATTTTCATCAAAATTCAGATTCACCTGATACCTGATAAAAATTGATCCTGATAAATTTTTGGTGTACATCGTCCCCCCCCCCCCCCCAAAAAAAGCTGTTTTGCTTTTTTTTAGGTTTTTTTTTTTAATTGCTCTATCGTAGAAACTAATGCACGGATTTTCATCAAACAGTGAGATTCAGTTAAAAGTTAACATAAGTTTTGCTATAAATCATCTAACCAGTAGTGCTACTATGCTGCATTTTTCATGAAGTATTAACACATGAGATAGAAGAATGTTTTGAGTTTATCACATCTGACTAGCTTATTACTTTTTATTTCCTTTACAAAAAGAAAGTATTGGATTCATTAAAAATTTCCACTTCCGGTTTTCGAAGAATGTATTGTTTTCGAAGTTTTCAACTGTCTCGAATATGATTTGACTCTTTTTATAAATTGTCTGTCTGTCAATCTGTTATTCTCTGATCAGTGCCCGTTTGTTTTTGTCTCCGACAAAAATTTTATGGGTGCTATTTTTCATTAACTAATGCTTGGAATCTGTTGAATCTTTAGATTTTATTAGACTTTCGTATAAATTGGTGCGGAAATATTTTGCTGAAAATTGTTCAACAGGTAGCGCTGCTATGTTTCCTAATTACTGCAAGATCACTATCTCATGAACTAATGCAAGAATTTTCTTGATTTATATTCAGTTAAACGTTGCCATAAATTGTTGCTTATTAGGTTTCAGTGTAGCTTACTCAAGAGGGGGCATTGCTATGCTGCATTTATCAGCATTGTTGAACCCAGACATTTTTCTCCGAGAGGAATTTCTATGACTCCATAGAGAGACATTCTAGACTTCAGAGAACGCTAGAGCGTTTTGTATATTAGCATAAAATCTCAAATCTTTTGGAGGGATATTTAAGTTTTTTCGGATGGAGATGTCCCTCTTCGGGATACCCCAAAATTCAACCATTTTTCACTATACATATGATTTTAAGGATAATATCTCAAGAAAAAATGAACGAAATTTCACCACATTTAATTCTGTGTTGGACATTGCCATAAGTTGTTCTTGATTAGACTATCGTGTAAAACATGACATGTTATGCTGCTAAGCTGCTTTTTTAAGGGGTGTTGAATTCAGACATTTTTCTTCGGGAGAGATTTTTTCAATTCTGGAGAGAGACAGTCTAGATTTCTGTATATCTATGGGAGGGACGAGGGTTAAACTTTTCTCCATGAAGCATTTAAAAATCTGAAATCTTCCTGGTGTACCATTCAATGCTCCGGGAAAAGGATGTCCTTCGGTACAACCTGAATTCAATACCTTTTTTCACAATGTTAGCGAAAATATTTCAAGAATTAATGAACATAATTTCATCAAACTTAATATTTTGTTAGATTGTTGACATAAGATGTTCCTGATTAGGTTTTCGTGTAAATTATGTAACAGACTATGCTGCATTTTTTACGATATTTGTGACAGTTCTATTTCAAAACTTATGCATGGAATTTAATCAAACTTCGTATTCTGTTGCACTATTACATAAATAGATCCTTAATAGGCTTTGTATACTGCCTAAAAAATGTCGCTTTTATGCTCCTTGAATTTCAAATTTTGATTGTAGACATCTAAGGCCGTGTGAGCTGAAATTCAACAATTTGTTTGGATAATGAAGTGCTAATATTTTGTTTTAAAATGCACATACTTCAATGAGCTTATGCTTATTGAATCCTCATGATGGACATAAGTTATCATTTAGTTTTGACATCGTGATAATGAAATTGGAAGTTTTAACATGAATGAAATAGAAATTTTGGGATTAGCGCATTCGAATATTTTATCTTTGACAGTTGAATGAAAATGATATTACCTTCAGAGGAATCTATTAAAATTTTTAAAGTATCGATTAAATCAAGTTGGCCATAGTATCGATTAAATCGAATTAAAAAATCGAAATCGCCCATCACTAATTTTATCATCCATTTCATAATTTGCTATAAGGATGAATGATTGATATGCACAACATAGTTGTTTGTAAAATTGGAAGTATGATAGTTTCATGAAGTTAGGCATGTTTCAGGTACTATTTGTTATTAAAAACTAACGTATATTTTGGTGATATACAATATGGGCCCACAGGGTACGAGCCCACCCAATAATCTTATTGCTGTGCTCACACAATTTCCATCGATTTATTTTGTTATTTATTTTTTATTTAATCACAGACATAAAAGTTGGTTTTATTGGCATTCTCAAAATGATTTTGGTTAAAAAATAGTAATAGTATCAATTAGTAACTTACAGGGGAATTGAAAGCTTCTTTAACATATGTATAATTAAACTTCTCTCAAAGATAGATTTCATGCATATTTTGCGTCAAATTCGCATTGTATTTTAATTTCACTTTACATAATATTTAATAGCTTGCAATTTGATACTTTAAAACTATAGTTATTTATTCAAAAGTTAAAAATTTTTATGCAATTTATAATAAATATTAATGCATCTATGATAAATCTAAGAAAGACCCTGTATTAATAATTAAATTTAGTAGTAATATTTAATAATAACTTAAATTATAACAGTATTATATTTTACTTTGAAAAACCATAATTTGACTACACACACACATAATAAGAAGGGAAAATCGTATGTTAATCTAGTGTAAAAAATTCAAGCCCACCCAATGTTTTACAAAAGTTAGCACTATTGCTTGATTATGAAGCTGTTTAAGTTGTAATATTAATTCTATTTTTTCTTTTTTGTATTCTCTATATATTACATATATTTATGTATGCATTTTAATCTGTTTTCAGTGAAGTGAGATATTTCTATATTGCCTCTAATATTTTATAATAATAAAACTTGTCTAACTCAGAAAATTTGTTATTATTGATGTTTAATTTGCTGAACAAAATGAAAGCATTTGCATGTTTTGTATATAGTTTTCAAAGGCTTGTTTTTGAGGAAAATTAAGATCTTAGATTAGTCCATTTATTAAATATGTTTGGTGAAATTACATATTATGACTATTTTCAACCAATGTGATACAAATTATGATGATTGTTATATTATTTTATAGTTCCTAATCTATTTTTATGTATGAAATTTTTTATTGTGATTTATTGAAATAAATTTCTTTAATTTTTTTTTATGATTATGAAGTTGATATTTTAATATATTGTTTCAGTTACAACTATTTTTTTTTAGTAAAAATATTTCTAAATGCTTTTTTATTTATAATTATGTGTTGCTGCATATATTAGTAGCTAATTGCTATTTTCTGTGCTCTGTAAATTTACACTACTATTATAATCTACTTAATATGAATTATTTTCTATTTATCGTATAAAAATAAATAAATAAACAACCCAGTTGAATATATTTTCATTCATTCTAATATTATTTTAAGTTAGTTGTAACTGAAGTGTTGTGTCACATTAATAATAATACTTTATAATATATATCAGAAGTACACAACATTTATTCTTGCCCAGCTGATTAACGGCAAATTTTTAATTAAATTTAAAGGAGGGGAGGGGTTTGTGCCAAAAAAGTAAAATGTGCCGAAAACTCAAATAATGTTAAAAATATGCCAGTAGGCAGCTGTTTTGGAGTTTCTAAAATTCTGTCTTTAGTTCAAAATCAAGGGAATTAAAAACAAATATATAGGAATATTAAAACAAGAAGAAACAATCGGAAAAGTTCATTATTAGAGGCAAAGTGCTTCATCATCAAAACTCTGACATATTATAAAGTTAAAATTAACTATCATCAAAACTCTGACATATTATAAAGTTAAAATTGTCTGACATATTATATTATTGGTCTTTAATAATTGTGACTTTTTAATACACACAAGCACAAAGCATTGCCTTGGTTTTGTGTATTTTTTTAAGCAACAGATGCATGTTTAATGTTCTAGTTTTATTTCTTTTAATATTTTTGAAGAAGGTATAGAAGATTAGCACTGAAATATAACTTTATTTAAAATACAGTTCTAATTTCAAATGAGAAAAATGTTTAGAAAACCCCCCTTAAATAATTGTTCTGTCTTTGCAAGACTTTTTAATAACAAGAATAATTGATAGGTCATCAAGACAAAGAATAATTGATACAGATCTAATTTCCTTAATATGATATGAAATAGATTTTTACCAAATGATTGAATTAGTTTTAAGTTCAATCATTAACAGTTTTGGCTGAATGTGTTGTAATTATTGCCAAAGAAAAGCAGCAGTAGAATATTGAATGCTGAAATGTAAAATGTCTTCATCTTTTGGAAATACATGAAAAAAAAGGGAGGTTGGTGAAATGAGCAGTTGAGTAAATTCATATGAAAATATTGAGTAAATTCATAAGAGTAATTTCATATGAATTTCATCTTTATCTTTTGGCCTGGTATTAAAAACAATTTTTTTTATTATTATTAAAGCTCTTTGATTTTATTTGGTTCATAAATTGCATGATGTTTTCAGTATGTAATATCATTACATAAGTTAATTGTATTTAGTTATAATGCCTTAAAAACCAATTTCTTCCTTTGCCTAAAGTGCTTTAAGTATTTTTTAATAGTTTGACCCCTTTGGAACGAGTACTCTTAATATATTTTAAAATTTTTGTGCAAGTGTTTTCCAAATAGTAATTTTTGCCTCAGTCAATGGATTAAAATCTGTGGTTAGATAAAGCAAGAATTTCTGGTACCTTACATGCTGTTTGTCGAAAAGGGGTTAATATATATGCTTTATTTTTCTTAATGTGAATTTCCAATTTTTAAGTATTATACAAGGATTTAATATCTGATTTTGTTCCTTCAAATTGCCTTGTTATTTTAATATTGAGTATAGTGGAATAATGATATGTATTATCTTAATTATAAATCAAGGTATTAAATGTTGTATATTATATTCAATTTAACACTTTCAAATGAGTTATTTTAATTAATATCTATTAAATTGAAAGCACTTTGTAAATATTCTGAAAGTCCATGAATTAGTACTATGGTTGTTACTTAATAAACTCAAATAATGTACATACACCTTGTAAAGTATATCCTACATGTAAAAGACAAATATATATATATAGTTTACTTTGAGGATTATAATTGCATCAAACTGTTGCAATTATTTTTTGTATACATTATAATGCTTTGTATATCACTTGTGCAGTGAGAATGTGTATATGGCTTGATGCTTTTTCATGCATCCTTTTTTTTATAATGTAATATTTTAGAATCCCAACCAATTTGTGTTCAGTTGATAATCATAAATAAAAAATTTTATTATACATAGCTGGTATGTTCTTTTTTATTCATGATTTTTTTTTTCATTATTCTCTGTAACTTTACTTACCAGTTTCACTTAAAGAGCTCATTTTGTTATAAAAATATATGTAAATCTATTGACTAGATTCCTGCTTCCCAATATTTTTCTTCTATGAACTCCTTTCTTATCTCTCCCCTTTTGGAGTACCCCATGTCTCACAAATACATGTCCCCTTTCTTTCTCCACTCAACTAGATAACACAAACATGCTTTTTTTTTTTATTAGTAATATTTTTATCATAATAATATTCATGCAAATTACATTGACATTTAAGTAGTATGTCTGTGTTTCTTTTTAGAACTAAATTTATACTATGGCACTTAGCAATAATAATAATAATAATAATTTGCCTTAATTCTCTTTGTGCCATTGGTGATTCCTTTGTTTTAAACATGCATTTCGCATTTAAAATTTGAAATATCGGTTACTTTTCTAAATATATGATGTGTAATCAAAAGCAAAGAAATATTAGAAATTTGTAATACTTGTCAAACCCTGTTGTTTTACGATGTTTTCCAAAATATCTCCCTTAGCTCATTGTCCTATGAATTCGAATTGAATACTACCCTAACTAACTATATATTCCTTATATTTTCGATAGTGGCATATTTGTTAAACTTCAGTAAATCTATTTGGATGGCTACTATTAACATAAATATAATTTCTTCTCAAATGTGAAAAAAATCAGACCCAAAAGGGTTTAAAAGAAGGAAAATGAAGAGCGAAGTCACTCAAATAATAAGTAAACATTTCAAACTGAATTCTTATTAAAATGGGGGAAGCTTTTCTATTACTATATCTTAGTGATGTAGTTCCGC
Source organism: Maratus speculifer (assembly GCA_964019185.1). Classification (NCBI taxonomy): domain Eukaryota; kingdom Metazoa; phylum Arthropoda; class Arachnida; order Araneae; family Salticidae; genus Maratus; species Maratus speculifer. The sequence goes on along the minus strand of OZ025292.1, from coordinate 449,653,030 downwards.
CTATTCGAAAATGAAAACGTCATCTTTTCAGTACATATTGACAAAAAACAAAACCAGAAGCTCTGAAGCAATTTAGGAATTCTGCAATCATTGTTAAATATAAAAGAATACAAAAATAGCATTAAAAGAATATTGTTCTATTATTAATTGAGATATTCTAGAAAATGGAGAAAAATAATTTAGGAGTTATGCAATCATTGTTAAAAATAAAAGAATACAAAAAAAAAAAAAAAAAGTCATGAAAAGAATATTGCTCTATCATTAATTGAAATTTTTAAGAAAATGGGGAAAGTAATTTAGGAATTCTGCAATCATTATTAAAAATAAAAGAATACAAAAAAAAAAAAAAAAAAAGCATGAAAAGAATATTGCACAATTGAAATTTTTGTGAAAATGGCGGAAAAGCATTTAAGCAATATGTTTAGCAGTGGGCGGGGCTACTGACATTAAATTATTAGGTATTATGTGTATTAGGGACCATATCAATCATTTTGAATATAACATATTAGATTTACTCATAAAACTAACTTCATAACATATAGCTATCAATTCTCGTTATGCATTTTAGTTAAACCTCATTTGGGAGTTTCTGTCATTGCCGAAATTAATTTCACGTATCCCCAGCAGCTCTGGAATGTTCCCCAGATTGGGAACCAACGGACCAGATTAATAAATCAAATATTAGACATGCTAACCAGCAGTTTACTGTTTTGATTTTTGAACCATTTTTCTTTTTATATTTGTCTCCTGGATTAATGAATTCAGAAAGTTTGTATAAAGATTGTATAAAGTTTGTCAAAATTGCATTGGCAATTTTGACAGCTGTGTGTTACCTTGAAAAACAAAATTAAGAATTATTTTCAAAAATAAAACCTATAATTAAATGCAGGGCTGTCCAACACTGCGCCCTTTAATGATTTTTTGGCACTCGTTTGAAGATTTCTTGTTACTAGAAGTTTTAAAAGTAAAATTGAATTATAAAGAATTACGCCTTGAAAATAAGTCAAAATATATTTTCACATCCTAAAAGAAACTTATCAATATCTCTGATTTCCATGTTTACTTATTTATCTCTTACTGTTGTTGTTATAGACGTGATTAAAGCTACTGGCACCTTACATTACGAATATTTTTGAGATAGAGCTATCATATAGAAAAATATATAATTTGAAATTTAATATATGTAACTCCAGAATTGTAGGGCCGTGGTCTCCCACTCTAAGATTCAGGTGCATTATGTTAAGACGCGCATGTGTACTAATACTCCCTCAAATCCGCAACTCTAAAATCCGCACATAATTTACAGATGTAAGCAATGAAACTTTCAGTTCAGAATTAGGGTCAAAATTTTACTTTTTTATTTTTACATCAATTCTGTGTATATTTTAATCTGTAATTTTTGTTAATATTATTGAATTCATGCAAAAAGCATGGAAGAAGAATAAATTTACATCTCAAAAATTCAAAATATTGCTGATATCATTGGTAATTATAATCTTTTTGCCAAATGTATTTATGCATTAATAAAGATTTTTTACTATTAAGTCTGGCTAAACTTGAAATAAAACTTCCTTATTTTATAATTTTGATATGAATTAGTAGTGCACCTTTATGAGGCAAATTTCACTGAATAATTTAAGAAAAATGCCTCTCATCTTTATAATGAATATTTAATAATGCATTATTGGTTATTTACTTGACCTTTGCTTTAGTATTTTAATCATTAAAAAATATATATATTTAAATGTTTACTATTTAAATTTATTATTTATTTTAATATTTTTCTATATTGTAAGTATTCATTACAATTTTGATTGCATTGTTAATTACATTTGAATAACAGTTTAAAAATGTAAACAAAGCAATCGACCAAAAAATCTGCAAAATTCTAAAATTTGCACTACCTATGGTCCCAAGCTGTGCGGATTTGAGAGAGTTCACTGTATTTTTTTGCCCCTTGAATATGGCACCCTTCATTCCGTGCCAGGATCTGAGGTGCGCCTCTGTTTACTAAAAGGTTGGACAGGCCTGCTTGGTTTAGTTATTCTTTAGATAAACAAAAACAACAATTTAGTGATTTAAAACATTTTTATTATTTTGAAAATAAGTTGGAAATTGCAAGTGAAGCGTAGCAAATGAGATGCGTTCGTATGATAACGAAGTTTTAAAAATATTCAGATCTTGCTGTTATAGTAGACAGTACTTCAGATATAGTATAGTGGTCGAAATTTTGTTTGTGTTCCTGTAAATATACAGGAAGAAAATTTTATTACACCTCAGCAATGTATATCATATTCATAAAATTTGAAATAGTTTAATATAATTAACACATACCCCAAACAATGTTTTCCTTTGTAGCATTATGTAGTGGAATGCTTTTGCGTGGCCCTGTAATTTAATAATAAATATTCTTTGCATCACAGATTGTATAGAATGTATATTTTAATATATATATTTCATAGGTTCATGTATTCTATTATATGCGAATGAGTGTAACACCATTAAAATGCATTTGAAATATTTCCCACCATTACAAATGTTAAAATTTGTCCCGATGAATGTAACTCTCCTCACCCCTTCAATTACTTATTTAAACTTAATCGGATTTGTATATGTTTTCTGTAATATACTCATTGATAGAAATATCAGTAAGTTAAAAATATTTCAATATAATGAGCAAGTTAAACAGCGGAAGTAGCCATTTTGTGTGTGACATTAAGGGGGCTCAGGGGTTGAAAACTTTTCAAAAAATCAATTTTTTTTATGATCTAATTTGATTATTCATTGAATTCTTAACTCAATGCACAAAAACCGCATAAATATATTTGCATTTTTAACGGAGTTATAAGCATTTATGTATCGGCACTTTCACAGCGTTTTGTCAAAACTTTATTTTTGATGACTAACACCAAGATTTAAAAAAAAACTATTTGATAGAATGGCTTTTTTTTTTTTTTTTTTTTTTTTTCATGCATATAACATTATTATCTAGATTATGAATTAATATATTTTAGATAGTTTAATATTTTGAGTATTTTTAATGGAAAAAAAGTTGTATTTTTTAGGGTTTTTTTAAATTTTCAACTTTGAGAGATTTTTTAATAATTTTTTTTTTTTTTTTTAAGTGATAGTTTTATCCTTAATTCATAATCTAGATAATGATGATATATGCATGCAAAAAAAAAAAAAAAAAAAAAAAAAAGCCATTCCATCAAATAGTTTTTTTTTTAAAACTTGGTGTTAGTCGTCAAAATTCAAGTTTTGAGAAAACACGACTTAAAGTTGAAATTGCATGGATGCGGCTATGAAAATATTGATACATAAATGCTTATAACTCCGTTAAAAATGCCAATATTTTTACGCGGTTTTTTGCATTGAGTTAAGAATTAATTGAATAATCAAACTAGATCATAAAAAAATCGATTTTTTGAAAAATTTTCAACCGCTGAGCCCCCTTAAGAGAATGACAGGTAAATTAGGACAAAGGGAGTAGTGCCAATTCCCTCTACTAAATTTTGGCTACATCACAGTCACTACTGTTAGATCACGATTTACTGGGCATACAGCATGCATATAAAGAAGCATTTCTAATTAGGTTATAATGGAATTTCTATGCATTCATTTTGGAAGTGTGGCTAGGGTCGGAAAAAAGTATACTTTAAAAGTTTTACTTTTCTCTATACATCTGATGTTTTTGAATATTACATAATTTCGATTTTTAAGCGACCGAATAGAGCAAAAATCATTAAAATAGAACCGGTAAAAAGCAATGAAAATACATTTATGGATTGTTTGTCAATTTTATAGTAATTTTCAATGATTGACTCATGCTGGCAAGTAAATAAAATTTTCGAAAAATCAATTGAAATTAAAAAAAAAAAAAATCACCTACGTTTTGTACACCGGATAGTATGTTCTGTAACCAAAGTAGTCTGGATTGGATATCTTCGTCTTTGTTATTATTAATATGCATTTGTGACGAGAAAACAGAGTGTAAAGTTATGACATAATAAATTATCAGTTTCCCGCAAGCTTGAAACCGCTAATTAATCAACTAAGTAACTTTTTTTTTTTTTTTTTTTTTTTTACTTCAAAAATTCTGGAATGTTTGCTAACACAAAAAGGTCACTACCCTTGGAAACAAAAAAAGAAAAAAATATAATATTGTGTTACGACCTTGAACTTTTGGGACAAGAGCGCTTCGGAATTTCTTCTGTAGATGAGAAAGAAAGAAAAAGAAAATGTACCAAATTGAGGTCATGAAGTTTTCTTTTTTACTTACCCATCATACGTAGTATAGAGTAAATCTTTCAATAGTTTTGAAAATCGATTTTTTTGACGGATTTACACGTTTTAGATCCTGGAGATCCCCCAAAACATATTTTTAAAAAAAATAGCTTCCGTCCGTCTGTCTGTAAACGTTCTATCTCCACAACAAATTGAGATAGAGACTTGAAATTTGTGTGCACTTAGTATATAATAATGGGAAGACTGAAGAAGAATATCAGCAACTTCGATGGATGTAAAAGGCAATACAATAACACAAATTTTGCATAGTAAATGAAGTCGATCGGATAAATAGTTCCTGAGATATTTGTAATCTTATTTTTCACACTCTTCGATTTTTCATGACCCTACATTTCATTCAAATTTCAATTCAGAGATACATTTTAATTGAATATGAAGCGCTTAGTTTGACTTAGAAGGTCTCCATTGGGGGCATACTCAGAATTTTTTGAAAAAAAAAATACGAATTAAACTACTCATGTAGGTAATAAAGGATCAGTGAAAATTAGCGGCGGAATTACATTATTAGATATGTAAAAAAATAAAATAGTTTGGAATAATTGGCGTGAAAAGCTGAAAGCGACGCGGGATTTGGCGAGCAGTGCATTTCCTCGCCAAAAGCAGACGATTTTAACGAATCTGAAAATTGATTTTAATTGACTTCACTGTTAAAAGTCTGCAGCATTTACTGCAACGTCACTCCACTACTTTTATAGAATATCTGTCTTCTGACCAATGAGAATGCTCCATAGCACGGTGAATTGACCGTTTTCTATAAAAGCGGTGGAGTGACGCTGCAGAAAATGGTACAGATTTTTAGCGGTGTTGTAGCTTGTGCAACACTGTTAAAAATCTGCTGCATTTTGCTGCAACGCACTCCACCGCTTGTATATAATATCTCTATTCCAACCAATGAGAAAGCTCCATTTCACGGCCAAGTAACCGTTTTCTATACAAGCAAGGGAGTGCGTTGTAACAAAATGCAGCAGATTTTTAACAGTGTATTTTTCAATTTGAAACAATTTTAATCAATTTAAATTGTGTTTTAAATGATAAAATATATTAATTTCATTTTGTTATAAGTACATATAAACGTATATGACAAAATTACACTTAAAATAAAGTAAAAATGCAAAACTAAAATTACTTAAACTAATCTTATTTAAATAAATTGAACATAGAAAGTTTTTTCTTTAAAAAGTATTCGAAGCGTAAAAGCGTATTTTTCAAAATTTCGTTTATTCGCCAAACGGGGATAAATCGCCAAATAAACGAAATTTTCATTATTTTTTTACGGACGTTATAAGGAGGTTCCGCCGAAATTGTTTTTATAAACATATATAACTATATGAGAAGAACATTCTGTAATTTTTTCAGATTTTTCTGAGTATGCCCGTATGGAGACCTTCCTTGTTAGTAAACTGTTAATTAATATAATTATTATTTTTGGTGTTATAAGGTTTTATATCTTTTATACAATTCGGCATTACTTCAGTAGTTCGATTTTTATATAATTTGTCGAAATTCGTTCATCAGCAATTCTTTTATAGAACATTATTATGCGTTAAAAATATTTAAATACACATAGTAAATTTTATTTTGAAATTGCGATACATTTTATAAATAATTTACACGTGTTTTATTTTCCTATTTTATAGTATGAAATGTTATGACCATGTTATGACCATGATGGCCTCCCCCCCCCCCCCCCCCCCCCGACGACTAGTTTTAGTCTAAACTAAGCTATTAAACAGGGATGTCACAAATTCTTGATTTGCCAATGTGTCACTGTAGTTTGAAATCAATTAGGGATTCACTTATTATTCGGTTTTCGGCCATACCATCGTATATCAAACTATTTGGCATGCCGTATACTCGGTTTGGCAGAGTATCGAAATATTCGGCCAAACCAAATACTTAAAAAATTAAAAAAAAAATTAGCAATTTTAAAACAACTTTTTTTTTTTTTAACTGTCAATTAATGAAGATATTTATCGGCCAAATAGTTATCAAAAAAATAATGTTTTTCGGAAATTTTGCAATGTTATCCATGGTGACTCCAAAAAAAAAAAAAAAAAAAAAAAAAAACTATACTGCAATGACAATAAGCTGAGTCATCAGCATACTTGAAATATCCAACTGAAAGACAATGCTAGAAGATTATGAGATATGATTTTTGCCTGAACTGATCAGTGGATTTGTTTACAAACAAATAAATAAAAAAGGGGAAAAACTGCTCTTGAAATTCACCAATCAGTAAAATTTCATTTTTTAGTGCGTTCGTAATTATGTTCCTAGCATCTGTAGCCGTTGTTCAGTACGCCCGTCCGTCTGTCTGTCGGTCTTTCCGCATATAACAGCAAAAATTACCCAACCGAATTATTTGAAAATTAAAATATGTAATTGTTGCATAATTTTAAAATGTCACTTCAAATTTTATGGAAATCGGATGTATAGTTTAATTACAGGGACAATTAAAAGTATTCCGTTGTATTACGACCAAAAGGGAAAAATAGTTTCGAGTGCATTTGAATGATGTCACACTCTTCCGATCATAATGAAATTGGTATGAATCTATAAAGTATGTATAAAATATACATAGTAGTGTACAATCTGTGACACAAAGAATGTTTGTTATTAATTTACAGGGCCATACAAAAGTATTCCAATACATAATCAATGGTATAGGGGAGGAACATTGTTTGGGGAGAGTGTTTTAATTGTATTAAATCATTTCACATTTTTTGAAATAGATATACGTTGTTGAAGTTTACCACCAGGGATGTACTGGAGGATATGCGGGGGTATACGCCGCATACCCGCAAGATTTTTTAAAAAGAAAAACCGTTACCCTCTGTTTTTAATAAAAGCTACTTTTTTTTTTTAATGAATACATTATTGTTTATTATAAGATACTTCATGTATAACATAAAGCAGATAGTATTTAAAAGGACACTCAAAATATTTTTTCTACTATACTGTATATAAAGTACTGTATACTATTACACCGGGATCTGAGTATTTGTTAAACTTCGTTATAGTGGAAACGCACTTCATTTGTTACGTTTGACGTACAATTTCTGACTTGTTAAGACTAAGATTGTGGAAAGGAGCGCTGTGCAAGTAGCGAAGTTGCTAGTATATATAGTAGTTTATTGTGTAGTGAGCAGGGGCTGATTTACAAATTTGGGGGCCCTCTACACCATAGATTCCCAACCTTTTCTGGACCACCGCCCCCTTTCACAAGATAAAATATTCCAACGCCACCCCCCCTTCCTCTTCCATAATAATAAATTATAAAAATATGAAAGTATTCTATTTATCTATACCGAATCTTATCTTTTTATATTAAGAATCACAACGTAAAAATTGATTGAATCGACAATCAAATTTTATAATTTTTTTTTTCTTAAGTACTTACAAACAAACGCAAAATGAGTAAGAAATAAAATGAGATGGGTAAGGCTGGTAGACTTTTAACAATTTGTTAATATTGGGTTCCGATTTTGTTAAAATCGGTCGCAAATTGCCATGTTTAGTCATGTGTTGTCTATTCATTTTCTTAGTTATAGGGATGAGAATTTTCCGCGTTTTTTAACACCAGTGTAATCTTAGAGAAAATGTTATTTTACTCAATCGAAAATGCTGCAATTTAACAGAACAATATTTTCTCTAATATTGTACTGGTATGTAAAAACGCGGAAAAATTTCATTCGTATAGTTAGCAGGACCGTAACTAGAAGTGGATAATAATGGGGGGGGGGGGGGTCCTATATTTTCTCTCTCTCTGACACTAAAAGATAATTAGTGCATCTTCCCTCTGTAGGTACTACGTTTCTTATTAAACAGTTGTAATAACTTCATTTTATGCTAAGTAAAGAATATGATGATGATGAAAAATTTGAGTGCGTAACTAGTGCAATATTAAACACCATGTTAGCCTCATATATACAAATAGAATGGGCGAGTGTAGAAACATTTAGTAACAATTTAGTCTTTCTGCAAAAGTGTGAAAAGGCCGCAAAAATAAATTAGATTTTCGAGCAGAACTTCATTTGGATTTTCGGAACAGATATTCATTTAGTGACCTTGGAATTTTCTCCAGGAAATTCTCAAAATGTTTTGGCTAGCCTGAGAGCCCCCCCTAACATTCCTTTAGCTACGGCCTTGTTAGACAGTAAACTAGCTACCTCATTGAACTCATGTTCAGCCAAAAAGAAAAAATTTCTAGCAATTAAAAATGACTGTACTCTTTCCAAAATTCAGAGTAGAGAGCTTGAAAGTGTTGATATTTGTAGCCAATACTCTTGATAACCATTTCGTTAGTTGCGAGTTCTACGAGTTCCTCCACTAAATTTAATGATTTTGCGGTACCTGCATTTGAGAAAGTATCTAAAAACCAACTCGGAATAACATGTTTGAAATATCCTGGAATCGCTCTGGAAATTCACCATGAAAATGTCCAAATGTTAGCAGCATAGAAATAAATATTCATGTTTTGCAGAAACTGCTAAAAATGTAGAAAGGTGCTTGTATTTACCTCAACTTACATTTTGCCTGAACAGACGTTTTCTCAAAAGCAGCTATGACTTTTTTTGTTTTAATTAAATTGACTTCATTAAATATTCTTATTAGAGGAAAGTGGGGATAAAAGGGGCATTTTGTCTTTATAAGCTGATAAACTAATGAAATTAAAAGATATCATTTATCAATCTCATCTTTGTGCCTAATTCTCGTCTAAAACCTTGCCTTGATACTAGTAAAACCTCTTATCCCCGAGTGCAGCAATTAAAAATCTGTATGCATTTATAAAAAATGGGAGAAATGTCCATTTTAACCTCATTGTAGGGAATGAAAGGGAATCCTTGTGGGATTGAAAGGAACACACATAAATAAAACGCTTTTATGAACATTTTGTCTTTCTACTTGCTATTACATTATTTAAAAATAAAGTATAATAACATACAAATAAAAATAAAATATATTGCAACATATGATAAAACAAAAAGAAGTATCTCCCCACCAGTTATGGATTTGGGTAACTTCATCAAAATATATTAACAGGATTGCGAGTGGCCAAGGAAAAACACAGTCAAAAAAAGGAAGCTAACAGTATTTTCATATAGAAAATACTTCCAATAATATAAAGGGATTAAAGAACGCGAATTTCTCTTTAACAATATGCAGGTATTTCACACATTTTTTATGGTGTTTTTCCATGTCCTTTTTACTCCCCTCAGTTATCGTCCCTTTCAGCCCCATATCCACCTGGCGAAATTAAAAATGTCTTCAGGCATGACAATATTTTAGCTAACAAAATACACTTGTATTCACATAAAGTGTATACTTTGCACTGTCAAATAACATAAATATTATAATCTTAAACTCAATATTAATTTTTTAGCGATAAAAAATAAAAGCAAGATCAAAATTAACTTTTTTATATCAAGAACAGGTTTTTCTTTCAGCTCTTACAACGCTATAATTCCGGACTTCAGTTGCAAGGAGTGACGTTATTTGTAAGACAAAACAAGTATCGCCATCAGTTGAGCCAATGTTGAAACTTTGTAAATTTTAGTTTCTTCCTAAAATTTTGAGTGTCCCTTTCATCCCCATTCTCCCCTAGAGCAAGATCCCAGGGCCCCCAGACGTTACTTATTTTCTCACAAGTAAAATGTATTGGATAAAGTAGTGTTAGTACGTGCTATGAGCGTAGTGATACCAGCTAGCTTGGACTGACGGCCAATTTACTGGTACCAGATACCAAAAGTAGGTAAAAACACTGAGAACTTTTCTTATTTTCTCAGTCTTGATTTTATATATGATGCTCAGGGAACAATTTCAATAGTTTATGTGTTCTCCCAGACAATTGCATGGGCCAAACATCTTCCCAGGCATACAAAAGAAGCGCGTTCAGCTCAACTTACCGAAGTAATCCATTTTAAGATGATAAAGCAAATAAACTGAAAAAAGAATACTGATTTTAAATAAAAGTCTGAATTTAATTAATGTTTTTATGTTTTTTATTTATGTCAGTTATGAATTGGTAATACATAAAGGGGAATTAATTTGAAATATTCCAATATTTTGAATTACTTGAATAAATAATCTAGTATTTTTACTTTTCAAAATAATTTTTTTTATTAATCTTTTAAAAATGATATTAATTTTAAGATAACAAATAAGTTTAATCGACAATAAGGGTTAAAATATCACTTAATTATTACTGAAGACTTCCATTAGATCATGAATAACATAAGTTTTATGAAGCTATGAAGCTATGAAGCTATGTTATAAAACTATCTAATTATCACGCTCGTGCTCATACTCATGGCGACACTTTATGTATGTCTGGCTGGATGTTTGGCCCATGCGATCGGTCTGAATGCTTACATAAAGTATATGAAATAGTTCCCTAAGCAACATATATGAAAATCAAGACTGAGAAAATAAGAAAAGTTCGTAGTGTTTTTACCTACCTCTGGTACCTGTAAATTGGCCGTCAGTCCAAGCTAACAGGTATCACTACGCTCATAGCACGTACTAACGCTACTTTATCCTATACATTTTACTTGTGAGAAAATAATTAACGTCTGGGGGCCCCGGGATCTTGGACTATTTTGGATGTAATCAGGTTTTCGCTCTATTTTTCATGTACGTTTTGAAGGAAGTCAAGTATTGAGTCCAAATGGATTTAAACATGATTCAAACAAATAGCTACTATGAACAAATGAAATTCTGTATGCAGCAGCAAGCGATTGCAATCTTCATAATTTTCACTACAAAGTTAAAGAAATAATCTGTCATGCAATGAAATACCTTTAATTTTATCGACTGCCTTAGTAATGTAATGAAGTGACGTTTGCAGTCGTTCATTAGATTATTTTGTAACCAATGGCTGATGATTAATAATGTACGTTGAGTACAAATGACATTGCTTGTTTCAAATGCACTCCTTATGACGCTCTGTAATTGCTGCAGAAGCAGTGGACAAATTTTTTGGTATTCGTAAAAGAAATTAGATTTTTGGGACCCAGCTTTAGGTTAGATTGCATCGAGTTTCATTTAAAGGCATATTTTAAGTTTTTATCCCTGTCCCAAAAACACTAGTTTTGGTAAGCTAGTATTACAACACATATATTGAATTGCTAAATGCACCACGCCAACGCCCCCTTTGACAGTCTTAACGCCACCCATTTGCCTCTGGACCTGCCACCGCCCCCCTGGAAGGCTCCAGCGCCCACTGGGGGGCGGTACCGCCCCCGTTGGGAACCTATGCTCTACACCGATGCTTACAGGGAGAGTGAGTGAAAAATATGCATATTGAAAAAGGTACATATTATGATAACCACTATTGATTTTAATAATTACTTTCAAATATTCAATTTAATAATAATTTATTTTTTAAACAATTATTTCACAGTTATAAAATTTAAATGAATACACGTTTTATAATAAATTGTGTTCTGCTGATTAATCTTTTCATATTTAAATCTATATATTTAGAATGATAAAGTATGCAACAATGAATAATAAATTTTTCTCAACACCAAATTACAATTATTTAAAATATTAGGGAGCTCCGCCCCATATGAACAACACTTACCAATCTCCAAATAATCTGACAAGAACAAAAACAGGATTTAACAAGAAAAGAGAGAATATTTACTACATAAAAGTAATTAAATATGGATGTTACAAACATGATATGTAGTGGATGTAGACAAAAATTTTAAATATTGATGTAGACAAAGTGTACCATGCTGAAAAATATACTACAAACACGAAAAAAAAAAAAAAAAAAAAAAAAAAAATAGAATGAAATATAAAATTTTATTAGATTTTAAAACTACATCAAATTTTGGATAATAAAAAACGTTTAGCAGCATTTTGGGGCCCCCTGAAAATCAGGGGCCCTGGGCCCGTGCCCCGAATGCCCTGCCGTAAATCAGGCACTGGTAGTGAGCTGTGTTTTGAACAACGTAGTTTAGCGAGTAGTGCGATACAAAAATATGTAGATACATATGTTATGGTAATCATAAAAGCAGAGAATAACAGCATCACCTGCTGAGCGATGTACCCCCATATTTTACCAGCATTAATTTATTCGAAAATCTAAAATAATATTAAATTAAATTAAATTTTGTCGATTACTTTTTTAGATGTAGTTATTTCGAAAATCATGATAAACACGGCATAATAGCGCCATCTATTGAGCGATATATATTTAAAAGTTATCGACACGTATTTCTGTTCAAGTCTTGTAGTTTGATGAAATTCTGTATATTGGTTCTTACAATAAAACTATCATGGAATAAAATAATTAAGAATACAGTGCCGTCTGTTAGACGAAAGCTAAATTATACGTAGCTCTGTCTTAATTTGAATTTTCATGATTATTAAAGTTCATGAATTAGTTCTCGAGATTTACTATTGTGGCCGCAAAAATTATGTCATACACAGGCCAACAGTTAAATCGTGTTCAAGCTATTCCAAAACGTGTACATAAAGCAAATAAAAAGAATATTGTCCAGCTAAACTGATGACGTTGAGCTCACAGGCTACGCATACTAATTGTACATTACAATTTTTTTTTTTTTTTTCAAGGAACAATGTCCCTTGAACACCAAATTAAGGGGTCATTCTCCTACCCCATTTACCCACTTTATACTTGATCATTGAACCCCAAAAACTAATCAGGGATACATCTTATATCCTAATGAATCTATTTCCGAAATGCGAAGCAAATCGTATAATTCTGCATAAAATCCCATTTATTTAATTTAAATGGGCTATCCCTCATTTCCCTTTTCTACTTAGCAATTAAACCCCCAAAATTATTTAGAAATTCGCCTTATCAGGCAGAACCTATGTCAAAATTTTAATCAAACCGGATAATTCTGTTTAAAAACCCATTTGTTTAATTTAAGATGTGGTATTCGCCCGTTACTCCCTTTATAATTAAAAAAAAGAACCCCAGAAGTAATAAGGGAAGCGTCTTATCAGTATGAACTTATATCCAAAAATTGAAAGAAATAATTCTTCATGGAAAATCCATCTACCTAAATTAAGAGAGGTAGCCTCCAGACCCTCCTTTATACTTAAGGCTCCTGTCCTCGCTCGAAGAAACGCTCGCGAGCTAATGCTATTCCTGTGGGGAAGCATTTTTCTAATAACTATTTCGCATTTTGACATTTTTGAATTTTTTTTTTTTTTTTTTTTTTTTTTTTTTTGCATTTAATAGCTGAGGAGCATGCCGATAGCGCACTTTTTTTACTTTTTCGATTTTGGTTGCAGATATTTTTTACAAAGTTAGTTTCACTTTCAAAACCTGTTTCGAAACTGAAAGTGCTTTAAAAAATATATATCTGCAACCAAAATCGAAAAAGTAAAAAAGGTGCGCTGTCAGCATGCACCTCAGCTATCCAATGCAAAAAAAAAAAAAAAATATTCAAAAATGTCAAAATGCGAAAGAGTTATTAGGAAAATGGTTCCCCATAGGAATATCATTAGCTCGCGAGCGTTTCCTCGAGCGAGGACAGGGGCCTTAACCAATAAATCTCCAAAACAAATCAGGGAAGCTTCAATCAGAATGAAATTATATCCAAAATCTGAAGCATATCGATAAATTCTGCGTGAAAACCCAATCACCTACATTGAGAAAGGGTTACCCGCCGTACTTTTAATTTTTACACCAGGCCGAGATGGGTAAGATAACTTCGGCCTGGAAATTCCGGCCCGTACATAGATCTTTACTACACCTGGGCAATTCTGAAAGATTTTTCCGGTCTATTACAATACATGTTTTTGTCTCGTGATTCCCACAGCAACATTAAGATACATAAAAGTTATTTTTGTAACAGATCCACAAGGATACGTTTGTTGTATTTGGATAACACATTAATCAGCCACGTTATCTTTATAATCCTTTACATTAACTTCCAGAACAGAATTTGAAAACTAATAAAAACAAACAGGCCTGCATTTCTTTTCAGTGAATCGCAGCTGTTCTCTATGCGATTTAAACATGATCAGTGGCGCAGCCAAGGGGGGCTGGTTTCAGGGTTAAAACCCCTCCCAGAGCTAAGAAAGATCGCTATAATTGCGCTTATATGAATCGAAACCAAACTTAACATTTAAACGTTTTGGCGTATTTCGGTATCCTCCGCTTTAGTGAATCAGATTTAATTTAATAAAGTGATTCAATTAAGTGGAAAAATTCTATTTAAAACTCTGAAAGTGCATATTACATGGATTAGTTAAGTAAAAAGTATTATTATGTTAAAAGATTTTCTGCCACACAGATGCGCTTTGAGTTTAAGTATTATACAGTGAATATTCTAATTAGTGCTGATTCTATTAAACGGCGATTCAAATAACCGGCAAACATCTTTATCAGAAATGCACCCCCCCCCCCCCTAGAACCGAAATCTGGCTGCGCCACTGGTCATAAAGCAACGTTATGGCGGCTGTCAATCGTCCTCGCCGGCGCTTTGTGATAGCTAACCTAAATCAATGGCGGATCTAAGGGGGGGGCGATGGGGCGATGGCCCTCCCCCTTGAGCCCAATAAAGGGTCTGCAAAATGACATTAGATGCACGCACGGAAAAGTGGTTAGATCTAAATTCGAAATGGGCGCGACCCGGGTCGGGTCGCGCCAACTTAATTGTATCGGGACTGGGTCAAGTCTTTACACTTTTAGAACCGGGGCGGATCGGGTCTTATTTTTTTCTGGAGGCGATGTAGGGGGCGATCGCCACCCCCCCCCCCCCCCCCCCTTGGACCATAAAGGTTTTCAAATCAACATGAGAGATCTTCATGGAATAGGACTTAGGCTGAATCTTAAGGTCGGCACGGCGCGGCCCGGGTCGGGCCGCACCTATTTATGAATCAGGCAATGGTGGATCTAAGGTTGGGGGGGGGAGATGGCGAAGGGGTGACCGCCCACCCGAGGGTCGGGCTGGGTCAGGTTTTCTAACTTTTAGAGCCGGGCCGTGTCCTGATCCTTTTTTTTTTTTTTTGCCGCTTTAGGTCGAGCCTGACTTGTTTTTCTTCCATGTCGAGTCCGGCCTAAGAGTCATTCTTCCTAAATATCTGTATTAGAGATGAAGACAGTGCTCGGTCTCGGACTCATTTTTTCTGAAACCTATAAATTTTCTTTATCAGTGAATGGAAAATATTAAAAGAACTTTTTTTCCCCTTTAAACATTACTTATTCCTTTTCAAATCACAATATTGAACATTTTGATTTGAATGAAAGGGAAGCAGAAATTGTGTTTTTTTCTATTAGTCATTTCTACAAACCTATTTTTAGCCATTTCCGTCGGCGTTCTGGCGCCAACGAAAAGGCGGGAATAATGAATTTGTCTTTAGTTTTGATTTTTGTTTGTAGCAGAGGTTATTTTGCAATAGGGTTGTTTATTATTATTATTTAGACGTTTAATACGAAGAGGATTTTTTTCCAGTTTTCGTTTGCAGTTGGCGCATATATTAGATTTCTATTGTACACAGCGTACACAGGTCGTAATCCCTTCTCATATGGAAATAATTTTAGTGATTGTTGCTTTTTTTGTGAATTCTGCTGATGCTGAAGTTGTACTCCAGAATTTACGAAGTCACTTTTGTTCGTAAGTAAATTTAATTTCCATATTATTCCGATAGAAAGCATTGAGCAGTGTTTCCTATATTCCTGTAAAAGCATCGGAATTTAAAATTTTTAATTAATATTATTGTCTGTTATGATAGGTCACGCCTATCCCAAAAGATTGTTATGAGGAATGAAATGGTTATACTTAAAAATGTACACTTTTTATAGAAAATTGATTAATGTTGTTCGATTCGACAGTAGTTTCTACAAGTTCCATGCATTTGTTCATAAAACACACTTCATTAGCATGTCCATAATATTTTCTTTTTAAAGGAGACAAAATATGAGAATTTTTTTTATGTATAAAGTACTTTTTTTTAATACCAAACTTTTCTTTTGATAGTATTAAATTTAAATTTTCGTTTAAGAGTAACATTTCTATGTAAAATGTAGTTTAAAAATCATAATTTTTTTAGAACATAAAAAAAATGCATTTTTTTCTTCTATTGTATATTTTCATTATTGGGCTCGGACTCTGATGAAGCAAAATGTTTTGGGTTCGGGCGGGCTCGGATTTAAAATCGTCGAGCTCGAGTGGGACCTAATTCTGGAAAAAAGAGCCCGAACTCATGTTTTGTCTGTACTGATCAAAATTTCCAGGTTGGGAACCGGTCCTGAGTAAAAGCTAAACGTTTGTTCCGTGTCTGACCCAGCCTGTATGATAAGCATTATTGGCCCAACCGCTATTCGTGCAATCTCTGTTGAATTCAGACACTTTTCTCCGGGAGGGACTTCTTTGATTCTGGGGGGGGGGGGGGTTTGGATACAATAGAGTCCCGGGGAGAAATTACACTTTTTACCATTGAAAACACAAAATTTTCTGGGGGGGATATTTGATAGCTTCGGGGGGGGGGGGGGACACTGCGTGCAATTCTTCATTCCGAGGGCTGGTATCTTACTTATTTGTTATTCATAAAAAATAGATTTATGTTGTACATTTGTTTAACGAAATTTTAAGAAATACATTTTTAAAAAATTACTTTAGTTCGTATTGTAGAGCTTTACTACTATGATTTATATTATAAGTAGAAGTTAACCCCGCAGCAAAAAAAAAGTCAACCGGACCCAAACACAACCCACAGCAAAAAAGTATAAGTTAACCCGATCAATAGGGGGAAGAAAAAAAAAAAAAACAGAAGTCAATCCGACCAGCAGCAAAATATAGTAGTCAACCGGTCTCAAACCTAGCAATTAGCAAAAAAGTAGAAGTTAACCTGACCCACTGCAAAAAGTAGAAGTCAAATAGACATAAATGCAAACCACAGAAAAAGTATTAGTTACAACTCGGTGCAAAAGGAATGGGGCGGTCGCCTCGGGTCCGAAAATTTAAAGGACATCAAATTTATACTACCAACGTCATCTTTGGCCTGTCTCCAGAAAAGTCGTTTTTTTTTTTTTTTTTTTTTTTTTTTTTGGGGGGGGGGGGGTAAATTGAAACGTTGCCCATGCGCAGTTTTCTGTTCGCACGTCCCTGATTAGTCAACACGATCAGCAGCTAAAAATAGAAATCAACTGGACTCAAACCCGACCCGTTTGAAAAATAGAAGTTAACCGGACCCAAACACGACCCGCTTGAAAATTAGAAGTCAACCGGACCCAAACCCGACCCGCAGAAAATATAGAAGTTAACCGGACCCAAACCCGACCCGCAGTGAAAATATTAGCTCCGACTTATGCATAAAATTCGAGTCTTCCAATTTTTAAAATCGCCCCCCCCTTGAGGACTCTCCAGATCCGCCCTTGACCTAAATTTTCTCAGCAAAAAAAAAAAAAAAAAAAAAAAAAAGCTAATTAAGAAACGAATGTTGCACTTGGTCTGATCAACAATGGGATCTTCCATCTTGGACGTCTGCTAAACCAAGAATGAGCGGCGAGGAAAAGCAAGGTCAAGGAATCGCGAGTGCGGGAACAGTCGCGCAACCCGGCTGTTGCCGTATTTCACCTTTCCCTACGGCTGGAGATCTTTTGGAACCTTATTTTTGGATCGACCCTCGTCATAATCATGTTATCGGCATCATAAGGAGTAAATGAAGTGCGGGGACATCGGCTAATGTCAGCTTTATGCAAAGTTAAGTGGCTCGTGGTGAACAGGTTCTGTTATTTTTAATAGCTTAATTTCAAATTCACACTTAATATATAACAGACTCTTCAAATAAAAACTAAAACTGTAGTATACCAACAATAAATAGGCTTTTTCTACACACATGGTCCCACCAGTGGCCGAGAGGTTCTGCCTCCGAAACTGATAGACGGCAGGTGTTGGATTCAAACCCAATCGGGGTCGTCGGCCTAACCGTTCGGAGTTTTCCGTGTTTTTTTTTTTAACCATGAATTTTCTTGCGTAAATACGGGTTAAGTTCCCTTAGAAAGACCCCCACGGAGAGAAATCCCTCTTCCCATTAGGGCCTATATCCCAGGTTAGATAATTGGCCGTCATAGACACACTGAGTTAATGATGACAAAAAACGAGTTACTTAGTGGATAAAAAAAATCACTGACTTTATAAGTTTGTGTAAATTAATTATTTTTTCTTTTTAACAATGATTAAAAATGATTCTCCACAATCGTATAAATGGAGCTGACATGTATTACAGAGGTCTGCAAGGGCCCGGCCTGCGGGCCGGCTGAATCGTTTCGAATTTTCAAACGGGCCGGGTTGGTCCGGCAGTTCTAGAATAGTTTTTTTAATGGGCTAGGATGACAAACAACATAAACGGGTAGGGCCAGGCCGGCAAAAAAATTGAACGGGCCGATAAAAAAAATTTCGGGGCTGCCCGCCCGTTCTGAAGATTTAAGCAGAAACAATAAAAGAAAATGGTTTTAACGAGAATAAGTATAAACGTGCATCGCGAGCCATACTACTTTGACAGCATCAATATAAAAATATATAGTGTAGAGATTGGCATCGGAGAGTTACATTGTGTGTAACCAGTTTTAATATTTTTTTAGCTGACTCATGCCGGGCCAAGATCAAGCTTGCATTATTTTTCTACATACAGACTGGCCGGACCGGAACTATACTTAACTGTTCTCAAGATCTGTAGGCAGAAAACATGATTTGTAAAATTATTAACAGCGATAAAGAACTTAATATAGCTTAATATTTGGATACATATACTTCTTGATGGTTTTTAAGTTAATTTCTCAATAATGCGAAAGTTTGACACATTTTCAGATGAATTTTAAATTGTTAAAGTATAAAAGTTATAAGTCTAACTATTGAATTAATTTGGAATCGAATACCGTTTTTCTTTTTTGGTAAATAAAATACTTGTATAACCTTTTGAGATATAATAGTTTCTCAAATGATTGCAGGTTTTTATCCCTTCCCATGCTATCGCTTCCGGAAATTCTATTCAAAACGCTAATTATGACAGTATTTTATTTGCTTGCAGTATTCTTAAATTGCTTGTAAAAAAAAAGAAAAAAAAGAAAGAAATAAAGAATACTGCCCAGTTAAACTGATGGCATTGAGCTCACAGGCTACAAATACTAATTGTACATTAAAGCCTTATATTTTCAAGGGTTAATTCCGTTCGAAAAAAAATTAAGAAGGGGAAACAGCTCTCCCCTTTCCTCTTTTTTTATACTTAATCATTGAAACTCCTATACTATCAAAGACATGCTTTATCATATAAAAAATCTATATCCAAAATTCAGAGCAAATGAGATAATTCTTAATAAAAACCCATTTAGCATTTATATAATTTAAAAGGAGTTATCCCCCTCTTTTATACTTAACCATTAAACTTCCAAAACTATTCAGAGATTTGAACGAAATCTGACAATTCTGCTTGAAAAACCCATTTATATAAATTAAGGGGGGGGGGCATTAGAACCCCTGTTCCCCTTATTTATACTTATTCAATGAACACCTAATAACAGTCACGGAATCGCCTCATCAGAATGATCCTAATCTAAATTTTGAACGAAAATTAATTCTGCATGAAAATCCCATTTATATCAACTAACGGGGGGGGGGGCATTAGAGCCCCTGTTCCCCCTATTTATACTTATTCAATGAACACCTAATAACAGTCACGGAATCGCCTCATCAGAATGATCCTAATCTAAATTTTGAACGAAAACTTAATTCTGCATGAAAATCCCATTTATATCAACTAACGGGGGGGGGGGCATTAGAACCCCTGTTCCCCCTATTTATACTTATTCAATGAACACCTAATAACAGTCACGGAATCGCCTCATCAGAATGATCCTAATCTAAATTTTGAACGAAAACTTAATTCTGCATTAAAATCCCATTTATATCAACTAACGGGGGGGGGGGGGCATTAGAACCCCTGTTCCCCTTATTTATACTTATTCAATGAACAACTAATAACAGTCACTGAATCGCCTCATCAGAATGATCCTAATCTAAATTTTGAACGAAAACTTAATTCTGCATGAAAATCCCATTTATATCAACTAACGGGGGGGGGGGCATTAGAACCCCTGTTCCCCCTATTTATACTTATTCAATGAACACCTAATAACAGTCACGGAATCGCCTCATCAGAATGATCCTAATCTAAATTTTGAAAACTTAATTCTGCATGAAAATCCCATTTATATCAACTAACGGGGGGGGGGCATTAGAACCCCTGTTCCCCCTATTTATACTTAATCAATGAACACCTAATAACAGTCACGGAATCGCCTCATCAGAATGATCCTAATCTAAATTTTGAAAACTTAATTCTGCATGAAAATCCCATCTATATCAACTAACGGGGGGCATGAGCCCCCCGTTCCCCCTCTTATACATATCGAATGAACTCCAAAAACTAATCAGGGAAGCGCCTTGTCAGGATATAGCTACATACAAAATTTCAAGTGGATCGGATATTTTTATCATGAGTTATCGCGTTACGTACGAACATACATACAGAACGGACGGGCACATAAGCTCTCAGGCTATGATAGCTTGTGAGCTAAATAAAAAGAATACTGCCCAGTTAAACTGATGGCATTGAGCTCACAGGCTACAAATACTAATTGCACATTAAAGCCTTATATTTTCAAGGGTTAATTCCGTTCGAAAAAAAAATTAAGAAGGGGAAACTGCTCTCCCCTTTCCTCTTTTTTTTATACTTAATCATTGAACCTCCTATATTATCAAAGACATGCTTTATCATATAAAAAATCTATATCCAAAATTCAGAGCAAATTAGATAATTCTTAATAAAAACCCATTTAGCATTTATATAATTTAAAAGGAGTTATCCCCCTCTTTTATACTTAACCATTAAACTTCCAAAACTATTCAGAGATTTGAACGAAATCTGACAATTCTGCTTGAAAAACCCATTTATATAAATTAAGGGGGGGGGGCATTAGAACCCCTGTTCCCCTTATTTATACTTATTCAATGAACACCTAATAACAGTCACGGAATCGCCTCATCAGAATGATCCTAATCTAAATTTTGAACGAAAATTAATTCTGCATGAAAATCCCATTTATATCAACTAACGGGGGGGGAGCATTAGAGCCCCTGTTCCCCCTATTTATACTTATTCAATGAACACCTAATAACAGTCACGGAATCGCCTCATCAGAATGATCCTAATCTAAATTTTGAACGAAAACTTAATTCTGCATGAAAATCCCATTTATATCAACTAACGGGGGGGGCATTAGAACCCCTGTTCCCCCTATTTATACTTATTCAATGAACACCTAATAACAGTCACGGAATCGCCTCATCAGAATGATCCTAATCTAAATTTTGAACGAAAACTTAATTCTCAATTAAAATCCCATTTATATCAACTAACGGGGGGGGGCATTAGAACCCCTGTTCCCCCTATTTATACTTATTCAATGAACAACTAATAACAGTCACTGAATCGCCTCATCAGAATGATCCTAATCTAAATTTTGAACGAAAACTTAATTCTGCATGAAAATCCCATTTATATCAACTAACGGGGGGGGGGCATTAGAACCCCTGTTCCCCCTATTTATACTTATTCAATGAACACCTAATAACAGTCACGGAATCGCCTCATCAGAATGATCCTAATCTAAATTTTGAACGAAAACTTAATTCTCAATTAAAATCCCATTTATATCAACTAACGGGGGGGGGCATTAGAACCCCTGTTCCCCCTATTTATACTTATTCAATGAACAACTAATAACAGTCACTGAATCGCCTCATCAGAATGATCCTAATCTAAATTTTGAACGAAAACTTAATTCTGCATGAAAATCCCATTTATATCAACTAACGGGGGGGGGGCATTAGAACCCCTGTTCCCCCTATTTATACTTATTCAATGAACACCTAATAACAGTCACGGAATCGCCTCATCAGAATGATCCTAATCTAAATTTTGAAAACTTAATTCTGCATGAAAATCCCATTTATATCAACTAACGGGGGGGGGGCATTAGAACCCCTGTTCCCCCTATTTATACTTAATCAATGAACACCTAATAACAGTCACGGAATCGCCTCATCAGAATGATCCTAATCTAAATTTTGAAAACTTAATTCTGCATGAAAATCCCATCTATATCAACTAACGGGGGGCATGAGCCCCCCGTTCCCCCTCTTATACATATCGAGTGAACTCCAAAAACTAATCAGGGAAGCGCCTTATCAGGATATACCTATATACAAAATTTCAAGTGGATCCGATATTTTTATCATGAGTTATCGCGTTACGCACATACGCACATACATACAGAACGGACGGGCACATAAGCTCTCAGGCTATGATAGCCTGTGAGCTAATAAAACAATTTTGTAGAAAATGTATATGTAGATAGTAATACCATGAAATGAAAAAAAAAATTAATCTCAATATATGATTAAAAACTCAAATGAATAAAAAATATAAAATATTTTATTTTTATTCCTGAACCATTTTTTTATTTTCCGGAAAAAATATTTTTTTGAGTTGACATTTTTTAAAATGAGCGTACAACATAAAAATAAAGAATACTGCCCAGTTAAACTGATGGCATTGAGCTCACAGGCTACAAATTCTAATTGTACATTAAAGCCTTATATTTTCAAGGGTTAATTCCGTTCGAAAAAAAAATTAAGAAGGGGAAACAGCTCTCCCCTTTCCTCTTTTTTTATACTTAATCATTGAACCTCCTATACTATCAAAGACATGCTTTATCATATAAAAAATCTATATCCAAAATTCAAAGCAAATTAGATAATTCTTAATAAAAACCCATTTAGCATTTATATAATTTAAAAGGAGTTATCCCCTTCTTTTATACTTAACCATTAAACTTCCAAAACGATTCAGAGATTTGAACGAAATCTGAAAATTCTGCTTGAAAAACCTATTTATATAAATTAAGAGGGGGGGGAGGCATTAGAACCCCTGTTGCCCCTATTTATACTTATTCAATGAACACCTAATAGCAGTCACGGAATCGCCTCATCAGAATGATCCTAATCTAAATTTTGAACGAAAACTTAATTCTGCATGAAAATCCCATTTATATCAACTAACGGGGGGGGGGCATTAGAACCCCTGTTCCCTCTATTTATACTTATTCAATGAACACCTAATAACAGTCACGGAATCGCCTCATCAGAATGATCCTAATCTAAATTTTGAAAACTTAATTCTGCATGAAAATCCCATTTATATCAACTAACGGGGGGGGGGGCATGAGCCCCCCGTTCCCCCTCTTATACATATCGAATGAACTCCAAAAACTAATCAGGGAAGCGCCTTATCAGGATATACCTATATACAAAATTTTAAGTGGATCCGATATTTTTATCATGAGTTATCGCGTTACGCACATACGCACATACATACAGAACGGACGGGCACATAAGCTCTCAGGCTATGATAGCCTGTGAGCTAAAAATGGATAACGCCATTTGATTATATAATTTTTGAATAAAGATACCTGCTAAACTTATGCGTTTCTGAGAAAAAAAATGAATTTAGAAATGCATAAGAAAGGAGTTTCTTTGAATTTAAGAATGAATTTGGATTTAAAATCTTTAATAAAATGAATAGAAATATTTTTATAAATATTCTTTTATTAAACAGCTTCAAAAGTAACGATGTTTTTAGCTTTCTTTCTTTTTTCTTTTATTCTAAGCCATATTAATTTTTTAGTGAATCTTTATTCGAATGTTGAGAGCCTAAGAATGTTGAGAGCCTAAGTAATCATTAATGTTGTTAATGTGTATTTCCTGTAAAATATACTGTAAGATCATTCCATAGATATGTATGCAGTAATCTTTAAAGGAATCTTAATTATATGGTAAAAATATGACTTTTTTATAAATCGCAGAAAAATAAATTTAATTATAATATATATAAATCTACATATAAATAATATATATAATATATATACTTATAAATCGCCCGGGCCAAAACGGGCCGGGCCTGTTTTCACTGATTTCTGTACGGTCCGGGCTGGGCCTAAAATATAAAAATTTAACGCTCCGAGCCCGGACAGAATTTTTGAGTTTTGCAACGGGCCGGGCCGAAATAATTTTCCTACGGGCCCGGGCTTGGAAATTCCGGCCCGCGTAGACCTCTAATGTACTGTAAGTAAGCAGCTTTCACTCCAATTTTGTTTACGCAATTTCATCAAACTTAGACTCGATGCGTTTGTCTATTTAACTTATTTGTACAATAGTAAATATAATCTCTGTGTAATATATAAATAACCTTTGATACGGATGCAACTTTAAAACTAGAAAACAGGAATTCTGCTTTTTCAAAATTTAATACCGCCTCTGTTGGGGGAAAAAAAGAAAGAAGCGATAAAAAATTTGGCTATTTAATCATTCATATGCCTTTATTTGTTTGTCACATTAATATAGATACTTAAAATTAAATATAGTTTGCAATAGCTGCATGTTTTATCAGAAATCATTCATTTATAATGTTTTGAAATAGCACGAATTTTAATTACATTTTCTTTTCGGTTGTTATGGGAAAATGACAACAAAAGATAAAATAATTGCGAAAGAATGACGTCATTTCAATCAACTTTTCATAACACTTGAAGCGGTTCAATGCTATTCTCATTGTTGTCTCTTTTTTCGTTATAATTTAGTTTCTCGGTATGGCAACAAAATTAATTGTTTGTAAACATTCAAAATTTATCGCTCAAATAATTAAGCATTAATTCAACAATATAGGTTTCGACGGTAAGCTACAATTTAGAAATATTGTTACGTAACAATGTTTAATTGTTTCAATCGTCATCTCGTGCGCCAGTAAATTAAATATAGGATAGAATTCGATTTCAAATTCATTTCCAAAAAAATTTTCAAGCTTGTTGGTTCTACTTGTAACTGCTCTTGAAAAAAAAATGGAAACTACTCATATAATGTCTCTTGATTCTTTTTTTTCAGGTCGACGACAGGAACATGGGAGCATCGACGGATGGATGGCATGCTCAAATGAGAATTTTTATTTGGGTATTGCCTCATCGTTGAATGGCGGACGCAAGTTCTGGAAGCCCATGGCAGTAGCAGTTGAAGAAGCAGCCGTGGATGAAGTAAGTACGACTTCTCCCCAACCTTCCCTGAGTTGGTGGAAGAAGTCAAAGGTAAGTTGGTGGCGGAAGATTCTGGCCTTCTTCTGCATATGCTATGACGCTATGAGGCCGATTTTTAATACAGTAAAATTTAAAGATTGCAATCATTATCTATAGCTCATATCAAAGGTTGCAATCTTTTTATCAACTGTATTGACAAGAAAAATCGGTCTTAATGCATTTTTTAATTTACAGTTTTTTTTCTGAAATATTATGAATTTATTTTAAATTCTAAATATTGATACATGTTGTCCACTAGTCGTTTGAAAGATGTTTTATAGTAATGACTTTATAAGCTGACCCCTTCTCAATAATAAATCATTTTACATTGAGATAATATTCTGATAATAGTATATATACAGTATAACATCATTAATTTGGACATCTCTAATCCCGAAACTTCTGTAGCTCGGCCATTTCGGTATGTTTATTTGTTTTTATTTTAAATTAAATATCATAGATGGCGCCATTACGCATATATGTATGAATTTCAGAAAATGATTAAGAAGTATAAACAGTTTACCAAACTTGCTACTTTTTTATACATTTTAAAATTATAAGTGTAAAGATATGATAATTAATCAGAGTCCGATGAATAACATCACAAGCCTTTATTTCTAAAGACTACACATAGAACACACAAACGGTAACATAACATAGAATAACAACGAAAGGAAACTTCCAGAAAATCAAACTAACAACCATAATACTGTTGCCACTTACAATAGCATAATTTACAATAAGGTTATATAATACAGTTAATGTGCGATTACATTCTCAACACCTCCCCTTAATCGCACATAATGCAACATCTATACCTCAAGTTACATAGTTTAGGCTTTGGCAAACTTTTGGTAAACACATCAGCCAACTGGTTTTCACTAGATATGTATTCAAGATGGATATTATACAAATTCAAAATTTCTCGAATATACTTTAACTTGATGTCTAAATGCTTTAGCCTACCAGAATTATTTTCGTTAAGAACTGCTTTAATAACTGACTGATTATCCTCAAAAATATTTATATTTACCTTTGTACACTTCAAAATTTCTTTAGTTACATCATGCAATGGAATCAGATCTTGTAATACTTTTGCCAAGGCCAAAATCTCTGCTTCAGTTGATGATAATGCGATAGAAATTTGCTTCTTGACACTCCAAGCTATAGGACAGTTATTGAGCATAAGTATATTACCTGAAACAGATTTTCTATCTCTTGCATCAGATCTCCAATCTGCATCTACGAAACAAAAAATAATAGGATCATCATTATTAGATTTTTGAAACACGAGTTTAAATTCTGCAGTTCCCTTCAAATAACGCAGTATTCTCTTTAGGCCAGTCCATGCAGTAACAGTTGGATGTTCTTGTAGTTGACTCAAGCAGTTCACAGAATATAATATGTCAGGACGAGTTGTCATTGATAAATACAGCAAAGCTCCAACTAGTTTACGATAAGGACCTTGAAATTTCTCACCTTTATCAAAATCTGATGATGTTGATTTAGGAGCAAGTGGTGTATCACAGGGTTTGCAGTCAGACATTCTGAACTTTTCTAGAAGTCTTTTCACTTATTCTTCTTGACTTAAACAAAGACGATCAGGTAAATAATCTAAGCATATTCCAAGAAATTCAGTGGCAACTTCTGCTTTGGCCATTTCAAATTGACTTCTGAGAAGATTAATTATAATATTTACTTCTGATTGATCATTGCCTGCAATTAGTAGATCATCAACATATAACACCAATATTATTTCCCTATTGTTAGTATGTCTGCGAAAAATACAATTTTCATTACCAAGTTGATGAAATTTAAGTTGAAACAGAAACTCGCTAAATCTTCGAAACCATTGTCTAGGAGCTTGTTTTAGCCCATATAAACTTTTAAGAAGTTTACAAACTTTACCACTATTATCGTTACGAGGTGGAACCCGTCGAAATTCGACGAAAGAAAATGTTTAAGAAGAAACTGACTCATTGATTTATAATAAATCTACAAAATTAGTTACTGTAAAAAATACATCTTATATTGGTCAATCTAACTCCCAATCATATATTATTTTAAGCTAAAATTAACAAAGTACTAATTTTATAAAACTCAGTTGTCAAAATTATTAAAATTAAACTTTAATTTCATACGTAATCAGTAAATTATTACAAAGATCACTTAACATGATGAAATTATTAATTGAGGATTTTATGATTGGTACAAATGCGAAAAAAAAAATATTCCAAATTAACACGATCACAGACGATATATTTGACATAGTATACGCATTTTAATTTCTTTTTTTTTTTTTTCAATTTTAAGAGAAAATGGAGTGATTCTGTTGCCACAATAACAAAATTGGTAATAAAAACTATATAAAAATTAATAACTCAAAAATAAATTAAGATACAGCTTTCAGACAAATTGCATTTAAAAGTACATTTTTTTCTCTAGACGACGGTGTAAAAATTGAAAATGTACGATGTTTAGAAGTATAAAATTTACAGTACCAAAAATTTCAAAACCGAAATTACATGGGAAAGTGTTGCCATTCGCAAAATGACGTATGCGTTACGCACAGATACGTTTGGCCTTTATAATATAGAAACTTTACCACTATTATCGTTATATCCTGTTGGTTGTTCCATAAAAATAGTTTCATCCAACTCGCCATTTAAAAAAGCAGTTTTCACATCTAATGCAAAAATTTTCAACTCTTTCTGAACAATAACAGCAAGTACTAATCGAAGTGATGGCATGTTTATGACAGGTGCATAGGTTTCACTATAGTCAATACCTTCTCTTTGAAGAAAACCTCTAGCCACTAGTCGTGCTTTATAAGTACCATCTCTTTCTTCTTAATATCCACTTGCAGGATATTGCCTTTTCATTTTCTGGCAAGTCTACCATTTCCCAAACTTTATTTTTCTTCATCGAGTCGATTTCATCATCCATTGCCTTCTTCCAAGATTTTTGCTCTTCCGCAGTCAATTTTTCAAAATCTTCATAAGAGACTGAACTTAAGCTTGCTGTAAAGGCTTCATAAACATAGTAATCATCCAGTTTAGCAGGTAATTTTATATTTCTCTTTGGTCTTACATTTTCTGCTTCTGTTCCTGTTGAAGTATTAATTTCATGCACTTCAGACTCATCTTTCTCATCATCATCTTCATCTATATTAGTTTCACTCCGAACTGTATCTCTAATGTACACTTTCTTTTCTTCATTAAATTTCACATTACGAGAAATTACAACACGTTTAGTAGTTGGATCAAAAAGACGATAACCCATACTGGAGTATCCAACAAAAATCATTCTTTTAGATTTTGGATCAAGTTTCTTTCTCTGACTATCGGGAATCCTCATGTAAGCATCGCATCCAAAAACTTTGATGACATCAAGATCAGGTAATTTTCCATATTTCAATTCAAATGGAATATAGTTCTGTATACTCTGGCAAGGTATCCGATTCTTTAAATAGGCAGCCGTTTGAACAGCATAACCCCAAAAAGTTTTGGGAAGTTTGGCATCATATATTAGAGCACGGGCTTTCTCCAGCAAATATCTATTTGCTCTTTCGGCGATTCCGTTCAAAGAAGGGGTATAAGGTGGTGCTGGATCTAACAGAATTCCAGCATTTCTACAGCAACGTACAAGTTCAACGGAAACGTATTCTTTAGCGTTATCACATCTGACTTTGCGTATTCCAGGATTTTGCTTAAAGAAAAAGTTTAAGATTTCTACTATATCACTCTTGTTTTTCAATAGATGCACTTCACAAAATCGAGAGTAATCATCTATTAATGTCACAAAGTATTTTTCTCCTGTAATAGTCGGGGGATTTATAGGACCACAGATATCTGTATGAATCATCCTCATTGGTGTAACTTCACGTTCTCTGGGACCTTTGCCTATGGGCTCATTTGATTGTTTAGCTGCAACGCACTCCTCTGAAAAGTCTTCAGATATTGGGAAACCCATTTCCCTAAGAACCTTATTTGACGAATGTCCTAACCGACGATGCCATAAACCTGCATCTTCATTGACAGAAAGTGATACAGCTTTAATAGGCAAAAATTCGCTAACATACTGTCCTTTATCATTTAATTTAGCAATTACAAAACAATCTTGACCCTTTCTAACAATAGCTTCGTTGTTTTTAAAAGTAACACTATAGCCAGCAAGTTGAATATTTTTGACAGATATTAATTCTCCATTCAGATTTGGAACTAACAAAACATCTTTTAGAATAATTTCCCTTCCATTCAATGTTCCAGAAATAGTCCCTATACCAGTTATGGTTAATTTATCATTTTTAGATGCACATGCCACCGTTCCAGAAAAAGGTTTTAAATCTCTGAACCACTCACGTTTACTACACATATGTGACGTAGCTCCAGAATCTAACAGAAAATTATTTCCTCCAAGTTTAACGGCAGCAAAAGTGACAGCAGCTGATTCGGTCTTTGAATGAGCTTTCTGTTTAGCCCTACTGTTTCTTTTAACATGTCCACTACGTCCACATTGATAACAAACAACTTTGTTCTTACAATCCTTGGAATAATGACCTTTACGTCTACATTGGTGGCAAATAATATCACATTTAGACGCTTTAAAAACAGTATTATCATAAGTAACAGAAACATTCTTACCTGGAGTATCTCGATTCTTATCTCGCATTAGAGCTTCTGCGTTTATAAGTCTCTGAGTAACAAATTCCAAACTTAAATTCTTATTTGGTTGATTTTCAATGGCAGCTTTAATGACATCAAATTCAGGGGGAAGAGACATTAACAGGTATACGACGACATCCATATCTTTAATTTCAACTTCGGCTAGTCGCAAATCGTTCACGACACCCATCAATTCATCAATATGTTGTTGCATGGAACAATCTCGCCGTTTTTTCATAGTAGCTAGCCTTTTTCGTGCGAGAATTTGATTAACTGCACTAGTTTTCGCATAATAAGTTAATTTTAATTTCTTCCAAATCTGATGCGCAGTTACCTCACTACCCATATTAACTAGAACAGCATCATCTAATAAAGTAAGTAGAAAAGCGTATGCTTTCTTTGACTCCAATACATCTTCTGGTTTTGTATCATCTGCTTCTCTTTCTAAATATATCTGCAATCCTTTTGCTTCAAATATAGCTTCAACACGTCTACGCCACAAAGAAAAATTCTTTCCGTTGAAAAGCTCAACTCCATATTTAATCCCGGCTTCAATTGCCGCCATGCTCACAAATTTCAAAACAGCGATAAATATTAACTACTGTGAGCAACTAAGTTACCGTGTGTTCTATATTTAAAATATCTCAGCCACGCTCTGCTGTAAAGATATGATAATTAATCAGAGTCCGATGAATAACATCACAAGCCTTTATTTCTAAAGACTACACATAGAACACACAAACGGTAACATAACATAGAATAACAACGAAAGGAAACTTCCAGAAAATCAAACTAAAAACCATAATACTGTTGCCACTTACAATAGCATAATTTACAATAAGGTTATATAATACAGTTAATGTGCGATTACATTCTCAACAATAAGAACTTATTGTATTACATTTATAATTAATATAGATGTGTCTTTTTTTATATTAAGTTATGAAAATTCAAAATCTATTAATTTCCCTATTTTTATTTCTCGAAAGATAAGAAAATGGCACCAAAACTTTTCGAAATCGGATTTTATTATCATAATAATTTCTCTTGACTTCAATATTTGTAAGTACTTTTTATTTATTTTAACATTAGCGTTATATGTCACTATTTTAAATATGCTAATGTAATTATAAATTCATTTTTTAATTGTAAATTAATTGTAAGTCTTATTTAAATTTGGCACAGATGTCATATACGCACCTTATTGGCGCAATCGCAACAAAATGGCGATTTTACGCCTCATGTGGTAACCGAGTTATTTTAATTGCCTTCAAAAAATGAGGAGATTATCAATTCGACGCGGTACTAACCTGTCTACCGATTTCGCCAAATTATACAAATTGCCAAACTAATAGCCAAATTATACACATTCATTTAATTTTTATTTTAAATAATAAAAAAACAAATAATTAGTAGAATATTAATAAAAATACAAATAAAAAGTCGAAATAAAAATCACTTAATGACGTTTTAAACACACGTATCGTATTTAATGTCATTTAATTGACATTCACGATCATCCATTATTGGCATTTAATCTTGTAATTTGGCGGTAGTATTTTGGTCGATGGGATGACAGAGTAGTACCTTCGACGCGTATGCATTTTTCTTTTTCTTTTTTTTTTTCGACAATTTATCAAAAAAGAAATAACTGTTGAAGCAATAAATAATCAGCTATAATTTATAAACACAATTATAGATATAAAAATATCGCATACATCGTAAATATTAACAGTTATAGCAATATTCAAAAACACAATTTTTGCCAAATTCCCGGGGGTGAAATATTGCGCCAATGTAGTGCGTGTATGACATATGTGCCTTAAATTTCTTTCTATAATATATATATGCCGTATACACCCGTGTATAAGTCTGATTATTTTAGGTAAGATTTGGGAGGTATTTATTATTTCTTTATTATTCTTTTTTTAAATACTATTTGGTTATCCCTTCGACCAAAAAAATATCGCCAAACTATAAAATTAAGTGCCAATAATAGATGATCGTGAATGTCACATTCAATGACATTAAATACGATACATGTGTTTAAAACGTCTTCAGATGATTTTTATTTCGACTTTTTATTTGTATTTTTATTAATATTCTTCTAATTATTTGTTTTTTCGTTATTTAAAATAAAAATTATGTAAACATATATAATTTGGCGAAATTCGTCGACGGGATAACCAAGTAGATTTTTTTTAGCACTTACCAACAAAGTTAAAAAATGCTTATGCATTCGGTTGAGATGGTATAAGTACTCGGTTGAGACAGACGAACCGACACCGTCTGTCCACGTTCTAACTCCCGTAAATATACTCGGATTTTCATGCAATTGATAAAGCTTAGGATCAGCAAAGCATGTTCTGTACTGCATATGAAGTATTTACAATTAATGGTTCATTTACAGGGACACTTAAAAGAATTCAATTACTTTATGGTAAAGGAGGAAAATTGTTTGGAGAATATTTTAATGACATTACGCCATTTCAATGCATTGAAAGTGAAATCACTACAATAATGTTAAAAAAGGGCATTCAGAGCATTTTTTATTAATTTACAGAGACACACAAAAGAAATAAGTCTTAATACTGTCTTTGCATACTAATTGCTGGATATTACTTTTTAAATTCGGTATGCCTTTGTAAATTTAATTAGTTTTTTTGCATATTACTCTTTATATATAAAATCTATACTCCATATCCAGGACTGTACAAAAGTATTCGCATACCAATCTCCTTTTCAGAGGAAATTGCTGAAGGTGAATTTTCTGAAATATATGTATCTCTTGAATGAGCTAAATTTTGGATTGCATGTTATTAATAGATACAAATCTTTATATGATATACAGGGCTGCTAAAAATTTTGGATAATTTTCTGTTTTTAAATGGGAACCGCTGAAATTCGATTGTGAAATTTGTTATATAGACGTAGTATTTTAATTTTTTAAACGGCGCGGTTTTGTTACATTTTTCTGAATGTGTTGGAAAATGATTAATAATCTATGCTTGACGCATGATTTTTTCTTTCTTGTTTATTATTAACTCGTGTTTCATTCCACCCTCATTTTCGTTGAAAATTAGAGGGTCGACTTATGCAAGTTAATAATAATAATAAAAAATATATCTCAGATAATCGAGGAATAGACAACTCTTTTAAGTAATCACGTATGGGGATAGGTTCGAGTGAGGGTTAAAGCAGACGATGGTCCCTGTAATTGACAAAAAATTCTCAAAAAGTCCCAGCAATTATTCCGCATCAATTTTCCCTTGGGATAGAATTCCGTTCAATACTTTCAACATTTTAATCACCGTTTTAAAAGAGTAAACCTGAGAAACTTTCTCGATATCTCTTCTAAAAGTCCTACAATACAAAGAAGAAATAGTGTATTTTAAAAGTCTAAAAAACTGTTTACCATTGTAAAAAAGGCTTAAATAAATTTTTGAACGAATTTTTCTTCTTTTTAAGTATTATTAAATTGATGTGAATAGTTTTCAAAATAGTTTAAGCTTCTCCAGTTTTACATAATCATGCGGTTTTAAAAGATTGAATAAAAAAAATCTGATTGGAAACGTGAAAAAATTTTTTTTTACTTTTTACTAATTTACTGAAAGTTCAACATTATTTTTTTTTATCCTCGATTACAAATCATTTTTTAACATATTACCAGAAATTTTATTCGATTTATACACGAATTTTTTTTTTTTTCAAAACTTTGCTTAAGAATTAAGGGGGGGGGGATTCAACTAGACTTATACACGAGTATATACGGCATATATATATTGGTTTTAGAAAATTAGACTCAATATTTTACATAGGTAATAAGTCTGTTATTTTTTGTGATTTCTGTCATTTATAGAATTTTAAAAAATCAGAAATCGTAATAATAATAAAAAAATAGTTATTGTTTTGGTGATTTACAACAGATGGGAATCTGCAAAAAATTACGTAATTATTATTTTTTAAATATATGTATAAGAGCATTTCGAATTAATTTTTCTCAATTATTAACTTGTGTGCATTTTTGCATTACCATACTTAGGACAAATATCAGCATTATTTTTTTTTAAATATATCCCAGTTTCAAACCTTGTGTAATCCAAAATTTTATAAAATCCAGAATAGCCACAATCGCGATGATTCTGGAAAATAACGTTTAATAAATAAAATAATTCTAAAAAAGTTATACTGTATATGTACTTTTTATTACAGAAAAAAATGGCTACAGAAATGTGAATTATTAGGATGTCAAGTTGTTATTTTTCCTTATAACAATGCCAATATTATTTTTGGAAACAGAATTATTAATTTAAAAAAATTCTATGGATATCTTTTATTTTCCTTTGTGAAATGTCGTATTTTAATATTTATTATATATCTTTTTTTTTTTTAGAATTAATGTTATTTTTAGCATGAAAGTAAAAGTTTATTTCATAAGGAAAAATCTAACAAGAATTCATGTGTTTAGACAATTGTGTAACGAAATATAATGCAATCAATTGTTTAAAAAATATTGAAAAATCAGGATTTTGCAGAATACAGATTCGAATGCTGATTAGTGCGCTTGCATGTAGAATTCTAAAACTACATTTTTCACGGTTAATGATTTTTTTCGGCCTCATAGCATTTTTTTCTTATTTATATTATATATATATATTATTATCTTGTTATTTAGTTTATATATATGTTATTTGGGCGGCCTTTTCTGTAAATATTTAAATTTTTTGTAACAGTTTTGAAACATGCATTTTTAACTTGTTTGGCCATTGTACATATATATAAATTACTTCTCAGTATACATGTAGTTTTTTAAGTATATATTCATATTAAACAATCTGTTCGGCGATTTGGTATTTAAATTTATCACAGTTACAAATGTATAAAAATAACAAACACAAAACATAAATAAAATATATCCAAACTTACAAATTAAAAACAAATCAAAACAAATCAAACAAAAATCCAAGCAAAAAACAAAACTGAAAAACTAAAACAAACCAAAAATCCAAATAAAAAACAAACAAAAAACACAACTGAAAAAAACTGAAATAAAATAAAAATCCAAATAAAAAACAAACAAAAAGTACAACTGGAAAAAACTAAAATAAAACAAAAATCCAAGTAAAAAACACACAAAAAACAAAACTGAAAAAAAAATAAATAAAACAATAGGATTCGCAGCTTAAAAATCCGCGTAAATAAAATATGTTTCTCTGGCAGGCTTCTGATAATAACGCGAATTGTTTCAATTCATTATAAACAAATGCGATGTAGGTGTCTTAGAACCCAACCTCCTGTTCACTGGCTCTTTCACTGTCCCTCCACATCTAACAGTTCACCATCTTCAGATTATGGCAATCCTGGCTTCATCATTGGCATTTTCTTCCGTTTCTTGGCTTCACTGCCCAACGTCATCGGGCTAGAGAACAGCAGCATTCTTCTTGTATTTACGATCATGATAGTCCAACGTCACCGGGCTCAAAGGCATCACCACCAGTCTTTCTTTCTGCACTTTCTTTATCATCTCAACCGAACCCAGCGTTATCGGGCTTGAAACTGGCAGCATTGATCCTCCACTTTTCTGGCATTCCACTGGTGTAACATTTTTGCAATATTATATATTTTTCTTTTTTTTAGACGGGGGAGGGTATATTAAATCGATTTCTCATAGTTCACTTGTATTTATGAAAAATCGATTATCATAATTATTAAAAAACAATTTAAGCTTTTTTGGTGTTTTTCATTTTAACTGTTAAGGGGTTTTATTAGGGAAAAAATATAAAGCTATATTTAGCTTCGTGCGCGTGTAAAAAGCAGAGATGGTCAATTTATCAATTTTTTTCACAGACCGAAAGGCGGCAGCATAGACAATTACCTTATCGAGTTCACAGGTAAAAATCTAGGACTAGTTAAATCTTGATTCGCATATTTAAACGCCGTAGGTCTCAGGCGCGGATCCACGGGGATCCACGGGGGACGATCGCCCCGATCGCCCCCCCCCCCAAACTAGTGTTGAATTCAGACTTTTCCGGAAGGGATTTCTGCGACTCCGTCGGAGACATTCTATTGGCCCGAAAAAAACGCGAATTTCATTAAAAAGCGCTAATTCTGTCAAAGTGTCGCGGAAAAAGCACAAATTTTGTCAAAAGTCGCGCAAAAAAAAGAATTTTGACAAAAGATCGCTAAAAAACGCGAATTTTGACACAAGATTGCTGAAAGCGCGAATTTTGTCAAAGTGTCGCTGAAAAAGCACCAATTTCGTAAAAAGGTCGAGGAAAAAGCACGAATTTTGTCAAATGTTTGCAGAAAAATGTTAATTTTGTCAAAGTATCGCGAAAAAAGAGCATATTTCGTCAAAATGTCGTGGAAAAAGCGCTAATTTTGTCAAAGGGTTGGAAAAAGGGAAGGCAAAATATCGCGGAAAAAGTCCCAATTTCGACATAGGATTGCTGAAAAAGCGCTAATTTTGTCAAAGTATCGCGAAAAAGCGCGAATTTCGTCAAATTATTACTGAAAAAGCGCGAATTTCATCATAGGGTCGCGGAAGAAATGCGAATTTCGACAGAGGCTCGCGTAAAAAATGCAAACTTCGACGTAGGATCGCTGAAAAAGCACTAATTTTGTCAAAGTATCGTGAAAAAGCGCGAATTTCGTCAAATGATCACTGAAGAAGCGCGAATTTCATCACAGGGTCGAGGATGAAACGCGAATTTTGACAGTGGATCGTGTAAAAAACGCAAACTTCGACATAGGATCGCTGAAAATGCGCGATTTTTGTTAAAGTGTTGCGTCAAAAGTTCGAGGAAAGAGCGCTACTTTTTTCAAAGGTTTGCAAAAAACTGCTAATTTTGTCAAAGTACCGCGAAAAAGTGCGAATTTCGTCAAAGGGTCGCGGAAAAACGCGAATTTTGACAGAGGATCGCGTAAGAAACGCGAACTGCGACATAGGATTGCTGAAAAGGCGTGATTTTTGTCAATGTGTCGTGTAAAAAGATCGAATTTAGTCAAAAGTTCGCGGAAAGAGCGCTACTTTTTTCAAAAGGTTGCGAAAAGGGAAGGCAAAGGAACTCGGAAAAATTGCAAATTTCGACATTGGATCGCTGAAAAACCGTGAACTTTGACATAGGATTGCTGAAAAATCGCTAATTTTGTCAAAGTATCGCGAAAAAGCGCGAATTTCGTCAAATGATCACAAAAAGCGCGAATTTCGTCAAAGGGCTGAGAAAAAAACGCGAATTTCCTCAAAGGATCGCGAAAAAAACGCGAACTTTAACGTAGGATCGCTGAAAAAGCGCGATTTTTGTCAAAGCGTCACGCAAAAAGCTCGAATTTCGTCTAAAGTTAGTTACTTTTTCAAAGGGTTGCAAAAAAGTGCTAATTTTGTCAAAGTATTGCGGAAAAGAGCGAATTTCGTCAAAAGGTCGCGGAAAAAGAGCTGATTTTGTGAAAGGGTTGGAAGAAAGGTAGACAAAGAATCGCTGAAAAAGTATGAATTTCGACATAGGATCGCTGAAAAAGCGCGAACTTCGACGTAAGATTGCTGAAAAAGTGCTAATTTTGTAAAAGTACCGCGAAAAAGTGCAAATTTCGTCAAAAGGTCGCGGAAAAAACGCGAATTTTGACAGAGGATCGCGTAAAAAACACGAACTTCGATATTGGATCGCTGAAAAGCACGTATTTCGACATAGGATCGCTGGAAAAGCGCGAGTTTTGTCGAAGTGTCGCGGGAAAAAACTTCAATTTCGTCAAAAGGTCGCGGTAAAATTGTAACGTTACATGCATGCTGAGCGTCATTTGTAACGTTTGGTTGGTCGTGATGGAGGTTAAATGTAGACATACTCAGTAATTTAGGATAAAATAACAAAGTTTATTAAAGTGATAATGGCTGAAGGGAAGTGGAGCAAGTCTTAAATTTACACAACTGAAAACACTATGAACAGCTAAATCATACTCACAGGCTTCGGCCTAGCTCAGTCGGGGCACCTACTAATACCTTCCGCTATCTCTTGGCTGATCTGCTAAATAGAGCTTAATTAAACAGCCCGTGGCTGTGGGTAATCCTTTATTCACAAACAATCCAAATGAAACTAAGAGGTTTCTTACCCCGGCCAACTCTCAAGTCAACTGTCGGAACTTCTTTCCACTCACTGGAGGCTTCGTTGCTACTTTTCAATCGGCTAGCACTTCGCTGAACAATACTTCACTTCGCTATCTAGTACCAGAGATCCTCACACACTGGCTAGACACAGATGCTCTCTCGCTGGCTAATGCCAGAGACACACTCCATTCACTCAAACCCAAGCTTTTATATGCTGCAAACTGAGATACTTCACATTAACATATTACTAATAACCGCAAGCTAACTGTAAAATCCGAAAGAGCACACACACTCTAGAAAGTTAAAGTAAAAGAGAGGATAGATGTCGCTTTTACGCTTACACATGTTAACTTATTGACGTCACGATCTCAGAAACACTAGAGTGCCTTTATGGAAAGGTCACTCCCTCACAAAATGAGCTACTTTTCTCAAAGGGTTGCAAAAAATTACTAATTTTATCAAAGTATCGCAGAAAAGAGCCAATTTCGTCAAAAGATCGTGCAAAAACCCGAATTTTCACAGAGTATCGCGGGAAAAAACGCGAAATTCGTCTAAAATGCCAAAAAATGCAAATTCCCTCATAGAGTTGCGGAAAGAGCGCGGATTTAGTCACAAAAAAGCGTATTTCGTCAGAAAATCGCGGAAAAGCATTTCATTTGATCATTCATTTAATAACTGTACAGGGAATGATTTCATGAATAGAAATTATGACTATGTTGATTTTATGTTTCTTAGTATCGCCCCCCCCCCAAAAAAAAAAACGATCCTCTGGATCCGCCCCTGGTAGGTCTGCCAAGCCATATTTTGGTTGAAAACACCTAAAAACTTGATTTCAGTGTTTGATTCATTGGTTTACCATATTCTTTTTCTACTCCCAATCCTTCTTTTTTTACATTTTAGGTTGCTGGGAAGCACAACGGTAAACCTACGAATCAACCGCTGAAATCGTGTTTTTAGGTGTTTACCACCAAGTTAAGGCTTGGCAGAGCGATTGCATTTTGATACATAAATAGAGATTTAACTACTTCTAAAATTTCAGCTGTGAACTCAATGAGGTGATTATTGGTTCTGCTGCCTCGCGATCTATCAGTAGAAATTAATTTTTAAGGATAACAACAAAGTTCATTGTCAGTTCAAATTAATTGCTGTTTAAGGTAGAGGAATTTTAAAAATCCGTAATGTTAATATCATTGTTATATGTTAATATCTAAATAGTAATGTTACAATTACATTTTAAGTGAGAAAATATTAATTATATCTTTCTCTAGCATTAAATTTTCCACTTAAATTAACATTAAGAACTAATCTGCAATTCTGATCAAATTATTGAACATATAGATTAAAACTAAACTAAAGCAAAATTTTTTTGATATCTATTATTTGTCATGATTTCT
The DNA here is from genome assembly GCA_964019185.1 of Maratus speculifer. Lineage (NCBI taxonomy): Eukaryota > Metazoa > Arthropoda > Arachnida > Araneae > Salticidae > Maratus > Maratus speculifer. Next base: position 449,613,391 of record OZ025292.1, on the reverse strand, counting down.
GATTTAATAATTTTTTTTGACGTGATCATGGTGTGACATTAGTCAAACAGTAATTTAGTTATAACAGTTTATTGATACAATCAGTTGGCCATCTCTGCTGTTGGGGGGTGGGGGACCCCCTCAACGAGGCTCCGCCTTACCGTTGGCGAGGGGGTTTAAGAGTGCCGCTTCAATTATATGTATAACAATATTTAAAACAAAAACATAATAGTGAAAAAGAAAACATTCATTACTTTCATGTCTTCCTCATGTCAAAGGAAAAAAGTATTTTTTAAATGTGTGGAATAATGAATTGTTTTACTACTTATTGTATAATGATACAAAAAAAAAAAAAAAAGAAAAAAAGAAATGAGCATGTATGACAAATTGGTCATGTAATAGAATTTTTTCAAAAAATATGATTTAATAAATTTTGCTGACTGGTAGATTGTCAATCGGCACATAACAGTAATAACATTGGTTTCATTCAAGCCATTTGGCTCAATAGAAAGGAAGTGGCACTCGAACTAAGAGAGCCTCAAAAACTAAAATTAATTGGGTAAAGTTTTTATCTTAAATAATAGAGATGGACAGTATCTAAAATATTAGGATACATAAAAATTTTATCGTTTATAGCGTATTGTTTAATAATAGAGTAACAAAAAATCTTGCTTAATTTTGGAATGTATCACTTGAAAAGTTTTTCTAAAAGCTGAAAAAAGTTTATATGAATGCATATCAAAATCTCTATAAATAAAAGGAATTCCGAGGATAATTAATTGAGGCACAGGGGAGCAAATCTTGGCAATGCGCCAACTCGGTCCAGAGGAAGCAAATCTTGGCAATGCGCCAACTCGTAAATATTAATCTAAAATATAGATTTCTGACTGCAGACGATTTTAAGATATTAACAAAAGAATGTTATATTTTCAAGCAAAACGTTAAAATAATTTTCTATATTGATATTTAAAACACATATGATAAAATAATTAATATTTTTTACCGGTGAAGCGATAGATTAGTTCTTTTTAAAAAACAACAGTCAGTGGCCACGTATTTCTGACAATGCATTTCTGCAAGTTTCGAGTTAATGATAAAATAATACAAATTTCAAGTTCGTTTAATATTGTTAATACGGACCCGGGCAACGCCGGGCGGGTTAGCTAGTATTAATAAAAATAATTGCACATTTTTTCTGTCCATCTTTGAAACTTTTAGAAAAGTACTTTCTGATTAAAAAAGTCATATTTTTAAAATGTTTGTCCTCTTCCCTGTGTCATTCAATAGTGATGTGCATCCCGAAAATATTCCAGGAAAATATATGTTTAATTATCACCTAGAACCTGGTGAAGTGGTTGCTTAGCAACTGTTAATGCTTAGACTTGTTAATGCTAACTGTTAATGGCTTATTAATGCTATTTGATATCAAATAATCATAATTCTTGGCTTTAACAATAAAGCTGTTTTCATTCAATGTAAAGAAAAATATTTTGGAACAGTCACAGTGGTAAAACTTTAAAAAAATAATATGATGTGTATATATCTATGCTTGCATGAAGTTTTAAAGATTTTTTTTTCTTTTGAAATTTTTTTTCTTTTGAATGTAAAGAAAAAATTTCTTTTTTGGATAAATATATGACAGAATGGGAGGATAATTTTGAATGTGTTGCAGGGCTTGTAGGAGCATTTTTTCTATTGCTTCCTGCTCATTATTTATTTATTTGCACGTTTCGTCTATTATTTCTTTCTTTAATTTTATTCACCATAACTCTCCTTACTTAACGTTCAAAACCACCTTTATTAAATTTCCAGCAAGCATGAGTTTCATCTTCTAGAAGCTACATTATGATGATCTCAGGAACCATTAGGAACCATTGCTATTGAAGCAGCTTGAGTTTGATTACATCATTACAACTGTAACCAAGAGTTGAAATCCTTCCAAAATAGGGCTATATATTTCGGTTTTTTTTCTTTGTTCTCCCCATTGGTTTATTTTCCAGAGCTTTATATTTCGGGTGTTTATTTAATCTTGCACTTTTTTTTGCCGGGATCTGGGCAAGTGCAATACATATGATTCTTTGCATTCTGATTCTGTTATTGAATTTATAACGCTTATTAGAGGTCTTCATGGGCCGGGCTGGCATAATTAGAATAATTTTTTCAACGGGCTGGGCCGGCAAAAAAAAATGAACGGGCCGTACGGGTCGATAAAAATCTTTATAACGGGCCTACAGACCCGTTATAAAGATTTACACAAAAACGGTAAATTATGAGTTATTTTCAATGAATATGGCTTTAACGAAATAGCATGTAGTAATGTGCGTCACGAACCGATACTTAGTTTGAGAACATTAATGCAGAAATGTAACTTCTACAATGCAGAAATCAGCATCGGATAGTTACATTATGTGGAACCCTGGCTTAATATTTTTTAGCAGACTCGTGCTGGGCCGAGATCAGGCTTGCATTGTTTTTCTACGTACCGACGAGCCGAGCCGGAACTAGACTTAATTGTTCTCAAGAAGTTTAGAGCATACAACATGATTTGCAAAATTATTAATAGCGATAAAGAACTTATGTTAACGTAATCTTTGGATATATACTTCTTAGTGACTCTTAAATTCACTTCTCAACAACGCGAAAGTTTGACACATTTTCTGACTAATTTTCACTGCAAAAGTATAAAATTGACAAGCCTGACTATTGAAGGGATTTGGAATCGAATAGCGTTTTTAATTTTGGTAAATAAAATACTTGTGTAACCTTGTTGAGATATAAGATATTCTTGTCAAATGGTTGAAATTTTCTCCCTTCCCATGCTGTAGCTTCCGGAAATTCTATTCAAAACGCTAACTTTGAAAGTATTTTCTGGTATCAAAAAATGGATAAATCCATGCGATTACACAGTTCCGGAATAAAAACACTTGTTAATCTAATGCGCTTTCGAAAAAAGAAAAAAAAATGAATTCAGAAATGTATTAGAAAGTAGCTCCTTTGGATTTGAGAATGAATTTAGATTTGGAATCTTTAAGAAAATGATATAGAGATATTTCCACAAATCTGTTTTTACTATACAGCATCAAAAGTTACGATGTTTTATTTTTTTTCTTTCATTCAAAGTCATATTAATTTTTTAATAAATATTTATTTGAATGTTGAAAGTCTAAGGCCCGCCACACACCAGGGAGACATGCGTCAAAAATCGTGTAACAGGACGCAGTCAAACCTGTTTTTTCTTTGTTATCAGGGTGAAATTGTCGCATGTCGCACGTTTTTAGCACTTTCCAACAAAGTTGAAAAGTGCTTATGAATTTGGTTTGTCTGGCCGTCTGTCCGCGCTCTAACTCACGTAAATATACTCGGATTGCCATGAAATTTTAGGACGTTATTGACGTTTACTGTAGCACGAATCCTATTGAAAATGAAGTTTCTACCGTGATTAGTTTATCTACAGAGAGAGTCAAAAGTTTCCCATTACATTACGACCTATGGGGAAAAATCGTTTCAAAGGAATTTTAAAGATGGTATACCCTGTCAAGCATATAAAAATTTATATGCTTCTACGAGGTGCATTAAAATATGCATTCTATAAAATATGAGGTGAAAATGTAGCTATTGTTCATTTATAGGGCCACACAAAAGAATTCCATTAGATAGTGGTAAAAGGGGGAATTGTGTGTGACATATTTTAAATATATTAAACTGTTTCATGTATAATAAAATTGATGTATGTCAATGAGGCTTAGTATAAATTATACAATACTGCCTTCCCTAATATAATGTACATAGCATTTACAGGGACACGCAAAAGATTTCAAATAGAATATAATAGAATAGATATTTCTTTCCGAAGTACTGTATATGTATCCGATGATGGATAAAATGCATTTTAAGTATGACATGTGCATTTAAGTTTCGTTAAATCTATGCACATTATATGATGTGTATAAATGCTATAGTTGATATACAGGGCTACCCAAAAGTGTCCGCCAACGTTACTGCTGATGATTATACGAGCGTAAATTACTTAAAGGTGGTCCTTAAATAAATTATGCATTTTTTACGCTGAACTGCATTAAATTTACTAAGAAATGTTTGCAGAATATAGATAAAATGATATACAGGACCACGTAAAAAATTGGGTACATGGAGCCTATGAACGATAATTTATCAGAAAGCGATTTCAGTTGTTTTAGGAGTTTTTAAAATAAATTTTAGCGTAACACTGGTGTATAATAAAGGTACCAGGCAAACTACAGGGCTGAACAAAGTATTCAAGTATGTTTCCATCTATTAGTATAAATTGCTAAAAGAGAAATTTCAAGCTACTAGGCATTTTTTCATTGCATCTAAACTAAATTTTCCCATTATTATGCTGGGCAGATCTGGACTCCTGTAACGGAAATTCTTAATTAAATATGCCAGCATACCCTAAACCCCCTAGTGAATTAAGTAAGCCACTCCTAATCACTTAATTTTAGAAGATTCATAGTGTTAAGTAAAAAAAAAAAAGTCAATATCTAATAAAAATAAAAGTGATCGTTAAAGGTCCTGGTTAAATCCTTAGATAATGGTGAGGCATCAGCCTTCACTCTACCCTATTTGCGTTGTGTAATTTTGAAAAAGGAATTAACTTTTAGACCGTAAGTAAACATCAGAACTTTAAATCCAAAAACAGACTTTTTAACCTAACTATAATTGAATTTTAGAAAACTACACTGACAATAAAATAAAATAGGCCTCATGGTCGAAATGAAATATACAAGTTTAACAATTACTATACATTTATTTACAACATTATATTTACAAATTAATGATGCGTCACACGACACATTGCGTTTAAATATGATAAAAAAAGATAACAGTTAAACATTTACTCATACAATTATTAGTGATAATTCTAGAATAAAAAAATTGTTTTCATAATTCATTACTCTAATTCTTGGATTTCAATTTGAGCGTACAGGCCAATTTACTCATATTTCTTTTTTTTAGCCCTAAATAAAACTTGGGGAACGATAAAATTAAAATGCAGTACCTTTATATCTTTAGTCGTTGAGAGAAATCTGAAACAGCAGTCATTGCCAGCGTCAGTTGAATCTATCCTCCTCGGATGTGGTGACACTTACAAGGAAGGTCTCCATTGGGGGCATACTCAGAATTTTTTGAAAAAAATACGAATTAAACTACTCATATAGGTAATAAATGATCAGTGAAAATTAGCGGCGGAATTACATTATTAGATATGTAAAAAAATAAAATAGTTTGGAATAATTGGCGTGAAAAGCTGAAAGCGACGCGGGATTTGGCAAGCAGTGCATTTCCTCGCCAAAAGCAGACGATTTTAACGAATCTGAAAATTGATTTTAATTGACTTCACTGTTAAAAATCTGCAGCATTTACTGCAACGTCACTCCACTACTTTTATAGAATATACTCTGCTGACCAATTGCTCCATAGCACGGCGAATTGACCATGTCATACACTGTTAAAAATCTGCTGCATTTTGTTGCAACGCACTCCACCGCTTGTATATAATATCTATTTCAACCAATGAGAAAGCTCCATTTCACGGCCAAGTAACCGTTTTCTATACAAGTAAGGGAGTGCGTTGCAACAAAATGCAGCAGATTTTCGACAGTGTATTTTTCAATTTGGAACAATTTTAATCAATTTAAATTGTGTTTTAAATGATAAAATATATTAATTTCATTTTGTTATAAGTACATATAAACGTATATGACAAAATTACACTTAAAGTAAAGTAAAAATGCAAAACTAAAATTACTTAAACTTATTTAAATAAATTGAACACAAAGTTTTTTCTTTAAAAAGTATTCGAAGCGTAAAAGCGTATTTTTCAAAATTTCGTTTTTTCGCCAACCAGAGATAAACCGCCAAATAAACGAAATTTTTATTATTTTTTTACGGACGTTATAAGGAGGTTCCGCCGAAATTTTTTTATAAACGTATACAACTATATGAGAAGAACATTCTGTAATTTTTTCAGATTTTTCTGAGTATGCCCGTATGGAGACCTTCCTTGTTAGTAAAAACCTGGCGATGGGACTCGTCCCCTATCGCCTGCCTTCCCGTCCGATAGAAGGAAAAAAGCCGCGAATTTAAACCTTGGTGCGGGGTCTCATTTTATTAGTATGTCATAAATTTGCGTATAAATCCAATCCTGACAATACTGTCAAGACATTGTGTACCAAGGCGCCAGGTCGACGGAACTCCGATTCCGAGATGCCATTATTGATAATTGGCCTGTTTTGCTTCTTACACGTAAATAGCACTAACATGAAGTATAATACTCTTTACAACATTCATATTACATATAAATATATATAAAACATCAGAAAATTAATTATATGCTTAATATACACTTTTATAATCAGCACTAACAATATTAATAATAAAATTTCAAAAATAACTCTATGTGCAATTTCTTTTATCCATATGAATATCAGTAGAATTGCTGGATCCTTACATGTTTCCAGCAATATAATATGTATATTAGCTGTCAGATCAAATACAGGGCTGTTCAAAATACTGGAATACATATTTGGTTATATTTGGATTTATATCCTTATTTACCTAAATAACGAAGTTTTTTAAAGATTTCATGAAGCGTTGGAAAGTGCTTCATAATCTATGCTTAATGTATGATTTTTCTTACTTGTTTTGTTCAATGTTTCCCTGGTGTGTGGCGGGCCTTAGAATCTAAGTATTCATTAATGTTGCTTATATGTATTTCCTGTAAAATATACTGTAAAATCATCCCATAGACATGTAAGCAGTATTTTTTAAAAGTATCTTAATTATATGATAAAAATCCGAATTTTTTAGAAATAGTAGAATTTGTAACGGGCCGGCCCGAAAGAAACTTCATACGGGCCCGGGTCTGGTAATTCCGGTCCATGCAGACCTCTAGCGCTTATATAGAAATTAATTAATCTCATTAGTCGAAAAAACGAAATTTGACACAATTATAAGATAATCGCGTAATTTGCATCGAACTTAAAAGTAATATTTAAGGAATGCGACTTTCGTGATTTTTATTTAAGTAATCTTTTTAATATACAAAGACAACTTTTATAGTAAAAGAGTTGTTCCTTTTCATTCATACTTTTTTATCTTTTTTTTTTCTGTGTCTGATTTAAAGCGTAGGTACAAACTTTAAACTATATTATTTTCAACTATTTTCATCACGTGGCAGCGCTTTTATTGGGCCAGAAAGTCGCTTCCCGGTGATTTTCCTTCCTGTTTATACGACTATGGTCATATAACTGCCCTAAGGTAAACAAAAAACATTATTTTACTTTAATTTCCATTCAGCAAATTTGAAAATATGATTAAAAATGTTACATCTATGTATTTAAATTTTTTTATTTTTAATATTTTTAATTTTTATGTAAATTAATATTTTTAAAAATGCTGAATCAAGATTGCTCATGTGTGTTCATGACTGTTCATTTAAATAACACACACAAAAAAATCTACTTATAATATTTCGAGTGATAACGATTTTAAATTATCCCACATTTTTAATAAATTTTAAATTAAAAACTTTTTTGTAAATATATATGAGAAGTTTTATTAATGTGATTTTGTTTAAAAATAATAGGGTTAACCATAACAAAAAAATTCAAAATTTTAACTCAATAAATAAAAATTACTTTGAAATGTGTATCAGACCCCCTAAACGTTAAAAGAATATATTAACCAGTAAATATATTAACCAGTAAAGAAAAGTTAAATTTGTGACGCGTTTAAATTCAAGCAGGGCAACTTCCGGACATGCACTTCATTTGAAGAACTCTATAGAGTCGGAACCGTTTACGATGCGATGGCGCAGATTTTTTTGAGTCCCTTGAACATCGTTTTCATAAGAATAACGTAAAAATATCCCTTTTAATACTCAAACAGTCGCTGCTTGATCCCCCATGGTAGTTTGAAGTCTGGATAAAATGTGTTTTGAGTTTTTTCAAAATAGAAAATGCTTTGTAAAGTCGTCAAAAAATACATTACAAAAGCACTTTGATCTTATTAGTTTAATATACAAAATGTAATATACAAATGTACGGAGTTTTCGAAATGCATGTAGGGGTTTTGTCTCTTGGTAATATTTATTATACAAAACTTAAAATTATAATCATATATATAAAACCCCTCCGTGTATAACAATTCCGGGGTCAACCCATCCATGAGAAAAAGAAACTCATTCACCAATGAAAATGTTTCATAGTCGTAATGGAGCGTTCTCATTGGTCAGATTTACAGAGGGAGCTGTAAATGACGTCACTACATTTTACTTCACTTTGAAATCTTTCCACGATTTCAAAAAGTACACTGTTAAAAATCTGATCCATTTGCTGCAGCGGCACTCCACAGCTTTTATAGAATATCTCTTTTATGACCAATGAGAATGCTCCATAACACAGTAAAGTAACCGTTTTCTATTAAAGCGGTGGAGTGACGCTGTAGCAAATGAGTCAAATTTTTTACAGTGTATATTTAATTAAAACTTTTTATTAAAGGAAAGCGAAGGTGCGTTTTAAATGCAATATTGTTAAAATTTTTATATTCGGGTTGCTTTAATTTTTTTTTTCTTTACAGCCGTGAATGACTCTTGCGAATTTCAAATCTATAAAAAACATTCTGAAAAGTTACCTCCGATTTTAAAGGCAATCTATTTTCTGACCAATGAAACCGTTCCATAGTCGTAAAGGAGCGTTCTCAATGCTCAGATTTACAGTGGGAGCTGTAAATGACGTCACTACATTTTACTTCGCTTTGAAATCTTTTCACGATTTCAAAATACTATTTAATTAAAACTTTTTATTTAAGCAAACCGCGGGTGCGTTTTAAATTTCATTATAATCTCCACCTCCATCTACCAGATAGTTTTGCTATAGTTTTAAATGCAGATTTCTGTTGAAGTTTTTTTCTTTCTTTCTTTCTTTCTTTCTTTTTTTTTCTTTTAGATTTTTTCCTTTCCAAGTTTAATTGCTGTATTTATCAAAATTGTTTCAGCCTAATGTGGCTGTGATTGACCACAGTTGTTGTAATTTTTTATCATCCTTTAAAAATGCAAACACGTCATTTTGACAGGCTATCTTCTAGTTAAAACATAAAATGAAAGAGCGATCCAAACAGTTTTACCTGTAAGCTTACAGGTGTTCAATGTGAGCACTTTTCGTTACCTGGCACATATCAAGTCGCCAGCTCGGTTCTTCCTAAAACGTTGATTAGTGTTTGTGGGGTCATTGTTGCAACAGCTGCAGCTGGTAGTGGAATTTGAAAAAAATCCACCGGAAGGGGGCGCTGCATTAGCGAATTTTATGCCACTTTCAATATTGCACCACCTAAAAGTGTATGAAGTTAGTTCTAGAACTGAACTATATTTTTTGTATATGATTATGTTTTGGTAAGGCAAGTAGGTCCTCTTTGAATTTGAAAAAAAAAAAAAATCTGCCTATCATTCTATTGTCCATCGGCTCGTACAGAGACGGAAATTCGTTTTTACTCCGGTTAATTAATTGAAGCAGAAATTTAAGATGAAAATCAAAGTTGGTATGGTATTGAATTAAAATTATTAAAGCATTAAAATGAGTAACTATTTTTTTTAAATATTAAAATGTACATATGAGATAGAAGAAAGTTTTGGGATTGGCACATCCAACTAGTTTATATTGCCTCTTATCCATTAATTGCATTTGGTAAACCAAATTAAAAATTTTCCTGCAAATTACCTTTCTCGTCAGAAAAGCAAATTTAAAAGGAGTGAGACTGATTTATTTTACTTGTTTGAAATTTAGTGTTACATTTGATGTAACTTGGGGGGGGGGGGGGGGGAAATTATCAAAACGCTCTTCTGACTTAGCCAGAAGAGCTCGTTTGGTTATAAATTTAAATATCTATGAGGTATTTTTTTATTTGATTTCTTTTAATTCCCATTCGCTATTTTTTTTCTTTTTTTTTTCTACTATTGATATTTATTTAAAATTTATAAGCAGTGAAAGTAAGGAAATTTTCTCCAATAAGCCCAATGGTTTTCGTAAAGCCGTTCGTTAGGAGTTGTGCAAATACTATAACGTTATCAACTTTTTGTTAATTTTGGACCCCCTACCCCCTACCGATATCATACATTATCATCCACTGAATCTCCCCCCCCCCCCTCCGGTAATGATATCGTTATCAAAGTGTATATATTTTTTTAATTCCTAGAATTTATTTCTTTTATTCAAAGTGATATATAAAACTGGTTACACTTATTTTTCGTATATTTTTATTACTCAAATGAAGAGAAGCCAATAAAGTATCGCTTTGCATGCAGAGTTCTCGCTGTCGCTCGCCATTGCGCGAAATTGCGACTAAATTCTTCATTTGGCGAGTAAACAAGAGATTAGATTCGCCAAATTGCTAGTGCTCAATTTTTACTTTTTCTTTGTTTTTCATACATATGCATAAATACATATTTTTAATATGTTTGTAGCGGATAGTTGACATTAGATTAATAACAACCGCTGTCGCAGTTATAAAAACTTGAGTTATTTTAGAACATATTTAAAAAAAGGGGGTACATTAAAAGATTAAAGGTTTTTTTTTTTTGATTATTAGCAAATTTATTTGGCTAATACTTTTTTCATTTGGAGAATGTTTTTTATTTTTAATTAGCCAAATTACTAACGTTGGTCAAATGTCAGCGAGAACACTGTATTGCATGTTAAAAAACTTTTTATCAAATAACACTTATAAAAAATTAGTTACTATTTTAAATGTATTTCATAAAAGCCTTTTTTATTACATAATGCATTCAATTATAATAAAGTCCTGTTGGACTTGCCTAGAACCTCGAACGGAGGAGGGATAGGTGGCAGATAGAAATTCTTATCAACAAAACAAGTGGACAACATTCTTTCTCTTTTATTTATTAGTAAACGCAAGATTCATTTCAAATATACTTCATATATGGGTTCTCGAACCATAATTATGTATGCATACGCATATGAAGGAGAAGAGAAACGTCAAAAGTCGGTAATAATAGAGTCCATAAAAGTAGGTCCATATTTTAAGATTAAATAATTTATTAATGATTTAGTTATTTTGACAATAACTTTGTATTTTCGAAAAAAAAAAAAAAAAAGGTAATATGCTATTTTGTATCAAATACCGTATTACAAGTAAAAAGAGAAAAATTTGATTGGATCAAAAATGATATCGGTATCAAAAGACCCCCCCCTCCCCCTAGAGATATCTTACGATATCATATGCCAGACCCTCACCCTCCCTAAAATGATGACATTATATTTGCACAGCCTTTATCTCTATTTATTTACATCGATTAAATCGATCCACTGAGCAGAGCCGATAAGCGATTCGTGGCTAATTCTTTCCAAAAATAATTCTCTCTATCACATACTTCATGAATTAATGACTCAAAACGGAACCACTGGAGAAAAAAAAAAATAAAATAAAGAGGTAAATAGCACGTTGATATTAGAATGCCTAACCAAGAGTGTGTCCGACTAGCACGACAGCAAACTCTCGATTCACTCCACCAACCAAGGAAGAAATTCTAATCGTCTCTGGTTTGTGCCCTCCTCATAATGGCTATTTTCATCTAATTGTCAGTATTGCTGTGAAAGGAATTTTACAGGTAATCAAAAGGATCAGTTTTAAAAGGATCAGTCTCTAAATTGAGAATTTTTCGTAACCTAATTTTTTTCGAACCCATATGCGATTTTTTATAAATTTTACTTTCTTCTATCTTTACAAGAAGAAAGTATAGGATTCGTGAAAATTTTCGAAATCCGGTTTTAGACGGATTTACACGTTTTAGGGGTCGGAGAACCTCCAAAACATGTTTTTACAAAAAATATGTCTATCATTCTGTCACGCTGTCACTCTGTTACTTTGTATGAGAGAAAAATTTTGTGTGCACTCTATCTCAAGAACTAATGGACGGAATTTCATAACACTTTTTATTCAATTAGGCCTTTTGATGTAAACTGGAATTGACTAGTTTTTGGTGTATATTGCTCTACAGGTGGCGCTGCTATACAGCATTATTTCTAATTTCCATAATAGCTCTATCGCAAGAACTAATGCACGAATTTTCATCGAACTTCAGATTCAGTTAATCCGTGATATAGATTGGTGTTTTTTAGTTTTTGGTGTAAATCGCCCTACAGGTGGTGCTGTTATGCAGCATTTTTCACGATTTCGCAGCAGCTGGCTCTTAAGTACTAATGCATGGATTTTCACCGAACTTCAGATTCAGTTAGTACTTGATAAAAATTGGTCTTGGTTAGTTTTTGGTGTACATCTCCCTACAATTGACGCTGTTATGTATAATTTTTAATTTTTTTTTATTTTAAACAATAGCTCTATTTTGGAAACTAATGCACGGATTTTTATCAAACTTCAGGTTGCGTTAGCAGTTGACGTAAGTTATTGCTGAATAAATTTTGGTGTAAACAACTTAACCGATGGCTCTGCTATGCTGCATTTTTCTGGAAGTACTAAGAAGTATAAAACAGAAGAAAGCTTTGGGATTGACACTTCTAACTACTTTATTATGCCAGCATAAAAAAATACAGAAATGTAACAAAAAAGACTTATTAAATACACAAATATAAGCTATTATAGGCTCTTTTAAAAATGAAGAATTCAAACAGTGTATTATTTATTTCACCAGGGTGGCTTCAACAACCGGAACTTCTGTCAAAGATGATTTTTGTAACAACAAAACTAAAAAGAAAAATTGTCTACTTTGCGGTTCGAGTGCCGTGGGGCAGAGCTCCCTTATGATGCAAAACCCTTAGTTCACCTTTTTCTTGCAGTTTAAATTAAAAAAAAAAATATTGAAAAGAGTAATTTTTATTATTTTTTCAATAGAACCAGTAAATGGAAAATTTAGTATTTGAAAATCCGGGGAGGAGCAATTAAGGGTGCTCATAATTTGAAAATGGCAAATCAAAGCGCCGAGGCAAGATCACGATTCACGTCACCGACGAGTGAAAACAAAAGAGAATGCCATTCGTTTTTTGCTGGGTCCGCATAAATTCTATTTTCATCTCATTCTCAATATTGTCGTGAAAGGAATTTTACAACTATGTTTAAATAGGTCAGTGTATCGATAAGCTATACATCATGATTCATTCGACGAAACAAAAGAAATGAATGGAGCATAAGAAAGTATAATACGCAAATGGCTTTCTCCTTGTATTACTGTGCAGATGGCACTATTTGATTCGGCTTTGTTCTATATTTTATTTGACATTATCAATTCGTATTTGTATTATATGAATAAAGCTACATTTTCATTTGCATGTTTCGTTGATGCAGCCAGTGGGTTAGCTTTGAAGAATTTTAGCTGAATAGAGCCTACAACGGATGCAGCCGCACAGAGGATTGCGCCTAAAAAAGCTTCGCACCCGAAATATACAGGGTGTCCGGCGAACCTGAATACAAAATTAAATTTCTCAAAAACTAAGATCGATAGAATTATGCGGTAAATGGTTTGCTTACTAGATAAGCTGTAAAAATGTTACACAGAAGTTTCGAACGGCGAATATTTTCAAAAGATTGTGTTCTGATTGCAAAGAAAGCTTGATTTGGCATTTTTCTTGTTTCAAATTGCTTATAGAGAAAGCGAGTTTTTCGGCGTACAGTGTCATGTTTTAACACGTTTTGGAATTAAATTTTTGAAATTTCAAAATTCCAAAAATTTAGTTTAAAATATCGTTAAAATATGGCACTGTACGCCGAAAAACTCGTTCTCTATAAGCAATCTAAAACATGAAAAAGAGGGAAGGAGAGGGAGAAAGGAGAGAATACCTCTCTGAATTAAAAAAAAAAAAAAAAAAAAAAAAAAAAGTGCAATTTAACAAATTACAACGCCCATTTGGAATATGATATTTTTAAAGACTAAAATTATAGACATATAAACAGTAGCGTAGCTATGTTTTTTGGCGCCCGGGGCCAGCAAGAAATTTTGCGCCCCCACCCCAATATAAATATATAACAATTTCTCTCAATTTGGCGCCCTTAGGCCTCGGCGCCCGGGGCGGACGCCCTCCTTGCCCCCCTTAGCTACGCCACTGCATATAAAGAAATTCTATATATATATATAAAAATAATAAACATATTTTTTATGATGTTAAAACGTGGCTCAGGTAACAAAATCATATGTTACGTACACCATATATCATGTATTAAACATTAATATTTCTGGAATAATCATAAAATTGTTTCGAACTTCTTTCTTTCTTTTCTTGCTTTCTTTTTTTTTTTCTTTTTTTCTTTTTTTTTTTTTTTTGTCTGTTTAAATTTTGTATTGGCTATTTTCTCGCTTCTTCAAAAGTTAACGGGCAACGTAAAGCGTTGATGTAAAATGTTGTATTTGTGCGCACATTTTTATATGTTGCGGCCAAAATCCGAAATTGGCCAGTTCTAGAATTGGCCGGCCAATTCCCTAACTGGCCAGCAACGTTTAAAAATGACTGGCCAATTCGCGAACTGGCCAGATGCGATTGGCCAATTCGCGAACTAGCCAAAAGTGATTGGCCAATTCGCGAAATAGATATAGGCACTCGGCTTAATCCTTTCTAACATAGTTGAAAGTGTCTATGAATTAAATTAGTCTAGCCGTCGGCCTGCCCGTGTTCTAACTCAAGTAAAAGCTGGGGTTAACTTGTAATTGTTATCTTATTTGATTTATCATTTAATTTCGGTATTGAAAAGAAATTGTGTACTATTTTTGGTTAATTTACTGGAATACACAAAGATGTTTCTATTCAATATAATCAATGGGAATCGTTTTTACTGTGCATATTAATATTGTTACATTATCTTACTTACAATAAAATTGGTACCTATGCATCATTAAGATGCAAGACAAACAGTTATCTATTATAGTGTATGAAATATAGCAATGCCAGATTTTTTTAGAGACACTGAAATGTATTTCAATAAGGAACCTGTACCCAATATGGACACCCTAAGGAAAATGTATTTTTTTCACTCCCATGTACAAGTCATAGGACTCCAAAAATATGTGACCAATATCCTTGGATTATTGACTATCATTACTAAAATTAGCGAACTTGTAATTATTCTGGTTTAATTTAAATGATAAAAACAACAACAAAAAAAAATGTTTACAAGTGTCCATATAAAGAACTGCCTGTCCCTATTATGGACAGGTGTTTCCTTATTGACTTTCTACACAGTGTGTATGGAAGAGCCACTTTTCCAAGGGATTTTAGAGGAGAGGGAATAAAAAAATGTATCTTAAAGTACTCCGATGAGAAGGGGGGGGGGGGCAGTAAATATCTCCAGAACATGCATTTTAGAAAGGGGGGGGGGGTGGCATTCTCGGTTTTTACCCTCCGAAGACCCATGCAAATCCATTAGTTACAAGTAAATATTATGAAGTAATATTGTTGGTTTTGCTTAGCTTTATTGCACCTGTCTGCGAATTTACATGTTATTACTCAGTCCTCACAGCATGGACAAATAGAAACTTTTTCACCATAAGCAGTTAGTCCCACATAATCCTCATGAACATATCTGCCACATGTGATGCATGGCCGCATGTTTGAAAAAGCATCAATGCTGCAAAAGAAGCAGTACCAGCTCTCCTTTGTTGAGGAAGTCATACCTTTGGTACCTACGATTTCGCCAACAGATATCCTACTGGGGGGGGGGGGGGTCTTCTTTTATTTTTCTGCAAGGGTTTTTTGGAGGAAGGTTTTGGGGGGATTTTTCAAATAGCATCTTGTTGAACAAAGATTTTACCACTTTGATGACTTTTAAGTTATTGCTTGGCAACGTTGAATTTTCTTCTTTCTTACAGTTGTAGTCGATGTGGACATAAGCTGTCCATATTGGGATCTGGGCGTAGTTTTATTAAATCTTTTACCTAATGAATAAGGAAAATTATTTTAAGCAAAATATGCAATAGCAATCGAAAATATATTTTATTAGCTTTCTAAAATACTCCACTTTTCAACATTTAATGAAATTTTACCATATCTAATAAGAGTTTAAGCTTACAAGTAACTAAAATCAGCACATCAAATTTCTTCCTAAATGGCGAACAGTGCGCTTTTTTACACTTTCCAGCCTTAATTATCTTTTCAACTGCTTTTCTTCGCGAAAATATTGAGCCATCTCTCGATCAAAATTATTACCTTTAAAAATATTAGGGGTGTCCATATTGTGAGCCCCGTCCATATAGGGTACACATACCTTACAAATAAGAGAATGGTGAAAGAGTTTTTTAAGTGCATTTTAATGATGTTACCCTATTTCAAACATAATAAAATTCACATGCTTCTCTCATGTAAGCAACAGTTTTTTTTTTTTTTTTTTGTAGAGTATATTGATTTAAGTAGCCATTATAGTTCGTTTATTGGGATTCCAAAGGAATTCCGATATTAAAGAATTATGATATATGTGAAAAAATCTTTCACAAGATATTTTAATGATGTTACTCTATTTCAAACATAATGCACATGTAAAATACTTTTTTTTTTTTTTTTTTTTTTTTTTTTTTTGTCGAGTATTGATTAAGTAGCCATATTAGATTTTTCATAGGAACGCCAAAAAGAATTCCTATAAAGAATTCTGATATTTCCAAAAAATCATTTTTAGGATATTTTAATGATGTTACATTATTTCAATCATAATGCAGTTTACAAGCCTCACTTATGTGGGAAGCAATATATATTTGTAGACTATTGATTAAGTAACCAATACAGTTCGCTTATAGGGACGCCAAAAATAATTCCGATAAAGAATTATGATAAATTTCAAACATAATGAAATTTATATACCTTACCCAAGTGGGAAGCGATACTTTTTTGTAGAGTATTGATTAAGTAGCCATTATAGTTCGTTTATACGGACTCCAAAAGGAATTCCGGTAAAGAATTATGATATACGCCAAAAAATCTTTAGTATGATATTTCAATGGTGTTACACTATTTCAAATATAATGCCCATGTGGGCTGCAAATTTTTTTAGAATATTGAATAAGTAGCCATTTTAAATTTCGTTTATAAGAATTCCAAAAAAATTCCGATAAAGAATTATGATATATGCGAAAAGAATCGTTTATAGGGTATTTTAATGATGTTCTACTATTTCAAACATAATTGGAGTTTACAAGCCTCACTCATGTGGGAAATAATATACATTTTATAGAATATTGATTAAGTAGAGATTTTAGTTCTTTTATAGCGATGCCAAAAAGATTTCCTACAAAGATTTATGATATATTTCAAACATAATGAAATGTATATGCCTTACTCATGTGGGAAGCAAAACTTTTTTGTAGAGTATTGATTAAGTAGCCATTATGATTCGTTTATACGGAACCAAACAAGTATTTCGATAAGGAATTGTGATATATGCGAACAAATCTTTTATAGGGAATTTTAATGATGTTACACGATTTCGTATACAGTGTATATGTGAGATACACTTTTTTTTTAAAGTGATGACTAAGTAGCCACCACAGTTCGTTTATAAAAACGCCAAAAAAATTCCGATATAGAATTATGATATATACCAAAAAAAATCTGTTATTGGTTTTTTTTAATGATGTTACACTATTTCAGACATAATACAATTCACAAGCCTCATTCATGTGGGGAAGAATATGGCTTTTGTAGAGTATTGATTAAATAGCCATTATAGTTCATTTATAGGGACGCCAAAAAATTCCGATAAAGAATTATGATATATTTGAAACATACTAAAATTTATGTGCCTCACTCATATAGGAAGTAGATGTTTTTTGTAGAGTATTAATTAAGAAATCATTATAAATTGTTTGTGGAGAACCCAAAAAAGTATTCCGATAAGGAATTATGATGTATGCGAAAAACACTTTTACAGAGTATTTTTATGATATTTCACAACTTCGAACATAATGAAGCCTTTATACATTTCTAATAGGCTCTACAACATGTTTTCTACAGATTATTGAGTAGATGGAATTTGTCATTTATGTACAGACTCACTTAAATTATTTTGTTGTTGGATTAATTATGAACCATTATTGTTTGATGTGCGTTTACAGCTGTGATAAGTTTTTAAAATTTATTTGTAAAGCAGGTTTATAGATCATATGCAAGCTTGCATGAAAGATTAAATAAATAGATTACTGGTTGTGGATATCCGTTGCTGAAATAAAATTTTATTTCTTTTTTTATTATAAAGCATACCTGAATAGCATGAAATATTCTTTCCTGTCACGTGTGCATGTCAACGCCATCCACCGGGGCCGTCGCGAAACAACTTTCTTCTCTAAATAAGAAATAACTTCTAAGAGAAGTTTCAAAGGCTTCCCGGCCAGTTCGCGAATTGGCCGGCCAAAACCCGAAATACGCTATTCATTTCAAGTATTTCGGGTTTTGGCCAGGAAGCTTGACCAGTTCGGGTATTGACCGGGCAGTTCTAGAATTGGCCAGGCTCCGGGTTTTGGCCGCAACATATATAACGACATTCATTACTTTGATTTGAGAGGAAAGATTCCACATTTTTTTCGATTGTTAAACAGAACGCTGTCGTCGCTGGTGGAATTAAAGCTTTTAATAGGTGAAGTTCTATTCTTGTAATATCATCTTTCTGTTTTATTATTGCGGCATTTTATGTTGATACGAAATTTAAACCGAAGTATTCGTGGAATTTTTTACTGTGATGCGAAGCACGGACAAATTTGTTTAAAAGGATGTTGTCTGTGTTTTACTTAATGGGAAATTTCACAAGCAATTCATCCTTTGTCTCACCACCCGTGTACCCCTCATGACTCTTAATTAAACATTCTGTTTGAGTGCTTTTGGTAAATAGTATATCAAGCAGCGTTGTTATAGAGCAGCATTTTACACACACTTACACACACATATATATAAAAATTTACTTATTCTTATAAAATCACCAAATAAGAAAAAAGTAGCGTAACACCGACGCTCTTTAGCGTAAATTGACAATCTTTATATATATATATATTAATTGTGATTGAACTATAGTTTATTTTATATCTTCTATTAAAAAGAGAAAGATAAATACAAAAAGATTAAGAGAAGGAAATGCTATCCTTGCATCATTGGATTTTCTTTGACTAGCGCCCAAGAAAGGGTTTGTATATTGTAATGGAAAAGAAAGTTCGACTCCGAGCGATCACGAGTTCACGCAAACAAATGTTGCAGGCGATTGAACAGGTTATGGACTAATCATGGGTGAGAACAAGAGGCAAACATAAGCGCTATTTACTAATCTTTCAAAACCCTTCAAGAGAAAGAAAACTTTGAAAGCACCATTAACTCCATAAGAAAAAGAAATCCTGATTTAACAATCTTTAAAGGATGAAAGCTTCCAATAATTATCATTATTTTTGCCAACAAGATGCTGCGAGGTAACCTGCATCAGCCATTTAATTCTTTTTGCCAGTTCCATCCTGCATTATGAATCTACATCATTTTCATAGGGGTAACAGGTAAAATAACAATAAAGGTGCAGGAAAAGTCATTAGGTGCGTTCGTAATTATGTAAATACGTAGCACCTATTGTTGTCGCTCAGTCCGTCCGTCTGTCTGTCCGTCTGTCCGTCCGTCTGTCCGCATATAACAACGCAAAAACTACCCAACCGAATCGTTTGAAATTTAAAATACATAATTATAACATGATTTTGTCGAGTCATTTCAAATTTTATGAAAATCGGATGGATAGATCAATTACAGGGACATTCAAAAGGATTCCGTTACATTACTGTCAATAGGGAAAAAAGTTTTAAATGCATTTTAATCGTTTGAAATTTAAAACATATAATTATTGCGTAATTTTGTCGAGTCATTTCAAATGTTATGAAAATCAGATGCATAGATCAATTACAGGGACAATCAAAAGGATTCCGTTACATTACGGTCAATGGGGAAAAAGTTTCAAATGCATTTTAATGATGTTACACTCATTCGAACATAATAGAATTGGCATGAATCTCTGAAATATATACTAAAATATGTTTTCTGTACAATCTGTGATGCAAAGAATTTTTATTATTAAATTACAGGGTGACACAAAAGTATTCCACTATATAATGCTATACGGGGAAACATGGTTTGGCACGTGTTTTAATTATATTCAACTATTTCACATTTTATGAATAAGATATACGTTGCTGAGGTGTAATAAAAATTACTTCCTGCATATTTACAGAAACATAAAGATTTCGACTACTATACTGTATCCGGAGTACGCTCTACTATATCAGCAAGATCTGAATATTTTTAAAACTTCGTTATCGTACGAACGCACCTCATTTGCTACATTCACGTGCAATTTCCAACTTGTTTTTACTTTCAAAGAAGTAAAATATCAAGTGCACAAATTTCAAGCGATTTTTACTTCCAAAAATTGAAAGACATGTTTAACACTGGAAAAGATTGAGAAATTATATAATTAAAAATTTTATAATTCGAAAAGTTTTGGTCATATAAAAATAAAAATTTGTATCAAAAATGTGTTTTAAATAGTATAGTGCCAGACATTGTATAAAAATTAAAATTTCGGGATCTTATAAATATAACTATTTATTATGAAGTAGAAAATTCCACGTACTACGGAATAGTCGGAAAATAAGAAATGTAAATTTTTCTCGTTGGAAAAGTTTTGCCAAAAAGCAGAAATGTTAAAAATTAGTCTAAAATGTTCCCAGGGTGAACCCCACCCCCCCCCAGAATATGCTGGTCGATCAACAGCAGGAAGCAGTGTGTGGGGAGGGGATAGTTCGATTTTCAGTTATTTTATTCATTATTGAAAGTTATTTTTTTATGCTGAAAATGAGTATATAATGCACACCTAAATACCAATAGTTTATCATAGTAATTCTCGTTTTCTAGATCGCGACTCACTATAATAAACGCACAGGCTAATTTTCTCCAAATTATTAAGGTTTAAGTTATATAGAATATCAGTATAGCATAATAATCGATAGGAAATCATCCTATTTCATACAAATCGACAAAATAGTTTCTATTGTGATGAGTAGTTTTCAAAATTACCAAAATATTACCTCTAAATAGATTTTTTTTTTAAACAATGTAGATATTTTTGTGTTCTACAGAAAAACATAAATGCTTCTTCCTAATTTTGATACTAATAATCTTTAAAATGCAGAGGAATCAATGATTATTTCTTACAAAGCTTTTAAAAACCTCAATTCATACTCTTCAAAAATATGTATATTTCGAAATTCCATAAAATTTTTAATGGAAGTCGACTTTTAAAAGCCTTGAATACAGGGAGGTTTAAAATTATATGTCAGAAATGTATAATGGCAGATAGAGGGGACTTACAATTTTCTGTCAAAATTGGATGCTACCGATGATTTAAATATTATAACTTAAGTGGCATTTTGCAAAAAACTCATTCTTATACTGCATTAAGCGAACACAAGACTTGAAAGAAGGAAAAAACAAGTTGAATGTAGATACTGCCATTGCAGAATTCAGTTTCGCCACCGATTAGAAAAAAAAAAAAAAAAAAAAAAAAATCGATAGAGGTTTTTTAGAAGGGCGACCTCGTTTAGAATGCAATGAACTAATTTATTTTTCTTGTGTTTATCAATATAATAGCAAACAGAACGGCGTTAAATACCCCGTTGATTAGCAATTTTTCTCTGAGACTTTGGAATTGCGGAATAATAAAGAGATACAATTTGACGTGCTACTTCTTCATTGACTAGATTCATCAAAAACGGATTTTTTCTTTAGTTTAAACGCTTTTTTATAGACTCTGGGGAAAAGGAAATGCATCTTAAGAATAAAACGAGTGGAATCCCGTCGAATTCGACGAATGAAATGTTTAAAAGACCCGATCGATTTGGCTTTAAAAAAAAAGCAAAAGTAATTACATTATTGAATCAATATATAATAAATATATTTCCAAACTTAATGTCAAGTTTTCCAGTTACAATTTTGCATGCAAATATTTGCACACCTTCAGTTAAAATTGTAATCTGAGTGCCGGCGAAATCCAGGAATTTTATTTTATATGCACTACAGAAAAATAGATTTACAGTAAAGCATCGTTTATACGACGATCATTTATACGACGTCTACGTTTATACGACGTTTTAATGTGGTCCCGATTCATTCCTATTCATTTTAATGTAAAAATATATCTTTTATACGACGCCCAAAATCGTTTATACGTCGATTTTTCGATTTTGTATAGGTTTATTTTTGTTTATTTTTCTTGTGTATTTTACGAACGAGCGGAAGTTGGCAGCTATGAATGACACCAAAGAGTATGTTTAAATGCACTTCACATTATAAAAATGTGGGCTGGTGTTCGATTAGTCGATTAGTCGATTAGTATCATTATATTTTCGGGGATGGTCAGCTTTCCCGACCTGCAAATAGACAAAGTTGCAAATAGACTATCCTTCTAACTGTTATCAGTATTGGCGACTTTTAGTTGGTTGGCCAAGCGGGGTTTTTGATCTTTGACTTTAAATGGAAAGAGAATTATGTACTGCAAATGAGGAACCTTTCGGTGAAACATAAATAAAGTTACGCATATTTAAATTGCTTACTAATTCCCCATCCCTGTTTTTTTGTTATTTGTTTATTCTGGTTTGTTTAATTTAGAAATCCATGCAAACCATCACGTTAAACATTAAAATTAAGTGAAAACAAAATTAATTCTAGTTTTGGAAGTGAAAATCGATTATACGTCGTTATCGTTTATACGACGTTTTTCAGTAGCCCCTTTGGCGTCGTATAAACGATGCTCCACTGTATTTAAAAAAAAATAATTTTATTTTTACTATGACAATATTTTTACTAAATGAAGTCATCTGAAAGTAAAATCTCAATCTCAGTGTCCATAATGAAAAGAAATGTTGAAATATAATATCGTTATGAGTAAAAATGCGATGTTTTAAATAGTGACGTCATTTTCTCTTCAAATGTTTTTTAAAAGTTACTGTTATTAGTAATATGAAAAAGGCGTCCGTAATAATATTGTAAATTCATTTTATCTAGTTGCTGAATGCTATCATTTTCCTCATTTGAAATATTTCTTACTTTGCTTTAGACATTAATTTTTATCATGAATTATTTTCTGTTATTTTATTTACATTATTAATATTATTTCTCAGTAAATATATTTTTTTTTACCTCAATTAGTGCATAATTATATGCAATCATTTTATTGTGGTTAAATTTTACGAAAACAATTAACTTTTTTCTTTCAAATGCGAGGACATGTTCACTGATGAAATAAAGTTTCTGACTTGTGGAAAGTAATAATGAAAAATAAATTTTTATTATCGAGAGAAAGGCTAAACTGAGTTGCCACCATTTTGAAGAAATATCGTATAAAAGCATTTAAAATTAAAAATAAAATATACAAATGGAAATAAATTAAAAAATAGCTAAAATGGGCACAACTACAAATAAATATCTTTCATTTAAAAAAATAATTATCAAAATCGGTTCAGTAGAAAATTCAGGGCTGATGACACGACATTTTCAGCTTGTCTGAAAGAAATAGCATCGGAGGCTAAAAATCATATTTATAGTCTCAAAATTGGTTATCTCTACAATTTCTTGTAGCGAAAATGTGAAATTAAATTACATCTATCTACATACATCCAGGGTACCAGATGAGCGGGATGCATTTTCAGAAAAAATCGCGTTTTGAGCACCAGCCTTGGCGAGTTGGCGAAAACGAGAACGTTCAGCTATCTGCATCGCCAAATGGCAATCGTCCTTTTGTTTTGATTTTCAAATCCGAAATGGCGGATGTTCTGTGAAATTTAAAGCATTTTAATCAGAAAAAGCTCTTTGTTTTAAACTGTGTTTTAATTAGGATGAGCGAAGCGAATCCTCTACTAGGCCACTCAAATTACAATTTGTCGTACACTTTGCAAAAAAACTATTCAGTATTTTGATATGAAATTAAACACAAAAATAAATTATGATCTGTAGATTTGCAGAATATTATTTTTTTTACATAATCACCTTTAAAAAAATTATTATTTTAATTAATTTATTTTACATGTTTTCCCATTACGGACGAAATTTTCGAAATAAAAAATGAAATGTATGTTTTCAGAAGAAGAGAAATCATGGAGCTTACAATTACAGGTAGAATCATGATTAATTAAATAAATAAAATGTATTTTCTTTATTATGGCAAAATCGTTTGCGCTGATGACACTTACGCATTTTAAAAGACTTATGTTATGATTTTTTTTTTTTTTTTTTTTTTTTTTTTTTTTTTGTAAAGTGGCAACAAAAGAATAGTAAACAAATA
Organism: Maratus speculifer; assembly: GCA_964019185.1. Classification (NCBI taxonomy): domain Eukaryota; kingdom Metazoa; phylum Arthropoda; class Arachnida; order Araneae; family Salticidae; genus Maratus; species Maratus speculifer. The sequence goes on along the minus strand of OZ025292.1, from coordinate 449,589,073 downwards.
AAATTAATTTTTAAATTCGTTAAACAAAGAGTTGTTTGAATTTCGAAGTTTGAAATTTGAACCAACTGAAACATATATTATTATTTTGGTACATGTAGTATTATTTTTAAATAATTTACTATTTTATTTTAAACAATTTGCAGTTTTAAACAATCTATGGAATATATTAGTTCTGTTATAAAAAATGCCAAGAAAACGTTCACTCACTGGTTGAAAGGAACGCGAATATGATATACTAGCCGCCCTGACGACCAGTTTGGTCTCCATATCTTACGATTTGGTCATTGCCCTTTTCTGAAAAAGGCTTTTAATGAAGTCTATCCTTACATTAAACCAAAATATCGTTCATTTAATGCCAAAAAAAAAAAAAAAAAAAAAAAAAACAACAACAGGATATGGGACTCTTTCCTATTTGTAAAGCGTTCCAAAATTCATTCTTTAGTACTACATTGTTATCCCATCGAGCAAAAAACCATCGCCAAATTGTAAGATTAAATGCCAATAATAAACTGTTTATTTTTATTTTGTTTAAAGGCTATAAATAATTTTGTTCTATAATTTTTAACTAAACTTTTTTTATTTATTATACTTTCCTTTTTAAAATAATAGAAAATAATTTAAAAATATAGATATAACTTGTATTTGAAAACGAAATTTTCGATGAAATGGCGTCAGAAAAAAATTTCGCCAATGTGTTGTGCATCTGACATCTGTGCCTAGAATTCTTCCCATGATTTGTATTTAATAAATGTGTAATAAATTATTGTTCTGAATGCGATTGGTTTTTACAATCTTAAGTATTATTGGTGATTAACAATAATTTACGGTGATCTAAGTAAATGGTACGTGGATATCAAATTAACTTACAATGAGACATGAAATTTGTATATTAAATATGTGAGTTGGTTCATTTACATTTCACTTCGTCAAGAAACATTTATAAAGTTGAGTTGTATAGTATTTCATCTAGCAGAGTGAAACTGAAGTTTGATTGAATTACATGCTCGAATTATTTCTGCATGGCAAGATTGGTGGTTGGAGAACTTGCTATATGGTTTATTACCTCCATAAATTATTATTTTTTTTCAATCATTGGAGAATGAATCTTTTTTTTTTGTTGTTGTTTACTTTGGTGGAAACAGATTTTGGAAAGTAAATTTAAATTTTACTGAAGTAATCTCAAAATATACACGTACTTCAATGTAATTCATCTCTCAAATATTATTTTTTTAAACCGATCTCTATAAATGTATAATTTTTATACAGCTTTATCATCAGGAAAAATAATTTTGATTAAAACTGGCTTTTTGGCCTATAAAAGCGAAATGGTCATTACAGCAAACTGTTGAGGACAACCAAATGCGCTTATAATAACAATAATCTGCACAATAATTTGGCGACTTATCACCTGCGATGGCTAACACAAAATTGGCTGCATAACATATAAAGAGTAACGTGGGTAAGCCCGGAAGTGTTGATGACAGTCACATGACTTAAGCTTTTATTATATAGATGATCTTTAAGACAAGAGGCTAGATATCAGCGTAAAAAACGACGACATAGATGTCATATACACATCACATTGGTGTAATTTTTTCCAACGCCAATTTGGCAAAAACTTCGTTTTCGAATACCAGTTACCATACATATTTTTAAAAAATGAATAACAATAAATTTTAAAAAGTTTAATTTATATCTATAGAACAAAACAATTTATATAATTTGAAAAAAAAAAAAAGTAAATAAATAATTTATTAATAAATAAGCAACATCCGTGTTACCAGTTGAAGCAAAATAACGACATTTTGTCGCCAGTTAAGTACCTCGGTGCGTATATATCATTGGCGTCTGAAAAGAAAATAGCGCCTATGTGGTGCGTATATGACATCTGTGCCAAAACGACGACATGACGAATCTATTCTGACAGGGAATGCATGTGCCCTGGTATGTATCCTGGTCCACATCCCTAAATATTAAAGATTTTAATTTTCGTTGAGGAGAAATTAATTACCCAATTTCATCCAGTTATAACTGTTTATGGCATTAAATTCGTCAGCTTGAGTACAGTAGGCATTTAATCAAGATATTATAGAATTTTGTACTCTATTACCTCATTCCATTGATACAATATCACAGTACATTTTTGGGTACTACTTGGTTACCCATCGACCAAAAATCTAACGCCAAATTTCAGGATTAAATTCCAAAGTACTACTTGGTTATCCCGTCGACAAATTTCGCCAAATTATACAAATTGTCAAACTATAGCCAAATTATACATATTGAGAAAATTTTTAATTTAAATAACAAAAAAGCAAATAATTAGTAGAATATTGATAAAAATACGAAGAAAAAGTCGAAATAGAATCACTTAATGATGTTTCAAACACCTTTATCGTATTTAATGTCATTGAATGAGACATTCACGGTCATCCAATACTGGCATTTACTCTTATAGTTTGGCGATAATTTGTTGGTCGATGGGATAACCAAGCAGTATCAATTGGTTATCTACTATTTGTTGGTACTACTTGGTTATCCCGTCAACCAATTTCACCAAACTATTCGCTAAATTATACAAATTGGCATACTTTTTATTTTAAACAACGAAAGAACAAATAAATTAATAAAACTTTAATAAGAATACAAATAAAATTTCATATTAAAAATCACTTGATGGCCAGGGATGTACTGGAGGATATACGAGGGTATCAACAGTATACCTTCTGGATTTTTTAAAGGAACATTGTATACCCTGTGCTGCTCAAGAAAGCTTTAGTACATATATTCTAGGGTATATCCTCTGTATCGAGCATGAGCGTATGCCCTCTGTTTCTTTTACAACTTCGGCACTGTATGATGGCGTAACGAACACGTGATACAAGTTTTATGTTATGTGAATGTGGCATTTTTATCATCATTATTGACATTTAATCTTTTAGTTTGGCAAATATTTTTTTTGGTCGACGTCGTAAACAAGTAGTACAAATAATATAAAAAAAAATATTGTTACTTTCAAATAGTTATCTAATGAAATAATGCTTCGTGAATCCAAACAAAGCATGGCTTTTGCTAGTTATAAATAGCGTTGCAAAGGTTAGAAAAAACCCGGTTTAAACCCGGGAATAAACCGGGTTTTTAGGAATAAACCTGGAAAAAACCCGGGATTTTTTGGAATAATTCGGTTTTTTGGGAATAAACCTGGTCTATTGGAAATAAACCCGGGAATAAACCGACTTTTTGCAACTCTAGTTATAAACAACGGTGAATAAAATTTCCTCATATTATATCCTCGGAAAAACAAATGAGCAATAAGCACGATCTCTTTACAGAAGGATGGGTTGCTATTCGCTTTGCGTTTGATGTCACAAACAAGAAATGGTGCGTAGATTCGACTTCATCTCCGCGCCAATAGTTGTTCTGGTGATAAGGTACTCAAAACGTGATTCTTTCTAAAAATGCCAGCGGGATTAGTTTTAATTCAGTATGCTGCCACATTCTGATGAGGAATATTCCCCTTATTTAAAGATCGAATAAATGACACATTTCGCTATATAAAAACAGTGCTACTAGTTACTGAATAAAAAAAGACACATTTAACTGGCAGCACTTGTACATTTGTTTCTGATGATTTCAATCTCTATAGACAGTGACTTGTGGAAGTATGTTCGTCCAAAGTAAATTTTCAGTATGTATGTTTCAATAACTGAATTAAGAACATGCAAAATACTAACGGCTTGGCGGACTACAAAAAAAAGTCATCGGAACTCGTAAGCCACGTGTTTGACATGCATGATCTACTGAAATACACAAACGAATACGGTTATAGAACTAATTATAGTCGATAATTATTGGAAGTGTGTTCTCTGCTCTAATCTTCATTTTAAAACGAGTTCATTTTAAATGTAATTATGTGGGGTGTTCAAATTCTATAAGTGATATTCAGGGCTGTATGAAAAAATTCACACACACTACCAGTTGTGGATAGGAATTCCTTACCATGTACCCACATAGGAAATTCCAATATCAATCGCCTTTCAGCCAGTGAGCCTTTATAGTTACGTGTTTCTTTCTTTTTTTCTTTTCTTTTCTTTTTCTTTCCTTTTCTTTTCTTTTTTTCTTTTTTTTAAGTTGTTTATTTTGATACCTCAGTTCATTGTTTAAAAAAATGCTTTAAAAAAAAAATTAACAATATTCTTTTATTATTGGAAAGTATTTCGTAATCTATCGTTTTAAAATTGATTCAGCTATTCGAGCTTTTTAATATCTCCGGATTTTGTTTTGACAATATTAGTCTAGATTATTGGAAATTATCACTCTATCATATTTACTTACATACCGGTTTTCATTGAAAATATTTGGAATAAAATCCTGCCAATACAGAAACAATATATAAACATTGAAAATGTTTTAACCTTTTACAGGCCAATGTTCCCAATTGGGAACATAAGTTAAAAAAATTATTACAAATTAAATTTAATCAAACTTGACTCAAAAAAATTAGCCGAAAGAGTAAAAAGAACCCTTGATTTTTTAAAATAGAAGTTACATTCCTATCGTTAATGAGGAAATGTACAGAAAATCATAAAAAATGATCAATGCCCACTATAAAATAATCAGTCATAAGAATGATTTCTTGAAACAGATTTTTTGAATTAGATAACAAGATTTTTTTTAAACAGAGGTTATATTCCTATCATTTATGGGGAAATGTGCGGAAAATAATGAAAATGAAAAATGAACACTGGAAAATGACCACCGGAAGTAACCAATGTTCCCAATTGGGAACATTCTGAAAATTACATATAAAAAAATTTGCATCATATTAAATGACTAATATCCCTTAACTAAAGCATAAGAAGGCATAATATGCAAAAAAATAATGTAAAATATGCCTGGATCTGAATTTGGCCTGTAAAAGGTTAAAAGAAACGACATAAGTGCAGAAATATTAGTTTTAGCATTGGATATTCTCGCAATAACGTGACAAATATATTTTGTCAATATTAGGATGAATTGTCTGCACAATTTAATCCACATACATATTTTAATATGTTGTAACTAAGACCATCCACGGCATTACTTTTATTTAGGATGCTATTTGATACCATGGCTAAAAATAATATGAATATATATATATATATAAATATATATATATATATATATATATATATATATATATATGACGACCTCAGAAGCCAAGGGGTACAAGTGACAAAATGTCGATTTGGAGTAAACTGAGTTTAAAGATAATTGATGTTAAATTGGAACATCAATAACAATTGACTAAATTGAAATAGGAAACATCTGCTTGTTGCATTCTAATCTTTGAACTCTCATTTCAATAACTGTTAAAAAAAATAGAGTACAATTTTCTTTAAATGTATAATTAGTCAATATTGTTTGTTTTTCGAAAAAAGTGGTTTATCTCTATAACTCAGCAAATAATAAGAAAATGACCTATATTTCTTTATCTGAAATGAAAAAAGCATATTTCCAGATACCCTGTGTACTTAACTCAATTTTTTCAATTTTGTCACTTATACCCCTTGGCTTCTGGGGTCCTCATATATATAGAAATGTGACAAACAAGAAAAAAGAAGAAAAAGAACATTTTTAAGCTTAATGTCGTGGAAAAAAAATGTTTTCCTGCTCTTTTTTACTATTTGTTTTTTTACCTGTTTTATTTAGTTTTTTTTTTAATTTTTTTACTAAAAACGCATGCTTCTACATAATTTAATAAAGATTCATATTCTCATATGTATGTCAATGGGGTATTTATTTTAAGGCAAGACACTCTTGGTCAGTAGCGTGAATCCGTGTTGAAACAGATATCGGACATCGCCGGACATCCGAATTTCCTTGCATGAAATCAGATGCAGCGAAGCATCGTCTTGAAATTTTTCAAGAAAAAATTTCCAAGTTGGCAGCGAAAATGTATCTTGTAGCTAAATGTAACTGGGCCATTATTGTTTCTATTTTGGTCCAATTGGTTAGTTTTGGTAATATTGGAATGGAATATTGACTCTAACATTGGAATGGAATATTGACTCTAACATTGGATTGTTTACATTTTATCAGTATTTTAACAATATTGGCAAAAAATATTTTGCCATTACCTTGCCATTTTTCCAATCTAAAACCAGTATTCCTCAATATTGCAGTCTCATTTACAATATTTCTAATCTATTGCCAATATTTTTAACGTAGCAGCCTTTAATTGCAAATATTTTTGAGCAAAGACGACTTTGAACCAACTTATATATTTTATATAAGGTATATTCCTAGTGCAAGCAGTATAAAACACTGTCCTAATAACCAATATTAGCTAACAATTCGGACTATAACTAAAAAATCAATTTAATGCACTAATAAATAATTGGACACAGAATATCAATAATTAAAACACTCAATGTCATTTCCAAATTAAAGATGGGGCAGAGAATCAACATCTGGCGTCTTTTTTGCCAGATTTAAAATTTTAAACAAATTATACAGTGTGCCCACTCTCAACGGTGGCCAATGACTAATTTCTAAACTGTAAGTCATAGACATATGGTTCCAGTTGCAAAAATGTTTTAAAAAAGGTAAAGAATTGTTCTTTAAACGATTTAAGTAATTTTTTTTTTTTAAATAACGAAAATTAAATTTTTATATGGTCCCCGGTTCTTTAAGTGAAATTTAGTGAAAAGTTTCCATCACCCTATCAAGCAATAGATAAAAGTCCCATTCATATAACATTAAAATTGACCGAGTTATGAAACTTTAAATTTCATGACTTAAACCACTTTTTTGTATCTGAAGACGAAAGAGTTGGACTAAGTTTTAAAGGAACGTATACTAAGTGCTTAAGGGGGCTCAGGGGTTGAAAACTTTTCATAAAATCGATTTTTTTATGATCTAATTTGATTATTCATTTAATTGATATATTTGAATTAATATATTTTAGATAGTTTAATATTTTGAGTATTTTTAATGAAAAAAAAAAGTTGTATTTTTTAGGTTTTTTTTTTTTTTTTTTCAACTTTGAGAGATTTTTAAATACTGTTTTTATTAAGTGACTAGTATATAACCCCGTCAAAAATGACGGAATTTTTACTTGCATTTCATCTTTTTAATACTTCATACAAACAAACAGAATGCAGATTTTATTTTTGAAGAGTTTGTATTGCAAAAAAGCACATTTTAAAAATAGCAATAAATTTCTACAAATACAAATGATTTTTTTTTTTTTTTTTTTTACTTGATATTTAGTTTTTCAACAAATTTTAATTTCAAAACAAAGAACAGTATTTATTACAATAATAATAATAATTGGCAAAATAAAACTCAATTTCTGAAGATTTCAGAAAACATTTAAATTAAATATTGAAGTTTTTAAAATTTTAAAATACTTTCTTTATTATGATTCGGCAGCGATTTTAGTCGTGAGTATATGATAGATTCTTATTTCGATGCTTTTAGGCATCGATTATGAAGCCTTGAGTTTTCTTTTTAAATTTAGATTTGGTGCCATCTATACGCAGTTAATATACACAAAACAACTTTTTTTTTTAGATCGCAGTTTGTTATAGAAAACACTGCTATTTTCTATAGTAGGAGGCATTGATTTAAATCAAAATTAATTTTTAAAAACTTCAGCTTGCAACTTTAAAAATTCATTCCGTAAGTTATGAAAACCAAAATTATTATTATTGTTTCTTTTGTAAAATTTTAAATTAAATCTACCAGTTTTTAAAGCCTAGATTATATCCATTCGAAATTTGCTTACATTGTAAACGAAATTTGTATTTTTTATCAAATGCCATTTAAATGTAAGGAATATATAATATAAACTAAATAAAAATCATCAAATTTTAATTTAAGAGCAATTTTGATTTATTTGCATGCATTGCATCAAAGCAGATAAAGTTTTAATTTAAGACCACGTGAAAAAATAATTTTCAGTTATACTAATGCAGTCATGATGATATCTTATATATCCATAACAACTTGAAGAAAAAAAAGAGCTTATTTATTTAAATAGAAATTTTTTTTTTTAAATAATCGGATAAATGCTAGTATTTAAAAAATAATAATAATAAAACAAAATTTAAATTCATCTAAAACTAAATTTATCTTTTTTAATATATTCCCAAAAAGGCTTCTAAAATAGTTCATAGATGGCAGCACTAAAGTTGTGAGAGACGGTGCTAGAGGGATAAATAAAATACGATCGTACTCAGATAATAAAAAACTTCTCCACTTCCACTGTTATCTTTATGTATTATAATTGGGTTTGATATACATGTTTTATATGAAAATATGCTGAAAAAACATTATTTCAAGTGGAAGAAATTTTAAAAGCATCATTTTAGCATCTGTTTTCAATTAAGCCTAACGTGGCGTATAGCAACGGTTGAATCCAGATAGGAGTGGCACAACCTGGAACTGTTCTACACATTTCTTCAGACGCATTTTATTATAAGTAGATAGTTATATCCTTAATTCATAATCTAGATTATGATGTTATATGCATGAAAAAAAAAAAAAAAAAAAAAAAAAAAAAAAAAAAAAGCCATTCCATCAAATAGTTTTTTTTTTTAAATCTTGGTGTTAGTCGTCAAAAATCAAGTTTTGAGAAAACACGACTTAAAGTTGCAATTAGTATATGGATGCGGCTATGTAAGTATTGATACATAAATGCTTATAACTCCGTTAAAAATGCTAATATTTTTATGCGGTTTTTTGCATTGAGTTAAGAATTAATTGAATAATCAAACTAGATCATAAAAAAATCGATTTTTTGAAAAGTTTTCAACCCATGAGCCCCCTTAAAGTATAAAGGACGCCCATATCCAACGCTGTCCAATGGCTAATTCCTAAGCCATTTGTCACAGACATATTAGTTCCAATTAGAAAAATGTTTTATGTGAGGTAAAACAACATTTTTAAGCGATTTAACAGAAGGTGCTGCCACCGTGTAAGTTTTACGGTTACGTTAATTTTAATTAATTAACTTCTAGATTAGTTAAAATAATAGAAGACGTGAATTTCAAAATTCTCTTTATCGAGAAAATTAAACTTTTCGAAATTGCGAAAAACCTTTTAATGCGTCCATTGTTTTCATCATAAATTTGGAGATTGTAGTTGTAGTATTACATTAATACAGATTGGTACAGACTGATAACGAAAACAAAAGCGATAATGGGAGTTTTGAAATTCACATCCCCAATTGTATTTTTACATATGATTTATTTTGTAAGGAAATGAAGCTGTTTCTTTTCATGATTTTATTTTAAAAAGGTGTGTTATTTTAATAAGCTTTTATTTTACTTCTAAAGTTCGTATGTATGTTTCCCTAGTTCAAAATTTGTATTCAAATTTTAACTCACTTCCAAAAATTCCATAAATATTAAATTAAATAGGTTCAAATCGCATATTTTATTTACATCCAATACACTGTGTAATATTAATACTATTTTAGGTGCGTACCATTTATTTATTTTATAGCACTATACCAAATTCCATTAGGCTAAGCAATCTAATAGAATTTTAAATATGTATCAATTTGTAACGAATTGTCAGTGTTGTTTTTCAAAATTTAATTTAACAAAATATGTGTTATTTTTTTACTCATATTTTTAGTACAAGTTGTGTATTTTGCTTTAATATATAAACATCAAAATAAAATTAAAAATATTATTGTAAAAATGATTTTATTCTCAATGTTTAATGTTAAATTTTATATCTGACATTTAATTTTATTTTGAGTAAATTTAAGACCCCTATTTTGCAGCTAAAAAAGATGCTTCAACTTTAAACAGCTGTTACTCGGTCAGTTTTAATCGCAGAGGAATGGAACTTTTTTTGTCCTTCTTGTTAGAATAGTGCTAAAAATTTACTAAATATCACTTATAGGATCGGGATACCGTATAAAAATTTAATTTCCGTAATTCTTTGTTGACTAATTAAATTTTAAATTAATTAATTAAAAATTAATTAAATTTTGTTGACTAAAATCGTTTTACAAATACTTCTTTACCATTTTTAAAACAGTTTTGCAATTGAGACTATATGTCTACCACTAACGGTTTAGAAACTAGCCGTTGGCCACCGTTGGGAGTGGACACACTATATATTTGTATGATGAATTGTATTCTATTGAAATAGAAAGCTCTTCATTATTTGATTAATTTATATCGTATTTGAATGAGTCCACCAAGCAACTATTTCCTATAGTATTTGAAACACAGACTTTTGATTTAGAAATCAGCGTGTTATCGGAGACACTCCTACGACATTCCTCCTATCTCTTCATTATCTTCTCTATCCAGGTAGATGTCGGCTTCTTACAAGTCAATATAATACTATATTGGTTTTATCCTAGCAACATAACTATAATCCTTTGATGTTTCCTCATAGAAATTCTTTAAAGTGCAGATGAGAGAAGACTGGAGTGAATGGGGTTATTTAGCCCGCGTTCATCAGCTTACGTCGAAGGGTACTCTGTAACGGGTTACAATTGATATGTGTAGATGAATGTTAAAACACTTTGATCGAAAGGGAAAGAACAAATTATCATTAAATTTTAACTAAATGTGGCATCAATAGAAAAAAATAATGGGGCAGGATGTAGTAAAAGTATACTATTACCTGGGGGTAAAATGAGACCTTTTTCTGGACTCCAGTCTTATTTTATTCATGTTTCGTTTGCTGATTTACCTGGACGATTAACCACTTACCAGTTTTTTGAAAAAAAAAATGCCTATTTTTTTATTACAAAAATCATATTTTCCTGCCATTTTTGTCGAAATACATTTGAAAAATGCATGCAAATATAAATTTATGTATTTCTGCTTTAAAGTTGGCTTCCTACATACATGCTAGGATGAGAGGAAATTTTTCTTTACGTACCTTGCATTTCCCATCCAGTCGAATTTTAGAAAAAAGTACTATTCAACTCTGTATCCGATATATCTGCATAAAAAAATCCGAAGAACTATCAGAGTTACTCACAGAAATTTCGCAATTATTGAAATCAGAATTTTCGAAATCACTGCTCACGATGCCATCCATTTATAGCTAATACAGAAACTTTAGATGCAAAAATAAAAATTATACTGAACCAGTTATCTGAAAGAAAAAGACTGACATATGCATACAATGTAATGCAGTCTTCTTAACACAAAAGTCAGATTATTTCTAACAGATTATTTCTAAATTTAACGCGTGTTTCACATAGAGCTAAAAAGCTAGGTAGCAGCAAAACATGTTTGTGGACGATTAATACCATTTATGAGCAAAGTTGTCAACTAGATTGAAATACACTCAGGAACATTGAAAATAGCGACCCAAGAAGAAAGCATCGGATTGAAATGAAATTTAATACACATAATGATACGGATGAGAGATTGACTTGATCTCAAAATAAAGACAATTAAACAAATACAGGGTGTGCAACGACGCAAATACAGGGCAACTTCAATAGCGCGTTGGACCACCTCCAGCTGCAATACATGCCGCCACACGGTCCGGCATAGAGTTGATTAGACACCTGATGTTGTCCTGAGGCAGATGGGTCCATAAATCTTGCACAGCCAACACCAAATCATGCACCGAATGACACGATGGCATCTGACGTTTTAGCTGATCCCACACATGCTCTATAGGGGACAAGTCGGGAGAGCGGGCCGGCCATGGAAGAGTCTGAAATTGACGTAGGAAGTCTTGAGCAACTCTTGCTGTATGCGGACGAGCATTATCTTGTTGGAAAATCGCCCCTGAGAGACCATTTAGGAAAGGTCCTACATGGGGTCGAAGCACCTCATCAACATAACGTTGGCCCGTTAAGTTTCCATGAATCACAATTAGAGTGGACCGGCTATCATAGGCTATGGCCCCCCAAACCATTACACCAGCTGTGCGGGCAGTGTGACGTGGAACAGTGTGGGAGGAATTGTACCGCTCACCAGGGCGCCTCCACACCCGTACACGGTTGTCATCTGTCCCCAAAACAAACCGGGATTCATCACTAAACACAACCTTTTGCCAATCTGTGACATTCCACGTTGATCTGGCTTGGCACCACTGTAGACGCAGTCGCCGATGTTCCGGTGTTAAAGGGAGTGCACGAAAAGGGCGCTTGGATTTTAGACCTGCTTCTGCAAGGTGTCTGGAAATTGTTTGGGGAACAATTGCTACGCCTACGTCTGCTCGAATCGTTGAACGAGTCACTGTGGGGTCCACGAGTGCTTGCCGCACGATCCTTCGATCCTCTCTTCTCGTGGTCTTTCTGGTCGCTCCAGACCCGATTCTCCGCACGTGGGTACCTTCTCGTGTCCACTGCTCCCAACATTTTCTAACGGCACACTCCGAACGATCCACCTGGCCAGCAACACGGCGCGTCGACCAGCCTGCAGTTTTCATTCCGATGATCAGGCCTCTCTCAAACTCGCTTAACTGTGAAAAATGTCTTCTAGCACGTTTACCTGGCATGTTTCGCTTACCAAAGTCTTCCTTCAATCAGTAGGTAATCGTCGCGTTTATGAATCTTCGATTTTGCGCTGGCTTATATAGCACCTTCTTCCTGATTGTAGCGCCATCTCGGCGTGTATGAGCATGCGTATTGGCACAAAAATTGCATCATTTGCATATCACATTACGCTGTACTTATTTGCAAAGTTTCGTAATTGTACATAGCTTTCTTCTTGGGTCGCTATTTTCAATGTTCCTGAGTGTATACTGGATATATAAAATGAAAGTTAGAAAATGCGACGACCGTACGTAGCACGAGCAAATCCCACTGGATGAAAATATGTTGCCCGTGTGAGGTAAAAGCAGAATAATAAGTGGTTAATCATTACCATGATTGAATTGGTGATAATTATTACCACATTCTTTGTGCAACTGCAAAAACTGAAGAATTTATGGGTATATTGGAGACCGGGGAACATCTGAACGGTTCACATAAATATAGCTTTTTCTCATAACCAGATTAATTTCTATAAACAAAAATTACTATATGTTAAAACATTAAAATTTAAATAAATGAGTGAATAAATAAAAAATTATGTATAGTAAAGTAAACCTATAAACAGTGTTTTGACTAGTGAGGGCAAACAAAATGTCGAAGAGCTTCAAGATTTTTTTACCCTGCACTGTAAAAAAAATTCAAGAGGTTACTAAAAATTTCTTAGTAAATTTGTATTCCACAGAATTTTTTAGTAACCATTACAAACTTTTTTTTTGCAAGCGAAACAAGCATTTCTTTTGTAAACTGAACAAAAGAATTTTTTGTATAACTAACTTAAAAATTTTTAGTATGAGCCACAAAGCAAATTTTAGTAATAGCTCCAAAATTACTTTTAATGATCATTACGTGCAACCGAAGCGGTGGAGCTTCCTTGGAGCTGCATCCAGACTTCTGAAGCGGAATATTTTCCGCAAAACCGCAATAGATGGCAGCACAAAACACTCTTAACTGCTCCGACAGGATTTTCATAATCCCTTTATTAACGAGACACTACAGACATTCGGGGTATATTTGCCGGTGGCGAGTTTCGAACCCAGGACCTTTTAGACTGGAGTCTTTTACCATAAACACTATGCTATCAAGGCCACACCAACTGAGTTTTAGTAAGAGCTATTAAAAGTATAAAACTATTAACTCTATTCGTTGCTAACTTTTTTCTAGTAATTCTTACAGATTTTCTAGTAACCGACTAAGATTACTAAACATTTTTTAGTAATTACAAGGATCACTAAAGTTTTCTTAGTAGATCGACCTTTTTTTTTTTACAGTGTGCATCTACAGGTACAGTCATGGCTGGTAATTTTTTTCAAATTAATAAACATATAACTAGGGTAAAATTGCGATGTTTACATCTGGTCCATGTTCACATGTGCCCCAGTTTTCTTTACGTCTGTTTTCATGGCGCCTGATTTGTGTGTATCTACTTCATGCATTGCATCTCAACGCATTTCGTCGTTCACTTTTAAAACTATAATTTTTTTTTTCTTCCGATTATATAAAAAAAATCCTGAATGTATCTGATCTCATTCATGCAAATTGTGATATTGTACTATCACTTGTTCTTTTATAATTACACTGATAAACAAGGTTTCTGTTTCTAACTAAGTATGTGGTGACTTTTATATTTTAGATGGTGCTGTGAAAGAATATGCCATTAAAAAGTTTCCATCACCCACAGATTTTTAAAAAATTCAAAATCTTGAAAATCTGAATTTTGTAGTATTTATTCAACACATATAACTCATAAAATTTATCATTTGGTATTTTAGAAGTGACAAACTTTTAAATAAACACTTACAAAGCTTAAAATTAATATTTAAAATGCTGAAAGTATGCATTATTTATAAAGTTTCAGAAAAATACAGAAGAATTTTTGTAAAAAGAAATGATATTAATAAGAAATTTCATACTTTATGTAGCGGTAAATATCTTATGTGTGGCTGCACACTTGTAGGCCATTGTTCCAAGTTATATTGACAATTTAAAGTAGATATTAAGCCACTTATATCATTACAATAGCATAAATCATCTTTTCTTGAAAAAATGTCGAATATTTCTTATGTCAATCTCGATAAATAGATATCTTTGTCTTGTTTTTCAGGATATTCCAATCTTGCAATCTTGATCCAAGTAATTCTGAGCTTTTCTTTGATAAATTTAAGTCTCTCACAAAATCATTTAATTCTTTTTGAGTAATTAGGTGTGGTTCTTCATTTATGCCAGGAGAATAGTTCATATCAGATGTAGAGGAAGTTTCAGTTTCATCATTTTCCATTTCTACTGCTGCATCATCATATGTAAAATTCTCTGGAGGTTTCGGCATTTGTAAATCATCATTGTGTAATGCTGGTCACATTGCTGAATCTAAGTTCGGGTTCTTAATTTTATATTTACTTCTTGCAGAGAATCCTTTAATTTTTGTAGTACATTAGTAGCAGTCAGTTATGTGATCCTTCGGCATGCGCCATATCATGAATATAACAAATGAAATACACATTTTTGTACCTTTCATCGACGCCCGGAGGTTTGTAGCACATCGTGTACAACAAGAATGGGGTACCCATTTCTTATCTTGTTCACCTACTTGGTATCCAAAGTACACATGGTAGACAGTCTTTATTAACAGCGTGAAAGCGCATCCATGCTTTTTCAAAGTTAGCTCCCCGCACACATAGCAAAAATAATCGGGCTCATTAATGCATCCTCTAGACAAGTTTTATATATTGTAGAGGAAAATATGATAATTATAATGAAAATTTAATTAAAAAGTCTTACAGAACAAAGAAATAGTAGTACACTCGCCCCGAAACTTTCAACTGTCATGGATTTGCATTAAAGTCAAATACTGTGGGGTGGCTAGAGCTGTCTGTTCAAGGTCGCTAACATAAAATTTGTTAGGGGGACATCTGTCTCTACTCTCTTGCTGTATCTTATATCGTTGTAATAAAAAAAGAATGTTTGTGTGAATCAAATACATAAAAGAGAATAATGTAATATAATTATAATGCCTATACGATGCCTACATACTCTAAAAACGTATAAATGAAATTTCTCAAAATTGGAGGGTGATAAAAATTTTTTACAAACATATTATTTTTCAGCAGCTTGAAATCTATAAGAAACACCCACCGTATATTGAGAAATAGAAAATTCGTTAAAATTTGTTTATCAGTGTTATTTTAACTAATTTTCACTTAACTTTCGAGGCATTTGGTACATATAACTTATTAGAATATTTATTAGTAAAAACTAAGCGATTCTAGTAAGGTTGTTTGTCTGTATGGTACGTAAAATACCTAGAAAAAAAGTGAAATACCTGAAGTAAATGAAACTAAATAAGCTTTGTCGAAAAGGGTCCTTATCGCCAACCTTTTGTGTTGCAGCGAAGGTTTAATCGAAGGTTCTCGCGCTAATCTTCTGGGATGCGACCTTCTAATGGATTTGCATCGCTGCCTACGGCCGAAACTGTCTTAACGCTGGGAACAAAATTTGTTAGGAAAAATGATAACATTTCTGGCATCACAAACGAATAGAGAGCAGGGCTCTGGACCGTGGAAAAGATGAAACGTTAATTTGTGTACTCCGGAATGAGGAATACCTTTGTTTCGAGTAATCAAATGATAATGAAGTTATGTAACAACTATGGTTTGACTTTAACTGTAAAAGCGGTTGTTGTTGTTGTTGTAATGTTCTACTCTTACATTTATATATTTGTGTTTTTTTAAATACACTGTTAAAATCTTTCATTTATTGATAGATTACCTTTTGGGAAATTTGATTAGAAAATTTTCTTCTTATTAGAAAAACGGAATCTCTCCGTATATCTGTCGTTATTTTAAGATTACAGAATTTTGAATACTGAATTATTACTGTAAAAATCTATCATTCAATGAGATTGCTGTCTTTTTGATCACCACGCATGCGCTTCAAAAAAAAAAAAAAAAAAAAAAAAAAAAAAGATGGTTGCAAAAACGAAATTTTTCTTAAAATAAATAAATAAATAAATAAACGGAAACATTCCGGCAACTTCGCTGCAAGCTTTTTCCGTAAATTGCCGGAAATTTTTTTATAGTATGTATACAGTCAAAATCAGTTTATACGAAAAGCAAGGAAATTATAAAAATAATCGTACTCACCATTACTCTTAATATATATGAAATAATAAATATCCTAAAAGCACTATAATTATATTAATTACTACTAATCAGGGCTGTAGCTAGAAGTGTATAATAAGTGGGGATCATGAACATGTAGGGGGACTCATATTTTCTCTCTCTCTGACGCAGAAAGAATTATTAGTGCATTTATCGCATTGTTGGTGATTTGTTTCTTATTAAACTGTTTGTAATAATTTCTTTTTATGCTAAAAAAAGAATCTGATGCATAATGAAAAATTCGAGTGTGTAACTAGTGGGAAATTAAACATCATGTTCAGTGCCTGATTTAGGGCAGGGTCTTCGGGGCACAGGCCCAGGGCCTCCAATTTTCAGGGGCCCGCAAATGCTGCTGAAAGGTTTTCAACTATTGTCCAAAATCAATACAACTGCTTACAAAATCTAGTGGAATTTTACATTTCATTCAACATTCTACTGTGTTCACATTTTATTTTTACAACATTGTGTATTTTGGTTGAGACATCCGTATTTAATCACTTTATTATAGTGAATATTTTCTTTTATCTTTATCAGTTTAAAAATACGTTGTATTTTTAATTTTTATTTAATCATGTTCCTGTTCTTGTCAAATTATTTGGGGTTGGTGAGTGCAGTTCATAGGCGGCAGAGTCCCACAATATTTTAAATAACTATAGTTTGGTATTGCGGAATATTTCTGATTAGTTGTTGCATATTTTATCATTCCAGACATATAAACTTGCGTAGAAAAAGATAATTATCAATACACATTCTTATATATGCTTATATTCATACATATCCATACACTACTTCTACTTATTTAGATTTCATATTTTGAAATAGTTATTTAAAATCCTAAACAAATGATTATAATATTTAATTTTTTAATTGGTATTTAAAAGTGATTCAATCGTGAAGTCTGTCGTGGTTATCTTAATAATAAGTAACTTTTTTTTTTTGGGGGTGGGGGGGGGATCTCAATCTTTTTGTAAGCAACTTTCCAAGGGGGCCCCCTGTAAGCATCTGTGCCCAGGGCCCCCAAATTTTTAAATCGGTCCCTGATCATGTTAGCTTCATATGTGCAAACAGGATGTGCGAGCGTTGAAACACTTATTATAGTTACAGTTTAGTATTTCTGCAAAACTGCAAAAGGGCCTTAAAACTAAATTAGATTTTTGAAAATAACTTCATTTGGATTTTCGGAACAAAAATTTATTTACTAACCTTGGTATCTTTTCTTGGGGGAGGCACAGAATGTTTTAGGGAAGGCTGAGTCTCTCTTGGCAGCCTTCTAGTTACGGCCCTGTTACTAATTATTGCTCTAACTCTCCCAGTGTTAAAATCTCTATATACAGGGGAGAGTGGGGATGAATGGGACAACAGAAATTTATAAATGTTCCACAAAAATAAATAATTTGATAATTTACCTGATAGATGGTAGCACTGAGGTCATTCAACAGACATAGTTTTAAAGCAATATCCATAACAGAAGATTAGCTATTGTACAAAGTGTATTTTTCAAGAACCAAAGTAAATTTATCTGTTTAAACTTTTTAGTATTTAATTGATAGTTAACTTTCTCAAAACCTTATAATTTTTTTATGTTAAAATGGTATAATCTCTTGTTTTACTTATCACGCAAATGAACAATATTGACAGTGCTTGCTAAGCGTAATCGCTGTTTTATATAACCATGTGGCTATGGGGATGAATGGGACAGTGTTTATGGGGATGAATGGGACTGTTACATTCATCCCTAGGGCTATTCCATAACATATAAAATTACATTTTGTCATTACCTAGAAACCATATGTTAAGAGGAGAAAACGAGGCCACTGTCGTGTTCTAACCGATACACCAGAAAAACAATATTTAGAAGAAAAAAAATGAAAAAAAAAAACAGAAATTAATAAGAAAAATGAATTGCCTGCCTTCAATAAATATTTTTAGTAAAAGTATGAACAGTAAGTGATGAATCTGACAATTTATCACTTCATGATGTGACATGATTTCAAGTGATATGGATCACCAAGTTTGCAGCTTGGATAATATAATAGAAGACGACTTTCTCCTAACAAAGATATGTGGAAAAAATATTTATCATTACGTTGCTAGGGTTTTAAAGAACAATAATGATAACCTTCAAGTACAATTATTGAGAAAAAAGGATAATAATTCCTTATTTTAATATACCGATCCACCAGAAATTTATTTTGTTAATTTGGAGGATATTGTTATGAAACTAGCAAAGGTCTAGACCTCTGGGAACTGCCAAAACCAAAGGACTCTTTGTTGTCATTTGATATTAGCTTCAGTCAATATGTAGTAAAATAAAATGTATCACTCAGTTTTCAGATAAAATATGCTTGGAATAATTTTATTTACCTGTCCCATTCATCCCCACCATCGTGATGAATGGGAAAGTATGCATGCATGTTTAAAAAAAATTATTAAAAATTTAAAAAACAATTGTTTATTGAAATCAGCATGTCAATAAGTTGCTAAATGCTGAAGTATTCTTTAAGTAATATTTTTTAAATTAACAACTGTATACAACTTATGTTATAAGTAAAAATGCAAAAATTGTCGCATTCATCCCCACTCTCTCCTACTACGGTAACGTATGTGGCACAAAAATCACGATTATTTCTTAATTGTTTAATCGCAACGTCCAATTCCTTGGTTAGATTTGGGCTGTGGTAAATTGGATTTATTTATGTTTTGTTCCTTCACTGCAATTATGGAGCTTCAAAATATCATTATTTATATTTTTTTTCTGTTCTTTATATTTAAAAATAAATATATAAATGTCATGAATTTTAAACTTTTCAGTTTCAAATTAAAGTTATGTATTATAAATGAAATGAATGAAAGGATTATATTATTATATTTTAAATAATTAATGAAATACGAAAAAATACCTCGGGTGCAATATTTTGCGATTTATTTATTAAATGATCTGAGCCAGGCTAGCATAAAAATACTGATTTCTTGATTTATTTGCACAAATGTCATATATGCACCACAGAGGCGCGCTATTTTTCTGACGCCAAGTCGGCGAAAACTTCATTTTCAAATACCAGTTACATGCATATTTTTTAACTAATTACTATTATTTTAAAAAGGAAATAATAAATAAAAAAAATTAGTTAATAATTGTAGAATAAAAAAATTATATCATTTAAAAAAAGAAAATAAAAGTAAACAAACAGTTTATTAATAAATAAATAACAATAGCCGAGTTACTATGTGAGGTACATATACTAATTGCCATATTGTTGCAATCGCGCCAATGTGATGTGCATATGACATCTGTGTCTATTTCTCTAGCAGAATCTTCTAATTTGGCAAATAATTGCGCAATTGAAATAAATTATGAATAAAAGCAATATGATTTAATGCTTAGTATACATTCAAGGGAGGCTGTTCCGCTTCTGTATTGTGATCTTGTAACATCGCCTTGGCGACAAACACAGCCCACGCCAATTATACGCCAATCGGCAATTTAGTGTAACCCTGCTCACGTGTTGTGTGACGCAGTGGATTGAGAGAAACGGTCTCTTAGCAATAAGCTCTGAATGCTGCAACAAGCGGCGACTCTAAAAAAATAAACATTCCATTAAAATTAGTCTACTTGCTATTTCTTTTTAATTTACTTTTTCTTTTTAATTTAGTACACCTCCGTACATTTTGGTCTTAGCGACCCGGAGGTATGATCGAGCCAGCCTATTGAGTTAAATACTTGAATTTATCGAATTTCGTCAACAAGATGAATAATGTCGGAAACTGAAATAAAAGCGTTGAACAGAAGGCGAGGGAATATCAAGGCCCAAGTCACCAGGATATTTAACGTTACGGATGGAAAAACCTTCAATTTATCCGAATGGAAAGCCCACCTGGACTTACTGTCGAAAACAGAAGAAAAGTTTGAAGCTCTTAAACTAGAGTATTATAGAATAATACAGGAAGAAAAGTTGGAAGAAATTGAAAAAACACTCAGTCAACTGGACGAAGATATTCTAAAACTAGAGGTAAGCTTAAAATCCTCTATTAATGCTTATTATGAAAATACTGATTCAAATAAAAAATCCATTGAACAGGACCAAGCTAAAACGTCTAGCATTAAGCTACCTAGGGTCATATTGCCGGTTTTTAGTGGCAGAATTGAAGAATGGTCCGTATTTAAAAGTACTTTTAATGAGCTTATTAATGATAATTCAAATTTAAAAGATAATGAAAAATTATTTTATTTGCGTTCTGCTTTGACTGGTGAAGCGAGGAGTTTGCTTACACCAGATGAAAATTATGTTTCACTTTTCAATGCGTTAGAACAAAGATACGAGAATAAAAGAGTTATGGTAGATTGTCATATAAAGAATATTTTAAATCTTTGTGTAATTAAACAAGAATCCGCTAAGGATCTGCGCATTTTGTTAGATAGCGTAAAGAAGAATTTAAGGGCTCTAAAGATCTTAAAGTATGATAGAAATAATTTCTCGAACGCAATTTTGCTGAATATTATTCTAAATAAACTAGATAACGAAACTCGTAAACAATAGAACTAACATTAAAGGATAATAAAGTGCCTAATTTTGATGAATTTTTAGAATTTCTTGAGCGAAGATGTCAAATCTTAAATAGTATAAGTTCCAACGTATCCTCTAAATATACTGCAAAATCCTTATTCATAAAAACAAACAAACCTCAAAGTAAATGTTGCGTAATCTGTAAAACCAAAAACCACCCCTTATATCATTGTGTTAAATATAAAAACATGAAGTTAAGTGAGCGAATTAACCTTGTTAAGAAAAATAAACTTTGCTTCAATTGTTTAAGTTCAGCCCACCTCATTAATTATTGTAATTCAAAAAGCACTTCTCATGTTTGCAAGAGTGCAAGCCACCATTCTTCATTACATAATTATACAACACTAGTAAACAATCCTATAAACAATCTCCCAATACATGAAACAATAAATAGCAATTTTGTTTCGGAAGATTTATCACAAAACGAAACTACTGCTCATTCATTTTTTTCATATGAAAATGATAATAATAAATCTGTTTTAATTAGCACTGCAATAATTTATTTGACAGATGTAAATGGCATCAAAATTCCTTTCAGGGCAATATTAGATTCCGCATCGCAGAATTGTTTTTGTACATTTAAAACAGCACAAATATTAGGCTTGAAAAAAGAGAAAATAAATATTCCTGTAAGTGGAATAAATAAATTGCCTGTTTACTTTAAATCTAGAATCAAATCAAAGTTGCCAAAAAAATGAATAGTACCAGTTATGATATTGAGTTATTAATCGTTCCAAACATCTGTGACTTCACGCCCTCGAAAAAGATAAACATATCAGATTTAAAAATTCCATCAAATATTTGTTTAGCGGATAAACAATTTAACATTCCAAGCAGTGTGGAGATAATTATCGGTGCTGAACTGTATTTTTCTCTTTTAAATGAAGAAAAAATAAAGTTAGGCAATAACTTATATTTGCAATCAAGTATTTTCGGTTATATTGTATCTGGTTGTATTTATGACAAAACAGTAAATAATAATAATACTAATTATTGTTTCTTAACAAAAAATCTTGAAATACTTAATGACACTTTAAAGTCTTTCTGGGAAATTGAAGAAGTACAAAATTTAAAACCCTGTAACAGTGAAGAATTAGAATATTGCAATGATCACTTCGATAAAACGCACTTCAGGAAACCGGATGGTAGGTTTGTGGTCACGATGCCGTTTAAACCACAGGTTTTAGAACGCGATTTGGGAAATTCTAAAAATCTTGCTTTGAAAAGATTAAACTCTCTGTGGCAACGTTTAGATCGAGATCCTGTTATGAAAAATTTATACACAAAATTTATTAAAGAATATAGAGATTTAAATCACATGCATGAAATAAAAGAAAACACGAACTTTAATGATGGCTATTACTTACCACATCACGGCGTTTTACGACCCTCTAGTAAAACCACAAAACTACGCGTTGTTTTTGGCGCTAGTGCCAAGTCAACCAACGGAAAATCTTTGAATGATTTATTATGTAAGGGTGGAGTTCTGCAAGATGATCTTTTTTCGATATTAATTAGATTTAGAAAGCATATTTATGCTTTTACTGCGGATATTAAACAAATGTTTAGGATGATAGAAATAAATCCCTCCCAGTACAAATATTTAAAAATTTTGTTGAAAGACAGTATGTCATCCCCGGTTAAGGTATTTCAGCTAACAACAGTTTCGTATGGAACATCTTGTGCCCCCTACTTAGCCACCAAAGTATTACAACAATGAGCTCTAGATGAGAAAAAGGAATTCCCGTTAGCATCGAAAATTGTTTTGAAGGACTTTTATATGGATGATTGCCTATCGGGCTCATCCAATTTAGAAGAATTCAGATTAATGAAATCGCAATTAACAGAACTCCTCCTAAAGGGAGGGATGATTTTACACAAATGGTGTACCAATGAGGTCCAATCTACTGATAATCACATGTTTCCCCTGGACAGAAATTCTGAAGAAATAACTGTTAAAACATTAGGGATGTTGTGGAACAGTTTCAGTGATACCTTTAGGTATAAAGTTAATATTAACACAAAAAGTGATTTCACAAAAAGAGATGTACTTTCGCAAATTGCCCGCATTTATGATCCTCTCGGTCTCTTAGGGCCAGTGATTGCTAAAGCATGCCGGAGCTGTGGCTTCTTAAAATAGAGTGGAATGAGAAGCTGCCCTCTCATGTTGCCAAACAATGGGAAACCTTCCTCGAAAGTCTTAAAGAACTGGAATCCATTGAAGTACCAAGATGCTTCCTAGCTGTGAACCAATCAGTGGTGCTAAATGGTTTCGCAGATGCGTCTTCCAAGGCTTATGGCGCAGTGATATACATGCAAACATCTAGTTCTAGTGAAACCATCAGTCACTTATTATGTAGTAAATCCCGCGTGTGTCCAACCAAAGTAATAACAGTGCCACGTCTCGAACTGTCAGCATGTCTTCTGGCTAAACTCACTAACAAGGTCTTAAATTCATTAGACAAACAAGTAGCTTCAGTCAATTTGTTTTCTGATTCAACTATTGCTTTAACTTGTATAGACACTGCTCCTCATCTCCTGAAAACGTTTGTGGGAAACCGCGTTGTGCAAATTAAGGAACAAACTAAGAACTTTCCATGGTTTCATATTCCGTCAGAACACAATCCAGCTGACTTGATATCAAGAGGTGCAAGTGTAGAAAACCTTTCTTCTAACCAGTTGTGGTGGCATGACCCGCCTCTTTCAATTCTTGAAGAAACAATAGCAAAAACTGACTCTAATATAAGTGACATTTAAAGATGAACATTATTCTAGTGAGCTTAAAGCTCCCAGCAACTTGACATTCGCTATTCATACTGACTCTAATTTGTGTGATAATTTAATTAATCTTAGCAATAATTTCCAAAAATTAATTAGAATTTTAGCTTATATTTTCAGATTCATACATAAATGTAAAAAAGCAACATCTGCATCCGGCCCTCTGTTGCTGGAGGAATTAAGAAACGCAGAGAATTATTTAATAAAAGATATACAGGTAAAGTATTTCAAATATGAAATTTCGGCCCTCCAAACGGGATCTTCGGTTCATCGCGCAAATAAGTTAAAATTCTTAAATCCCTTTTTAGATGGAGATAGCTTATTGAGGGTGGGAGGAAGACTAGCAAAATCAAATTTGAATTTTGACCATAAACACCCCATTATACTTCCGGCGAGCTGTCGCTTGACGAAATTAATTTTTCAATATTATCATAAACGAGATTTTCATGTAGGACCCCAAGCTCTTTTGAACACTGTGCGTCAAAAATATTGGCCTCTCGGTGGCAGAAATATTGCGCGTAAAATTGTACATGAGTGTTTACAATGCTTTAAAATTAAACCTATAACGGCTAGTCAAATGATGGGGGATCTCCCTCCTGAAAGAATAGTGCCCAGTTCCCCATTTTCAAATGTGGGATTAGATTTAAATGGGCCTTTTGAAATAAAATATAAAGGTCAAAGAAAGGGTACTTTTCAGAAAATCTATGTTGCCATATTTGTATGTATGGTCACTAAAGCTGTGCACTTGGATTTTGTCTCAGATTTGACATCCGAGGCTATAATAGCAACTCTAAAAAGATTCTTCGCTCGTCGTGGGAAAAGCTCTGTAATCTTTAGCGACAATGCTACAAATTTCGTTGGGGCTTCAGCAGAACTAAAACGTTTACGCAGACTTGTTAAGAGTGATGAAGTTTCGAACTTTTAGCTTCTGAAGGTATTAACTGGACGTTCTCCCCTCCTAGGGCGCCAACTTTTGGTGGCCTTTGGGAGGCAGGAGTCAAATCTTTCAAATACCACTTAAAAAGAGCTATGGGCTCAGCTCATCTCACGATCGAGGAATTCCTGACAGTTATCACACAGATAGAGGCTATTTTAAATTCGCGACCACTTTGTCCTTTGTCAACAGATCCTGACGATCTTCAGGTGTTGACTCCTGGTCACTTCCTCATAGGAAAGCCTCTTAATTTAATTCCAGAACCCAATTTAAGTGAGGTCAAAGATAATTTGCTAAATAAATGGCAAAGGACTCAAAAATTAACGCAGTTAATATGGAAACATTGGCAGAATAATTATCTGAGCCAGTTACAAGAAAGGAATGAGTGGCTATTTAAAAAGCCAAATATTCTGCCAGGAATGCTAGTTTTGCTTAAGGACTCACAACTGCCCATTTGCACTTGGTCACTAGGCCGCATTAATAAGGTATTCCCAGGTGCGGGCAGGATATTCAGGGTAGTTGAAGTTCGTACCGTTAAGGGTAATTTTAAACGACCTATTTCAAAAATAAGTATATTACCTATTGAGGACAACATCATAGATCCTAAACTTTAAATGTGCTTTATTATGTATTAATTTTTCATGTATTATTTGTGTTTATTTATTTATTTATTTATTTTTGCTTATAATTTGTATCATGTTCTGTTATTATTTGTATTGCATATGTATCTTGAAATATAAAAATATTTCAACGCCGGGCGGGATGTTCCGCTTCTGTATTGTGATCTTGTAACATCGCCTTGGCGTCAAACACAGCCCACGCCAATTATACGCCAATCAGCAATTTAGTGTAACCCTGCTCACGTGTTGTGTGACGCAGTGGATTGAGAGAAACGGTCTCTTAGCAACAAGCTCTGAATGCTGCAACAAGCGGCGATTCTAAAAAAAATAAACATTCCATTAAATTTACAGTCTACTTGCTATTTCTTTTTAATTTAGTTTTTCTTTTTAATTTAGTACACCTCCGTACAGGAAGCCAAACTGGTCCCCAAGGGCGGGTAGTTAAAGTAGCTTCATAAAGCTAGCATAAAATGTTCAGTCTGAACTTTGTGGATGCCATTTTTAGACGGGTCTTTTCTTTATGCAAAATCATGGTACTGAAGCTAAGTTCCTAAATAATTAATTATTGCAAAAGACATGAATGAGTATAGTCATGAAACTGATTACTTTTTTCCTCCCGGAAATTCGACTAACAGCGTCATTAGCATTGCAATTTTCGAGTTATTGCACTTATTGCTTTTATTTCATTAGTGACAAAAGAGGCATTAAAATGTTCGTTAAGGGTGTCTTCGACAAAACGGATTTCCATCTTCAACAGCTCGAAATTTTCCGATACAATTTCAGGCACATTTTTAAATGTAGAAACATGAAACTTGCTGAGGGGATTTTTGAAGAGACGTATAAGGTGCCGTGTGATGCCTTTTTATGCTCAATTCATTAGAATTTGATTTATAAACAATAACCTTCTCAGTATGACCCTTTTTTCCGTTTGCAGATCTCCCGCTTCGGAAAATTCGGTTCAAAATGCTGTTTTTGATTGCTTTTTTTTTTGCAATATTTGCTGCATTTATCAGAGAATTGATAATTACAATAAATAAAATACTTTCTAAATAAGAGAATTTGAAAGTTTGGTGGATTAGAGAGCAAAAATGACTTTAAAAATAAATCGGAAAATAAGCAGTTTGAATCGAAATACACCCTTAATGTGGTTCAGAGTCTGACTTTAAAATAAAAAAGACGATTCCTAGTCTGAGCAGTCTCATTCGCGCGGTAAAAGTAAAAGGGTGGTAGTGGTGCTCATCCTAATCTATTGCGAGCATCATTTAGGAAACCTCAATAATGTATACAATTTCACATTGCTTGAAATAGCGCAACATAATTAAATGCAAATATTTTCCCCCCTAAAAAGTGCAATTTTTACGAAAAACGTGTAAAACGAACTCTTTTGTACGACCCTGTAAATGAATAACAAATGCTTCGCACACTAAATATTCTACAAAAAGCATGTTTCAGTACACCTTTTCAATTCATGTGAATTTCGTTATGCTCGTAACAGAGTAACATCATTAAAATACGCCGAAAACATTTTTCCTTCATATACCATAATATAGCGAAATAGTTTTATGTTTCTCTGTATATATACTGTAAATGCTACAAATAACATTTTCTATGGGAATCATCTTTTAGTGAATCTAGATAATGCATACAAGTTACATTATGTTCAAAGTAATGTAGCATCGTTAAAGTACACGGCAAATGATTTTTCCCATAAACTATAACGTAATGAAATATTTTTGATTGCTCCTGTAAATGAACTTTTACCGCTACACACTTCATTTTCAATACCGAACATTATCAGGGTAGACCTTACACTGTTAAAAATAAAGATGAAAAACCGGTTGCATTTGGCGCCGAGGGGTGGAAAGGTGTTACCATTTGTCACCCGCGGGCTTGAAAATGTGTTTGGGGTGCCGTTGGGTGTTTCACGCTAATTAGGGTGCCGCGCAATGCATACGGTTGGAAGATTTGCACCCCTTAGTCATTTGCACCAGCTATGTGAGGTGTATCCTTGCCCTTCAACTCGCTATCACTGGTGGATCAACACAGCAATTTTTTCCTACGATGACTATCACCGCCATACGCTATCTCAATTTCGTTTAGAACTTCTCTTGGTTAATTTTTGGTGAGCTTTATTATATAAAGCATTTCAGGACATTTGAATATTTCAGGGAGATTTTGAAGGTGAACTTGATGATCGAGTGGTTATAATCAGGCGTTGTGGGTTCGATTCCGTCAAGGGCCAAAAGTCGGTTTGTGTATTTTTTATTTTTTTATTACTGGGCACTCTGGATTAAGGGTGCCATCTTTTCACCCTAATTAAAGGTTCCATTTTGGCTCCTTTAGGGGTGTCACCAGTGAGACAAGTCTTTTACCCTTAAAAGGTGCAATGTGTCACCATTAGTTTTAACAGTGTACTAATGTATATTAGTTTCATCACAAACTGAATATATTTTCATGACTTAGAACTCGAAGAGACAGACAGATAAACGGCGAGACAGATAAACCCAATTCGTAAACACTTTTCAACTCAGTTGGAACATGCTTGTAAGAAAGGGAAAATTTGCTTTGTACATAGCTTTTTACAATAAATATTTACTATAAAAATCATTTCATTTTTCAGATTTTTATTTGCAACTTTGACTCACAATTATTTCTTTTCTGGTTATTGCGTTTATCAATTTTTTTTTATAATCGTTGATACAAAAGAAATATTCTAAGGCAAAGCATTTTTGAAGTAACTTTTTTTCAAGCCGATAAGGCCGGATGATAACCTCGTTTCAAATCTTTTCCGCGCACACGTATCATTCATTCGTCTATTCAGGGATGATCATCGTGTTACAAATCCTGTCTTCATTTTCTTCTCTTGGACGAGGACTTTCCATGCGTGGCATGGAAGTAAAAATTTTCAGCTTCACTGCAATAAAAGAAGTGGGTGACGCTGCCTTTTCTCCCAAACCATTGTCGTTTATGAGCATCTCTATCCAAGAAACAAAGAAACAGCTTCGTTCGTGTGTTTCCATTTTACAGGTGGCTAGCTCATTAACACGTGGGTATTCAGTAACAGCCGAAATCCGTTATGTGTGGTTGAGTGGATATTTTCCTCCTCCTCTATTCAATTACGATGTCACAGATATCAGAAAATAATTAGGTAACTAGAGTAAAGCAGGAAATGGAATGAAGACTTCATATAATTTTAAGAATGTCACTATTTTTTTTTTAAAGAGCAGACTATTTTTAAACTTATTTTTCTGAGGGAGTAAAACTAAATAATTTTTTGTACAAAAAAAAAAGTAGTAAGTTTGGAGATTTTTATTTAAAAAACATCATAAATTTGTGCCGAAAAGCATTTATTAAAGCTTCCTTGCTTAGTAACCACAATCCACTTTGTCATTTATTATTAATACTTGGAGAGATACCTTTTGGCGTTTATTATCGAATCGAGAATTTGGTAGTTTTTTCCGGACAAAAAAAAAAAAAAACAAGTAAGAAAAATCATGCGTTAAGCATAGATTATGAAGCACTTTCCAACACTTAATGAAATCTTTAACAAAACTTTGTTATTTAGGGAAATAATAGTGTATAGCCAAATATACCCAAATATGTATTCCAGTACATTAGAACAGCCCTGTATTTCATATGTCAGTTCATATAATGGGAAAATTTAGCTTAGCAAGAAAATACCCAGTAGCTTGAAATTTCTTTTTCAGCAATTCATACTATTAGATGGAAACATACTTGAATATTTTTGTTCAGCCCTGTAGTTTACATTGTACCTTTATTACACGTCAGCATTAGGCTAAAATTTATTGTAAACTAAAACACTTTTAAAACAACTGAAATCACATTCTCATAAATCATCATTCATAGGCGTCTATGTACCGAATTCTTTGCGTGGCCCTGTATATCCCTTTATCTATATTCTGCAAACATTTCTCAATAAATTAAATGCAGCTCAGCGAACAAATGCATAGCTTATTTAAGAACCATGTTTAAATAATTTACGCTCATATTCAGTAACGTTGGTGAGCTCTTTTGGGGAGCCCTGTATATCAACTATAACATTTATACGCACCATATAATGTGCATATATTTAGCGAAATATAAACGCGAATATCATAATTAAAATGCATTTCATCATCGGACACATATACGGTACTTCGGAAAGAATATACTATTTGAAATCTTTTGTATGGCCCTGTAAATGCTATGTACTTCATATTATGCAAAACAGTAGCGTATAATTTATATTAAGCTTCAGTGACATATATCAATTTTATTATACATGAAAAATCTTAATATATTTAAAATATGTCACACACAATTCCCCCTTTTACCATTATCTAATGAAATTCTTTTGTGTGGCCCTTTAAATGAATAATAGCTACATTTTCACCTTATATTTTATAGAATGCATATTTTAATATGTTTGACAGGGTATAACATCTTTAAAATTCCTTTGAAACATTTTTTTCCCATAGGCCGTAATGTAATAGGAAACTTTTGATTCGCCCTGTAGATAAATTAATCATGGTAGAATCTTCATTTTCGATAGGACTTGTGCTAGGGTAAACGTCAATAACGTCCTAAAATTTCATGGCAATCCGAGTATATTAACGATTTTCCCCCATGGGCCGTAATGTAATAGAAAACTTTTGATTCGCCCTGTAGATAAACTAATCATAATGGAAACTTCATTTTCAATAAGGTTCATGCTAGGGTAAACGTCAATAACGTCCTAAAATTTCATGGCAATCCGAGTACATTAACGATTTTTCCCCATAGGCCGTAATGTAATGGGAAACTTTTGATTCGCCCTGTAGATAAACTAATCATGGTAGAAACTTCATTTTCAATAGGACTTGTGCTAGGGTAAACGTCAATAACGTCCTAAAATTTCATGGCAATCCGAGTATATTAACGATTTTTCTCCATACGAAGTAATGTAATGGGAAACTTTTGGTTCTCTCTGTAGATAAACTAATCATGGTAGATACTTCATTTTCAATAGGGTTCGTGCTAGGGTAAATCTCAATAATGTATAAAAATTTCATAGCAATCCGAGTATATTTACGGGAGTTAGAGCGCGGACAGACGGACAGACGGCCAGACGGACAGACGGCCAGACGGCCAGACAAACCGAATGCATAAGCACTTTTCAACTTTGTTGGAAAGTGCTAATAAAATTTCATGGCAATCCGAGTATATTAACGATTTTTCCCCATAGGCCGTAATGTAATGGGAAACTTTTGGTTCTCTCTGTAGATAAACTAATCATGGTAGATACTTCATTTTCAATAGGGTTCGTGCTAGGGTAAATCTCAATAATGTATAAAAATTTCATAGCAATCCGAGTATATTTACGGGAGTTAGAGCGCGGACAGACGGACAGACGGACAGACGGACAGACGGACAGACAAACCGAATGCATAAGCACTTTTAAACTTTGTTGGAAAGTGCAAAAAAAAAAAAAAAAAAAAAAAAAAAAAAAAAACGGCTACTGCTTAAGAGCCATTATTTTGAAAATCAGACAAACTGCGATAGTTGTATTTTTTGATTTACTTGATTTATCTTTATGTTGAAGTAGATAATATTTAATGAATAGTGTAAAATTTTGAAGCCTTGAAAATATTTCCTCTTTCCTACAGATAATGTCAAAGTTCAAGGTTGTAAATGCCATTTTTCATGAAAAGTGAAATGCTAGTATGTTTGGAGTGCTATATCTATGGTAAGCAACAACATCCGAAATTTTTTTTGGCATAAACTGTTAGTATAACACTGCCTGCTTATTAAAATTTATTTGTTTCCATGGGGTATTGTTATTTTAAATTGTTATGTTGCTACGAAATACAATCAAAATAACGCTTTTGTCCGTTTTCCACAGCTAATTTCTTATTTAAGCAATAGTACTCCAAACTTTTTCTTATAGAATATGAAAGTGTACTACTAGGACAAGCTAAATAATATAGAACTCCACAGGGATATTGTTGTTGTTAGGAGATATAATCTATTACATATTCAAAAGGTGCAAAATTTAAATTAGTGTTATCCTCAAAAACCTCCACACGTGAATAAAACAAAATATATCAAGCAGTAGTGAACATATGTACATAAAAAAAAGAAGTGGGTTTTTTGATATTTCTAGAAAATTTTCATACAAACAATGTCGATTATCAAATTTCTTCCCTATCAGAAAATTAAAAATCCTATTTCTCTTTCCTTTTTCTATGTTTTTCCCAATGAGAAAATGGAATATCCTTCTTTTCTTTCCACTTTCGAAAGAGAAATGGAATATTTCATTTTCTGATAGGGGAAAAATGTGATCATTGACACTGATTTTGTTGCAACTTTTTTCCTTTTTTCCCCTAAAAGTATCATGAGACCCCATATCTTTTTCTTTTTCTTGTTCAAATATTGCATGATATATTTCGTTTCATTCAACTGTGGCTTTTTTTGGGATAACACTATTTTAAATGTTACAGATTTTGAAAATTTTGAATATTTAACAGATTATATCTGCTAACAGCAACAATATCTCGGTGCAGTACTATATTATTTAGCATGTCCTAGTAGTACACTTTCATATTCTATAAGATAAAATTTTGGTACTTTTGTCTAAAAAGATATCATGTACGGAAAATGGTCAAAAAGTCATTTTGATTGTACTTCGTGGCAACATAACAATGTAAAATAACAATGCCCCATGGAAACAAACAAGTTTTAATAAGCAGGTAGTGTTATACTAAAGTTTATGCCAAAAGAATTTTGGGATGTTGTTTGTTGCTTGCCAAAGACATAGCACTCCAAACATAATAGTATTTCATTTTGCATGAAAAATGACATTCACACCCTTGAACTTTGATATTTTCCATAGGAAAGAGGAATTTTTTTCAGGGCTTCAAAATTGCCCATTATTTATTAAATAGGATTTACTTTAACATAAAAAAATATCAAGCCAATTAAAAAATACAACTATCAAAATAATCCCTTTTTTTGTCTGTATTTCAAAATAAAAGCTCTTAAGCATACAGCAGCCGATCTACCAATTTTTTTTTTTTTAAATTTTTATTGCCAACTGAAAAAATTCAATAACAAGTATCCAAAACACTGCTATCTAACTGCCTAGCTATGCATTTAGAAAGGAAAGTGACTTATGAGAACGGAGTTATGTAATAAAACAAATGGAACTGGAGTTAATAATAATATAAAATGACGTATTTGTATAAATAAACAACAATTAGTTATTAAAATATTTTCTGATGAAGAACTTGGAAAAGCTTGAAAGTACTAAGAAGTTTTAAACAAAATGTATATTTTTAACTTGTAACATCTCTTTCAATATTTTAGTCACTTTGAAATCCTTTCCGGCGCGCAGGATTCTATCTATTCGAAAAAATTAACTTCAACCAGAATTTATAAACGAATTTATTAGAAAATAAGAAATTTCTTATTTCCAGGTATGTTATAAAAGGAGAATTTTAATTAAATGTTCTTGGTGCCAGTAAAATTAAAATTAGATGTCCTTTTTAAGGGACACCGCACCGGAAAAGGTTAAGTAAAACAATGAACTTTTAAAAATTCATATCATATATACCGGGTGTCCCAAAAATGACTGATGGATTTTAAAATTCAATAACTTGCAAACGGTGACAGCTATTAAAATTTTTTTTGCAGGAGGGTTATGTATAATGTCAGGAGTTTTTTACCGTAATTTTTTATTTTAGTTCGTATTTCAAACAATAGGTGGCGCTGACGGCGATTGAAGGCCAGGTCGACGCTTCACTCAGCACTGATCACCTGGCCTTCAATCGCCGTCATCGCCACCTATTGTTTGAAATTCGAACTAAAATAAAAAATTACGGTAAAAAAACTCCTGACATTATACATAACCCTCCTGCAAATAATTTTCAAATAGCTGTCACCGTTTGCAAGTTATTGAATTTTAAAATCCATCAGTCATTTTTGGGACACCCGGTATTAAAAAAAGTAATAACATAATTTTTTGACTGAAAACACTATACTGAATGATCATAAAACCCTTTTCCATTAGATATTTTTATAACTACTTAAATATTTGATACAGATAGTCGCTGCTTCTTTTAAAGTCTTCTTCAGCACCTAAAATTTGTGAATCAGTATTTCCAGCAAATCAACATGTGAGCCTTTAGTTATCATCAATGTATCAATACATCTTCTGCCATACTTGAATTAGCATATCAAAAGTTACACATTCGATAGCTTATGTGATCCGTGCTTCCAGTATCGCAATGTGATCAACATAGACAGGGGCGTAGCTACGGTGGAGCAATTGGAGCAAACTGCTCCAGGCGCACGAATCCTAAGGGCGCAAAATTGGAAAAAGTGAAATAATTTTTTTTAAATATTTGCATACTTTTTTCCTTATCAATCAGATAATATAGATGAATTCTTGTCATAATCAGAATATCCAATGACATTTTAGCTTGTTTTTAATTTCAACTATTTCGATTTTAAACATGTTCTTATACAGTTAAAAACAACAATTAAAAACTTTTATTCGCAAAGTGTTTAAATTTTTACTTGTGCCATATTACAGACTCAAGTAACTTCTCTAACATCATTTCAGTACGCCTCATTTTTTTTTTATGAATTTTTAACTATGTAGACAAAAGCTGAAGATTTTCAAATTTTAAAGTAATCAAAACTTTTTTGCTATGTTCTCATCGTCACTTTATTGGCCACCACTATTTCCAAAGAATAATCCTTCTGGCGCGTCTTTAAAACATTTTTGAAGTTTATTATGCAGATTAGGGAAGTTCAACTATAACGTTATCAACGTTTTAGTAATTTTTGAGCCCCCTAACTGTTCTGTAAACAATCAAAACTTATTTGGGTTCAAAAATCTTCTAAATATTCTTGAATTTTCTTTTTAAAAATTTTATTACATACTTAGAATTATAGAATAAAGAAATATTGAATTCAAATTATTTACATACTATGTACAAAATGTATAATATGTACAAAATATAAATGCTTTTACCTTGATAATTTTTGATCATCATACTAAAAACTGGAAAGATGATACTTTATGCATTTCTGCGTGCCTTTTCATAAAATTAACATAATTCTTCAATAAAACTCAAGACACGCACGACAAACAAAAAATATAAACATTCTCTCTCTCAAAAAATTCTTTTACATTCCATCAAAAATTGATGCCAACTTTTTTATCTAAACTTTTAACTCATCTCGTAAGATAAAAAATATAAAAAGCAAAGCAGACGAAAAAACAGCTTCGCTTCCATAGCAACGAGTCGCGTCTTATAAATAAATTAAATATCGCAATTGCAAATATGCAAACGATTTTCTGTGAATAAACTGGGATAACTTAATTTATCAATTCCTAACATACTCCCACCTTTAATTTAGGCGGAAGCCAAATTAAACTTAAGATCACTTTTGATCAAATTAAGCCCTAATTCAAAATAAAAAATATGCAAATAAATAAAGATAATAACTAAACAATAATAAAATAATAATGAAACATTTAGAGTTCTAGAAAAGTCAATTCAGGGTTTTAGAAAAGTCATTTCAGAGTTCTAGAAAAAGTCATTTCAGAAGTCTCTGTACTACTCTACCACTTCTAGTTTTACTGTTACTCACAGTCTGGATTACAGGGTCATCAGGACTTGATATCTCTAATGAGTACAGCTTACGAAGTGGACGCACCAAGGTCCCTGAACTTGTTTTAACTTCAGCCACTCTAGCTGCTCCATCTCGACTTGGGAAAATCTTTACAATTTTTCCTATAGGCCAATAAAGTCTCTTTTGGTTTAGTTCTATCAAGACTACTTCACCTAGTCTGACAGCTTGTCCTTTCTGTTTTGATTTTTGGACCAATTCAGCTAAATATTCTTTTCTAAATCTATTTCTAAGTTGTTGCCGAATATTTTGACAGTGTTTATATCTAGATTGAAGTTTCTTTGAATCTATTGCATCTAAATCAGGAACACCTATTTCTTCAATGTCTTGCAAAAATGATGATGGAGTCAAAGGTATAAATTTATCTGTTTCTTCAAAAATATAGGTTAGAGGCCTTTTATTTACTGTTGCTTCGACATCACATAGAACAGTCATGAGTTCTTCAAAAGTTAAAGTTGAAGTGCCGAGTGTTCTGATCAAGGGAATTTTAACACATCTAATCAGACGCTCCCACCATCCACCCCACCAAGCTGCTGCTGGAGGGATGAACTTCCATTTAATAGGAGACAGTTCTTTTGAAGAAACTATTGCATTCCAATCCAATGATTTTAAAAGGTTATTGGTTCCTCTAAAATTTGAGCCATTATCAGAGTATATAGTAGTCGGCCTTCCTCTCCTGCATATAAATCTTCGAAGTGACTGAATGAATCCTTCCGCTGAGAGACTGGATACAAGTTCCAAATGTATTGCCCTATATACTGCACATGTAAAAAGTACAACCCAAACTTTGGATCTTTGCTTTACGAAAAGAGGGCCAAAAAGATCAGCTCCAACAACTTCAAAAACTTTGGAATCTCTGACTCGATCTAGAGGTAGGTGGATTGGAGGTGTAGTATATGGCTTTGTAGAGTATCTTTTGCATCTGTAACACTTAGACAATTGACTTCTAATGATGCGTCTAGAAGAAATTATCCAATATTTTTCTCTCAAAATGGATCCAACTGTTTGAAGTCCAGCATGACAATTCTTTAAATGACATTCTTGAATCAGACAATTCACTACATGATGTTTCGATGGTAATAAAATTGGATATCTGAAAGAAAACTCGTCATCTCGCTCTAATATCTTTGTTTTTACTCTTAACAAACCTTCTTGATCTTTCATAACCTTTAATCCTTTTATTGCATCAGTAGTATTACCAAAACTTTCAGATTGTATTATTGACCAGAGCGACCTTTCCGCATCTTCTTTTTCTTCAATTGACAATTCTGATGGAAAACATATATTTCTGTTTCTGCACTTCATTATGAATCTCTTCACCCAACATACGACATTAATAAATCTACCAAATTTTGAAATTCTACTATATATCATAAATTCATGTGAATTAGAACATAAAAGAGTAGGTACTGAAGTTTTCTTCTTTTCCATCATTACTAATTCTTCGTTGGGGCTTGTTTCTGAATGTGGCCAATTTTCTTCTGATAACTTCAACCATTCTGGTCCCTCCCACCATCTCATCTTCAGCAGCTGTTTAGGACTACATCCGCGAGAAGGTAGATCAGCAGGGTTGAGATGACCAGGTACGAAGTTCCATTGTTGAGATTCGGAAAATTTACAAATTTCTCTAACTCTATTGCCTACAAACGTTCCCCATTGATCATTTCTTCGAATCCAAGCGAGAACAGTCGAAGAGTCGGTCCAATACTTTACTGGTATGGAAATACAATTAAAGGCTTTCAAAACAAATTTAGTCAACCTTATTCCTAAAATACAAGCAAGAAGCTCTAAACGTGGTATGGTTACATTTTTCTTTGGTGCAAGACGAGACTTAGCTCCTAAAAGTTGTACAAAGACTGCGTCTTTATCTTCACAACGTAAGAAAACTGCTGTTGCATAAGCTCTGGTACTTGCATCACAAAATGTATGAATAGACCATTTTTCTTTACAACCATAGCCTACACGTCTATTTATCTTCACGTCATTTAAATACTTGAGTTCGCTATACCATTTTTGAAAATTATTCCGGATTTCTTCTGGAAGTGGAGCATCCCAATCTAATTTCGTCGACCAGGCGTCTTGAATTATCAGTTTGGCTGGCAACAATGCTGGGGCTAAAAATCCTATTGGATCGAAGATCCCTTGGGTTACAGCTAATATCTTTCTTTTCGACAGATTTTCTATCTCATCACTAAATTTATAAGCGATCTTCAAACTATCTTCCATTGTGTCCCACTTCAACCCTAAAACCGGAACTATCGTTGTTACATTTTTGCTGAGCACCTTCTTTTCGTTAAGGAAACTGCTGTCTTCACTTTTAATTGGTCCGAATTCCCACATTCTTAATTCCATTTTCGCATCAGCCATGATTTCTGTAGATTTTGAAATAAAATTTTCTAGTTCAGGCACATTGTCGACTGAAGTAACGCAGTTATCTATATAGTATGATTTCATAAGCTTCTCAGCTATCTGTTTGTTTTCTTCATCAACATTACTCAAATGATATCTTATAACTGCACCTAGCAAAAATGGGCTACAAGTTGCTCCAAAAACTACTCTATTGTGTTGATAAACTTGAAATTCGTCAGGACTCTTCCACCATAAAAATCGCAAGAAATGCCGATCTGATTCTTTGACTTCAATTTGAAGAAATGCTCTTCTTATATCGGCTACTACCCCAATAGCTTTCTCACGAAATCTTATTAACACTGCAGGAATTTGTTCGATGAGGTTTGGTCCTTTAAAGAGGCAATCATTTAAAGAAGGAGACCTCCCTACCTTACACGATGCATCAAAAACTGGTCGAACACTTGTAGTAAGACTATCTGGTTTGATGACGGGATGATGAGGTAAAAAATGTCCTGGAATCTTGAGTGCTTCATCTGGTACTTTACTTATAACGCCTTTTTCTTCCCATTCATAGAAAACTTTAGCATATTCTTCAAACATTTTCATTGATTTTAATTTCTTTGTTGAATTTATCAATCTTCGTTCAGCTATGTGTCTATTTGAGGGAATCTCACGTTTGCCGTTAATCCAAGGAAGACCTACAATATAGCGACCTTCTATATTTCTATCAACTTCTTTTATAAAATTATCATGAGCGAGTTCTTCTTCTTCTGCTTTAGACAAAGTTTGACAGGGATCTGTTATACCGATTGTCTCTAACTTCCATAATTCTGGAATCTTCATATCTTTTAAAGCTAGGTTCGTGATAAACATAGTTCCATAATTTAGACAAGACTGTGATGTACTTTCTAAACGACCACAAAGTGTCCATCCAAACTTTGTCTCTATTGCTGTAAGACCGCTCTTTAACTGTTTTACTTGACCAGTAAGAAGTTGTCCGTAGTAATCGCTTCCAATCAAAATTTCAATTTTTGGACTTCCTGCTCCTAAATCTGAAATCCATAGTTTATTTTGTTTAAGCTCTTTAATTACTGATTCTTTTGGTATCCGAGGAATATAGTTACAAATTATATCTTGATCCAAAAGTTCTAAGACTTCTTTCGTTTGTTTCTGTCTATCAGAAGAACTTACCTCAACTTGGAATTTATTGTGAGATTTAGCTTCTGTTTGCGTACCACCAAACAAAGTGTGTACAATAGCTTCAGAAGAAATGGGATGTAAACCTAACTCTTCAGCTGTACCTTTTAAAATATAGCTCTTTTGCGACCCACAATCAAGTAACGCTCGTACTTTCTTTGTTATTCGACCTTTAATAACTATTTCTAAAGTCATAAGGGCTACTTCAGCAGAACACTGCTTACTTGCTATGGTGCTTTGAATAACTTCTGGGGTCTTAACTGTATTTCCTGGTTCTTTACACATTGAAATTTCAGGGCATAATAACTCGGTATGGGGTTTAGAACAAACGTGGCAACGAATAAAAACTTTGCAAACTTTAGCGTGGTGACCAAAACGAAGACATTTTAAACAGCAATTTTTATTCTTAATTTTGGCCTTCCGTTCATTAAAGGAAAGAGATCTAGCCCTAACACAGTCCTTGCTTTCATGAGATTTACTGCAAAATAAACAAAGGCGTTCTTTTGCGCTAAATAGCCCTGCCGCAGTAGGTATTTTACTTTCTGCTTTTCTTAACTTTTCTTTAGGTTTGTCTTTAGAGCCCAGCTCTATAAAACTCGATTTGGCTAACTTGAATCTT
Source organism: Maratus speculifer (assembly GCA_964019185.1). Classification (NCBI taxonomy): domain Eukaryota; kingdom Metazoa; phylum Arthropoda; class Arachnida; order Araneae; family Salticidae; genus Maratus; species Maratus speculifer. Next base: position 449,549,665 of record OZ025292.1, on the reverse strand, counting down.
TCCTCGTTTGCAACTTCTTGTTTCAGAAATTCCATCAAACTTACTATATTTGCTTTTGTTGACAATGCATTATTATTACTAACAACGTTTGATGTAATTGAAATATTATATCGCTGCCATGCTTTTAATACATCTTCCGATAAGCTAGATTCTATCATGGGATAGAGCCACGCCGAATTGCTTTCTAAACTTAAACCCATTGATTCTAACGATCTTAAATATGCCTCGACTTTCGTGAACAAATCTGATAAGGGAAGTTTATCTTTGCCGTGCGCCTGTACATTAGCTACAATCAATTTTAGGAATTCTCTAACGTACACTTCTATTAGTAAATCTTTATTTCCAAAACGCTCTTGAAATGCCTCGACAGCTTTGGGGTAATTAACTGCGGTCATTGGATAGCTCTCTAACAAGCGCCTGGCACTGGTTCCAGGTTCTACCGATTGGATAAGATACTGAAATTTGTCACTATTATCCAAATCTATGTCTTCATGAATTTTCTGAAACTGGGACCAAAATGAAAGATAATTTATTAATTGCGAATCGAATGGCTTAATATTTAGTTTAGGTAATTTATAATGCTTTGATTTGGAATAACCGTGATCTGTGCTTTTTTCACTATCATCTTGATTACGTTTATTTGTACCCAGTGCTTCGCTAACTTTACGCTTAATGGTAATAAATTGATCTGAATAACTTTCATTTTCCACTACTTCATTTTCAATAGCCTCTTCATCGCATTTATCATCATCTAACATGAGTTCAATTATAGCTTCATCAATAGATTTAATTTCAAGAATCAAATTTTCTAATTTACTAAAATCGTCTGAAATTTTACCCTTATCTAATGACTCGCTGTTAATTTCTTCATTCAAAACATTTAAAGTTCTGGTAAATGACGAACGTAGCGGCGTACGCTTTTTCTTTAGCTTATTCATCTTAGAAAAATTAAATAGTAATGCACAGCTTATGAAAACACTATACGCTATAAAAACAATTCAATATCTCAACATTATTATTCAAATGTCCGTGCTCGGGGCGCCAGATGTTCTGTAAACAATCAAAACTTATTTGGGTTCAAAAATCTTCTAAATATTCTTGAATTTTCTTTTTAAAAATTTTATTACATACTTAGAATTATAGAATAAAGAAATATTGAATTCAAATTATTTACATACTATGTACAAAATGTATAATATGTACAAAATATAAATGCTTTTACCTTGATAATTTTTGATCATCATACTAAAAACTGGAAAGATGATACTTTATGCATTTCTGCGTGCCTTTTCATAAAATTAACATAATTCTTCAATAAAACTCAAGACACGCACGACAAACAAAAAATATAAACATTCTCTCTCTCAAAAAATTCTTTTACATTCCATCAAAAATTGATGCCAACTTTTTTATCTAAACTTTTAACTCATCTCGTAAGATAAAAAATATAAAAAGCAAAGCAGACGAAAAAACAGCTTCGCTTCCATAGCAACGAGTCGCGTCTTATAAATAAATTAAATATCGCAATTGCAAATATGCAAACGATTTTCTGTGAATAAACTGGGATAACTTAATTTATCAATTCCTAACACTAACCCCTTTCGATATCAAACGTTAGCATCCCTCGAACCCTTCCGCCCTGGTAATGCTATCATATCGTTATCAAAGTATTTTTTTTTTTTTTTTTTTTTTTTTTTTTTTTTGAGTTATTATTATTTTTTTTTTCTTGAAGTGATATACAAAACTGGTAACATTTATTTTTTGCATACTTTATTAATTTAAACGAAGCAAAGTCAATAAAATATTGCTTTACCTCAAATAACACTTTAAAGAAATAGTTACTTGTATAGTTATAGTATTTTATTACAGTTTTTTGTTACATGATGCATTCAATAGTAATAAAGTCTTCTTGCACTTGCCCCGAACGGAAAAGGGGAGGGGAGTATATAAAAATTCTTATTAACAAAGCAAGTGGACAACATTATTTCTCTTTTTCTTTTAATTATTAGTATACACAAGCTTCATTTCGAATATACTCCACACATTGTTTCTTGAATCGTGATTACATATGCATACACGTATGAAGAAAACGAAGAATATCAAACATTGGGGGTATTCCATATTATAGAATTAAATAATTTTATAACAATTTATTGATTTTAATTATAAATTTCTATTTTCATAAAAAACCGATAACCTTCTAAAAAAAGGTAACACACTATTTTGAACCAAATATCATGTTACAAATAAAAAAAATAAGATTTTGATTGGATCAAAAATGGTGTCGATATTAAAAGACATAGGTTCAACAGTTAGTCAAGAGCGGTCGTCAGCGGACTTTAGCATGAATTTAAGATAATTGTCGAAATTACTATTCGAAAATAGTGGTAAATACATTTTTGAAATTTTTATATTAAATAAGTACTAACTATCCCAGGGCTCCGTCAAAAAATTGCATCTAAAACGGTAGAAAACGGTACGATTTTAAATATTTATCGCCCCCTTGAAATTTGATGCTCCCTACTTTAGAAATTTTACCACGCGTTATAAATTATATGAAAGTTTCAAATTGATCAGTTCGTCAGTTTTCTTAATTTTAATGAATTCGCGTTTCAAGTAAGCATTTTTCTTCCTTAGTAAATAAATAAATAAATAAATAAATAAAACAAAGCCTTGTGGTAAGCCTCTATAAAAGATAGGGCTAGATTCATAGCTTTAAAATCACTAAATAATATATTTTAAAATTTTTGACGGTTTCCTAAAGGACTCTAGTATAAATATTGTGGTTTCAAGAGGCTGGCTTTTAAAATGAGAGTTTGAAAGAAATCATTCAATTCTTAAAATACTAATTAATATCTAAATTTGAAATTGAGCGACCGTGAAACAATTTTCATACCTGAAATCAGTGAAAAATTCTACATCTGGATGCGTAAAATATTAAATTTATAAATTCAGTATTTAATAAAAAATTATTGGTTGTCCATAAACGTTACTATCCACTGTCGACAGTTGTCTATCTTTGAAACACATGCTCTAACTATGAAAGATGTTTCTGTTTCTTTGAACGGAAATAAGGAGATTTTATGATTGAGTTTTTCAACTTTATTTAAGAATATAGGAAATTTCCGATTTTTTTCCGTTTAGTTGTGCATTTTTTTTTAGTTTTTAGGCCCGGTAGAATTTAAGATTCAGCAATTTTTAAAAAGGGCTAGTGACATATATGGGCCAAACAGCAGTGTAATTCTATCAAATCCTCCCCCTCTTTTCGAGTTTTCGAATAACTTTTCTGCGGTTTGATGAAAATCTAGTCTTTTGTTGAATTATGAATACTTTTCCAATCTTTTAATTTGGGGTTCTTAACTCCGCAGTTAGCAATTTAAATTTCTAAAATTCAAGTGCATTAGAAGAAGTCTTCAATTATTCTCACATTAGTTTTGAGCCTCGTACGTATCGTAAATTTTGCTAGCTACCGCGAACAGACAGACACGAATGCATGCAGTATGTAACTTTCTTTTATTAGCATAGATTATTTGTTTTTCATACGTTATCAAAATACTTTGACTTTCAAATAAAAGTATTATTTTAAATCGAATTATAAATTTAGTAGTAATAGTAGATAAATTTTAAACTCCAAAACAAAATTACGTTGAATTTTTTTGGGTGACAAAAGGGCGCAAAAATTTGGCTTGCTCCAGGGAGCTGAATATGTAGCTACGCCACTGAACATAGATGCATACACATAGTCTTCCATATAAGTTCACACAAAAAAGATTTGGACTTGATTTGTGGTGAAATGGGCCAGCTGGAAACAGACGATACGATTGTTTCATCCGCGTCTAATCCGCATGCTTAAACTTTACGTACTTCAAAATACAAAATGTAGATACTGCAGAAAATTTAGCAACAAAACAGCGAACATTTGTACATATTATATCAGATACTTTTTTAGTTAGAAAGTTTTTAAATGATAACGGGATTTTATGACATCCTATATGTTCGCAAGCCACGGAATTCGGAATATCAACATTAATAATCCCATAGAAACTTGCTTTCAAATGAAGACTCAGCCATACAGTAGTTTAGAAGTAAAGAAAACTTTTGCTAAAGAAATCAGAATTTTGAAGCTCTATCTGAAAACAAAAATGCTTTTTGTTATTTATTTATCAAACCAAAGTAATTTCTTGATGACCCTGTTAACATACGTACAGTATTACTATTCTTTTGAAAAAAGAAATTGCTTCCAGATACGGCTACACTCAAATCTTATGAAAGAAAACTGGTCAGGATTTTTTTTTTCTTAATTTCAAAATTTAAAAAAAATTATCGGATAGTACGCCAAATATTTTGAATAAATCAAAGTTTTATCCCTTTTTTTCTCCCCAGTTTTTCATAAGTGTGGTATGGGAAACTAAATGTGCTTATGAATCACTTAGTTTTTATTTTTATGTATATATATGTATATAACATGAAAAGGATTTTGACAATGAGCTTCATTCCGCACTTGTGCTAACCCCCCCCCCCCCCAATTTCTTCATATTTTATTGAGTTATTGTACTTTATTATGTAATTGCAAAACGTTACTTTAAATTATTGGTTTAAACATACCTGTTGTTATACTGATTCAAAAATTACATAATTAATGTGTTTTTTTAATCATCAAATGTCAAAAAAATTGAGTTACAATTTTTAATAACATTTTATTTGAAAGTATACTTTCCGATGTATTAAAATCGATGTATATTCTATGAAATAACCAATGAAATAATGTTCGATATTTTTAAGTCAGTCTGTATGCTGTCAGAAAAAAAAACTGAAACATCTAATATTATATTTGAGCTTAGTATTAATGATGGACACTTTATAACTTAAATAGATAATTATTATTTAAAAGTACTGTGATTTTGACCGATTTCGTATAGGAAGTCATTGCGTGAAACTTCAGTAAGTCAGCTCTCATTAAACCAAAGAAATATTTATTACAAGCAAAAAGTACTAAAAGAAATTCTAGAATTAATGAGGTTCACAACAATTTGAATTTTAAATAACTCGTAATCCCTGGTAATTAATTAATCATTCCAGCTGTTACACCATTGAATTGAAATCACATCAAAATCAACAACGATTTCTCAGTCAGTTTTTCTCGTAAATAAAGAATAGCTTCTTTTTTTTTTATTCACTTTTGCAGTGAAAACTATTTCTCTCCTGGGGATGAATTCAATATTATATTTGACAGGGAGCCATTTCTTTTTACTCTCTATTAGCTTGGACTGGATATCGCCTATTTTCCCTTCCTGAACCGGAATTGAACAGCCTTGCCGGAATCCACTGAATTAAATCTTCGGAATTCCTATGTGATTGCCTGAATGTAAAATCTATCTCAGATTTATAACTCTGAGCTTTTAAATAAATTTGAATCGGAATTCCATAACAAAATCTCCTGAGCATCCCTACATTCCCTTATATTATCTTGGTATTTTCGCAGAAAAGAATGACTATTTTTCCTAGCGACTTATATCACTGGTACATTATGCCACAAACAAAGCTTACCCTCATTGGATAAAAGAGAATATCGTGATTCAAAAGTTTATTTAAAGTCTCAGGAATCTCAGGGAGTTTTCGGCAGGTTGACATAAAAATTTATCCGCTCTAAACTTCGAAGCAGTTTTTTTCTATATGGCCTACTGAAATGAATGGTGATGACCGATTAAATCTTTTAAAGTTTTGGAGTATATTCTGAGAGAAAATGTTTACAGGCTGTGCTTCGAACTCAGAAGCTTTGGCTTCAATTGCCAGTGCTCTTCCAATTGAGCTGCCTGGATCACATCTCAGTCAATAAGATATTCGTTCAGAACAACCATTTGGTAATGACAGCTGGTCTGTTTTTTAAAACAACGTGATTGAGTGAACCGCAGATAAAAGACCTCCAAAAACTATGGATGAAATTAATAATTAATTAATTTTAGCACAATTAACTGATTGATATATAAATCGCATGAATAATAATTTTTCTCATTTGAGTGTAAATATACCCTGGATGGGACTCGAATTCATAATCTTTCGCTTAAATTTTCAATGCTCTTCCAATTAAAAGCATAATAAATAACCTCTTATAATAATTTATTATACTTAGTTATTTTAATATATTTCATATTACAAGTTTTTTTTTTTTTTTTTAAATGCAAAACTGTTGACAAATCTGTAATTTGGATGAATAACGGCATGTATTAAATAATAAATATTCATACTTGCAACTTTGATTTGATGATACTTAAAGAATTGGGTGATCAAATAAATCAAATCAAAGTGATGGCATAAAAACAACTGAACTTGATAGCTCAACAAACAAGAACACGTTTTATTTCATTCGAGGTGGAAAGTTCAGTATCAGGCTAGATATCTCTGAAGGAAAAATTAGACACAGAAGTGTAACTTTCTACTGCAATATCCTGCGACATAATAAGTTTCCTGGGGGCTGTTAAAGGAAGAGCGTCGTTAATCACCATTGGAGACAAACGCATATCTGAAATTCTGCACGAGCAATCGCATGACGCCGACCTATAAAACTGACTCTTCTTCTGTTTCTTTCGAAGTGGAGAAAATACTATTGACCTAATCCAGGCATTGGATGAAAAAAAAAATCAACTGACAGAAAATTTCACGGTGATGATGTAATGTCATTGCTCTAGTAAAAAGAATTAGCCAAGAGAAACGGACTTGTGAGGGTGTACACATATTTTTGTAGCGATTTTGATTTTATTAATGATTTAAAGTTAAATGAAACAAGTTGAAAATTGCACGTGAAGCGTAGCAAATGAGGTGCGTTCGTACGATAACGAAGTTTTAAAAATATCACTCTCATATATCAATCTCATAAAATTGTAAATAGTTAATTTCAATTAAAATGCGCACCAAGCAATGTTCTCCCTATACCATTATGTAATGGAATACTTTTGGGTGGCCTTGTACATCAATAACAAATTTTCTTTGCACTACAGATTGTGCAAAATGTACATTATAATATGTACTTCATAGATGCATATCAGCTTTATTACGTTCGAATGAGTGTAACACAATTAAAATCCATTTGAACCATTTTTCTTCATTGACCGTATTGTAATGGGACACTTTTGATTGTCCCTACAATTGAACTATGCATCCAATTTTGATAAAATTTGAATTTACTCGACAAAATTATATAATAATTATGTATTTTAAATTTCATACGATTAAAATGCATTTGAAACTTTTCCCCCATTGTCCGTAATGTAATGGAATGCTTTTGATAGCCCCTGTAATTGATCTATGCATCCGATTTTCATAAAATTTGAAATGATTTGACAAAATTATGTAATTATTATATATTTTAAATTTCAAACGATTCGGTTGGGTAATTTTGCGTTGTTATATGCGGACGGACGGACAGATCAGATGGACAGACGAATGGACGGACGGACTGAACGACAACTATAGATGCTACATATTTAAATAATTACGAACGCACCTAAAAAGAACTATATGGGTTTTGGCATCAATCCGAAATATTTTTGATCAACGTCTGCATCATGAATAGCCTTTGATACGGAGAAAAGAGTTAGATGGAGATGCTGCAAAAACGATTTACAATATAATGGCAATTGTCGTTCACACCTACGGTCAACACAGGGATAATGAATCATAATTTGTAACAGTAAAAGTAAAAGCAAAGATATACAAGTTTTAGGGTTATTTTAGGGTTACATTTTTGGTGTCAAGTCCAGACAACAAACTTCATGTCTAACCATTCCCTTTACTCTCTGAGTCTTTGCTTTAAATGCTTTTGCAAAATAAATAAATAAATAAATAATTTAAAAAAATTGTAATTTAACAAATTATATTGCCAATATGGAAAATGATATTTTCAAAGGCTCAAATTTTAAAGACTTATAAATAAATTCTACATTTAAATTAATAATAATAACAACCATCATTTTTAGAATGATTACAACGAGTCATATATTATGTACGCCGTGCATTAAACATTCATATTCCTAGATCAATGATAATAAAAACAGTAGATTAAAGATAGACAACTTTAACTGTTTAAAATATGCATTTTTATTGGATGGAGTTAATCAGACTCACTTCTGAAAGCCTCATATTATGTACGACATGGATTAAACATTAATATTCTTGGACCCATCACAAACAAATTTTACATGAAAATTAGTTGTCAGTTTTACAAATTTTTAGAACTGCAAATTTTTCAACTTCTTAACATCGCACATTTTAAATTTTTACATCGTTACGTAGAGAAAAAAAATGCACTTTTTTATGAAATTTGTTTGAAACCTCTATCACAATTTGTTTTTAAATTATTATTTTTTTAAAAAGTTTTTATTACTCCTTTTGTCATTGTGGCAACAGAAGTATTCAGTTTTTGGACATTAAACCTGGACCAATCAGAAAACGAATAAAATAAAAAATAGAAGTACAGTAAAACCTCCAAATAACGGACACTTCGGGAGCGCAGAAACTGTCCGCTATTCGGAGGTGTCCGCTATTGGGAAAAAACTCGGAGATTCAAAAATTGCTATGTAATGCTCAAAGTTTGATTTATTGACTTTTATATGTCCTAAAGTTCTAATGGATGATTAATTAGAAATTAAAATTATTTTTTTAAGCAATAAAATTGAAATAAAATGATACAGTGCTTTATACACTGGTTATTTATTACATTCATACGGAAAAAATGTATTTAAAAAGTTTCCTTTAGCATTTAAGAATTGATTTTTTTTTTTTTTTTTTTTTCAATGTGAAGTTTTAACCATGTCAAGAGTTTTAATTTTTCCTAAATCATCTTAGGGAAAAAAAAGCGTCATTGCTGATTGTACTTCGCCACTTCTTAAAAGTATAAAATCTCAAATCTTCCGGAGGGGAGTGGGGGGGCATTGTGATGCTCCTGGAGGTAATGTCCCTCAAACCATCTCCTGAATTTAATACTGGACGTGGGAGAGGGACCCGGCCCACTCTCTACATTTATCTGTAATCACAAGATTTCGACACATTGCCATGACAAATTTAGAGTTTTTTTTTACTTTTTTTTCCGTAAAAAAACAATTTCTTATACTTTATTGGAAAATTACTGTCCGCTATTCGGAATGTCCGTTATTCAGAGGTTAAACATACAAAAATTTAGATTTTGGGAGTGGGGCTCGGTAAACTGTCCGTTAAATAGAGGTCTCCGCTATTTGGGAGTGTCCGTTATGGAAGTTTTACTGTATTAAATTTTTGGACATTAAATCTGGACCAATCAGGAAACGAATAAAATTAAATAAGTTGCGGAATTCAACCAATAAAAAGATTCAGAAAGATTTCCCAATTCTTTACCTGGAATAATAACTAGTTTTTCTAAAAATGTAAATGTAATGTAAAAAAAAAAAAAAATGTAGTTTTTCTAAATAGTTAACAATGAATTGGGGCTATTGTATTGTGAAAACTTTTATTCGACTATTAAAATAAGTTTCGAAAAACGTGATTTTAATATTTCTACACGGAAAATAAGAGACATAATTAATAAGCAAGTTGGAAATTGAACGTCAAGTGAATGAGGTGCATTCGTACTATAACGAAGTTTTAAAAACATTCAGATCTCGGTGCGATAGCATAAAGTACATCGAATACAGTATAGTAGTCGACATCTTTTGTGTGTCCCTGTATATACTATCTGCTTTCTATTACACAGGAAGTAACTTGCAGTAGACCTCAGCAATGTATATCAGTTTCAGAAAAATATGAAACAGTTAAGCACAGTTAAAACGTGCCCCAAACAATCTTTCCCTCTATATCATTATGTAATGGAATACTTTTGTGTGGCCTTCTATATCAATAACAAATGTTCTTTGCACCACAGATTGTGCAAAATGTACATTATAATATGTACTTCATAGATGCATATCAATTGGATTATGTTCGGAAGTGTGTAACATCATTAAAATGCACTTGAAAATATTTTTTCCCATTGGCTGTAATGTAACGGAATGCTTTTGATTGTCCCTATAATTAAACTATACACCCAATTTTCATAAAATTTAAAATGACTCGCCAAAATTATGTAAAAGTTATGCATTTTAAATTCCAAACGATTCCGTAGGGTAGTTTTTGTTCTGTTCTAAGCGGACGTACAGACGGGCTGACGACGACAATAGGTGCTACGTACTTACATAGTTACGAACGCACTTAAAAACGAATAACCACATCTGAAAACGCATTTTTAACAATTACTGTTAATAGACAGTAGTGTAACCGAATTCTCTTACTTGTCCCTATATATGACCGATAAAAACTATCAACATTATGTGTTTTATAGTAAGCCCCTTGTAGGGTACATTAGTGATACATAAATTTCGATTTCAGTATTTTTGAAATAAATTATCATCATTAAAATACATCGCTATCAATTTTTCCTCATGGACCGTAATGAAATAGAATTCTTTTGAATATCTCTGTAAAGGAACTATGAATGGTACACACTTCACATTCGATACCATGTATGCAACCAGGATTCGAACTTGACCCTTCGGCTCTTTCTTTCTTTCTTTCTTTTTCTTTCTCCTCTTCCCCAAGCTATTTCGAAAAAAGAAAAAAAATTAAGAAGTAAAAATAAATAAATAAATTTAATAATATTTTAGAAAGAAAAATAATTCCAAATAAAACTTATTTGTATCAAAATAAATTTAAAAAGAAAAATAATAACTAAAAATAACTAGAACAAAAACAAATTTAGATTATGACTTTTTAAGCTGTGTTTTTTTTTTTCTATTCCTCAAATTACTTGAAAGAAACAAAAAAGAAACAAAAAAACTAAATTACATTTTTAAGACGATTAAAAGACAGAGATATGAACCAATTATTGTTACTCTCTCACATCTCTCAAAACTAGAGATGGCGATTGTTGAAAATATTTCCAACTGAATTTTCCGTACTATCGACACTTAACACATGACACATTGTATTTTTCTGATTGATTTATTTGGAATAATAAACTATCATAAATAAAAAAAAAAAAAAAAAGAAAAAAAAAAAAGAAAGAAAAAAGAAATCTTAATAAATCTAATAAATGTTTTCTAATAATATAGTTTCATATTTATTCTGTTTTTTCGTATTCAAATGCAATTTGGACCATTGTGCGACATAGCGATTAACAATTGAAGCCTACCAGAAAGTATCAGATCTCTTAGTAGTAGTTGCCCAATATTGATTATTTTGGTTGCATGGAGGCCCAATATTGTATTCATCGAAAATAATTTCCATTAGATAACCAAGTTGGTAAATTTGGCATTAAATTAAAAATATTTGAGATAAAATGCCACTGAACTAAATTGGTTGTAAGTATAGAAACTATTTTTAATGAAATGAACGCATATGTTATAGGAATAACAGCAATAAAATGGGAAAATATTTCTTATCAGCATTGGTGTAATGTTAACAAAATGCAAACTCCTCAATATTGAGACATTTTTCATGCCAATATTACCAATATTTAGTGCCATAGATTATGAGACGAGGGGAGGGGAGGGATGCAATACGTGTTTACCTAATAGAGACATCATTAACGATAAACATAAAGACACATCTCAATGTATTATTACATTAGCAACATATCTTATTAGTACCAGGCCAGCCATAATTCAGTTCAATCAGGAAAGTTATATTCATTGTTACATATTTTTATTTTCATTTTTCATTGCGTAATACATAATTATACGAACACCTAAATATCGTTTCTATTTGCAAACTAAATTTGTAACAAAGAGTAAAGAGGGTGAGGAGAGGGGATACAAAATCATTGTATCTTTTTTCAGGGACAAGCAAGAAGAGTGTCCCATTTTTCTCGATAATGTCTGGCTGACCTAATTGAACTCCCCCAGACATCTTAAATCGGGGTTAGGCGACAAAGGTTGGCGATTTCTTTTCGTTCGGTCAGCAAGGAAGAGTTGCAACCCTTGGTCCACTTTCGGCTATGTGTGGCAGTAGTGCAAACGCCTCTTTTCGGTTTCTGTTCCGAATATTTAAATCAAGCCTAGAAACGGAAATCGTGTTTTTCCACGAAAATGAAATAAAATAAAAACCTGTCCCCAGGCGTTATCAATGAGTTTTGCTAAGTCAATGTTTTGACTGACATTGGCACCAAAACTTAATTATTCAAAATATTTTTAATTTTAATGATGGATGAATGCTTCCTTTTGCATTGAAAACAAAGGAAATAAGATATTAAGTATCATTCTCCAGAGCTGCCAGCTACTACACTTTAGGTGCAAAAATTACACAATTGTCTATCATCTGGGAACTATTAACGCTATCGGAAACATTCTTGACCCGGAACCAAAAAAAAATTCTTATGCTCCAGCTCCGCTCCCAGTTCATAAGGTATGACTCCGGCTCCAGCTCCAAAAACAACTCCGACTTCGCACTTTTAATTTTCAGATTTTAAAAATTAAAAAAAAAAAAATTATAAGAAGGAACATTGAAAAAAAAAATAATAACAATCATCACCTCACTTTAAAAATACAAATTTAATTAAATTCACAGTTATTTGTTCATTCTGAAGAAAATATTTTAAACTAATAAATTCTCCTTTATACGTGATCTTAAGTCAATATAAATGCATCATAAGCCGAGAATAGTCTTTCTACAGCAATTTGGCTAATGGTGAATGCCGTTGCAATATGACAGGCCTCTAAAATGTCTGAAAATTATTCTAAAACATTATACAGTTAAAATATTGAATACTAATGTTTTAATAAAATTATTTTAAGCCTGAAAATTTTAAAAGACATATATATATATATTATTTTTACTTACTTTCAACTCCTTTTTGTAAAATATCTTTGTTCCTTGTTTAATAATTTGGTTTTTGTGTGATGGTAGTCCCAAATTCGTATTGTTTTGCTTTTTCATGGCAAATACGAAGATGAAACCACACACTCCATTTGTAGTTCCAAAGTATTTGGGACCTGAAGATCCTGCTTTGGTTCTACAAATTTCATTTGTATTCATATTATTCTTTTTTCCTTCCATATTCAATGTGCTATAAGTTATTAAATTCAATGGTTAATTTCAAATGGTTAATATTGTTTACTATAATTCAATTTAATTCTTCGTTTTGGTTTATTGTTTTATTAATAAAATCCATTGGTGAATCTTGTCTACTTTTAATGGTATTATATATATATATATATATATATATATATATATACACTAGCGGACCCGGCAGACGTTGTCCTGATACCGACTCCAAAAAACCAAATGAATGTAACTAAATATAATAATACGCATGGTAAATACTATGCTCTTAGTTTAATTTCTTGTTACAATAATGTAAGGAAATTATTTTTCACTTTGCAGTAGTTTTTGAAGCCGGTTCAATTTTTGATAGATAAGTTTATTTTTCTCTTTTTACTTAAAAGTTAACGATTTTTCGAAGTCGGTTAATTAAAATTATAATACAGGAAAAATTATTGTAAATCATACATGTATGACAGGAGCGGCGATCGAACACACGATCTCTTTCCTTCAGAACCACAGCTGAAATCTGGCGCCTTAGACCTCTCGGCCATTCCGTCCGCAGTCTATTTAGTGAACTTATTCAACAGTTTTAATTAGCGAAAAATCACTAACTTTATTAGTTTTTGCCTGATTACTAAAAAAGTACTGATTCAATTTCGATGAAATGTGAATCTAAACCATTCTCGAGTCCTCTAGAACACACACACAAAATTTCATTAAAATCGGTCCAGTCGTTTAGGAGGAATTCAGTGACAAACACACGCACAGAAGATTTATATATATAAAGATATATATATACAGTCGAGTCTCTCTATAACGAAACTCCATACATCGAATTTCTCTATATAACGAGTTTTTAGTAGGAACGGTTCCCTTTTCGCATGATTACACTAAAAACAGCCTCTATATAGCGAAATATCGATCTCCATATAACGAATTTTTTCATTAATTGGTCTTAATTTACTCAGTTTTAAAAGGCTTCGAAATCATATGGAATCAATTTTCCATAACTTATTTTTAATTTATCGTCACTGCTGAGTTTTTTTATATTACTTCTCTCCTTGTTCTTTAAATCCAATGAATTCATTCCGCCTCCCACACATCTTTCCACATCCTTCTCAAAACAGTGTCAATTGGATTGATACACATGTAAGAGAGGAATCCAGGAGAGGCACATAAGAGAGGCCTTCAAATGGAGGAAAATGTTTACTACAATTTTTCATTCCTTGCTAAAATGTGAGCATTTTTTTTTTTTTTTTTTTTTTTTTTTTTTTTGAGAGTGTAACAATTTTAAAATTAAAAAAAAAAACAAAAAAATCACAGATTTCTTCGTTTGAAATTAATGCAAGTCTTCCTTATTTGATTTTCATTAAGCTTTCAAATAAATGTCTCTTCTCTTTTTTGAAACAGCTTAAATAATTAAGAAATAAAATGTTAAGTTAATATTTACTTTTAAACATTTCAAATTCTTAATTCAAAAGATCAGAAAATAATATTTGTTCAAATTTCCCACATTAAATAAGATTTTTAACATCATTCTCTATACATCGAATTTCTCTATGTAACGAATTTTGTACTGGAACGGTGGATTTCGTTATATAGAGACTCGACTGTATATATATTTCAAAATTAAAGGAGCCTTAGGGCACGAGAAATTTTAGAGCTCGAGCTCCGCTTCCAACACTAGGAAAAACACAGCTCGGGTCACTAGCGTTGTTTCAGGAGCCCCCCCCCCTTTCTTTCGAAAAGACTTTTCTAAATTCATCATACTAAGAAACCCATCAATGCTAGAAATAGTGTTCCAAAGAGTAGCTCAGTTGAGTTCACATATATTTCTACAAACAACTTTTTCAGGTTCAAGAAAACAAAATATAAATGGTTTTGATGAAATTTTTTGACAGCGGAAGCTACAAGAGGAACGGGACAATTGAACTATTTTTAATGAAATGAATATATATTTTTTTAACTATATTTTTAATGAAAATGGATAAAACTGGACTAAAAGTGAATTATGAAATTTTTATATTTTGAACCTTGGGGATGTGATAACTTTAGATTAATTATGACTAATTGTACATATCTTTGATAAAAAGTTAATTAAATCCAATTGATTTTTTAAATCATCAGATTTTAAAACATTCACCTTTTATATAAACATTTTAATAAAAATTTTAATTTTACTTAAGAAAGATGTTATAATAAAAATAAAAGACATTGACATGTTTCGGAACCGTCAAAATAAGTTCCATAATCATAATATAAATTGTATACCTTTAATCTTAATACCTTTAATCTTAATTTAATCTTATACCTTTTATAAATATACCTTTCTTAAGTAAAATTAAAATTTTTATTAAAATGTACATATCTTGGTTAAAAAAAAAGAAAAAAGAAAAACTGATTTTGAATTAGACAATAGTTAAATTTTTTAAAACGATATTGGCACAGTGGAAACTTGAGGCTTTTGTGATCAAATAGATATAAGTCGAGAACTGTTTGTGTGTATGGTATTTGAAAGAAACTGGTCTTTTAAAATTTGATTTTTATTTATTATCTGAACTTGAATTTTTAATTGACTTTTAAATATTAAACTTTTAGGGATAGTGATAGCACTATCGTAAAACTGTGAAACGAATTATGCATGTTTTTTTATATGAAGTAAAGTGTAAATTTTATATAGGGAATATAAATAAGAAAATTTGTCTATGCTTGTAGTCTTGAGGTTAAAAAAAAAACTAATGCATGAGAGTGAGGTATATTTGAAGATTAGAAAGATTTTGAAATTATTCTTTCAATTATGGAAATAGTAAGTTATTAATATTTTATGTAGCGCATACAAGCCTAATTCAATAATATTCAACTTCAATACATAAAAAAATTATACAGAGTGTTTAAAATGTCCCGGACCCATTTTGTTGTTTAATAACTCATAAAATAATAAAGATAGATTAAAATTAATAACATAAATTGTTAGATAGACTCAAAAAGTTTCTTGACCCTTGTCAATGAGCTTCCACGTTGTCCCCTTCGTCGCGCGGAGAATATCAAGTCGATAGTCAATTTCATGCCAGGTAGCGGCAAGCATGTCGGCATCGTCCGGAACTTTTTTTTTATCTGCAATACTTCCAGTTTCTAGAAAATTCTATTTCGAGTTTCCTTCGCTCGAAGGAAGCTCGAAATAGAATGCCCTTCGGGCACACGTAATAGTTACTAAAAATAATTTTGGAGCTATTACTTAAATTTGCTTGGTGGCTTATACTGAAAAGTTTTAAGTTAGTTATACAAAAAATTCTTTTGTTCAGTTTACAAAAGAAATGTTTGTTTCACTTGCAAAAAAAAAGTTTGTAATAGTTACTGTTAGTGATGCGATATAAATATGAATTAAAAAATGTCGATATAGCAGACTGTAGTTTATTATTAAAATGCGTTCTGAGAGCAGTGACTGCCTTGGCGGCGTCCATAACAAACTGGAGGGAAACATCTGTGGGCGGAGGGTATATGCTTACGCCATTCGACGTCATAACAAAGGTGCGCCAACATACCGCCCCACGTTGAAATATCATTTCAATATACAATACAATATCTAAATTTACAATGAATAACATACAATACAATAAAGATGCATAATATAATAATAATGAATAGAACAATGAATAATTAAATAGATTTCAAACATTTGGTTACATAATAAGTGGCTAAACATATTCATATAATAATGTGTCAGTTTATTGACAAGGGAGTAAGCATAATTTCGTTATGCCTCTTTTGAAAATACCCTGAGGGGTTTTAACTAATGCCACTCTAACCTTACCATCTGGTCCGTTAACTACTTCCTGAACTCTACCAATAGTCCATTTGCAGGGTGGAAGATTATCCTCTTTTAAAAGGACCATTGAATTTGGAATAACATTATCTTTTTCGAATTACCATTTATGTCTGGCTTGTAAATTATTAAGATAATCTAATTTCCACTTTCGCCAAATAAATTGTCCATTTTATTTAATCTTTGCCATTGAGACAAATAATTATCGCGTCGGCCAGTGAGATCAGGTTCAGACACACTGCTTAGAGGTCTACCTATGAGAAAATGGCCTGGAGTTAGAATTTCAAAATCATTGGGGTCAGAAGACATGGACGTGAGGGGCCGACTGTTTAAAATGGCTTCAATTTGCGCGGTAACTGTTAAAAATTGCTCAAAAGTTAATCGCGAATTTCCTACAGTTCTTCTTAAATGATGCTTAAACGACTTCACTCCAGCTTCCCACAAACCACCAAAATTGGGTGTCCTGGGTGGAATGAAATTCCAGGCGATTTCCTCACTTGTTAAATAATCCGCTAAAACATCTGGGGGGTTTCTAATCATGTTTGCCAAACGTTGTAACTCTGCACTGGCTCCAACAAAATTTTTTGCATTGTCAGTACAGATAGAAGAACTTTTACCTCTCCTACTGAAAAATCTCTTTAATGCTGCTATCATAGCTTCTGAAGTTAAGTCAGTGACCACTTCTAAATGTATGGCCTTTGTTACGAAACAAATAAAAATAGCAACATAACATTTATTGTAAATACCTTTTCTTTGACCCTTATATTTAATATAAAAGGGGCCACAGAAATCAATCCCTACATTAGTAAACGGGGAACTAGGAGTAATTCTTTCTGAGGGAAGATTTCCCATAATTTGCTCAATACATTTAGGTTTATTTTTGAAACAAATTATGCAGTCATGGACAATTTTTCTGGCAGTATTTCTACCACCCAGTGGCTAAAATTCTTGCCTAATAAGATGGAGTAAAGTTTGGGCTTCAACATGTAAATATTTAAGATGAAAATATGTCATGATCAATAAAGTCAATTTATAATTTTTTGGGAGCAATATCGGGAATTTTTTATCAAAGGATAAGTCAGAATTATTTAACCTACCACCTACCCGTAACAATTTCTGCTTATCAAGAAAGGGATTTAAACAACTCACCTGGCCCTTCTTGGGAATTTCACCCTTTTTAAGGATTTTGATTTCATACTCGAAAGATTTTATCTGCACCATTTTGATGAGATAGTGCTTGGCATTACGAAGTTCCTCTGTTGTGAGTGGACCACTTCGTCGAATGTTATTTTTAACATTAAATATAAATCTGAAAATAAAACTTAGAATACGTATTAATTTTAAGTAGTTGTTACTTAAATTAAGAAAATCATTTACAAATGAATTTTCAGAAGTAGAAATTAAATTGATATTGTCTGTTTTTTTAAGTTCATGCGAGTACAGTTCTTGTGATAGAATGTCTATATTGTCATTGAATTCATCTGAAGATGAAGGTGGGTGAAAGTTCGGGGGACCATTCCACCAAAGATTCATGTTGGAAAGTTCTTGAGGACCTAGTCCACGTGATATAACATCTGCTGGGTTTAAATGCAATGGAACATGTTTCCAATGACAGTTTTCAGTTAAGGTTTGTATCTTGGATACTCTGTTGCCAACAAAGGTTTTTAGTTTGTTTGGCGGTGTACTGATCCAAGCAATTGCGATTTTTGAATCTGTATGCAAATAAATGTCACTTACTAGCATTTTTAAAGAAAGCCGAATTTTCTCTATTAGTTGAGAAAGAAGTAGGCAAGCTGAGAGTTCCAGGCGGGGTATGGAAATTGTCTTTAAAGGGGCTACGCGAGACTTACTCGCAATCAGTTTAGTTGTTACAGTACTTGTTTCACTTGTACAATGCATATAAACTGCAGCTCCATAAGTTAATTCCGAAGCATCTGAAAATCCTAACAACACTAATTTCTGAAAAGAATCGGTTAGAATGTATCTGTCGATTCTAATTTCTTCGATTAATTTTAGAGATGACACAAAATTTATCCATTCACTTGCAACTGGATCTGGGATTTCATCTTATCAACCTAACTTCAGGAGCCATAATTTCTAAAGAAATATCTTTGCTCGAGTAATAACTGGTCCCAAAAGATCTAAGGGATCGTATAATCTTGCAATGGTTCTCAGCACGTCTCGTTTCGTATATGATGATTTCTCTGTTATTGAAATTTTGAACATAAATTGATCTTCCACGGGTTTCCAAATAACCCCTAGAGTTTTGCTTGTTGATTCTTCATTTACGGAAAAATTATGTTCTTGAACTTCCTGTGGCTTACTGTTCATCAATTCCTTTGAGTTGGAATTCCATTTGTGAAGGGACATGCCGCAGGTTTCTAGCATGTTGCATAACTGCTGCTGGAGTTCTGTAGCTGTATCTAGGTCATGTGCGCCTGTAACAATGTCGTCCATGTATACATCTTCTCTTATTACTTCAGCAGCCAAAGGGAATTGTGATGATTCATCGATGGCTAATTGTTTCAGAGTCCGTATTGCGAGAAACGGTGCACAGCAAGTTCCATATGTGACTGTATTCAATCTGTAAACAGCAGTTTCCTCGTTCTCACCTGTCTTCCACACAATTCTTAGAAGGTCGCGTTGAGATGGATGAATTAAAATTTGTCTGAACATTTTTTGAATGTCTGTAGTAAAAGCATACTTGTAGACACGAAATCTTGTCATAATTTCAAATATGTCTTCTTTCACTTCTCCTTTTAGCAGACAATCATTGAGACTGAAACCAGATGTAGTTGCCGCTGATGCATTGAATACCACCTTAATTTTGTTGTGGTTTTGTATGGTCTGAGAACTCCGTGATGTGGCAAGTAGTAATATAAATTATTATCTGGATGTTCGGACTGAGCATCTGTAACCTTCTCCATGTGGCCTAACTCTAAGTATTCTTGCATGAATTGCTGGTATAATATCTTCATAGTTTTGTCTTTAGATAATCTTCTCCACAACTGATTCAGACGTTTTTTCGCAAGTTCTTTAGAATCACCTAAGTTTTCCAAATCCTTGGTAGGCATCTGTACTATATATCTACCAGCGTCATTTCTTTTATGCGTAGTTTTGTAATGTTCTTCACAGTATTCTTCTTCTTTACTCAGAATTTTGCAAGGTTCATCAATAATTTCCAATTTCCAAAATTTTTCTAAACATTCATCAATGCTTTGAGACTGCGAAATAAAACCACAATATTGCGTATGACTGATCGTATCTGCGGTTCCTGTTGCGATATATCCGAATACTGAATTTCGGGAAACTAAATTGCTGTTTGGAATTCGAATTTCTCCATCCTTTATAATATCAAAGAAGGATTGTGCTCCGACAGCATGTCAATTTTGCCAGGAACGCTAAATTTTGGATCTGCTAACTGATGAGGAATTTTCAAGTTATGAATATTCAATTTTGTTACTGGAAGTGAATCGGTTATTTTTGGAACAACAAGGAAATCTAATGATGTTTCAAAGGATCCATTTCCATTTAGAATTTTCGCATGCACCTTGTATTTAATGTTCATTTCTTTTCCACCTAATCCTGATATCGCGATTTTCAATCTCTTTAATGGAATTCCCAGTCGATCAGCAAATTCTGATGTTACAATATTGGACATACTTCCTGAGTCCAGTATTACACGTGCTTGTAAATAACTACCAGAATAAGGGTTAAAAACCCAAACTAAAGCAGTGGAGAGAATAACAGATTTATTTCCATTATTAACGCAAGATAAAGAAGGCGATAGAAGTGATTTAACTTCTGTCTGTCCGAAAAACTCTTGTGCATTCGGATTCAGTTTATTACCTTGCTCGATGGGATTAACTTCATTAATTTTGTTCGGAAAGGAAGTGTTTGCATTTCTGTGAAGTAACGTATTATGTCGTGACTGACAAATGTTGCATAAACTTTTAGATTTGCAATTAGCAATCGTGTGCTGATTACTTAAACAATTAAAGCAAAGTTTGTGTTTCATTGCTATTTCTTTTCTCTGAGAGGCATTTGATTTCAAAAATGTATCGCACTTATAAATTGCATGATTTTGCTTACATAACACACATGAATTAATTAAATTAGTTAACTTAACAAAGAGAGATTTTTGTTTAGAATGACGCTCTTGATTTGTCTTGGGTTTTGCTGAAATGTTTTTACTGATATTTTCCAAGATTTGAGAACGTTTCTCTAAAAATAGTATTAAGTTGTCTAATTCTGGAACTTCATTTGAACTAATACTCATTTCGTAACTTTTTCGCGTATCTTTATCCAATTTTTGAAGAATAATATTCAGAATTAGAACGTCGGAAAGATTGTTCCTTGTGTAATCTAAAACCTTTAATGCGCGAATGCTTTTCTTTACGGTGTCAACTAAATTCCGCAAATCTTTAGCAGAAGGTTGTATAATTTTATCTGCTTCGAAAAGTGGATTTATATGTATTTCTACAGCTATTCTATTGTTTTCATACCTATCTTTTAATGCCTGAATTAAAGAAGCGAATGTATCTTCTGTCGTTTGCAAAACCTTTGCTTCGTTTGTTAAAGCTGCTGATAAATAATGAAGTTTTTGAGTTTCCGATAATTGTTCATTAGATGTTATAATATTATCAAATTGTAATTTGAATGAACTCCAATCTTCCGGTTTTCCTGAGAATTTCGGGAGCGGTATTTCCGGCAATTTAATATTAAATGAGTCATTTGTAAGAGTAGGTTTTAGTTGACTTGGATTGAGAACCTTACCCTCTTCTAAATGCTTAATTTGTTTCTTAATTTTGATTTTAGCTCTTACGATATTTTCAGTATATTCTTCACTAATGGTAATATCATTTTCATAATCTTTCGCAATATTTATGGCAGCTTCTATCTCGCTATTTAAATTTTTCAGCGATTCTTCTTTTTCATTTAACTGTTCCAAAATTTCTAAATACTCATCGGTTTCCTTATTTTCTTCATTAATTAAAGTATCAATTTTAGTTATAAGCTTAGTTACAGCTGTCCTTACAATTGCGCGTTTCTTTTTTATTTTTTCAATTGCATCCATTTTAGAAACTTATGAAATCAAAAGGAATAATCGAATGTTTCTTACCTTTTCTGGTAAACACGTGATTTCGTATTTCGTCTGTGCTTACTCTTTCTTGCGATGATTGCGTAACACTTTTATCAAACTGCAGGTGTTGTTCTATAACCGAAGATTGAATTGTTCGATGAAAGAAAAAATAAATTTCTTCGTCTGCAATGTCAATTCACTATTTTAAACAAACTATTATTATCTTTTAAATATAAATACCTTTGAGCTCGACGGCCCATAATGTTAGTGATGCGATATAAATATGAATTAAAAAATGTCGATATAGCAGACTGTAGTTTATTATTAAAATGCGTTCTGAGAGCAGTGACTGCCTTGGCGGCGTCCATAACAAACTGGAGGGAAACATCTGTGGGCGGAGGGTATATGCTTACGCCATTCGACGTCATAACAAAGGTGCGCCAACAGTTACTAAAAAATTCTGTGGAATACAAATTTACTAAAAAAATTTTAGTAACCTCTTTTTTTTACAGTGTGCATGCTCAAATAATAATTATTTCATATAACTTACACATATTTCATAAAACATTTAATATATTTATATTCCAGTTCCATTCTCCTTATCATTTTTCTAGAAATTTGTCAAAACACCGTTAATCTATAAAAATTTTATTTGACCAGTGATAAATAAATGATCATTTAACAATTTTACCTAAATCTGGTTTCGTAATCTCTTTTTTACTACGTTTTGCAAATTTTTCTAAAATTGACGTTAAATTTAATTGAAAACTCTGCATGATATAAATTAAAAACATTCAAGAATTTTTTGAACTTTTCAAAAAGTTTTCTAAATATCTATAAATATACGTGATATTCTTACAAAAATCATTGGATATGTAGAGTATCCACATATTTGTATTTTGCCGCGATAGATCAGTTCGTGCCTTTTAATGCACAGGGTGATCCCAAATATTATTATTTTTCTTTGTCTTTTTGTTGGTCTCTAAATGTTGACCCCCTCCTTCTGATACAGACGCTGATAAATAATGAGCATCCATGAATAAATCAAACATAATCTTTATAATCCTGGAGTTTCAGAAGAATCCGACGGTATGTTTTTGAATATTCGACAAAATTGTCTAAAATTGAAAGTGTACGGTCATTAATGGCAATATAAGTATATATATATTTCGAATAATTGAAATAAAGTTTTCTATTCGAAGGTGACTTTTCTCTCAAATCTAATCACAAAAAAAAAAAAAAAAAAAAAAAAAAAGGAATCTAAAAATTTGCATTTTTAATCTGTTTAAAATTATCTTCGATATTAACTAATTTAAAACTAGTTAACTATTTAAACCCTCTGTCCTGAATCTAAAAAATACTCAAATAACTCCCTTTTTTCTTTAATTAGATGATTCAACACTAATGACAGTAGTGTGTTTTGATTATTTTATAAAAGAATTCAGATGATCAATTATAATAAAATGGACTCATAAGATTTATACAGGGTGATTCAGCTCGTCGGTGACAAACTTTAAGGATCGATAGAGCACACCTAGACGAACATTTTTGAATAGGGAATGTAGGGTCCCTGACGCGATGGTAAGGCGCTAGGCGCTTTCGAAAATTTGGGTGCCGAAATTCGAAACGTCATAAAAACTAGGGAAATGGTTAGATTTTCTTGCTTGTTGCGTCGAAATGTTTCTGTTTGTTTAGACTTTCTTCAGTACCAATTTGATAAGCGTATCTCTTAAAACATGGATAGGGGGCGCTGCAGACTTTGGAGAGCTAGACAACAACTTTAAGCCCGTTATTTTGATAATTTAACACATGCTCGCCAAAGTTTATACTCTAACTTAAAGTTTGAACCCAAAAGTAGAGCCCTGCAAAAAGCGTAAGAGCCGGAATAAAATGTCAAAGTACAGGGTGGTCGAAACTCGAAGGCTCCTAAGAGATAAACAAACAGATTTCTTGACTTATGGCATGCATTTTCATGATTCTGTTTGCTGGGGCTCTCTGAAACTCAGTTGAACGGTACAAAAAGAAACATCGATAGGGGGCGCTTTGGGCAAAAAACATAATTCGTTGACATTTCGGACGCTAACTGGAAACGGGGCGCTACGATCAGTTAGTAATAATGAAAACACATTTTCTACCTCTGCTCAACACTTCTGAATAAATTTAGACCAAAAACATCAATGATACTGGAAATTTATTTACAAAAAATAACACTACAGAAGATGCTCGAAATTTCGACCTTGGGCCATGATGCAGGCTTCGCACCTCCGTTGCATTGAGGAGTGTGTGTTTCCAACAATGCCAGGAGTATCTCTGATCTGCCCTGCAGCTGCCACAATGCGCGCCACAAGTTCTTCAGCACTGCTGACAGGTGTATGGTATACCTCGGCCTTCAGGTAACCCCAAAGGAAGAAATCCAAGCAGGTGAGGTCTGGTGATCGGGCAGGCCAGTGAACTGGACCCCCACGCCCGATCCACCGCTGGCCATACCTTGCGTTTAGATGGAGACGCACGTCGTTCGTGTAATGGGCCGGAGCTCCATCGTGCTGGAACCACATCTGGCGACGCGAACCTTCGGGTACGTGCGCCTCCTCCAGAAGCTGCGGCAGCACTTGATCCAGGAAAATCAGGTAATTTCCACCTGTCAGCCGTTCAGGTAACAAATAAGGGCCAATGAGGCAATCCCCCAGAATGCCGGCCCACACATTTACTGAGAAACGCTCCTGGGCTGCTCGGCTTCTGGTTTCATGTGGATTTTCATCACACCACACATGACTGTTGTGGGCGTTCCACATTCCCTCCCGGCTGAAGGTGGACTCGTCCGTAAACAAAATGCTGTTTACAAAACGGGGATCCCTGGATCTCATCGCCAAGTACCATCTTGAGAATTCCACTCGAGGGCCAAAATCCTGCTCTCTGAGCAACTGCACCCGCTGGATGTGGTAGGGGTGCAGATTCCGGGAACGTAAGATGCGCCACGCAGTTGCTTGCGAAATGCCAACATGTCTGGCGATATCTCTCGTGCTAAGACCTGAGTTGTCCTCAACCAGGTTAAGCACAGCCTCTTCGTTTTCGGGGGTGCTCACTGATCGCTCCCGTTCAGGCCTGCCTCCGTCGAAAGATCCCGTTGTGGACAACCTCTGGTGTACTCGAGCGAAGAAGGCATGGCAGGGGATTTGCCTGTTGGGGTAACGCTTGGCGTACAACCGCTGAGCGGCTCGTCCATTACAACCAGCAGCGCCATACGCCAAATGCATGTCAGCCAATTCAGAGTTTGTGTACCGTTCCATCCTACTACCGATCTGCAGACAAGTAACCCGAAGCTTAAGTAGGTACCGCACGTTCAAAAGACGTGTCTGCGCATACAACTACGTCATCTCGCGTTGTCGTCTACGCATTACGTATCTTTTGCATATCGATATGGTACGATATCTTTTGCATAAATCAGCAAAAAGCACCTTATGTAAATTTTATTGCGCGCATTGTGCATGATTGAAACCAGCTATGTTTGTTAAAAAAAACAAACAAACTGCAGTTTTAATAGCTTCTTATGATAAGTAAATTACTCTCTTGTTTTGTTTCTAACTGATCGTAGCGCCCCGTTTCCAGTTAGCGTCCGAAATGTCAACGAATTATGTTTTTTGCCCAAAGCGCCCCCTATCGATGTTTCTTTTTGTACCGTTCAACTGAGTTTCAGAGAGCCCCAGCAAACAGAATCATGAAAATGCATGCCATAAGTCAAGAAATCTGTTTGTTTATCTCTTAGGAGCCTTCGAGTTTCGACCACCCTGTACTTTGACATTTTATTCCGGCTCTTACGCTTTTTGCAGGGCTCTACTTTTGGGTTCAAACTTTAAGTTAGAGTATAAACTTTGGCGAGCATGTGTTAAATTATCAAAATAACGGGCTTAAAGTTGTTGTCTAGCTCTCCAAAGTCTGCAGCGCCCCCTATCCATGTTTTAAGAGATACGCTTATCAAATTGGTACTGAAGAAAGTCTAAACAAACAGAATCATTTCGACGCAACAAGCAAGAAAATCTAACCATTTCCCTAGTTTTTATGACGTTTCGAATTTCGGCACCCAAATTTTCGAAAGCGCCTAGCGCCTTACCATCGCGTCAGGGACCCTACATTCCCTATTCAAAAATGTTCGTCTAGGTGTGCTCTATCGATCCTTAAAGTTTGTCACCGACGAGCTGAATCACCCTGTATGTTCAAGCAAAATAACATTTTTTTTAAAATATTTAATTGAGAAAGGTTTAAAACGATCTAATAAATTGAATTTATTGAAGAAATGTCATTGAAAATCGATTAATAATTAATATATGAAAACTTAATTTAAATTTCGATAGTTACAGAACTATTTGTTGTAAGATCCTTTCCAATAATTGTTGTTTACTTTAGTTCTCAATTCTAGAGTAGTAAATGTGAGGTATTTTAAAATAGTAGATGTGAAATAAATAAATCGTATTTTAATAGTATAGACAAAGGTATAAAATCAGTGCCGTGTTTAAGTAGCCAAAAGTCAAATATTTCTATTGAAAAGATTGATTGAGACTTATGCGAAAATACACCTTCTAGTTATACAGAGGTTACAAAAGTCATGGGATAGCAATGTTCAAACATATAGATGGCAGTAGTGTCGCTTACAAATTGTATAAATGGTCAGTGCTTTGGCAAGACTTTCATTCGTTTACAAATGCTTTTTGTGAGAAGGTTGATTATGTGATTATGGCCACACGACGAGAATTAACGGATTTCGAACGCGGTATGCTAGTTAGAGCCAGACGCATGGAACATTCCATTTCGGAAATCATTACGGAATTCAACATTCCGAGATCCACAGTTTCAAGAGTGTGTCGAGAATACTTAAATTCAGACAAGACCTCTCATCATTGAGAACGCAGTGGTAGATAGCCAGCACTTAATGACCGCGACCAACAACATCCGCGTAGACTTGTCATTGTGAACAGACAAGCAACGCTGCGTGAAATAGCCGCAGGAATGAATGTGGGACGTCCGATGTGCGTGTTCGGTTAGACAGTCCGGTAAAATTCGGCTTTAATGGGCTATAGCAGCAGAGGGCCGACTCGGGAACCATAACAAACACCACAACATCGCCAACAGCGGCGCTTTTGGGTTCGTGACCATACCATATGGATCGCAGATGTTGGTGTCTTGTGGTCCAAAAAAGTGGCTTGATCAGATGAGTCACAATTTCAATTGGCAAGAGCTGATAGAAGGATAAGAATGTGACGCAGACCCCATGAAGCCGTGTAATCAAGTGTCAACAAGACAAGCTGGTGGTGGCTCCATAATGGTGTGAGCTGTGTTTACATGGAATAGACGGGGTCCGCTGGTCAAACAGAACTTATTGTTAACTGGAAATGATTGCGTTCAGCTACTGGGAAATTGCTTACAACCATTCAAGGACCTTATGTACCCAAACAACGATAGAGCTTTCCTCTCATGGCTGACAATGCGCCATGTCACTGGACCATAACTGTTCGCGATTGGTTTGAAAAACATTCTATACAATTCCAGTGGATGATTTGGCCACCACGATCGCCCGACATGAATGCCAACGTACATTTATGGGACATAATTGCGAGATCAGTTCGTGCACAAAATCCCCCACCGGCAACACTTTCGGAATTATGGACGTCTATAGAGGCTGCATGGCTCAATATTTCTCCACAGGACTTCCAAAGACTGGTGGAGTCCAAGTGTTGCTGCCCTTCGCCGGGCAAACAGAGGACCGACATGCTGTTAGCAGGGTATCCCATGACTTTTTTCACTTCAGTGTATAGAGAGAACAAAACATCAATATTAAAGAAAAAATTATTTTTCAGGCATAGATTATGAAGCGTTTTCCAAAATTAACAGAATATGATTAAAAAATTTCATTTTTTCATACAATGAAAGCGAATACTAAATAATGAATTTAAATAAAATGTTCTGCAGCTAATTTTTTCTTGTGGACCATAATGTAACGAAGATCTTTAGTGTGTAAACGAATTGTAAATGCTATACAGTTCATTTTCAAAAGTGAGCATTCTATAGTAAACTTCATTAGTTTATATTAATAATTACATTGCAATTAGTATATGCTTACGTGAGTTAGAGGACGAGCAGTTAAATGATATATAATAGCTGGTAGACAGACAGAAGGAATATAGACAAACTGAATTCATAAAAAAATTTCAACTATGTTGGAAAGTGATAAAAAAATGAAGGGAAAAAAAGTAACATCTTGAAATTGCAAATCATCATTAATCTTCAGTGACCAGCTATCCGAGATCATCTGAAACCAACATTGGATGTGTTCGTCGCGTGATATATTAACCCTTCACTGCACTGTGCACCACATCTGGCACATATCTAAAAATACTGTAATACTCATTATGTGCTATGAATTTGGCCAATAGGATCGCTGTAGCTGATCAAGAACAGTCCAAAGAATTAAGTAACACTTATTTTGTTCATGTCAAATGGCTTCATTTGGCAAAAAATTAGAATTTGTTCGTCGGAAACCAAAAATTTTCGATCGAGGTATTAAGACAAAATTTACTTTTATTATTTTTATTGAATACTAAAAAATATCATTTTAAAGAAATTTGTAGAGTGTTAAACAGATAGCCACAACAAATCCCTTAAATAGAAGAGTTTCTCAGAACTTTAATACGCCGTTAGTCACGCAGTAGAGTCCTATACGGATCGGATTGTACCCGATCTGATTATAAAAATTTCGTTTGAAATCAATCCGGAATGGAAGCGGTACAAAAATTTTGTAAAACTGAACTCGATTTTTTCCTACTAAACTGAAACCCTTCCGAAGCCGAAATGGAAGAAAATTAATCGATATTTTACAATAACTATCGAAAAAATGTTTACAATTATATATATATATATATATATATTAAAAACTTTATTTTTCATGTTGAAAAATGAACTTATATATACTCAAGATAAATGAGTATATATAAGTTCATTTTTCAACATGAAAGATAAAGTTTTTAATATATATATATATATATAATTGTAAACATTTTTTCGATAGTTATTGTAAAATATCGATTAATTTTCTTCCATTTCGGCTTCGGAAGGGTTTCAGTTTAGTAGGAAAAAATCGAGTTCAGTTTTACAAAATTTTTGTACCGCTTCCATTCCGGATTGATTTCAAACGAAATTTTTATAATCAGATCGGGTACAATCCGATCCATATAGGACTCTACTGCGTGACTAACGGCGTATTAAAGTTCTGAGAAACTCTTCTATTTAAGGGATTTGTTGTGGCTTTAATTTACACCTTCTTGCGAAATAGAGCGATCGATAAATATCAATCTTTAAGAAAAAACACAAGACGAAAATCGTCAAAGAAAACTTCTGAAAGCTGCTAGTAACTATCTATCTTGAGGAGCCATCAATTTGAGATCATCAGAAATCTATAAAGGTTATGCTTCTCACGCGACGCATTAAATCTTCGTTAGTCTCATCTTTGATTCGTTGTCGTCCCGTAGTTAGGCAAAGACCTAATGTATATTGCCATGCCTCACCCCTGAAAGTGGCCCCCCCGTTTCGATTTAAAACGGAATGCGGATATAAAAGGAAAACAAGCACAGAAGAATCACACTGCTTTTTCGCTGAAAAAAAAATTACTAGGTCAGGCTTGCAGCTACAGCTACAACATCGGTTATTTTGGTGGGGCATACAAAATTTAGGAAATCTATCGATATTGTTGCAATTTAAGATATAACTTTAGATACTTTTGTTAATTTAAACAAAGAAAAGAAAAACTTTACGATCGAGGCTGCTAGTCAGCCAGCTTCCGATTCCTTTCGGTAATGTTAAGTCCATGGGCGTTTGATGCATTCGTATATTTAAAATATCCCCACAGAGAATTAATATTTTAAACTTATTTTTTCAATATTTTTTTTTCTTAAAGGATGTATTTTTTGTCAAAATGTTTCTAAAACCTATACTTAATTTAATATTTTATGTTTTAAAAGTGGATGAACTGGGAGTAAAATTTCATGTAAAACTGAGGGTTCATTTTAGAAATATTTTGAAAACTAAGGGGGGAAAATAGATGTGCTTAAAGAACAGAACACTGAAAAAATAATTTAAAAATATTAATTTTCTGAGGAGATGTTTTGAATATAAAAATTCATCTAACACCCAACGACTTAATATTATCTAAGGGAGAAACAGCCTGAAACTGAAATAGGGTGAGTGTAATCCTGGAGTTAGTATAACACCTGACTTACTAGTAAAAGATAGAATATTATTTTAAAGGAAAATTACTGTTCATGAAAAAAAAAGAAATAGATTAAAAAAATATCGATATGTAGAATAATCCGCAAGATCGTTTAACTGAAATTCAAAACATTTACGAAATTACAATCACTTGAAAGCGAGAGCGGACCAGCTTAAAGACAGGTACATACGAAATTCGGCAAGATGTTTACGCGTGGTAATTCTTTGAGTTGTAATGTATAAATCCAGCAGCAGCAAATGGCGATCTAACAGAAAGTTTCAAAATATAACAATTAACAAGCAGTAAAAAAAAAAACCTCTTTTTTTTACTTATATTTATTTAGTTTTCAGTAAATAATACAGTGGCTTTATGATACACAGGCCCTGATTACCAAATAGGCATAAAAGCATGTGCTTTCCTTAAAAAATTTTGAAGGAGCCCAAAATTTTTACTGAATTAATTCCATTCCAAAACTTCATCTTATTTATTTTCAAATTTGTAACTCATTTATGTATGGTTTTTTTTATGTATTCCAAAAAATACCTTTCATAACAAATTAATTTTTTATGTAATAGATAAGTTTTAACCACGTGATCGCGTTTCTTTAGTTTGCCCATTATTTTAGACAAGTTTGAACCCGTCGAATTTCGGCTAAAGTAAATGTTTAAGAAGGAACTGTTTCATTGACTTAGAATAAACCTACAAAATTAACTACAGTAAAAAATGCATCTTACAATGGTCAGTCTAACTCTCAAACAAATATTATTTAAAGCTAAAAGTAAGAAGAAAAAATACTATTTCTATAAAACTCAGTTGTCCAAATTACTAAAATTAAACTTTAATCACACATGTAATAAAGCAAAATATAATAAAAATGAGTTACTAAGATGAAGTTATCAATTGAGGCTCTTAAGTTTGGTATAAATGCGTATGGAAAAGAACAAATATTTCAAATTGACACGATCTTAGAATTTCACGTGAAATTAAAACCCATCATGATTTTCATCTTCAAAATTTACATGCGCATATTTCAATTTTTATCAATTGTAAGAGAAAATGGCTTATTTCTGTGGCCACGATTACAAAATTCGTACTAAATCTATAATCTATATTATAAAGGCCAAACGTATTTGTGCGTAACGCATACGTCATTTTGCGAATGGCAACATTTTCCCCTGCAATTTCAGTTTTGCAATTTTCGGTACTGCAAAATTTTATACTTCTCACCATCGTACATTTTAAATTTTTACACCATCGTATAGATAAAAAAATATACTTTTAAATGCAATTTGTTTGAAAACTGTATCTCAATTTATTTTTGAGATATTAATTTTTTAATGGTTTTTAGTACAAATTTTGTAATTGTGGCAACAGAATCACTCCATTTTCTCTTTAAATTGAAAAAGAAGAAAAAAAAATAGAAATTAAAATGCGAAACACTTTTCCATACAATTTCGGTTTTGCAATTTTCGGTACTGCAAATTTATACTTCTAAACATCTTACATTTAAAATTTTTACACCATCGTATAGAGAAAAAAATGTACTTTTAAATGCAATTTGTTTCAAAGATGTATCGCAATTTATTTTTGATATATTAATTTTTATATAATTTTTAGTACCAGTTATGTAATTTTGGCAACAGAATCGCTCCATTTTTTCTAAAAATTAAAAAAAGAAAAAAAAAATAGAAATTAAAATTTGACTGTTGTAATATCCGGCGAATTCCGATTTTATTTCGTTGAATAAATTGAATAATTGAGTTTTATAGTATTTTGTTAATTTTAGCTTAAAATAATATTTGCCTGAGAGTTAGATTGACCAATGTAAGATGCATGTTTTACTTATTATTATAAATAAATAAATAAAACAGTTCTTTTTTAAAGATTTTCTTTCGTCCAATTTCGACGAATTCCACCTCGTAAACATCAATATCGCAAGAATAAATTGAGATACAGCTTTCAAACAAATTGCATATAAAAGTACATATTTTTGTCTATATGACGGTGTAAAAATTGAAAATGTACGATGTTTAAAAGTATAAAATTTTCAGTATCAAAAATTACAAACCGAATTGCATGTGAAAGTGTTGCCATTCGCAAAATGACGTATGCGTTACGCACAGATACGTTTGGCCTTTATAATATAGATTAGTTTTAAGAGAAAATTTAGTGATTTTGTTGCCACAACTACAAAATTGGTACTAAAAACTATAAAAAAATTAATATCTCAAAAATAAATTGATATACAGCTTTCAAACAAATTGCATTTTAAAGTGCATTTTTTTTCTCTATACGACGGTGTAAAAACTTAAAAGGTACGGTGTTTAAAAGTATAAAATTTAGAGTAACGAAAATTGCAAAACGGAAATTGCATAGCAAAATGTTACACATTGTGATTTATTTTTTCCCCTCAATTTTAAGAGAAAATGGAGTGATTTTGTTGCTACAATTACAAAATTGGTAATAAAAACTATATAAAAAAATTAATATCTCAAAAATAAATTGAGATACAGCTTTCAAAGTGCATTTTTTTCTCTATACGACGGTGTAAAAATTTAAAATGTGCGATGTTTAGAAGTGCAAAATTTACAGTAGCGAAAAATTGCAAAACCGAAATTGCAGGAGAAAAGTGTTGCCATTCACAAAATGACGTATGCATTACGCACATATACGTTTGGCTTTTATAATATTATATTAGGAGCTTCCTTCGAAGACAGACTTCTGAAGCTGAAGATTTTCGGCAAAGCCGCAATAGATGGCAGCACCAAACATTGCTATCTGCTCTATTTTGACATGTTTCTAAAGTGGAGGGAAAGTCCAGAGATCATTACCCATATTAACTGCTACGACAAGATTTTCATAATCCCTTTATTTAACGAGCACTTACATTGCATACATTCGGCGCATATTTGGTGGCGTCCAGCATCGAACCCGGGTACTTTTAGCCAGGAGTTCGGTGCTATGATCACTAGGCTATCACGGCCACACCAAACGAGTTTTAGTAATAGCTATTAAAAATGTAAAACTATTAACTCTATTCGTTGCTAGCTTTTTTCTAGTAATTCTTACAGATTCCTTGTAACCGAGTAAGATTACAAAAATTTTTTTAGTAATTACTAGGATCACTAACATTTTTTTAATAGATCGACCCTTTTTTTTTACAGTGCACAAACGATAAGAAAAATTTTTTTACGTAATTTAATAGTCAACTGTCTTAAGCAACTCATAAAAAACAAGTTAGAAATTGCACGTGAAACGTAGCAAATGAGGTGCGTTCATAAGGTAATGAAGTTTTAAAAATATTCAGATCTTGCTGTTATAGTAAAAAATACCTTCGATACACAGTGTAAAAAAAAATCAAGAGGTTACTAAAACTTTCTTAGTAAATTTGTATTCCACAGAATTTTTTAGCAACCATTACAAACTTTTTTTTGCAAGTGAGACAAACATTTCTTTTGTAAACTGAACAAAAGAATTTTTTGTATAACTAACTTAAAACTTTTTAGTATGAGCCACCAATCAAATTTTAGTAATAGCTCCAAAATTATTTTTAGTAACCATTACGTGTGCCCAAAGGGCAGGAGCTTCCTTCGAGCTGCATCCACTTGGTAAAAAGAGAGCCTTCTGAAACGGAAGATTTTCGGTAAAGCCGTAATAGATTGCAGCACTAAACATTGCTACCTTCTATATTTTGACATGGTTCTAAAGGGGAGGGAAAGTTCAGAGATCATTACCCATAGTAACTGCTACGACAGGATTTTCATAATCCCTTTATTTACATTCGGTGCATATTTGGCGGCGGCCAGCATCGAACCCAGGCACTTTCTGCCTGGAGTTCGGTACTATGACCACTAGGCTATCTGGGCCACGCCAAGTGAGTTTTAGTAATAGCTATTAAAAATGTAAAACTATTAACTCTATTCGTTGCTAGCTTTTTTCTAGTAATTCTTACAGATTCCTTGTAACCGAGTAAGATTACTAAAAAAATTTTAGTAATTACAAGGATTACTAAAATTTTTTTAGTAGATCGACTCTTTTTTTTATTTTTTTTTTTTACAGTGCAGTATAGTGGTCGAAGTCTTTTTTGTGTTTCTGTAAATATGCAGGAAGTAACTTGTATTACATCTCAGCAACGTATATCATATTCATAAAATGTGAAATTGTTTAACATAATTAAAACGCGCCCCAAACAATGTTACCATGTATAGCATTATGTAGCGGAATACTTTTGTGTGGCCCTGCAATTTAATAATAAATGTTCTTTGCATCACAGATTGTACAGAATGTATATTTTAGTATATATATATATATACTTCATAGGCTCATGTCAATTCTATTATATTCGAAGGAGTTTAACATCATTAAAATGTACTTGAAACTATTTTTTCCTATTGATCGTAATGTAATGGAATACTTTTGATTGTCTCTCTAATTAAACTATACATCTGATTTTCATAAAATTTAAAATGACTCGACAAAATTACGCTAAAATTATATATTTTAAATCTCGAGCGATTTGGTTGGACAGTTTTTTCTTTGTTATATGCAAGCAGACGGACAAACGGATAGACGGACTGACAGATTGAACGATGAATATAGGTGCTAGCTATTTGTATAATTACGGAACCACCTAAAATTATTGAGATCATAATGTAATAGTACACAGTATTTCGGAAACAGTATAGTAGCCAAAATCTTTCGTGAGTCCCTGTAAATACTATCTGCTTCCTTTTATACAGGAAATAACTTGTAGTATTCCCCAACAACGCATATCAATCTCATAAAATGCTAAATAGTTAATTACAATTAAAACGCGCACTAGACAATGTTCTCCACAACTATACCATTATGTAATGGAATACTTTTGTGTGGCCTTATAAATCATTAACAAATGTTCTTTGGACGACAGATTGTGCAGAATGTATATAGTATAATATATGCTTCTTAGATGCATATCAATTTTATTATGTTCGAATGGGTGTAACACCATTAAAATGCATTTGAAACTTTTTCCCCATTGACTGTAATGTAACGGAATATTTTTTATTGACCCTGTAATTGATCTAAGCATCCGATTTTCATAAAATTTGAAATGACTCGACTAAATTATGTAATAATTGTATATTTTAAATTTCAAATGATTCGATTGGGTTAGTTTTTGCGTCGTTATTTGCGGACGAACAGACAGACGGGCTAAACGACAACTATAGGTGATACGTATTTACATAATAATGAACGCACCTAAAAAAACAGTAAAATAATGTGAAAATTCAAAACGATATGTCAGCGATAGAAGTGAGCTAATTTTTAATTCTCTCTAAAAGCAGCTGAATTATAAGGGATTTTCCACAAATTGACATTTTTTATTAACTGAGTTTTCCGAAAAAATCAGTATTTAATGAATACCAATGAGAAAATTTGGAACAAATTCTTCGATTTTGATATTATTTATTATTTTTTTTTTATCATGGAATAGGTTTTTGCTGGTCTATCCAATAAGAGCTAAAGCACCACTTAAAATAAAATAAAATAAATAAAATAAAAATTAAATTAAAACTGACAAATTGTGGAAAATCCTTTATCGTTCAAGAAAGAGCTAAATATAATAAAACAATATAGTGAGCTTTTTTTTTGGTTTTACTGTATGAGAAAATTAAACTAGCAGATACCATTATATAAATACAGGGGTTGCAGCGTCCCTAAAATTTTCACACTTTACTACCACAATTTTAAAACGATAATATTTATTCTAGAATTTAATTGTAGGTGTTAAAGAAATCTCACACAAAGAATTTTGATTTAAAACACTGGTATAAAAGGGCAAAAATTTTAGGGACGCTGCGACCCCTGTAAATACATAAAATAAAAATAAGTGCAGTTGTCTTTTTAAAAAATAATTCGTTAAGTGGTTTTCAACGAAGGAAATTAGACAATTTATTTGTTACATATGTAGTTTTTTTTCCATGTTCGTCCCCGTATGTCTCTTGAACGGATTTTCCAATTTAATTTTTACTTTCTTCTATCTTTACAAGAAAGTATTGGATTCATGAAAATTTTCGACTTCCGGTTTTCGACGGATTTATACGTTTTAGAAGGTCCTGAACACGTTTTGACTATTTTTAGAAAATGTCTGTCTGTGAGTCTGCCCGTCTGTCTGTCTGTGAGTCTGTCCGTCTGTCTGTCTGTGAGTCTGTCCGTCTGTCTGTATGTGACAAAAAATTTGTGGGCGCTCTATCTCAAGATCTAATGCTCGAAATTTAATAAAATTTTATATTCAGTTAGACCTTAATATGAATTAGTGCCCATTGGTTTTTGGTGAAAATTGGCCTGCAGGTGGCGCTGCTATACTACGTTTTTCATGATTTTCAAGATTGTTATATCTCAAGAACTAATGCACAGAATTTCACCAAACTTCAGATTCTGTGACCCCTTGATATACACAGACACTGATTAAATTTTGGTGTAATTTGGCCAGCAGGTGGCGCTGCTATGCCACGTTTTTCATGATTTTCATGATAGCTAGATCTCAAGAACTAATGCACAGAATTTCACCAAACTTCAGATTTCGCGATACCTTGAGATACATAGCCGCTGATAAGGTTTTGGTGTGAACTGCCCTATAGGTGGCGCTGCGATTCTACATTTTGCAAGATTTTTGCGATAGCTATATCTCAAGAACTAATGCAGAGAACTTCATCAAATTTTAGATTCTGTTACACTAGAATATATAACATAATTAGACGTTGATTACATTTTGGTATTAACCTTACAACAGGTGGTGCAGCTATGCTGCATTTTGCACGATTTTTCCGATAGCTATATCTCAACAACCAACGCACAGAATTTCATCAAACTTCAGATTTTGTTACAAAGTGACATATAACATAATTACACGATGATTACGTTTTGTTATAAAGCCTTCAACTGATGGTGCTGCTGTGCTATATTTTACACGTTTTTTTAAAAAACTAGCTATATCTCAAGAACTAATGCACAGAATTTCATCAAACTTCAGATTCTTTTACACCATAACATAATTAGACGCTTTTTTACGTTTTGGCGTAAATTGTCCATGATATGGTGTTGCTCTGCTACGTTTTGCAATTTTTTTGTTATAACTATATCTCAAGAACTAATGGACGAAATTCCATCAAATTTCAGATTCTGTTAGGTGTTGACATAAGTAGATGCTTATTAGGTTTTAGTATAAATTACCCAACATGAGGCACTACTAAGCTCATTTTCTCAGAATATTTATTAAATTTTGCGTTTTAGGCTTTTCGGGTACCAAAATCTCAGTAGGCTAGGTCAAATGTTCGAAGAAATTCGATAGTAAATAATTTTGAAATCACCACGCTTTTTTTTTTTTTTTTTTTTTTTTTTTTTTTTTTTTTTTTATATATATATATATATATTAAAATGTACTTATGAGATAGAAGAAAGTTTTGGGATTGACACATCCAACTAGTTTTTTTTTTTCCTTTTCGCAAAGGTTCGTTCTGCTCTAATAGGGACACGTTAAAATTTTTCACCTATCACCGTTTACAGCATGGCAAATTTTGCAACATGCGATATTGGCAATAATATTACTTGAAATGAATGTAAGGTTAGAGTGTCACTTGAGTTCGGGTAACCCGATTTTACCCGAACCTAACGCTATCTGAATTCTGGTCAATTGGAATCGCGTTTCAGATTGATTTCAAATGCAATTTTCGGGTTTGGCTCGGGTTGTAATCTGATTCCTTTTGAGGTTCAAGCAGGGCCATAGCTAAGGGGGCGCTATGGGCGGCTCAGCCCCCCCCCCCCTTCTGGAAAAGATTCCAAGGTCACTCAATGAATTTCTGTTCCGAAAATTTAAATGAAATTCTGTTCAAAAAACATTTAGTTTTGAGACTGTTTCAGAGTTTTGCAAAATTATTATATTGTATCTAAAATAAGTGTTTGAACACCTCCCTCATCCTAATTGTACATATGAAGCTAGCATGATGTTTAATTTTGTACCAGTTATACACTCAAAATTTTCATCATCCTATAGTTTTCTTAACATAAAATAAAGTTTATACAACAGTTTAATAAGAAAAATAGTACTTACAATGTGAATATGCATTAATTTATTTTTCTGCGTCAGAGAATAACAGCAACAACAACAAAAATTATGAGCCCCCCTAAATTTTGTTGAGCCCCCTCTATTGTTCACTTCTAGCTAAGGGTCTGGGTTAAAGTGTAGTTAACAATAAAGCCGTAGTTAAGGGGGCGCTAGAGGCGGCTCAGCCCCCCCACCTAAAATATTTTGAGCCCCCTTCTGGAAAAGATTCCAAGGTCACTCAATGAATTTCTGTTCCGAAAATTTAAATGAAATTCTGTTCAAAAAACATTTAGTTTTGAGACTGTTTCAGAGTTTTGCAAAATTATTATATTGTATCTAAAATAAGTGTTTGAACACCTCCCTCATCCTAATTGTACATATGAAGCTAGCATGATGTTTAATTTTGTA
Organism: Maratus speculifer; assembly: GCA_964019185.1. Classification (NCBI taxonomy): domain Eukaryota; kingdom Metazoa; phylum Arthropoda; class Arachnida; order Araneae; family Salticidae; genus Maratus; species Maratus speculifer. The sequence goes on along the minus strand of OZ025292.1, from coordinate 449,510,967 downwards.
CCAGTTATACACTCAAAATTTTCATCATACTATAGTTTTCTTAACATAAAATAAAGTTTATACAACAGTTTAATAAGAAAAATAGTACTTACAATGTGAATATGCATTAATTTATCTTTCTGCGTCAGAGAATAACAGCAACAACAACAAAAATTATGAGCCCCCCTAAATTTTGTTGAGCCCCCTCTATTGTTCACTTCTAGCTAAGGGTCTGGGTTAAAGTGTAGTTAACAATAAAGCCGTAGTTAAGGGGGCGCTAGGGGCGGCTCAGCCCCCCCACCTAAAATATTTTGAGCCCCCTTCTGGAAAAGATTCCAAGGTCACTCAATGAATTTCTGTTCCGAAAATTTAAATGAAATTCTGTTCAAAAAACATTTAGTTTTGAGACTGTTTCAGAGTTTTGCAAAATTATTATATTGTATCTAAAATAAGTGTTTGAACACCTCCCTCATCCTAATTGTACATATGAAGCTAGCATGATGTTTAATTTTGTACCAGTTATACACTCAAAATTTTCATCATCCTATAGTTTTCTTAACACAAAATAAAATTTATACAACAGTCTAATAAGAAAAATAGTACTTACAATGTGAATATGCATTAATTTACCTTTCTGCGTCAGAGAATAACAGCAACAACAACAAAAATTATGAGCCCCCCTAAATTTTGTTGAGCCCCCTCTATTGTTCACTTCTAGCTAAGGGTCTGGGTTAAAGTGTAGTTAACAATAAAGCCGTAGTTAAGGGGGCGCTAGGGGCGGCTCAGCCCCCCCCACCTAAAATATTTTGAGCCCCCTTCTGGAAAAGATTCCAAGGTCACTCAATGAATTTCTGTTCCGAAAATTTAAATGAAATTCTGTTCAAAAAACATTTAGTTTTGAGACTGTTTCAGAGTTTTGCAAAATTATTATATTGTATCTAAAATAAGTGTTTGAACACCTCCCTCATCCTAATTGTACATATGAAGCTAGCATGATGTTTAATTTTGTACCAGTTATACACTCAAAATTTTCATCATCCTATAGTTTTCTTAACATAAAATAAAGTTTATACAACAGTTTAATAAGAAAAATAGTACTTACAATGTGAATATGCATTAATTTATTTTTCTGCGTCAGAGAATAACAGCAACAACAACAAAAATTATGAGCCCCCCTAAATTTTGTTGAGCCCCCTCTATTGTTCACTTCTAGCTAAGGGTCTGGGTTAAAGTGTAGTTAACAATAAAGCCGTAGTTAAGGGGGCGCTAGAGGCGGCTCAGCCCCCCCACCTAAAATATTTTGAGCCCCCTTCTGGAAAAGATTCCAAGGTCACTCAATGAATTTCTGTTCCGAAAATTTAAATGAAATTCTGTTCAAAAAACATTTAGTTTTGAGACTGTTTCAGAGTTTTGCAAAATTATTATATTGTATCTAAAATAAGTGTTTGAACACCTCCCTCATCCTAATTGTACATATGAAGCTAGCATGATGTTTAATTTTGTACCAGTTATACACTCAAAATTTTCATCATACTATAGTTTTCTTAACATAAAATAAAGTTTATACAACAGTTTAATAAGAAAAATAGTACTTACAATGTGAATATGCATTAATTTATCTTTCTGCGTCAGAGAATAACAGCAACAACAACAAAAATTATGAGCCCCCCTAAATTTTGTTGAGCCCCCTCTATTGTTCACTTCTAGCTAAGGGTCTGGGTTAAAGTGTAGTTAACAATAAAGCCGTAGTTAAGGGGGCGCTAGGGGCGGCTCAGCCCCCCCACCTAAAATATTTTGAGCCCCCTTCTGGAAAAGATTCCAAGGTCACTCAATGAATTTCTGTTCCGAAAATTTAAATGAAATTCTGTTCAAAAAACATTTAGTTTTGAGACTGTTTCAGAGTTTTGCAAAATTATTATATTGTATCTAAAATAAGTGTTTGAACACCTCCCTCATCCTAATTGTACATATGAAGCTAGCATGATGTTTAATTTTGTACCAGTTATACACTCAAAATTTTCATCATCCTATAGTTTTCTTAACACAAAATAAAATTTATACAACAGTCTAATAAGAAAAATAGTACTTACAATGTGAATATGCATTAATTTACCTTTCTGCGTCAGAGAATAACAGCAACAACAACAAAAATTATGAGCCCCCCTAAATTTTGTTGAGCCCCCTCTATTGTTCACTTCTAGCTAAGGGTCTGGGTTAAAGTGTAGTTAACAATAAAGCCGTAGTTAAGGGGGCGCTAGGGGCGGCTCAGCCCCCCCCACCTAAAATATTTTGAGCCCCCTTCTGGAAAAGATTCCAAGGTCACTCAATGAATTTCTGTTCCGAAAATTTAAATGAAATTCTGTTCAAAAAACATTTAGTTTTGAGACTGTTTCAGAGTTTTGCAAAATTATTATATTGTATCTAAAATAAGTGTTTGAACACCTCCCTCATCCTAATTGTACATATGAAGCTAGCATGATGTTTAATTTTGTACCAGTTATACACTCAAAATTTTCATCATCCTATAGTTTTCTTAACATAAAATAAAGTTTATACAACAGTTTAATAAGAAAAATAGTACTTACAATGTGAATATGCATTAATTTATCTTTCTGCGTCAGAGAATAACAGCAACAACAACAAAAATTATGAGCCCCCCTAAATTTTGTTGAGCCCCCTCTATTGTTCACTTCTAGCTAAGGGTCTGGGTTAAAGTGTAGTTAACAATAAAGCCGTAGTTAAGGGGGCGCTAGGGGCGGCTCAGCCCCCCCACCTAAAATATTTTGAGCCCCCTTCTGGAAAAGATTCCAAGGTCACTCAATGAATTTCTGTTCCGAAAATTTAAATGAAATTCTGTTCAAAAAACATTTAGTTTTGAGACTGTTTCAGAGTTTTGCAAAATTATTATATTGTATCTAAAATAAGTGTTTGAACACCTCCCTCATCCTAATTGTACATATAAAGCTAGCATGATGTTTAATTTTGTACCAGTTATACACTCAAAATTTTCATCATCCTATAGTTTTCTTAACATAAAATAAAGTTTATACAACAGTTTAATAAGAAAAATAGTACTTACAATGTGAATATGCATTAATTTATCTTTCTGCGTCAGAGAATAACAGCAACAACAACAAAAATTATGAGCCCCCCTAAATTTTGTTGAGCCCCCTCTATTGTTCACTTCTAGCTAAGGGTCTGGGTTAAAGTGTAGTTAACAATAAAGCCGTAGTTAAGGGGGCGCTAGGGGCGGCTCAGCCCCCCCCCCTAAAATATTTTGAGCCCCCTTCTGGAAAAGATTCCAAGGTCACTCAATGAATTTCTGTTCCGAAAATTTAAATGAAATTCTGTTCAAAAAACATTTAGTTTTGAGACTGTTTCAGAGTTTTGCAAAATTATTATATTGTATCTAAAATAAGTGTTTGAACACCTCCCTCATCCTAATTGTACATATGAAGCTAGCATGATGTTTAATTTTGTACCAGTTATACACTCAAAATTTTCGTCATCCTATAGTTTTCTTAACATAAAATAAAGTTTATACAACAGTTTAATAAGAAAAATAGTACTTACAATGTGAATATGCATTAATTTATCTTTCTGCGTCAGAGAAAAACAGCAACAACAACAAAAATTATGAGCCCCCTCTATTGTTCACTTCTAGCTAAGGCTCTGGGTTAAAGTGTAGTTAACAATAAAGCCGTAGTTAAGGGGGCGCTATGGGCGGCTCAGCCCCCCCACCTAAAATATTTTGAGCCCCCTTCTGGAAAAGATTCCAAGGTCACTCAATGAATTTCTGTTCCGAAAATTTAAATGGAATTCCGTTCAAAAAACATTTAGTTTTGAGACTGTTTCAGAGTTTTGCAAAATTATTATATTGTATCTAAAATAAGTGTTTGAACACCTCCCTCATCCTAATTGTACATATGAAGCTAGCATGATGTTTAATTTTGTACCAGTTATACACTCAAAATTTTCATCATCCTATAGTTTTCTTAGTATAAAATAAAGTTTATACAACAGTTTAATAAGAAAAATAGTACTTACAATGTGAATATGCATTAATTTATCTTTCTGCTTCAGAGAAAAACAGCAACAACAACAAAAATTATGAGCCCCCTCTATTGTTCACTTCTAGCTAAGGGTCTGGGTTAAAGTGCAGTTAACAATAAAGCCGTAGTTAAGGGGGCGCTAGGGGCGGCTCAGCCCCCCCCCCCTTCTGGAAAAGATTCCAAGGTCACTCAATGAATTTCTGTTCCGAAAATTTAAATGAAATTCTGTTCAAAAAACATTTAGTTTTGAGACTGTTTCAGAGTTTTGCAAAATTATTATATTGTATCTAAAATAAGTGTTTGAACACCTCCCTCATCCTAATTGTACATATGAAGCTAGCATGATGTTTAATTTTGTACCAGTTATACACTCAAAATTTTCATCATCCTATAGTTTTCTTAACATAAAATAAAGTTTATACAACAGTTTAATAAGAAAAATAGTACTTACAATGTGAATATGCATTAATTTATCTTTCTGCGTCAGAGAAAAACAGCAACAACAACAAAAATTATGAGCCCCCTCTATTGTTCACTTCTAGCTAAGGGTCTGGGTTAAAGTGTAGTTAACAATAAAGCCGTAGTTAAGGGGGCGCTAGGGGCGGCTCAGCCCCCCCACCTAAAATATTTTGAGCCCCCTTCTGGAAAAGATTCCAAGGTCACTCAATGAATTTCTGTTCCGAAAATTTAAATGAAATTCTGTTCAAAAAACATTTAGTTTTGAGACTGTTTCAGAGTTTTGCAAAATTATTATATTGTATCTAAAATAAGTGTTTGAACACCTCCCTCATCCTAATTGTACATATGAAGCTAGCATGATGTTTAATTTTGTACCAGTTATACACTCAAAATTTTCATCATCCTATAGTTTTCTTAACATAAAATAAAGTTTATACAACAGTCTAATAAGAAAAATAGTACTTACAATGTGAATATGCATTAATTTACCTTTCTGCGTCAGAGAATAACAGCAACAACAACAAAAATTATGAGCCCCCCTAAATTTTGTTGAGCCCCCTCTATTGTTCACTTCTAGCTAAGGGTCTGGGTTAAAGTGTAGTTAACAATAAAGCCGTAGTTAAGGGGGCGCTAGGGGCGGCTCAGCCCCCCACCTAAAATATTTTGAGCCCCCTTCTGGAAAAGATTCCAAGGTCACTCAATGAATTTCTGTTCCGAAAATTTAAATGAAATTCTGTTCAAAAAACATTTAGTTTTGAGACTGTTTCAGAGTTTTGCAAAATTATTATATTGTATCTAAAATAAGTGTTTGAACACCTCCCTCATCCTAATTGTACATATGAAGCTAGCATGATGTTTAATTTTGTACCAGTTATACACTCAAAATTTTCATCATCCTATAGTTTTCTTAACATAAAATAAAGTTTATACAACAGTCTAATAAGAAAAATAGTACTTACAATGTGAATATGCATTAATTTACCTTTCTGCGTCAGAGAATAACAGCAACAACAACAAAAATTATGAGCCCCCCTAAATTTTGTTGAGCCCCCTCTATTGTTCACTTCTAGCTAAGGGTCTGGGTTAAAGTGTAGTTAACAATAAAGCCGTAGTTAAGGGGGCGCTAGGGGCGGCTCAGCCCCCCCCCACCTAAAATATTTTGAGCCCCCTTCTGGAAAAGATTCCAAGGTCACTCAATGAATTTCTGTTCCGAAAATTTAAATGAAATTCTGTTCAAAAAACATTTAGTTTTGAGACTGTTTCAGAGTTTTGCAAAATTATTATATTGTATCTAAAATAAGTGTTTGAACACCTCCCTCATCCTAATTGTACATATGAAGCTAGCATGATGTTTAATTTTGTACCAGTTATACACTCAAAATTTTCATCATCCTATAGTTTTCTTAACATAAAATAAAGTTTATACAACAGTTTAATAAGAAAAATAGTACTTACAATGTGAATATGCATTAATTTATCTTTCTGCGTCAGAGAATAACAGCAACAACAACAAAAATTATGAGCCCCCCTAAATTTTGTTGAGCCCCCTCTATTGTTCACTTCTAGCTAAGGGTCTGGGTTAAAGTGTAGTTAACAATAAAGCCGTAGTTAAGGGGGCGCTAGGGGCGGCTCAGCCGCCCCACCTAAAATATTTTGAGCCCCCTTCTGGAAAAGATTCCAAGGTCACTCAATGAATTTCTGTTCCGAAAATTTAAATGAAATTCTGTTCAAAAAACATTTAGTTTTGAGACTGTTTCAGAGTTTTGCAAAATTATTATATTGTATCTAAAATAAGTGTTTGAACACCTCCCTCATCCTAATTGTACATATGAAGCTAGCATGATGTTTAATTTTGTACCAGTTATACACTCAAAATTTTCGTCATCCTATAGTTTTCTTAACATAAAATAAAGTTTATACAACAGTTTAATAAGAAAAATAGTACTTACAATGTGAATATGCATTAATTTATCTTTCTGCGTCAGAGAAAAACAGCAACAACAACAAAAATTATGAGCCCCCTCTATTGTTCACTTCTAGCTAAGGCTCTGGGTTAAAGTGTAGTTAACAATAAAGCCGTAGTTAAGGGGGCGCTATGGGCGGCTCAGCCCCCCCACCTAAAATATTTTGAGCCCCCTTCTGGAAAAGATTCCAAGGTCACTCAATGAATTTCTGTTCCGAAAATTTAAATGGAATTCCGTTCAAAAAACATTTAGTTTTGAGACTGTTTCAGAGTTTTGCAAAATTATTATATTGTATCTAAAATAAGTGTTTGAACATCTCCCTCATCCTAATTGTACATATGAAGCTAGCATGATGTTTAATTTTGTACCAGTTATACACTCAAAATTTTCATCATCCTATAGTTTTCTTAGTATAAAATAAAGTTTATACAACAGTTTAATAAGAAAAATAGTACTTACAATGTGAATATGCATTAATTTATCTTTCTGCGTCAGAGAAAAACAGCAACAACAACAAAAATTATGAGCCCCCTCTATTGTTCACTTCTAGCTAAGGGTCTGGGTTAAAGTGTAGTTAACAATAAAGCCGTAGTTAAGGGGGCGCTAGGGGCGGCTCAGCCCCCCCCCCCTTCTGGAAAAGATTCCAAGGTCACTCAATGAATTTCTGTTCCGAAAATTTAAATGAAATTCTGTTCAAAAAACATTTAGTTTTGAGACTGTTTCAGAGTTTTGCAAAATTATTATATTGTATCTAAAATAAGTGTTTGAACACCTCCCTCATCCTAATTGTACATATGAAGCTAGCATGATGTTTAATTTTGTACCAGTTATACACTCAAAATTTTCATCATCCTATAGTTTTCTTAACATAAAATAAAGTTTATACAACAGTTTAATAAGAAAAATAGTACTTACAATGTGAATATGCATTAATTTATCTTTCTGCGTCAGAGAAAAACAGCAACAACAACAAAAATTATGAGCCCCCTCTATTGTTCACTTCTAGCTAAGGGTCTGGGTTAAAGTGTAGTTAACAATAAAGCCGTAGTTAAGGGGGCGCTAGGGGCGGCTCAGCCCCCCCACCTAAAATATTTTGAGCCCCCTTCTGGAAAAGATTCCAAGGTCACTCAATGAATTTCTGTTCCGAAAATTTAAATGAAATTCTGTTCAAAAAACATTTAGTTTTGAGACTGTTTCAGAGTTTTGCAAAATTATTATATTGTATCTAAAATAAGTGTTTGAACACCTCCCTCATCCTAATTGTACATATGAAGCTAGCATGATGTTTAATTTTGTACCAGTTATACACTCAAAATTTTCGTCATCCTATAGTTTTCTTAACATAAAATAAAGTTTATACAACAGTTTAATAAGAAAAATAGTACTTACAATGTGAATATGCATTAATTTATCTTTCTGCGTCAGAGAAAAACAGCAACAACAACAAAAATTATGAGGCCCCTCTATTGTTCACTTCTAGCTAAGGCTCTGGGTTAAAGTGTAGTTAACAATAAAGCCGTAGTTAAGGGGGCGCTATGGGCGGCTCAGCCCCCCCACCTAAAATATTTTGAGCCCCCTTCTGGAAAAGATTCCAAGGTCACTCAATGAATTTCTGTTCCGAAAATTTAAATGAAATTCTGTTCAAAAAACATTTAGTTTTGAGACTGTTTCAGAGTTTTGCAAAATTATTATATTGTATCTAAAATAAGTGTTTGAACACCTCCCTCATCCTAATTGTACATATGAAGCTAGCATGATGTTTAATTTTGTACCAGTTATACACTCAAAATTTTCATCATCCTATAGTTTTCTTAGCATAAAATAAAGTTTATACAACAGTTTAATAAGAAAAATAGTACCTAGAATGTGAATATGCATTAATTTATCTTTCTGCGTCAGAGAAAAACAACAACAACAACAACAACAAAATTATGAGCCCCCTAAATTTTGTTGACCCCCCCCCCCCCTTATTGTTCACTTCTAGCTACGGCTCTGGGTTCAAGTGTAGTTAACAATAAAAATCATAATAACAAAATATAATTGTAAGATACTATTTCTTGTAATTTTCTTTCTCGCTATAAAAAAGATTTATTTAATCATTGCGAATTACATTCCACTATAGTTAACTCCATGCGGAAGAACGACCGATTTACGTATCATTTAAAGTGCTCAAAATTCTTATTCTCACCAATTATTTTTGATTGTAAAGTTTATTTTATTTAATTCGCGATTCAATTACCGAAAAATTCCTGATTTGAAGAACCAGGGGCAAAAGATAAAAAATAAGCAAAGGATTCTCGCCGCAAAATGATTAAAGTTTGTATTTTAAACTAGTTTTAAAATTAATAAAAAATCAAGGTTGCAAAAAAAAAAAAAAAAAAAAAAGAATGACAATAAGGAAGTGGGTAATAGTTTTAATTCTAAAGTTTTGTGCGGAAAATGAATACGTAAATAAAATATATGTTGTCGATTGTGATATTTAAACTTTATTAAAGGGAAAAAAAAAAAAAAGAAAAAAGAAAGAAAGAAAGAAAGATTTGGAATGCGTTAGAAAATGCATTAAAAAAATTATCCTAGGTGATATAAAAAGAAGGGCAGGTCAAACATTAAAATGAAACCCGGTATACCAGACTGTAATGTGTAAGATAAGATGTGTATGGATATAGGGAAATATTTATGAATTCATTATTGCATTTGGAAATGAATTTTTGCAGTCTTTTAAAAAAGAATGGATTACGTAAAAGTTCAATTGAACCAAGAAATAGGAAGTTCAAATTTTTTAATGAAGTTTTCAAAATAACATCAAAGTAATATATCCCGAAAATTATTTTAAATGCTAAGCGGTTTAAGTCAGATTTTCTTCAATGTGCAAGAACAAGGATTTTCTAAATCCGCTACAACTTTTCCTTATGCGATAAAATACACTGCCTTTTAAAAGGTAAAATATGTTTTTCGAAGCGAAATAAGGGATACATGGGGCACATTGATACACTCCCTTTACTGCTCACAAAGTCATTATGGAAGTTTCATAACAGCTCGAAAAGATTATGCTAGTGTACACAACTACCGGGTGTCCCAAAAATGACTGATGGATTTTAAAATTCAATAACTTGCAAACGGTGACAGCTATTTAAAAAAATTTTGCAGGAGGATTATGTATAATGTCAGGAGTTTTTTTACCGTAATTTTTTATTTTAGTTCGAATTTCAAACAATAGGTGGCGCTGACGGCGATTGAAGGCCAGGTGATCAGTGCTGAGTGGTGCGTCGACCTGGGCTTCAAATAAAGAAAGATTTGGAATGCGTGAGAAGATGCATTAAAAAAATTATCCTAGGTGATATAAAAAGAAGGGCAGGTCAAACATTAAAATGAAACTCGATTACCTGACTGTAATGTCAGCGCTACCTATTGTTTGAAATCCGAACTAAAATAAAAAATTACGGTAAAAAAACTCCTGACATTATACATAACCCTCCTGCAAAAATTTTTTAAATAGCTGTCACCGTTTGCAAGTTATTGAATTTTAAAATCCATCAGTCATTTTTGGGACACCCGGTACATACAGAACGTCTTAGCATGATTCGGTAATTTGATAGAATGGAACGGGTAATTTATTGTTTTTGTAAGTGAAACGCAAATTTGTGTTATACAATTGCCATGTATTATACAGCTTTTCCAGTATTTTCAACCGAAAATAATACCCTCTCTGGCAAGTAAAGCTACTCTTTATCAGTTCCTCATTCTTTATTGTTAGGTAAATTATGAAGTGTTGGATTCGAGATTCATGTTATTCAAAATTGCTGTACATTGATACGTATCAATGTGTCACATGATAGCTACAGACAACCTAAATCCTTTCCTAGTTCATTTTTTTATTACCTTTTATTATTATTTTTTTTTACCATACACTCCTTAATCTAATCTTTTTACGCCAAAAAAATTTAATATTAGTTTTTATTGAAGTGAATCTGGAATTTATACCGACTCTCCAAAAAGTATTTTTGACATGAGAAATGCTAAATTAGAGAAGCATGCTGCAGAATAGCAAAGGATGATTATATTATAAACAGCATTTTTAGTATAATTACCCTTTTTTTCTGTTTATAAACCGATTTATAAACAAAAACCTGGTTTTTTTCTTTCTTTCCTAAGAAAAAAGATAATGCTAGGGTTAAAGTGCTGAGATATGACAAAGTTACCACAAGTAACAATGTCAGGAAAAGAACAACCAGAACATCAGGTGTTCTGTCTGAATCTGGATGAATGTTCTTCACTTAATACTTTAATTTTGATTGCTTTAATACTGCTTACAAATAAATTGTGGTTGATTTGAATTTCTATAAATAAATATAAAATGGTTTGCTAACTCATTTTCTATGAAAAATATGCATTAGTGTTATTTTGTCTCCATTTTTCCCAAACGTAACAAATTGCTCCATGTATCAATCTGCCCCAGGGATGGGGCACATTGATACAAATGATTTTTTAATTTTTTTAAATTACATAAAAAAAACTATAAAAACAACAGTTTGCATTTTACTAACACAATACACACGTTTTGCTGAAATCACATGGAAAAATATCATATTGTTCGATAAAACATGTTCTCTTTACAAAAATGCATTGTGACACTTAAATTTTCAGCTTTTACTTAATTCGCATAAAACAGCTGAAATAATGCAAATTTAATAATCTGTATCTAATCAGCTTTCGAATTTTGAAGAAATATAAGTGAATGATTTCCGATAAAACATGGAGCTATTATAAACAAACAAATGAAGACTGTAACGTTCCGAATTTCCTCATTAGCATACTGTCAATAAAGGCAGATGTTAGCCCTTGTAAATACCCTCTGACAAGTACGATACATTTGTGTATAAATAAAACTTCAACTTTCCAATTATCTAAGCAATAAATTTCACTTGAAATCTCTCCAACTGACATTATAAAAATCGTATTTCAGGCCAAGAACTTAACGTTAGACAGATTGAATATAATAAATCTACACTACTTGAGCTGTCTGATTTACCCTCTTAATGATCGGCAATTATCAAAGAAAACTGCTTTATATATAGGCAATTTCAAAGAGGCTCAAGAGAGGATTTTTGGTTTTGATTCTGAAGTGAGATGACGAAGATCGTCAACCGGGGCGCAGACTGTCCCGTAAGAAAGTGAAGTCCGTTACGGCCGTCATCTGTTTGTTAGAACTGTGAAAAGGCCCAAACCCACGCGCAATTGTAGTAACAGTTGCGGACAGAGTACATTGTGTGCTCTCATTTACATCTTACTTTCATATTTTTTTCCAATTTTAATTTTCTTCTGTTTACTGTGTTTTTGTGTTGCTGTAAATAAAAGCTTTGCCAAAAGTCATCCTGGATTTATTCATCAATACGTCACAAGACATATGAATTATTAAGTACCTGATTTGCTTCTTGAATGCCAACATGGCTTTTTTGCGGGGTTTCTATGTTATTCCGTGATATTGACATATATATTTTTCTATAGACATTTTTTAAGAATGAGTCGTGAAACAGAAATGCTTTAGCAGATGCAAACGATGTCATATTATTAACAAAAAGTGTGTATTTTAATTCTTAATTATATGTTTTGTAGAAGTACGTCATTGTGATCCCAGCTGCTTTAAGATACTTCAATTTTGAAAATAATGTAATTGAAGTCACTCACTGATAAAACGCTATGTTTTACAAAAATTTAGTCTGTCTTTATAGAAAAACCGTAACATACACTGTGCATTGTGTAATCGGAACTCTTTGTCCAAAAAATAACGATTTATATTAAAGAACTTGATAATTCTCGAATGGATGAATTCACTTATCAGCTAGACAAGCGAACAAAGAAGACCTTGGCAATAATTTGAGTTCCATACTATAAAAATTGCCATTTTACCTAATGTGACGTCATAAGAATATTTTCTATCGTATTTATTACTTGCAGATTATTTTAGAAAATTCCATTTGCATTTAAAAGAATATAAATAGTTTAGCATATGTTTCCAGCTAATATCAATCCAGATTTTAAATTTTGAACTAAAATGATTTTAAAATTATCAAATTGAAATATATTTTTTTTCTCTTTTGTTGAAAAAAGTGAATACGTATCTGAGAGGTGCATATGTAAATTTTGGGACGTTGAAACGATGTCGTGTTTAGATTTCACGGGGAAAAAGTTTTATGATTGAGTCAAAGTAGAAAATTTTTTTGCTATTCATTATTTTGAATGCCAAGCATAAGAGCCTTAATTGATAACTTTATCGTAGTAACACATGTTTATCATTATTTCACTGCTTTCCTATACGTTTAAACCTTGATTTTAATAATTTCTACTACTGGGTTTTATAGAAACAGTATTTTGTTAACTTTAAATTATTATCATTTGTTTAAGAATTAGATTTACCAATATAAAGTGCATTTTTATTATAACTATTTTTTATAAATTTATTATAATTCAATGAAATAGTTCCTTAAAATTTTTCTATCGTCGAAATTCGACGGTTTCTACCGTCAATAACAGTAACAATAAAATCAGTAATAATAAATACCGACAGTAACAATAAAAATCAGAGCATATGAATAATAGAAGTGATCTTTGAGAAAATTTATTAAAAAAATCTTGGTCACGCTTATGTTTTTAAAAAGTCGACACTTATGTAGAAGTAATAGAAAATATGGAAAAATCAAACCTTTTTTACTTTGTGTGTAAATATTGTATATATTCTTTTATTTTTAACTGTTGTTGGCAGTGTCGTTGACAATATTCAGACGAGTCTAGAATGTCTCGGTAAAGTCATTCACCCGATTTATTAAGGTGATGCATCACAGTGGACATTTTGAAGAAATCCACGTTTTTCTGCGTCCCTTTGACGAAATTCACATTCTTTTCGCACCCCTTCGACGAAATTCGCATTTTACCCATGATATTCTGACGAAATTCGCATTTTACCCGCGATAGTCTGACAAAATTGGCATTTTATCTGCGATATTCTGACAAAATTGGCATTTTATCCGCGATACTCTAACGAAATTCCTATTCTTTTGGCGACTTCTTAAGAAAAATCGCGTTTTGTCAGTTGTACTTTGACAAATTCGCGTTTCTTTGACGGCGCTTTGACAAAACTCAAGTTTTTTTTCCGAGTTCATTTCAGAAATTTAGTGTTTTTTTTTTTTTTTTTTTTTTTTTTTTTTTTTTTTTCCGCGGCCGTTTGACAAAATTCGAAATTTATAAGCAATACTCTGAAAAAATTTGTGTTCTTTCGACGACTTTTTGAAGAAATTAACTTTTTTTCATTCTTTGACTTAATTAGCATTGTTCCTGTTCCTGCAACGCCTTGACGAAATTTGCGTTTTATTTCTGTACTTTAACAAAATTCACGCTTTTGTCTACTGCACGCTGATGAAATTTACTTTTTTCTGAGAGGCCCTTTGATGAATTTCGTGTTTTCTCCGCGGCCATTTGACAAAAGTCGCGTTTATTCAGCTCGATTTTCTGTCGCACAATTCACAATTTTCCGCGATCCTTTATCGAAATTTGCGTTTCTCAAATGATTATTTAACGAAATACGTTTTTTTGCTCGATTATTTAACATAATTCGCGTTTCTTTCTTTCTTTTTTTTTTCTTTTTCCTTTTCTTTTCCGCAACTATTTGTTGAAATTTGCTATCCTTTTTATGCTCAAATTTTCTGATTTATTTTCCTTTTTTTTTTTTTTTTTTTTTTTTTCGGAACCGAATGTCTTGAATTTTCGGTAGAAATGGGATTGTAACAAGCTGATGGTTTGTGTGCCACACAGAATGATCCAACAATTATGGTATCAATTACATCAGAAAAATCCGTCTTTAGAAGACCTTTTCCAGTTCGATTACCAATTACAACATTCACAGAACACCACTTTCTATCTTTTTCGGTCTGGGACATCTGCTGATCTGGAGAGAACAACGCATTAGATACAACCAGTCCAACATTGCTGAAAAGTACTGATACAAAGGCAGGACTATCATAGGCGATTATTTTTATATTATGTTCACACCAGTAGTTTTCTCATATCAATTTTGAATTATATTTCTCCTGCAAATATTGTCAAAGAGTGTATTAAGGATTTCTGTTTTGAAAAAGTACTGCCAATTCGATTAAAAAAATAGTCACCCATGGCAGCCCTGCAGAGTTCATGGAATGGTTTTGGAAGGGATCCTTCTCATTGGTCACATATACCTACATGTGCTCCATTGAGGAACTCTGATTGGCGGGAGAAACTGGAATGAGATCCTTTATCAATGTATCCGACCATACGCCGCTGCTATTAATAATGATTTCGTTCTAATGGATGGCAATGTGAGGCCTCACCGAGCTCTACTTGTTGAGTATTATCTTGAGAGTCATAATTTGGAACGAATAGAACGGCCAGCTCGATCTCCAGAACTGAATCCGACAGAAGATGTTTGGCATTACTTTCGCAGATGCGTTGTAGCTTCAAATCGTCTTCCAAGGGCTTGAATAAACTAGAACGAGCTTAATGCTACATGTCTGGTCTTCGCTTCCCATTTTGGTGTAAGATATCTTAGTTAGAACATCGGTGTCGGTAATACATCGGAAGTAAGAGTGGACATAACTTTATTAAAAACTATTTTTTTATGTTTACATGGTATTTTTCACATAAAACTGTGATGTATTGTTTACTCAAAAAAAAAAAAAAAAAAAAGATTTTCTTCCAAGAGTGATTTTTTTTCCCCTGAAACTCATGCAAATTATCTAAATTTATTTGTCGCATTTAATAAAGAATTATTAAGTGCACATTATCTTCAAATTTCTTGTTCATTCATTTTTAAATTAGACATCAAAAATAGCCGGTAACTTAACTTTTGATGAGCAGTGTATCTTTGGACATTATTTACAGCAAAATTGTGTGGAATTATGTCTTTTATCGATAATCCTGCCCACAATTTCTTATGTCGAGGGTTCAAAATCTACTATTATATTACAATGAGCTACAATTACTTTATCTAAAATGTACACTGTTAAAAATAAATCTGTGAATTCCAGGTGAAACTACCGGCAGCAAAGTAGCCGAACTGTTACCGTTCCGTAAGTAGATTTACCGGTGTGGGACATACAAGAAAGGAAAACTCCGTTTGAAGAAGCGGTATTTTTCTGTTACAAAGTCTGATTTTTAATGATAATAATTTAATATAATTTTTAAAATTAATAAATCGATTAATCGTCAACGAATTCGAAATTACCGAGTGATTTTAAGCTGCTATGTTATTTTACTTATTATTATTATTGCACAATTTAGTTCCCGCCGTCCTCAGGATCGAACTCGGGACCTTTTGATATCAGAATAAATCCTTACTAACCGAGCCAAGGCTGCTGATGCCGGGGTGTACAGAATATGTCTTTTATGAGTTAGTGGGAAAATCTGTTGTGCTTTTTAAAGATTTCCTTTCAAATACATTCTTTATAATATTTGTAAACGGTTTATTTAATTTAATTTAGACTGATGCATAATGCTTATTATTTTTTTAAATCAATTTTTCTTTTTAAATAGTTTAAATAAAAAAAAATCACTGTTTAAAACCACTGTTTATCTTATTATTATTATTATTTTTTTTTTTTTTTTTTTTTTTTTTGAATGAATGAATGAAAAAAACTTTTTATTAACAACTTTTTTTTTAGAAAAACAATATTTATTTATTGGCTAATTAATTAAAAGATTTTTTAATAAGAAATAAGAGAAAAAAAAAGAAAAAATGTAATTTAAAAGGGACTTTTTATGTTTCCATTATTTCTTGTCGCCAGTGCGATACGAACCCACAATCTGCGCTCGCAGGCAATTAGCGGTATGGTGCCTTGACCACTGGGCCACGAAGCCCCTTATCCGGTGGTGTGTATCCGTTGTTTGTTTTTATTTCCACCCGTTTAGTTATTTTCAGGAAATATGGTGGGATTTGCTGATTTCTAACGGATAATGCCCTTTTGTTGTGAAAAGGGACTTTTTCTGTGAAATTCAGGAAAAAAATATTCGTGAATTTCAGAATTTTTTTAACAGTGTATAGAGAAAAAAATGCATGTAACGGATAATGCCCTTTTGTTGTGAAAAGGGACTTTTTCTGTGAAATTCAGGAAAAAAATATTCGTGAATTTCAGAATTTTTTTTAACAGTGTAGTTAGCAACAATTATACTCTATGGTGACAGATCACTTGCGATTTTAGATATTTTGTTAAATATTAAGAAAAATACTTAAGGAATTATTATGAAACTCTAGGTGTTTAAACAAAATAGTACAGATCATATATTTCTGCGAAAAATTTTTCCCGTAATCCCGTGGGGAACTGTCAACAAATTGAAAAAAGCTACATTAAAAATTTCACATTTCCTTATATGTGAATGAATGAATTTATTGCAGTTTTATCTACATTAACTTTTAGGATAAGGGAAAAAAAAAAAAAAAAAAAAAACTATTTTTTCTTATCCTAAATAAATTATATTTTCAACAATCACAGTTGAAAGAATAATTTGAGGTTGAAAGAAAACTGTCTATTGTTTCTTTAATGCAGTATATATTATTTTGATACACAAAATTGATTTAGCATTCTCATATTGTTTGATTAAGACGCAAAACTTGTCACTGAATAAGACCCGGATGTTAATGTTAAATCTATGGGAACGTTTTTTTCCAAATATCTCGCTCAAATTTTAATATTTTTACATGATTTTTTTTTCATAGAATAGCTGAGGGTGATTTACAAACGGGCTAGTTTTTACTTTTTCGATTTCGGTTTTATATTTTTTTGAATTATGCCATTTTTTTTACTGTTTCTTGTTTTCCGGATCGTAGCTGTAGAGCTAGGTTTCTTCCTCAGTCACTAACTTAGCCCCCCCCCCCAAAAAAAAAAATCCTGTTCAGTTTAGAAAAGGTCCAAAATGGCTTTACTGAGTATTTGTGTGAACAAAACCTTCATGCCGCCTCATAACTCCATAAGCATGAAATTCTCTTCTGTTTCTGCCATCGTAGCTTTCACTCGCTGCAGAAAAAAACAAATCTAATAATCAGAAACACATGATATTAACAGAGTTTGATAATAAGATTTTAATCTTTCAAATGAGTTTAATTTTGCTTTTTTTATTTTAAGTACTATGAATAATCAAATCCAGGAAATTTTCAACACCACTTCGTATTAGACAGTTTCAAAGTAACAGTAAACATAAACTTAGAATTAATGACTTTGAAAAAAAAAATCACGCCTTAAGCATAGATTATGAAGCACTTTCCAACACTTCATGAAATCTTTAACAAAACTTCGTTATTTAGGGAAATAAGGGTATTTAGTCAAATATGTATTCCAATACTTTTGAACAGCCCTAAATTTGATCTGTCAGTTGATATACATATTATAAAATAGGAAAATTTAGCTTAGCAAGAAAAAAGCTTAAAATTTCTTTTTGAGCAATTTTTACTAATAAATGGGAAACATACTTGAAAACGTCTGTTCAGCCCTGTAGTTTACCTTGTACCTTTATTACACGTCAGTAAGTAGCTAAAATTCATTTTAAACTAAAACATTCTTAAAACAACTGAAATCACATTGTTATAAATTATCATTCATAAGTGTCCATGTATACAATTCTTTGCGTGGTCCTGTATATCATTTTATCTATATTCTGCAAACATTTCTTTGTAAATTGAATGCAGTTCACCGTAAAAATGTACATCTTATTTAAGAACCACCTTTAAGTAATTTACACTCATACTCAGTAACGTTGACGAGCTCTTTTGGATAGCCCTGTATATCAACTATAACACTTATACACACCCCTATAATGTACAAAGATTTTTTTTTACGTATATCATAATTAAAATGTATTACATCCATCCATCAGCCATCATCGGAAACATATTCAGTTCGTCAGAAGGAATATACTATTTGAAATCTTTTGTGTGTCCCTGTAAATGCAATGTACTTCATATTATGCAAGACAGTATCGTATAATTTATATTAAGCCTCAGTGACATATATCAGTTTTGTTATACATGAAACAGTTGAATATATTTTTAAAATGTCCCACACTATTCACCCCCCCCCCCCTTTACCATTATCCAACGGAATTCTTTTGTTTGGCTCTGTAAACGAATAATAGCTATATTTTCACTACATATTTTATAGAATACATATTTTAGTGCACCTCTTAAATGCATGTAAATTTTAATATGTTTGACAGGGTGGTGTAACATCTTTAAAACGCCTTGGGAACGATTTTTCCCCATAGGCCATAATGTAATGGATTTTTTTTTTTTTACTCTCCCCGTAAAAAAACTAATCATGGTGAAACTTCATTTTCAATAGGGTTCGTGCTAGGGTAAACGTCAATAACATAGAAAATTTTCAGGGCGATTCGAGTATATTTACAGGTGTTAGAGCGCGGACAGACAGACAGACAAACCGAATGCATAAGCACTTTTCAAACTTTTCGAAAGTGTTATAATTGTTAAAATGCATTTGAAACGGTATTTCCCCATAGGCCGTAGTGTAATGGAAAATTTTTGACTGTCCCTGTAAATAAATTAATCATGGTAGAAACTTCATTTTCAATAGGGTTCGTGCTAGGGTAAACCTAAATATATTTACGAGAGTTAGAGCGCGGTTATACGGACAGACGGACAGACAAACCGAATGCATAAGCACTTTTCAACTTTGTTGGAAAGTGATAATAAAAAGCTCCTTACAGTTTTATTTAAATGTACTATAGAAAATTCAAGTTTTCAATGCGATTTTTGAAATGTACGGAAATTAATAACTGGTACATGACCCACTGTCGGTGTGTTTACTTTTTGTTCTCGAATGTCATTTTCGGAATGAATATGAGGGTCAAACAAAATAATTACTTATTTGTGGATGTATTTGCAAGACATGTGTTGACTATAAACGTTTGCAACTAACATTGAAATGGGTTAACTACGATGCGGACTAATTAAAAATATATTATTTCATTATTCATACATGCTTTTAAGGTACTAAAAATCATCAGAATAAGACTGAATTTCTAGATCTGTGGAAAAACGTATCATTGTAAACAAGTAAGAAAAATCATGCGTCAAGCATAGATTATCAATCACTTTCCAACACTTCTTGAAATCTTTAGCAAAACTCCGTTAACCAGGGAAATAATGTATTATTGTGCATATCCAAATATGATTCCAATACTTTTGAAAAGCCCTGTATTTGATCTGTCGGTTAATATATAGACTATTATAAGGGTAAAACTTAGTTTAGCAAGAAAACGCCTAACTGGTTGAAATTTTCCTTTCAGCAATTTATGCTTATAGATAGAAACATACTTGAATACTTTTGTTTAGCCCTTTTAAATACATAGCACCTTTAATACACGAAAGTATTTTGATAAAGTTTAGTTTAAAAATAAATTCTCTTTAATCTACTTAAATCAAATTTCCAGAAATTATCACCCAAAGGCGACAATGTAACTAGTTTTTTTCGTGACCCTGTACATCATTTTATCTATATTCTACAACATTTCTTAGTAAACTAAATGCAGTTCATCGTAAAAAGGCATAACATATTTAAAATAAAAAAAACCTTTAAGTAAATTACGCTCATATTCATTAACCTTTCCGAGATCTTTTGTGTAACCATGTATATCTAAATAGTGTAACAATTAGCATTTTTAATAAATGTATAATATGCATACATCTAATAAACTTAAAGCGTATATCATAATGCATTTCACACATCTAACAGCCATCTTCCATAATATACAGGACTTTGGATAGAATATATTATTTGAAAACTTTTGCGTGTCTTTCTAAATGCTATGCACTGTGTATTATGCATGAAATAGCTCATATTAATCCTCAGCAACGTATATTAATTTGACTAAATATGAAATCATTTACCATAATTAAAATATGTCGCAAACAATCCCCCGCCCCCCTTTATTATTATCTATTGGAATTCTTTTATGTAGCCCTGTAAATGAATAATAACTATTCTTTTCGCTGCATACTTTAGAAAATGCATATTTTAGTGCACTTTGTAGATGCACATAAATTTGAAGATATTTTACAGGGTGTAACATCTTTAAAATTCATTTGAAGCGATTTCCACCCATAGGCCGTAATGTAATGGACAACGTTTGACTGTCCCTGTAAATAAACTAATCATAGCAGAAACTTCATTTTCTATAGGGTGTGTGCTTGGGTAAACGTCATTAACGTCCAAAAATTTCATGACGATCTGAGTATATTTATGATAGTTAGAGCGCGGACAGACAGCCAGACGGACAGGCGGACAGACAAACCGAATGCATAAGCACTTTTCAACTTTGTTGGAAAGTGCTAATAAAAAAAGGACGATTTTACGGAAATAGTTTTGGTAATCCGGACGCCAGTACATTTTACTGTTTTATAACGGAAAAATATCAATAAATTCCAGAAAAATTTATGTTTTTTCCTGAAATAAACGGGAATTTTTTCGTTAAAATCTTCGTAAAAATCCGTTACAATCTTCGTTTATTTATATATATATATATATTTACAGTGATAAAATGAAGGCAATGTTGTCCGTTCATTTATAGCGAAGCACATTAAACCAGTTGAATGTGTCAATTCCAAAACTATTTTTAGCTGCGTTCGTAATTATGTAAATACGTAGCACCTATAGTTGTCGTTCAGTCTGTCCGTCCGTCTGTCTGTCTGTCCGTCTGTCTGTCTGTCCGCATATAACAACGCAAGAACTACCCAACCGAATCTTTTGAAATTTAAAATACCTAATTATTACATAATTTTGTCGAGCCATTTCAAATTTTATGAGAATCGGATGGATATATCAATTACAGGGACGAACAAAAGTATTCCGTTACATTACGGTCAATGGGGAAAAATGTTGCAATTGCATTTTAATCGTTTGAAATTTAAATTACATACTTATTAGATAATTTTGTCTAGTCATTTCAATTTTTTTGAAAATAGGATGCATAGATCAGATATACAGGGACAATCAAAAGTACTCCGTTACATTACGGTCAATGGAAAAAAAAAGTTTCAAACGCATTTTAATAACATTATACTCATTCGAACATAATAATATTGATATGCATCATAAAGTACATACTATAATATAGATTTTGCATAATAAATTTTCCAGCAGAACAACGCCCCCATGATCTTTGCAAAAACTTCCTAGGAATGGTCTTTGGATAATTTGGTGTATGTCATAGACTGTCCTGTACATTCACATCGACTCCCAAGAAAATGTGTCGGGTCTATTCAGTAGCTTTTTATATACCAATGGCAGACAGTTTAAGTATATCGCAGAACTAAAGGCCGCCACGCAATCATTGAAGCCTGGGACACTGTTGATGCTACTGTCTTCCAGAGATTGGAAAATGGTATGCCACATCATATATTCCATGTGATATATAAACAAGGAGGATATATTGGCAGTACTGGTATTAACGGTAGTGGTTTTATTTCGGAGGGACACTTTCACACCTCTCTTTTTTTATGCATTCATTTTTTTCCTACCCAGAAGGAGAAAGGAGGGAGTTACCCTTTGTAAATATGTATTATTGTATAAATCACAGACTTCTCATGATACTTCACGTATTATATTTGCTTTGTTCCCATTGGTTTGTTTTCGGTCCAATTCTGATACGAAATCATGGTGGCTTTATTTCGGTGGTCACACTGTATGTAAATATTTGACAAGTATTACGGGGAAGTTATCTCCAATCAACAAATCGCAAGAGAACAAAGTCGACATTAGCTCATTTTCAGAGGAAAAGTAAAGGAGTTTTAATTTGATATATAATTGTGTTGACCGGTATTTTTTATCAGATGACCTCATTTAGACAATAAATTTTGCGACTTGGTATAAGAATTTAATTAAGTTTTTCTGAATATCTAAAAAAATGATCATGTCTGGAAGAAAATTTTATGTTAATAACACTCACCATTCGCTAAATGACAAATAGAAATCTAGATATGATTGGTAAGGATTTTAATAACAGAAGCCACTTTGTGATGTAATCTATTTGTAGATGAACTATTAAAATATCTGCAGTTCTAAAACAAAAACTGTGTGCCAAATTTAGGTGTTTCTACCAGTGTAAAGGCGCCGTGAAAGTTTTGCTGTCATTTTCTTTCCTTGCTTTCTTTTCGTTTATAATCTTGACATTGTAGGGTGGAATCTTATTGTGGCCATTAGTTCGGCATTGTTGACTTCCACCTCCAACTATGCAAATCTTGGATTTCTTTTCAATATTTCCTTTATTAGCCACTTTAACTTCTGTATCCGCAATAGGGTGGAGCCTGTTGATCGGCCATTAGTTCGCTTTGAGATAAAAGATGGCTATCATTACAATAATAGTAAATGTAGTTGTTGTTTCTCTATTTGATGTATGAGTTGAATGACTATCAGCCAATCTATTAAGACTTCCACTCTCTTTTAATCATTTTGTTACTGGTTTTTTTTTAAATCTATAATTTTAGGGCATTTCGTGCTTTATGAATACAAGGCAGAACCCTTCGAAATTCGACAAAAAAAAAAAAAAAAAAAAAAAAAAAAAAAAAAATCTTTAAAAAAGAACTGTTTCAGTGATTTATAATAAATCTTCAAAATTAGTTACAGTAAAAAATGCATATTATATTAGTCAGTCTAACTCTCAAACAAATATTATTTTAAGCTAAAATTAACAAAAAATACGATAAAACTCAATTATCCAAATTATTAAACAAAATAAAACCGAAATTCATCGGATTTTATGACAGACGATATTTTTAAAATGGTATAAGCATTTTAATTTTTTTTTTAATTTTTTAGAGAAAATGGAGTGTTTCTGTTGCCACAATTACAAAATTGACACTAAAAATTATTTAAAAAAATTTAATATCACAAAATTTAATTGATATACATCTTTGAAACAAATTGCATTTAAAAGTACATTTTTTTTTCTCTATACGACGGTGTAAAAATTTTAAATGTAAGGTGTTTAGAAGTGTAAAATTTGCAATAGCGAAAATTGTTAAACCGAAATAGCATAGAAAAGTGATGCACCTTTTAATTTCTATTTTTTTTTCAATTTTAAGAGAAAAAAGAGTGATTCCGTTGCCACAATTACAAAATTGGTACTAAAAACTATAAAAAAAATTAATATCTCAAAGAGAAATTAGGATACAGCTTTTAAACTAATTGCATTTAAAAGTACATTTTTTTTCTCTATTTGACGGTGTAAATATTTAAAACGTGCGATGTATAGAAGCGTAAAATTTTGTAGTAGCGGAAATTGCAAAACCGAAATTGCAGGGGAAAGTGTTGCCATTTACAAAATTACGTATGCGTTACGCACAGGTACGTTTGGCCTTTATAATATAGATAGATAAATATTTATTTTTAGGGAGCATAACTTAAGTATAGATCTTAAGTATAGATTAAGTATAGATCCAATTTTTTCGTTCCCGATTGCTTTGTTCGAGTCTTGAAGGTGGGGTCTTGCTTTGATAGAGTCTTGTAACTAAAGGTATGAAAACATGGGAGCAGAAAAACACAATGGTAAATTTACCCGTAAATTGCAAAAATTGGGGTATGTAAGATGTTTTCCACCAAGATACAACTTGGTCGACCGATTACGTTTAAATATGCTAATCGAATTTTAACTAATTCTGGAATTTCAGCTGTGGACTCGATGAGGCGGTCGTCGGAAAATATGTGATCAAAATTTAATTTTATCTTTAAAATAAATTTTCTCAAAAGAATCATTCTGTAATGGCATGCCTATTTTCTGAAATGGTTTTATATAATTCCACGAAATTTTGTCAGAAAATATCAATCTTACAAATGCACAAATTGATTTATTGATATTTTTTATGTCTATGGGGAAAATAAATTTAGTAACATGATTATATTTATAAAATAATAATAATAATAATAATAATTTTTTCTTTAACCCTTTCGGGTTTGGTATACTATTAATAGTATATGTCTTTTAATGGGGTATTATTCTCTTTTTAAGAAATTCTTCTTATATTATTTACATGCAGTAATGTTAGTAGAGGGTGTCCAGAGAATAAGACCCGGATTTCAAAATTACCCTAGTAGCAAACCAATATTGGTCTAACGTTTCGCCAATATTTCATTAATTAGAAATATTGCCAAAAAACGTCAATATTGCTCCAATATTGGGATGTTTACTTTTTGTCCTTATTTAGCCAATATTTGCATCCAATATTATGTCAATAGTGGGGTTTGATTGGAAATAATGCCAATAAAACGCCAATATTGTACAAATATTGGCGTTAAATTGGAAATATTTCCAAAGAAATCCCAATATTTAACCAATATTGGCGTTTTATTGGCAATATTTCCGATGAAACCCCACTATTGACATAATATTGGCTGCAAACATTGGCTAAATAAGGGCAAAATGTAAACACCCCAATACTGGAGCAATATTTAATATCAACATTATGCCAATATTGCTCCAAGATATAGCCAATATTGGTCCAATATTGTTTGGCTACAGGGGTAAATTTCTCAAAACCAAAGATCGATAGAATTATGCGGTAAACGGTTTGCTTATTATTAGGTAAGCTGTAAAAATGTTATATAGAAGTTTTGATCGGTGAATATTTTGTGCTCTGATTGCAAAGAATGTTCGACTTGACATTTTTCTTGTTTTAGACTGCTTCCATATAACGAGTTTTTTAGGCGTACAATGCTATGTTGAAAATTAAATTTTTAAAATTTCGAAATTCTAAAAAATTAGTTCCGAAAACCGTTAAAATATGATATTGTACATCGAAAACTCGTCCTTTGTAAGCAATCTAAAACAAGAAAAATGTTAAGTCAAGCATTCTTTACAATCAGAACACAGTCTTGTCAAAATATTCAGCGATCGAAACTTTCGTATAACATTTTTACAGCTTATCTGATAAACAAACCGTTTACCGCATAATTCTATCGATCTTAGTTTTTGAGAAATTTAATTTTGAAATCAGGTTCTTATTTGCTGGACCCCTGTATATATCCATGCATTTTCTACATGACTTCATTTTTGTTTAGGCATTTAGTAATAATAATAATTATTATTATTTGCTTAATTCTCTTTGCGTCGTTTGCGATTTTTTTTATTGTAAACATATATTTCACTTTTTAAATTTAAAATAAAAGTTATTTTACTGACAGAATCATGTGTAATAAAGTGCAAAAAGTATTAGAAAGTTGCAATATAAGTTAAATTGTATTGTCGTAACACAATATTTTCTAAGCATTTCCAAAAATTCTTCCTTACACTGTAAAAAAAAAAAATCAAGAGGTTACTAAAATTTTTTTAGGAAATTTGTATTCAACAGAATTTTTTAGTAACCATTTAAAATTTTTTTTTGCAAGTGAAACAAACATTTGTTTTGTAAACCGAACAAAAGAATTTTTTGTATAACTAACTTAAAACTTTTTAGTATGAGCCGCCAAGCAAATTTTAGTAATAGCTCCAAAATTATTTTTAATAATAAGCCGCAATAGATGGCAGCACCAAACATTGCTACCTGCTCCGACAGGATTTTCATAATCCCTTTATTTAAAGAGCACTTACACTGCATACATTCAAGGGCGTATTTGGTGGCACCCAGCATCGAACCCGGGACCTTTCAGCCTGGAGATCGGTGCTATGACCACTAAGCTATCACGGCCACACCAAGGGAGTTTTATTAATACCTATTAAAAATATAAAACTATTAACTCTATTCGTTGCTAGCTTTTTTCTAGTAATCCTTACAGATTTTCTAGTAACCGAGTAAGATTACAAAAAAAATTTTAGTAATTACAAGAATCACTAAAATTTTTTTAGTAGATCGACCTTTTTTTTTACAGTGTAGTCTTTTGTCATATGAGTATGAATTGAATACAACACAAAACAACACAATTCGTTACCTTTCAGACAATGAAACATTCGTTAAATACTAATTAATCTATTTAGACAGTTTGTGTTAATGTTAGTAGCGTAAAAA
Source organism: Maratus speculifer (assembly GCA_964019185.1). NCBI lineage: Eukaryota > Metazoa > Arthropoda > Arachnida > Araneae > Salticidae > Maratus > Maratus speculifer. Next base: position 449,484,484 of record OZ025292.1, on the reverse strand, counting down.
TAATTTTTTCTAAAAGTTGAAAAAAATTTCGACTCGAATGGGTTAAGCAAACCAGACTCGCTCTGAGTAACTTTCTAAAGAAAATGGTGTTGTTTATCTTGTTTATTGTAATATTATCTTGTAGTCAAATTTCTTTTACAAGAATATTTCATGTAGGGGGAACTGGGGTACATTGATACTTGGGGCACATTGATACACCCCCTGTACAGCACACAGGGTCATTACAGGAAGTTTCACAACAGTTCCAAAAGGTGATACTAGAGAAATTAACAACATACAGAAAGTTTTGGAATGATTCAATAGTTTGATGAAATGGGATGAGTGATTAATTGTTTTGTTGGTCAAAAGTAAATTTGAGTTGTACAATTGAAATGGCATTATACAACTGTTCCAGTATTTTCAACCGAAAAGAATATCCTCCCTGGCAAGCAGAGCCCGATCAAGCTGAAGTTGGGCCCAGGGCCTGTTAAAAAGTTGGGCCCCCGCTACCTACCCATTTTCGGCGACACTTTCAGAAAAAGAAGGTTTATTTGATGAGTTGACAAAAGTTTTTTGGGTGAAAAGTGTTTAAAAATGCCTAACTTCTAAAAATTTTACTGAGTCATTCAGAATATTTAAATTTTACATTTAATATTTTATAAAACAATATTTTTGAAAAGTATTTGATTAGGGGAAAAAAATCAGCCACATAATATTTGGGCCCCTGAAATTAATGGGCCCAGGGCCGAGGCCCTGGAGGCCCGTGCTTTAATCAGGCCCTGCTGGCAAGTAATGCTAATCTTTATCAGTTCCTCATTCTTTATTGTTAGATAAATTATGATGTGTTGGATTTGCGACTCATTTTATTTAAAATGGCTGCATGGGCACACTGATACAGTCTTTGTCGGGGCACATTGATACAACCTAAAACTTTTTCTTGTTCATTTTTTCATTATCTTTTATTTTTATTTTTACCATACACTCCTTAATTCAACCATTTTTCGTCAAAAATTTCTACTATTAATTTTTATTGAAGTGAAATAGCTCTAATTTCTTTATATTAGAACATTTTATAGTATTTTTGCAAACAGAAGGCGTAGAAACTTACACAATATCTAGTGCCAGTAGAATTAAAAAAAGAAATGGACGGCAGCCTGGCGAATCTCAAATTTATATCGATTCTCCAGAGAAAAAAGTATTATCGACATGAGAAATGTTAAGTAAGAGAAACAAGCTGCAGAACAGTTACATGATAATTATATTATAAATATATTTTTTAATATAATTATTCTTTATTTTCAGTTTGTAAACCGATTTATAAACAGAAAACCTAGTAATTCTTTCACCTTTCCTAAGAAAGAAGAGAATTCTGGGGTTAAAGTGCCAGATATGACAAAGTTACCACAGCCAATAAACAAACAAGGAACAGCCAGAACATCAGGTCATTATACATTTCATTTTGATTGCTTTAATATAGCTTACAAATAAATTATGTGCGATTTTAATGTCTATAAATATATATAAAATGGTTTTCTAACTATTTTTCTGTGAAAAATATGCATTGGTGTTATTTTGTCTCCATTTTTCCCAGACGTTTCAAAGTGTATCAATCTGCCCCGGGATGGGGCACTTTGATACAAATTACTTTTTTTGATTTTTTTAAAATTACATGCAAAAATAATATATAAAACAACGATTGTACATTTTTGCAACATACTACACAGGTTTTGCTGACATCCCATAGAAAAATAACTTGAAATTTCTGCTTTCTAGACACCAAAAATTTTTTTTTGAAAAAAGCTGTATCAATGTCCCCCAGTTCCCCCTACAGGGTGTCCAACAAATAACACCCTGATTTCAAAATTAAATTTCTCAAAAACAAAGATCGATAGTAATATGCGGTAAACGGTTTTTTCATTAGGTAAGCTGTAAAAATCTTATACAGAAATTTCAAACAGTGAATATTTTGAAAAAATTGCCGTTCTGATTGCATAGAATGCTTTGATTTGACATTTTTCTTGTTTTAGATTGACTGCAGAGAAATAATTTTTCAGCTTACAGTGCAATATTTTAAAGATTTTTCGAAGTAAATTTTTAGAATTTCGAAATTTCAAAAATTTAATTTAAAAAAAAACTATGAAATATGACACTTTAAGCCGAAAAACACATTTTCTGGCAGCAATCTAAAGCAAGAAAAATGTCAAATCAAAGCATCCTTTGCAATCAGAACACAATGTTTTCAAAATATTCACTGTTTGTAATTTCTGTATAAGATTTTTACAGCTTACCTAAAAAACCGTTTACCGCATATTACTATCGATCTTTGAGAAATTTTGAGAAATTTAATTTTGATATCAGGGTGTTATTTGCTAGACACCCTGTATATTTATGCAAAGATTTCAGCAATTCTTAGTTTATATCTTTGCAAAACATAGAATACGGAATAACAGCATCAATGATTATATAAAGAAATGTAATTCAAAGAAGTCTCATTAAAGAAAAAAGAATAATGCAGTTTAAAATGAAAGTGAAAATAAATCTTAATTTTGAAGCTATATAAAAAAATAGATAAAAAAAATACTTTACTGTAATTTAATGAAACAAACAAAATTTCTAGAGATCCATTAAACAAATATTCAACACCTCTGTCACTTTCTCAAAAAAGAAAAAAATATTGCCAAGATTCGGCCCGGAAATAATGAGTCCAGACCACACCGAGTCTGCAGAAAAAAATCCGTGTCTGTGCACTTATATAGGACTATTTCTCCTACCTCAATTTCGAAATTTAATCAACTAAAAAAAAATATTTTCGTTTTGATGACTTTGAGGAGGAAAAAAATTATTTTTCACAAACAACTTAATATAAAAAATTATTAAGAAAAAGAAGTAAAATTAATTCTATTCCTAAAACTTCCTATATAAGTCGATTTTTTTGGCTCTTTTTTGTAGTTTTTCTGTTTAAAATCTATCTAGGCTCATGGCAGCAAATTCCCCGTGATTAATAAAAGAATTATTGTCTCAATTATCTTTTTTCAATAATAAAAGTAGAAAATAATTTTTAATTCTTAAATTTCTTTGCTTTTTTATGCTAACACATTTAAAAATTTCACAAACGAGAGCAAAAGTTTGCACATTTTTTAAGTTTAATTTAGCTTTTTTCATGCTTAAAATTCTCCATCGTAATAAATGTAACCAAGTTTCGAGCCTGTTCGAAAATGTTACCCTTCTCTGCATCTTGTTCTTGAAGCGCTCATGTTAAAGTGATAAATACGAAAGGTAACTGGTGTGTAGAAAATAAAAAAAGCAAACAGTTATTTTGTTATAACAGAAGTAATTTATTCCACTTTTCCTTTTTGGGTGAAAAAAGTCCGGGCCAGGATTCGAACCAGGGATGTATTGGCTGAAGCCGCCAATGCTCTACCAACTGAGCTATCCCGGACACGAACAGTGGAGGACTATTTCACCCAAATAATCTCAACGATCTCTTTTATCTGGTCTGATACTCTGGATCAGTTCTACAGATAAATTACTTCTGTCATAATTGATTTACCGATTGAGCAATCGTGTTTAAAATTAATCTAAAGTTATTTTGTTGGTTAAGAAGTATAACTTTTATGAAATATTTTTTAGTTAACCCTTTTCGGCATATTGTGCACGGTCTGGGATACCTAAATTTAATTCCAAACTTGCAATAGGCACCAATAATATTTTAGTAAAATTTTGCTTTTATGATAAAAGCGTAAATTAAGGAATTCAATATATCTAAAAAATTCGTTTGTGAATTCCGGTTTCAGTCGATAATTTCTCATTTTACTAACAGATTTTGCCCGTTCCGGAAAGGGTTAAATAATTTAAACTTAAAAAAAGAAAAAAGAAAGCGTTCCGAATTGGGGCTGGGGGAAGCAGGAGAATACACCAATATTATAACATATAAGAAATATTTTTATCACTTTTTTCCATTATGCATACGGGTTTATAGCATCTGATGACGGACTGGTGTTATATTTTCCAGCTCGAAACGCCTCCTGTGAATTGCTTTGATTTTAGAGTGGTTTATATAAAGTTATAGATTTTTAATTTTGTTTTATTGCCAGCTATTAGTGCTGTTTCAATTGTAAAATATAAATTATGCTTTGATCAGATTGTCTCAGACAGTAGCAGAAAGACATCTCAGGAAGGGCAAGATTTTGAAACAAATGGAATATAACCTAAGCCTTTTTCTTTTTCTTTTAAGAGAATATAAGCTATAACTACAATTTTTTGTCTGAATCCTCCTACAAGACAATTTTTAAACATATCGGTGTAAAAAACAATGTAATTCCGTTAAGAAATATTAAATATTTCAAAATAATTTTCTCCAGCAACCTTAAAAATGAAGAAATAAAATTATTTGTTCTTTTTTTTCCCCCATTTTTGGAAGGAGAAGACACCCCGAAATCCCAGTTTGAAATACATCAAAATAAAAAAGAAAACCTAATTAAAAACTATATTCTAGGAGGGGGAGGGGAGTTAAGGGAGGCAGAACCTCCCGAGAAAAAAAAATTGCAGTTCTTTGATTGTAATTTTTATCTATCTCATGAAGAATACAATTAATTCCTTGTTTAAAAATCTCTAGAAAAAGAAATACCTAATTAAATTTCAACATACAGGGAAGGGCAATGGTTCTATCCTGACCCTCCCCTCTTTCACCCCTTTACCCACTTCTATGATTTTTTAAATCGAATACCAAATTTTCATCACTCTCTATCGCAAATTCTTGCGGTTCATAAAACAACGAACGATCTTATAACTTGAGAACCAACATTCTAAAGAAAGCATCTTCTTGAACGATACTTTGCCAAATCTGGTAACTTATCATCTTTTCTTGCGGAGAAGAGAACTTCCAGCGGATCCGATTCTCCTTTCGTGGGAGTGAAAATCTCGGGCGTCTGTGATTTGGTGCGAGTTGGCGGCCAAGCAGGCGTGACTGTCGCTATAAAGGAGGGCGGCCTTGGCCTTCAAAACTATTTGTTGCTCTAATAACGGAAGAAGCATCCTTCTCTCGGAGTTCTTTGACTTCTCAAGCAGCCGAGAAAAATTGGGATTTTATCTTTTCATTGATTAGGTAGGTGATTTTTTTTAACTGTTGTGGATAATTAAATTGTAATTAGGGTTTAATTAAATTTTATTGTCATTAGTTTCAAATAAACAAAAACACGAAATAATATAAACACAGTTATGAACTTATTTATTTATTACTATCTTGTTTACATTTGAAATTTGTTCATTCCGTGTTTTCGATTTTTGAATAATTTTATATTGTAAAGCAACTTTTATAAAATGCTATGTTTATAATAATAATAATAATAATAATAATAATAATAATAATAATAATAATAATAATAATAATAATAATAATAATAATAATAATAATAATAATAATAATAATAATAACGTTACATAACTTTCTTTTAAATATTTATATTAACAATATAAATTAAAATTTGAGAGAAACTGATATTTTATCTTTTGATTAGTAGGTAAGTGATTTTAATTATTACCGAAAATAAAGTAGCTTGTTAATTAGGATTAATTAAATTTAATTGCATTTTGTATAGACCAAACAATAAAATAAAGATATGCATAATAAATTAGCCGTTAATAATTGTTTTTTTTTATGAGGATATGTTTGGAACTTTTTCGGTATGAATTTTGGCATATTTTGCTGAATTTTTAACATTATAAAACGATTAACAATGTTAAATAGAATTTTATTTAATTTTTCAGAATAATACTAATGTATTGCAATGAATTTCTTCGCCTATCTCTTTTTAATTTGTTTTAAGATAGTTTAAAACTAAATTAAATTAACTCTTCTAAATCACCAATAATCTTTAATAATATCAATTAATGTTGAATTACATTTCATCTTCTTGTTGATCAATAATTGTCAAAATAAGAGATTTTCTGAAAAAATATATGTGGTTTCAAAAGTATTCCAAAATATAAAATTGGCTTTATAATTCACCTTTTTATTTTCATTTAAAATAATGTTATTATTTTAAAAATATTTATCACGATGAATACCGAATTTCCAATATATATATATTTATTCTTGGGATATATATGTCTCACTGGACTATTTATTTTCCTGCTTGTACCACTGCTTGAGAAATAATCTCTTTCACACACTTATATTTTGGCATTTTCGGAGAAATCTACCATAAAGATTTTTTTTAATAGTAGTAAAGCTGAATATTAAAGTAATCGCTAGCTCTTTTTGCTCTTCAAAAGTTTAATGTTCTCGCATAGCATATTAATATTGTTATAAATATATATATTTTAAATATTGAAACCCTTTTATATTTTAGTGTATCACAATATGAAAATACTAAATATAAACCTAATCGAAACCGGCTCTGAAAAAGAACGTGTCATTATAAAAAATACCTGCAACCAGAAATAAAAAAAAAAAAAAAAAAAAAAAAAAAAAAAAGTAAAAAAGAGCGATGTAGATATGAACCTCAGCTATACAATTTACATTTAAAAAATTTAAATGTCAAAATGCAAACGAGATATAGAGAATAACCTCTCCTTAGGTTTAGCATTAACCCTGAAAGCGAGTGCCTTATCTTTGCTTGCAGGAACTTTAAGTGAACGTCAAGTACACTTGAAATGCCAAAATGAGTTTAAAATTATGTAGCTTATTATCTTAAAAATTATTCTGTGCACTTGTGCAAAACTTTAAAGGAATCTTTAAATAGATATTCTGTCTTTAACGCAGTTTCTCAATAAATTAAATAATTTAATTATTGTCAATTTTAAACTATAAATAGATACTTTTTTGTTCTCTGCAAAAATTAATGCTTGCATAAGTCGGTTAGGAAAGCTAATTTTTCTTTTTTTTTTAAATTTTTTAAATTAATTTGGATTAAATTTTTAATTTGGATTCTATGTATTTTTAGGAGGTTTATTCCAAAAATAACCTCTTTTTTTTTTCTATCGCATACGTTTTTTACAATCTGCGTCGAAATGTGTTACATTGATGTATATAGCCTACTGAACCTTATAATTGGAAATAAGTAAAAGAGAATAATTTCATTCTTAAAATTATATAGAGACATATGTATGCATATAGAACGCATTAAATAAATTAATTCATTTAATTTATTTTTATTAGGTATTAGTAAAAATACCTATAGTTTATTTTTCTTTTGCCAGCAAACCTGAGGGTTTTTTTTATGTTAGGCAATGAATCTGCATATTCAAGATTAAATATTCAACAATATTCTCCAAATATATATTCATCTAACAAAAGAAGTATAGATACAGAGACATGTTTGTTCCCTTTATGTAAAGAACAGTTCTTCATACTTCCATACCTGAACGGTCCCACCAGTGGCCGAGGGGTTCTGACCTCTCTACTGGTAGACGGTAGATGCTGGGTTCGAACACAATCGCGGCTGTCGGCCTAACCGTTCGGAGTTTTCGTGGTTTTCTTCGAGCCTTGCGTAAATACGGATTAGGTTCCCCTAGGAAGACCCCCCCCCACGAAGGGCACTCCCCCTTGGTCTTATATCCCTAGTGTAGATAATCGGACGACAAAAATAAACTAATTCATTCCTGAACTTGATACTTAACATCAAATACATTCTATTATTATCTTTGTAGTAAACTTAGTCGCGATATGATAGAAAGTAATAGACAAACTCCTGTTACGGTTATGTTTACAGTTCGTATATGTTTTATGTGTTAAACATTTTTGTTCGTTCCGTTGAGCTCAAATTTTTGATAGATATCTTAAACAATCCCACAACACCGATTAAATTAAAGTATTTATATTGATTAAATAGCTGAAGGACAACTTTGTCTGATGTCTATATAAGACTGAAAAGCATCATCAAACGAACTATCTCAAACTGAATCGTGAGAATGGAGTCTTCATATATGTCTTGTAAAAAATAACCATAAATTTTTGGGTCGTGTAGAACAAATAATTATGAGGATGAGGATGATTTGGGTACAAAATTTTTTTCTTGTTTTTGAACTTATAATCCCTAATATCATATGAATAAAAAAAACAAATCAGTCATCCGCATAGTATTTATACGCCTTTCGTAGATAACAACGGGATATCATCTCGATCTGCATGCACTCCAAAACAGTATAAATAGTTTTTTTTTTTTTTTTTTTTTTTTTTTTTTATTTAATAGAAGGATTAACATTAGATTAGAAGTTCGAACCCGGTGAAAAAAATCTAAATGTTGAGTCATTTAATACTTTCATCAGTTCACTATTCCACCTGTATAAAAATTCTCAATTTCTATATAAAATTCCAATTTTTCTTAACATACAATTTTATTTATTTTTAACAAATACTGCATACATATTTATTTTTACAGTATATTTCAAACTATGTATTCTCAAGTTATAGAATACAAAATAGTAATATTAATGATCACTTAGACTCTTAGGCTATTACATTGAAATTAAGACTCATGAAAAAATTTAATGTAGTTTATAATGTAAAAAAAAAAAAAAAAAAAAAAAAAAAATGGTAAAAAAAAGTTTTAACTTTTGAAGCTGTAAAAAAATGTAGACTTCTGAAAATACTGCCCTGTAATTTATTAAGGTATAATACGATTCCTTTAATAAAAGTTCATTATCATATTAATTTTACAGAAAAAAAAAATCGTCTGACATGTCCCAGGAACAATTAAGTTCGCCCGGTCCGAATATGTAGGGAAAAAAATGTAAACCTGGGCTAGACCTGACAGGAGTATGCTGAAAAAATTAAACCTGGGGTCAGGATTTCTGGTGTAGATCGAAGATAGAGCACACCTATACCTCTACTCTGAAAATGTTAAATTTCAGAATTGATGTACTCCAACTTGTGCAGCCCTTTTATACTAATTCTCAGATCAACCAGTTCCATTGAAAATAGTTCATATTTTCGTTGGATTCGTCCAATATTTTTTAAATTATGGCTTAAAATTACACGGCGGATCGGCCGTGCTTAAATTTTCTCTCGCCCGTCCCGTGAAAAGAATTTCTTTTATTTGGCCCTATTTCCTTTCCGTTTGAAAGTTTTCATTTTGATGGATTCCATACCGGGTTAATATCTCTTGTAGGTCGTTAAATTACATACAAGAACAACAAATTCTTTTGTTAAAAAAATGTAAAATTAGGTACTACAACTTTAACCCTTTCCGGCACACTGTGCCCGGTCTGGGATACCTAATTTTAATTCCAAACTTGCGAATGGCACCAATAATATTTTAGTAAAATTTTGCTTTTACAGTAAATACTTAAATCAAGGAATTCAAAATATCTAAAAAATTCGTTTGTGAATTCCGGTGTCAGTCGATAATTTCTCATTTTACTAGAAAATTTGCCCGTGCTGAAAAGGGTTAATAAACATATTGAACGTCACTTCAAAGTTTGTTCAAAAATTCGACGTGATATTTCATTTTTATTATAATTTTTAAATACAGTGTCAATAATTACAGAAAGAACAGCTAAAATTATATAAAATATTTAAAAAAAAGGTTTGTTGACGCATTCAATTTCTAAATATTATGACCTACTATTGAAATAAAATTTCTATTCTTTCAAAAATAGAAACGAAATAGTTAATGAAAAGTCAAAAATTTGAATTGATTTTAAAATTTCAAGTAATTATACTTCTTATAGCGCTTAATATAGCGCTTATATATAGCGCTTAATAATACGCGCAATGACGTCAAAGTTTGAGAGCTCATACAATATTTTCATTTATACAAGATGTTGAAATTGCTTTAATAATCTGGTTGTGCTTTATTACGAAATCGTTCGTGTAAGTTACAGAAGAATTGTTTTGCCATACATGGCTAAAGTTATTTTTATTGTCTCTTAACGTCTAATGCAATATTTATTATTTTTTTTCCTGCTTAAAATATTATAGTTCGGGAGGAAGAGATAATTTTTAGTCAATTATCTCGTCCAAGGCGATAATCAAACATAAAATTCATCTGGCCTAATCAAATGCGAAAACAGCCGTTAGTTTTTGAAACCTCGGGAGATGACCGCACAGATCTATGAATAAAGAGAAATTAACATAGCTTCAAAATGGTGAATATTTATCTGTTCCACAAGAGTGATTACCGCTGGGACAAACTCCCATCAGTAAATTCGAAAAGAAATTTTCTCTTTATTTAACTGACTTATTCATGCAGAATTTCTGTCATAGTTAACGCATTAAATAGCTTTTCGTTTCTCCTGATGAAAATTCTATCTGGCGGTATTCATATCCTGCAGTTCCCTCCACATTGGGATGACATAAAACAACCTTCCTGACAATTTCAGTGGAAAGGATTATAATACGCCGAGCAGACTTTCAGGAATCAACGGATAGAAATATTTGCTTTATTTATGACTAAAAATTTGTATAAATAGGGCGAAATTTTCTATTCAAGTTTACTGGTGCAAATCTGCCCCAGCGGTAATCAGATCCTGCTGATCCGGAGTAAATAACTACATCGCGAGTTATACCCTGTTCGCACTGAGAAAGTTAAGTCACTTAACTTGAAGTTTTTTGAAGCGGTCGTACCCGGAATCAAGATTCTCACTTAAGCAAGTTTCTGAAACTTGCTCAAGTGAGCTTGCTCTCTTAACTATGAGTTGAGTGAAAATCTGCCTTCTGAATATTTAATTATTATTTCTGAATTATAGAATATTTAATTCTGATTATTAAATTAATGAATTTCAATCCTACAAATAATTATAAACTATTTCAAGTTGTTATTTGTTTACTCCAGTTGCTTAACACGTGTGTTTGTGGGGTGTTTTTGTAATCAAAGGCCGAAAATGGAAAACGTTGTACGTGTTATTTCCTCCCACAAAAGAAATTAATTTTTTAATTGAAATAAGCCAGGATAGTTACTGTGTAAATAAAAAAGTTAAAAGTTGCAGTTACAAATTTCAGAACTTATGCGCATGCTCAGATGCCAGTTTGGTCAAGTTAAGTCACTTACAATGTTTAGTAAATGCGAACAGGTGAAGCCTAATTCCGGGTATCCCACATCAAAAAATGTAAGTGACTTAAAGTTAAGTAACTCAACTATCCCAGTGCGAACAGGGTATTACACCACGAAAAACTTTCCCACTCTTTTTATTCATAGCTCCATTGATGGGTGAGTTTTCGCAGGTACAGCAATCCAGACGAATTAGAAATTCAGTTACAAAATATTGTCATCGAATATCCGTAATCGAACTCCTTTGGCTGTTGAATTCACCGTGAAACGTTAATTAAATTTTGACGTTAATTAGATTCAACGTCGAATTTAATTCACCGTTGATCTTGAACCCCTGTGGTTGCGTCTGTTACCCTCGCGGCAGCTGGGATATTTGAAGATCAGCTCTTACGAAATGATTAAGGCAAAATGTTAAGTCTATGGGAGCGTTCTTTTCAAATATCTCGCTTAAATTTTAATATTTTTACATCATTTTTTTTATTGCATAGGATAGCTGAGGACGATGCATAACAGGCCTAGTCTTTACTTTTTCAGTTTTGGTTTCAAATTAAAAAAATAAACTTTAAATTTCAAAAAACGTTTTAAACCGGTTCTGAAATTGAAACTATCATAATATAAAAAGTATATAACCAAAATCGAAAAAGTAAAAACCAGGCCGATTGTAGATCATCCTTAGCTATCCTATGCGATAAAAAAAAAAAAAAAAAAAAAAAAAAAAAACGTAAAAAAAAAACTACATTTTAGTATGAATGAAAAAATAGGTTCGATATTTGGATCACTTCAAAGGTACTCAAATTTTGATTACCAGAAAATAAAAGAATACATCACTTGCAACCACAAGGGTTCAAGATCAACGGTGTATTAAATCCCATGTTGAATTTAATTAACGTTTGACGGTGAATGCAACAGTCAAAGGAGCTCGATTATGGATATTCCAATGTCAATGGTTGTTAATTGGCAAATTTTTGTACCCTATTTCTGTAGACTGCTACCTACTGGAAATGCGAATATCAGTCAGACGCTTAAAGAAAGTTGAAATCGTGGCGTATCTGTATATGATGTTTCTTTCTTTGAAGTTTATTTATGTTGTTAGACTGGTTGATTAGGGATGACTTTAAATATTGTTATCACCTTGATTTATTTATTACATCATTTAAGCAAATCTAGTTCATTACAAAATATGATTAAAATTACTTTTTAAAAATAATTTAGTAGTTGATTTCATTTCGGAAAAATAACATTTATTTTTTGAAAATCTAAATTTATTTGGTGTAAATTTATGCTATGAAAAATGTTAGTTTTATTTACTGTTAATAATAGTTTAAAAATAAATCTAGCTCACTTATATTTATCTATAATATGATCCTCTTCTGAAACATCGAAAATGTTATAAATGCAAATATTTGACCATGAATGAGTTATCTATCTCATGAACTAGAAACTTAGGGATTTCAAAATTTTGACGTCATTTTCTCGTTGGTTGTACACACATTTATACAGATGATAGTAAATACAAAAATGTCATACCCTTCCCAAAAATTTTGACACATTAAAATCTATTTTGAGACTAATGAGATCAGACTGGATGAAATTAATTAATAAGGTGGATAAAAAATAAGTAATTGAACAGGATAAATGTAAAAACAAATTGGCCAGTTCAGCTTTGCATTATTTTGCAACATAAATATTTGACGCAAGAGGATGGAATTTAAAACTTTAATATAAAAGTAATGAACGCAAGTAATTCGATACGGCAACTTGATTTGTTTTTAGTGCTGCCATCTATTGGATAAGTAATAGTATTATTATATGTTAAAAACTATCACTAGATGGCAGCACTACCATCTTAGTAGTCGGCGTTCCTTCCATTTTTTATTTTAGCCCGCATGTGTCTTCGGCTGAATAAAAATTAAAATATGGCACAATAGTGATATGTAAAGAGCCATTTCCATTTGGAATACAGCTTTTCGTTTGATGGATTCGCAGCAAGTCGGTCACAGAGTAAAACTGAAATAATTTTCAATTTAATAATTAATGAAATAATTAATAATAATTAATGAAATAATTCTATTTAAAAATACATAAATAAATTCTGTAAATTTTATAGTTATTATTAAAACACAATTTTTTGAGCAAACTAAAAACAATTATGGATGATAATTATTGCATGCAATACTAGATGCCTAAATTAGTAAAATCATAACAAAAAATTTATTAATTATTTAAAGTTTTATATTAATTTTACTGACTTACCACACCGAAACTGATATCTTTGCTATTGCACCGAAAAACTTTTTAATCCAATTTCACCATTTTTAACCATAAATTATTTTCTATATTTTCCTTTCCCCCCTCTCCCTCCTTAAACTAAATATATGTAGCAAAAATTAGATGTAAGGAGTTTGGTATATGTTATTAGGAGATTTGTTTGTATTTTGATCCAAGCACTAAAATAGTAACATGAATTTCTATTGAATATTTAGAATAAAATAGTCTTTTACGCATAAACTACCATATTTAAAATTAAGTTTACTTAACAAAACTTCTTTAATCTATTGAATATTGAAATATTATTTGGGGCTTATGAGTAATTAACCTTAAATAACAGAAAAGAAAGATTCTTGTGTATTGCATTAAAAAAAAAAAAAAAAAAAAAAAAACATGCGTCAAGCATAGATTTTAAAACATTTCAAATATAGTAATATACCAAAACTTACTGTTTTACAAGTTGAAATAGGATGTCTAATTGAACAATGTGGAAACACATTAACACATTTAAAAACTCAATTTCAGGAATGCTATTGTACAGTTGGAAAATTATCCGAATTCTTTTAGCAGCTCTTTATGCGATATATAGATTTAGATTTTTATCTGTAAACTACATCTGTGGAAAAAAAAAATTGAATTAAAGGTGTTCTTAAATCAAAAAGGGCAACTTTTTGACGCATGCTTTAATTTATTTTTGCTGGGAAATGCATAAAAATAGCAGGTGTTGTTATTCAGAAACTGGCTAATTGCACTCAATGTTTTGTTTTTTAAAAAAACGCAATAGATATTTCATAACGAGCCTTCAAAGTTGACGTTTTTGAGCACATTTCCCGACGAAAGCACAGTAACCGGTCGAAAAGCGGGAGAAAAACGGGTGATCACGTAATCGAAATAGCTTAGAATTGGATAGGTAATTTAATTATCATAAAATGGAAAACTAAGTTCGATTCGAAATCGCTTCCATTGTCAGGCATCCTAATTTTATATGTTTCTGTTAAAAAATGAACTTGTAAATATGTCAAAACGTTTAGCGCTTGTTGAGCGGAGGAGTTGAAAACACCCTTAAGGAATACATACATACTTTTGTTGAAAATTCCCCTTCAGCAATTTCCTCTAATTAGGAAAACGGTACGTGAATTCTTTTGTGCAGCCCTGTAAACGGGATGGAGAATTTATACACAACGAGTAACAAGTAAAAGATTAGTTAACTTTAAAAGCACATATCGAAATTGAAAACGCACTTTCAACAATCATTTCTCAAAGACAGTGCTGTAACCCATTTCTTTCATGTGCCCTGTAAATGAACGATAGAGGCTATGAACGTCCTATTCTATAGTAATCATCTTGAAGTGATTTATATCAAATTCAGTACATTTGAAATAGCGTACATTTGTCATTAAAATCCATTGAAAACGATTTTTCTCCAATGACCCGATTTTTCTCCAATGTAACGCAAATTCTTTTGAGTACCCCTGTAAATTCTACTCGCTTCATGTTTAATACCGAACATGTCATGGTAAACGTGATTAGCCTATATCAGGGACGGCGAACCTATCACACGTATGCCATTATTTTTTGACACGGAATAGATTCAGGCTGTACATTTAAAAAAAAAAAAAAAATAGAATTTCGCAAAATCTATTAATTAATTTAGTTTCTGTTTATCTTATATCGATTAGTTTGGTTGGTTGTCATCATCATCCAAATTTAAGCAACTTAATATATATCCTAATCTGGCACAATTTTGGCTCACAAAATTTTAAGAATAAGAGAGAATCGGGGAAATTTTCGCAAACGAAGACATTGTAATTGGAACTGTTGATGTTAATTTTTAAAACAATTTTGAATTCATAGTGACTCTAAAATCTAGACACTAAAAACTAAAGATTCTGGTCTTTGCTATTCTCATTTTTTTTTTTTTTTTTTTTTCTTTTTTTCTGCGAAACATTCTTTTCTGAAAGAAATACAGTTGGCTCTCGTTAATTCGAACTTGTCGGGACCACAAGAAATGTTCGCATTATGGAAAATATGAAATGAAAACATGCTTAATATGGTGCTATTACAAAGGAATTAATGTTATGGTGTTTTTTAAATGCATTTCGTCTGTTATCATTAGAATATGACTTAATATTAAATTAGAATGCATAAATATATAAACTAATTAAAAGATTAGAAACAAGCACAACGGAAGAAAAATGTACAGCGTCACTGATGGACACTATCAAATGCATTGGATTATATGTATACTTGTTCGGAACACGTTTCACAAAAATCAAAGAAAGAAAGTTATTCAAATGATCTGGAATCCGCGAGAAAGAAGAGAAAAAAAGAAATATCGGAATTCTCGTTAGTTCGAATTAAACGAAGTCAAGAGAAAATGAGTTCGAATTAATGAAAATTTTTTAATGTTATTTATGCCTTTGAAAATTTCGGGACATCATGTTTAGTTCGAACTAAGCGAAGATTCGAATTATCCGACTTCGAATTAACGAGAGTCGACTGTAACATGAGAAATTTCCAGTAAAAATATCGGGTCAACTGACTCCAATTCAAATTGTATTCTCCTTAAACTAACTATATACGAAACTGATCTAAATTGTTTAGCTTCCAAAATGAGACAACAGAAATATTTCTAAAGTACAACATCAAATATTATTATTATTTTTTTTTTAAATGCTAACAACAAAATTTTAAGTCATTTTGATTCGCTTAAATTTCTTTTATTGTGTTTGGCACATCTTGATCACGTAAAATATATTTTTGGAAAAATTTGGCACGTGTGTGTGAAAAGGAGTGCAGAGCAGACCCTGACCTATATCAATTGCATAAAAATCCCAATATATTCGACTTGCAACTTTTAAGCATAGCACAATTTTAATTCTTTGCAACGTTGAATAGGAAAATAAATTTTTCTTCAAACGCAATTTGTTTGAAAACTATACCTAAAGTTACAGCTATTTTTTGTAAGAATAATTATCAATTGCGAATTTTTTAAAAAATATGTCTATTGCTTAGAGGTCAATTGCAAAAGATTAATCTGTTTTCACTTAAAGAAATATAAAATAATTCAGTATTCGGGTTGGATATAGTTGGAGCCGTGCGTACTTCAATGTGGGTAATAATAAAGTGTTGCAACAAAAATATGAAAATAAGAAATAATCGAAAGAGTTTGAATTCATTTATTTTTCTCTTAAAAATTACGTGTTTCTAAATTCATATTTATTACTAAAACTTAAAAAATATCAATAGATGGCCATATACTTGGCATAAAGTGTATTTTGATATTTCTTATAAAAAAAAATAATGTCACAAAAATCTCTCTAGAATCTTTTTTTTTTTTTTTTTTTTTTTTTTTTTAAGTAGAAACACAATTGGAAATTGGATCAATACTACGTGCATAGGCTATAATAATCTTGAACAATATTGTCATGAAATAGTATAAACAGTGAAGTACATAAAATATTTTAAACATTTAGCATTCTGGTAAAAAATTACAACATTCCATTGCCAATACTTCCAATATCAGCATATTGTAATGTTTAGTATTGGCATTTTATTGCAAATATTGCCAATGTAAAGCAAATACTCAAACTGTATTATTTATATTTCTGTAGAAGTATTACTGTTGGATTCAATATTGAGTCTTAAAATAAACAATATTAATTCGCTACTAGATATTTTGTAAAGCAAATAGTCCACCTGCAATATTCATATTTCAATAGGAGTAATGACCGATGAATGCATAACTTGTTCTGTATTGAACCTCAATATAAGCAATACTAATTCGCTACTAGGTACTTACTGTTAGAGCCAGGAAGGGTAATTAAGGCCACATTTTACATTTTCAACATTTTTATTTATTTTTTTAAACATTTTTTTTTTCTATTTAGAAAAAAGGTATTTTCAGTACATAATAAATAACTTTAACCCTTTAAGAACACTTCTTAAAACTTTCAATTCTCACAGTAGTCCTTTTTATTAAGTTAAAAGAATGATTATAATTGCCCTATCAAAACCTCACAATCACAAAAGTTTGGGGGTAATAAAGGCCATTAATGGGAAAATTATGAGCACTATATTTCTTCTTTATACACGATTGTTTGGGGGGGGAGGGTAATTAAGACCATAAGAATACCAAACTGACAAACCCGTTTATCAAAACTTTTGATAGACTTTGTTCAAACTGCTGTTTGGATCTCAAAAATGCTTCAGACTATTTATGAAGAATATCTAAAATGAATAAGCTTTTTAAGAAAAAAATATCAACCGACTTCAAAAAAGCGCTAAAAAGAATTAAATAATTCTTTAAAATTCTCTAATGACAAAACGTTATCCAATAAGCACACATCGGATATCAGGTACCGGCATAAAAAACGGTTAAATTTAATATGTATAATTTAATGTCCACCAAACATAGATTTTAGAGATAATATTATTTTACAAGAGATGAATTGAGATATTTATGATTTATTTTATGAATATATACATATAAAAATTAATGAATTACTTTTTGAAGTTGGTGCCAAACAATCACAATCGATAATGATTACCCCCATTTTAATTATGATACTAGGCATAATTTAGTTACAATTCTTAATATACATCAAATAGTTTGGCACCAACTTCAAAAAGTAATTCATTACTTTTTATATGTATATATTCATAAAATAAATCATAAATATCTCAATTCATCTCTTGTAAAATAATATTATCTCTAAAATCTATGTTTGGTGGACATTAAATTATACATATTAAATTTAACCGTTTTTTATGCCGGTACCTGATATCCGATGTGTGCTTATTGGATAACGTTTTGTCATTAGAGAATTTTAAAGAATTATTTAATTCTTTTTAGCGCTTTTTTGAAGTCGGTTGATATTTTTTTCTTAAAAAGCTTATTTTATTTCCTACTTTTTAGTTATGCATACCGTAATACATAATTATGTGTACTGGCACACGATAGCTCTTTGCAATGCATTACTAATGTACGCACTTTGCTAAGTTCTGATGTATTCAGTTTACTTGTCACTGTTTGATTGTCAACTTTTCTGAAACCACTTACAATATCCGTTAGTATCGTTGTGAATCTTAAGAATTTCTTTGTATGGTAACTTCTTCAGACAAGATCTGCCACTTCGAAAAGCTACCGCATTTATGAAATCTTAGTCTGCATCGAATCCTACGGTCATCGAAAGTGGGTATCAAAAGGTGACAATCCATCAAGTAAAGTGTCCTTACACATAAGAGCGCGACATAGTGCTTCCATAAATGAACACGCAGCAAAATGACTTCATATATTAATGTATAGTAAAGTGCTTTTCTAGTGTAGTCAGTCAAAAGTACTCCCCCTTCACTCAGAAAGAGTAAAAAGAAAGATTTTAGCAAAAATCGCACTATGCTTCAATCGATAAACAGCAACAATCTAATACCTAGGCAGTAATGGCATCGGAAATGATCAGTGGCGATTCGACGAGGAATCTGAAACTCATAACCAATACCTGGCTGCCTCTATAAGAGAGTGACAGCATTTGATTCCCAAATATTTCTTTTACAGACGCTTTTGTCCCAACTACACTGTTAAAAATCTGAAACTTTTGCTGTACACTGTTAAAAATCTGCTGCATTTTTTGGCTACGCACTCCAGCGCTTGTATAGAAAACGGTTACTTGACTGTATTAAGGAGCATTCTCATAGGTCGCAGTAGAGACATTATATACAAGCGGCGGAGTGCGTTGCAACAAAATGCAGCAGATTTTTAACAGTGTATTATCACTTCATCGCTTATATAGAAAACGATTAGTTAAATGCATTATGAAGGATTCTCATTGATAAAAATAAAGATATTCTATAAAAGCGATGGAGTGACGATGCAGCAAAAGTTGCAATTTTTTAACAGTGCATTGCATTGCCAGGCATTTTTTATTATGGAATTTAATGATGATTTCCTGGAAGAATTCGATTGTACTCGTATGAGAAATTAACAAGATTGACGAAAATTGCTCGCTCAACAAGATGCTTGGTGACTCGTTTTTGTCCAGAATCGTTTCAACCAATTATATACTGTGCTACATGTGTCGTCATATTCATATTGAGGAATCCTACACTGTAAAAAATTTGACACTTTTGCTATATCATCACTCTATTGCTTTTATAGAAAACGATTACTTCACCCAATTACGAAGCATTCTCATGGGTCAAAAGAGAGATATTCTACAAAAGCAGGGGAGTGACGATGCAGCAAAAGGGTCACATTTTTTACAGTGACACTGTAATCAGAAATGAGCGGTGGCGTATTCGATGAGGAATGTGAAACTCATTACCTATACCTGGCTGCCTCTATAAGAGAGTGACAGCATTTTATTCCCAAATATTTCTTTTACAGACGCTTTTGTCCCAATTACACTACAAAAACTTTGAGCCTTTTGCTGCATCATCAGTCCACCGCTTTTATAGAAAACGATTACTTTACTGTGTTATGGAGCATTCTCATTGGTCATAAAAGACATATTCTATAAAAGCTGTGGTGTGACGCTGCAGCAAATGGGTCAAATTTTTAACAATGTATCATGGAGCATTCTCATGGGTCAAAGGAGAGATATTCTATAAAAGCGGGGGAGTGACGATACAACAAAAGGATCAAAATTTTTACAGTGTACACTGTAAAAAATTTGGCCCTTTTGCTGCATCGTCAATCTACCGCGTTTATAGAAAACGATTACTTTAGCCTATCGTGGAGAAGTCTCATGGGTCAAGAAAGAGATATTCTATAAAAACGGGGGAGTAATTATGCAGCAAAAGGGTCAATTTTTTTACAGTGTACACTGTTAATAAATGTGAACCTTGTCCAGTTAGGATTTCACACTTTAAAAAGATCGTGTGTCTATGTAAGTTTAACTTAAAAACATGAAAAATGAACGTTTCTAATTGGTCGATTGCTTCGAAAAGATATTGAATTTTAATGTTTTAATTTTTTAAAAAGTTCTAATCAACAGATTTTTATGAAATTTGAATGGGACCACATGGGCCCCATACGCTTTCAAACAAAAAAAGAATTATCAAAATCGGTTCATATTTACGAAAGTTATGCGTGAACAACAAATACATACAGGTCGAAATCATAACCTCCTTCTTGAAGTCGGTTAAAAATACATTAGGAGGTTAATATCTAAGCGTGAAACAAAATTTTACCATACACAGATTTCTCTATTATGGCGGTGGTTACAACTATCCTCTGGTCATAATCTAAACCTGGTCCTATATTAAATAAACAAAGAAGCTAAACTGAATTCTTTATGAAGAAAAATTGTGTTTCAGAAAGATTCCGTAATTTGTGTCTTTTTTCGTGATTTTAGATCAGTTTTTTTTTTTTTTTTTTTTTTTTTTTTTTTTTTTTTAAATCTTTGTCTCAAAGTGGAGGTCAACACGATTTTAAAACTCTAGACGGATTTTCCCTTAAGCAGTCTCAATTATTACGCGACACATTTAACTCTGATTGAAAGATGACTTGCATAAATCGGATACATTTGTTGTAAGATTTTGCTCCAATATTCCAGTACCACTTCACCCATAACGGTTATTATCGACACATTGTCGGCGCTTCCAGTTCTTGTAACCTTTGGTGGGAAAATGTGCTCAAAGACAGTATTCAGAGCGAAAATTTCGCTTTTGGCGACGCAAGAACATCGCTGACTGTATGAACCATATCGGCATTTTCTAAATTCTGATGATTTGTAACTGATTTCCGCATTTTTCAAGCACTGAAAAATCAGATTGCATTGTTTTCTAGAATTAAGCGCAGCACTAGTAACAGAAAAGGACCCGGATGACAATGTAAAGTCTATGGGAGCGTCCTTTTCAAATATCTCGCTTAATTTTTAATATTTTTACATGTTTTTTTTTTTTTTTTTTTTTTTTTTCACAGGATAGCTGAGGGCAATCTACAACCGGGCTAGTTTTTACTTTTTCAATTTTGGTTTCAGATAAAAAAAAAAAAAAATACTTTAAATTTCAAAACCGGTTTTAACCGGTTCTGAAATTGAAACTATCATAATATAAAAAAATATATAAGAAAATCGAAAAAGAAAAAAATAGCCTGGTTGTAAATCGTCCTCAACTATCCTATGCAAAAAAAAAAAAAAAAAAAAAAAAAAAAAAAATCATGTAAAAAATATTAAAAATTAAGCGAGATATTTGAAAAGGACACTCCCATAGACTTTACATTGTCATCCGGGTGCTTTTCAGTGACTAGTGTTGCGTCTTAATAAAAATTTTTAGGATAAAAGGAAAGAATCAAGAAGCTTTTACAAGTTAAAAAGAAAACTCATTTTTGTAGAAAAAAAAAGTATTTTTCGTCGTCAAAGTATTGTGTACTATGCAAAGTCGGGTACAAATTGAAAGGGAGCAAATGTAAAATAAGGAGCCGTCTATAAATGATGTCATGCCTGGAGATGGGGGAGGGGGGTCGTGAATTTGTGAATCTTTGTGACTGTGAGAAGGGGGGGGTGGAAAGAAGTAAGAAGAAATGTGTCATCACACATTTTGATTAAATTAAAAACATTAAAAATCAACAGATTACATTTTGAAATTAAAGTACCGGGTGATCCAAAAGTCAGGACGAACTTTAAAAAAGGAATAATTCGAAAACGAATTAAGATACAAAAGATACCGTCTGTGAAGAAACCGGCTTTTGTGTAACAAAGAAAAAAAATAGTTTTCTTGGCGACCAACGAATGTCACTATAGAGTTTTATTGCACTAAAAGATGAATTACAAATGAAAACAAGTTGGAAATTGCACAAGAACGTAGCAAATGAGGTGCGTTCGTACGATAACGAAGTTTTAAAAATATTCAGATCGTGCTGATATAGTAGAGCGTACTTCGGATACAGTATAGTGGTCGAAATCTTTGTGTTCCTGTAAATATGAGGAAGTAATTTTTATTACACCTCAGCAACGTACATCTTATTCATAAAATGTGAAATAGTTGAATATAATTAAAACACGCCCCAAATAATGTTTCCCCGTATAGCATTTTGTAGTGGAATACTTTTGTGTGGCCCTGTAATTTAATAATAAAAATTCTTTGCATCACCGATTGTATAGAATGTATATTTTAGTATATATTTCATAGATTCATGCCAATTCTATTATGTTCGAATGAGTGTAACATCATTAAAATGCATTTGAAACTTTTCCCCCCATTGACCGTAATTAATGAAATATTTTGATTGTCCCTGTAAATGGTCTATGCATCCGACTTTCATAACATTTGAAATGACTCGACAAAATTACGCAATAATAATATGTTTTAAATTTCAAACGATTAAAATGCATTTGAAACTTTTCCCCATTGACCGTAATGTAACGGAATCATTTTGATTGTGCCTGTAATTGATTTATGCATCCGATTTTCATAACATTTGAAATGACTCGACAAAATTACGCAATAATTACATGTTTTAAATTTCAAACAATTAAAATGCATTTGTAACTTTTTTCCCCATTGACCGTAATGTAACGGAATCCTTTTGATTGTCCCTGTAATTGATCTATCCATCCGATTTTCACAAAATTTGAAATGACTCGACAAAATTATGTTATAATTATTTATTTTAAATTTCAAACGATTCGGTTGGGTAGTTTTTGCGTTGTTATATGCGGACAGACAGACAGACAGACGGACAGACGACAGACGGACGGACAGACAGACAGACGGACGGACAGACAGACAGACGGGCGGACTGAACGACAACAATAGGTGCTACGTATTTACATAATTACGAACGCACCTAAAAATGTTGACAACTTACAATTCAGATTAATTACAGTTAATTAGTAGTACAGTAAATGTTCAGTGTGCTGTCCATCATTCACAAGTGCAGCTGTGAGACTAGACACCACACAATTCACAGCATTTCAGTTGTAGCATCGTAGCATTTCTTGCGTTATAGCAGACACATTTTGGCGGATGGCATCTTTCTGTGCTGCTAGTGATGCCGTTGGTCGCCAACAGAACTATATGTTTTAATTGCCATACAAAACCCGTTTTCCATCCGTTTGATGCAATCTGCATCTTTATATATTGATTCGTTTCCAAATTATTCATAATTATAGTTCGTCCTGACTTTTGAATCACCCGGTATCTTGTGTTCATAAAAGATAAAATTTAAAATCGAATATACTATTAGATTCCATTTCAAATTTCAAAATACTACTGTTTTAAATTGCTCTTTCATATTAATATTGTATTATTATTGTATATCAATTATAATTTTTATTTTAAACCTAAATCATATTTCATACAAAATAAGTGCACAAATCATTTTTATTTTTATTTTCACAAAAGTAATTCAATCACAGTTAAAGTTAAAAAATAAAATTAAAAATATGATCTATACAATAGTGCTTTATTTCTGAACTACAAGTGTATGTCTATGTAATATAGCGTGACATGTGACAAGGGAGAGGGAGGGGGTACGGTAAAGTGTGACACTTTGTGATAAAGGGGGGGAGGGGGTCAAAATATTTTTTTAAAAATGTAACATCATTTAAGTAGAGCCCCATGAGAGTTAGAAGGAAAACTCATTTTTATAGAAGAAATTATTATTCTTCGGCAAAATATTCTACATTATGTACGGTCGGGTACAAATTGAAAGGGGAAAAATAAAAAATAAGGGGTTTCGAGACTCTCTAAACTTCCAAATTTTCGACATTTTAATTTTTTAGATATTAAACCCCTACTTTTTCTCAATATTGTAAATGTCAATTTGTAAATGTCATCTTGAAATTTCCATTAGAGGGGTATGTTTAGTCGTTTTGTATTCCTCTCTTCCTCTTGTAAGGAAAAATAAGCAAATGCCCCCCCCCCCCCTTTGATCACGTAAGATTTTTGGCATTCTGTGCAATTAGCTGTAAATTACATTATTAATTCAGAAAATTTACATAAATAGACATATACTGGTTGTTCTATCGAAGAATAACAAAATCAGATTAATACATTGTTACTCACTGCATTAAACAATTTATAGAATGCAAAAATAGTTGTTGATATTATTATTATTTATCGTAGCGAACAATAACAACAACAACAAAAATAGGTTTTAAGAAATACAACAGGCCTTAACTTATTTAGGAACATAACAGAAATTTTAACAGAATCATAGGAATGTGTTGGGTGTACAAGATGTTTGAACCCATGTTTCTGAATTGTCTATTATTACGTCGTCAATGTAGTGCTGGACTGGAATGTTCCTCTTTTCCAGTCCCAGTTTACCCCATATCCTTTTCCTCAAGTTGTCCAATAGCTGCAGAATGCTAATCCCAATCATGCTTTTTTGCTTGTTATTATTAAACTATAGTTACTTCGTTGTCTAATGCTTATGCAAGACTTCTCGTGACCTCCCTATCTCCCCCTTGTCAGTAAAAATAAGCAGACAATGGACCTACCTCCCCCCCTGCTGCTTATGTATTCAACGATTCCAGAACAGAAGTTACGGCTTTTAGAATTACACCACTCAATTAGCTGAAGCGGCGATTACGAAATTTTGAAATCATTTTTCTCCAAATGACGTTTTTGGGCATAACGCGCAGGATATCTCGCCAAATTTTTTCGTAAAATTTTCAAAACATATGTTTCATGTTAATTTGTATAAACTAAACCTAAAATTTTCTTTTTATTGCGCACAAAATATTTTTTAATGTGATTATACTGTTGAAAATGTCAAAATTTTGTATTAGCGATGCAACTTGAATTAAATATACAAAAAATGCTTTAAATACAAACTTATTTAGATTCGGGATAATTGTTTTAATGTGAAGTATAATTAGGCACAAAAAACTTCATTGTAGTTGAAAAATTTATTTTTTAATCCTACGTGTAATCTATTATACAAAGTTTCTGCTCGTCAAACGTCTGATAGTTCCCCCCCCCCTTCCCCCTATAAATACTAATTCTGCATCTTGCAATTTTTAAATACATGATATGAAACAACATATTTATATCTTTCACACCAATAAAAATTGTGCATTAAAATCATACAAATTTCAAGACATTAAATGTTGAAAATGATCTTTTTTTTTTTTCATTTTTTCCTGTTTTAAGATTCTCGAGCAGCCGAATCGTCAAAGACCTGAAAAACCTGTTAAAATCTGAATAGTTAGAAGCGTAAAATTTCATAATTTTTATATAAAATTCATAAAATTATATATAAAAGACATAATGACTTTTTAGAAGTTTGTGTTTCACTTTGTATTTTGACGCTTGTATGCTAATTGTGAAAAGATCGCTGTTGTTTATTATTTAGTATTTTGTAATGTAATAATATTTACATTCTGTAAAAGTAAACAATGTTTTACAATTGGTTTTTATTGTTAATAAAGTTTACTTTTAGCATACTTTCTCCTTATAAAATGTCATGCGAAATTTTTCGATAGGTGACTGTTTAGTGAGCAGGGGAGACGGTGATTTAGCGTGTTCGATTTTTTGGGGACTCATATTGTTCAAACTATGATTTTTTTTAAAATTATTATTTCGGATTAGTAATCTTCGCTTCACCTAAATATCGAATTTCCACAATTGAATAAGGAGATTACTATTTGGAAATAGTGGTGTTAAAACTACAAGGCATATAGGACGCTAATTGCAAACATATTAAAAAAGAAGACCTGGCAAAAGTTCTTGTGCCAAACCTCGCTTTCTCTAGGAACTCTTTTGATGACCTCTATTTTTTTTTAAAGACCGTAAAAACGAGTTTAATATTCTTAAAAATTAATTCACGGATTAGTAAGGATAATAAAAGTATCGTAAAAACTTTTAGAAGTATCTTAGTTTGCGGAAATGATACATCTTCTCACGCAGACTTTTCATTTCAACCTGAACGGAACAGGATTTGTTTCCATTTGACCTAGTTCACTGGCTTATTCATGTCTCGCTACCCCCCATGAAGCAAATAACGGCACTCAACGTTTTTTCTTTTTTTGCTTCCAATCTGTGATCCGTAGACTAAAAAAATGATTTATCACTGTGTTTTAAA
This sequence comes from Maratus speculifer, assembly GCA_964019185.1. NCBI lineage: Eukaryota > Metazoa > Arthropoda > Arachnida > Araneae > Salticidae > Maratus > Maratus speculifer. The sequence continues at coordinate 449,458,216 of OZ025292.1, read as the reverse complement.
ATCCCTAATAATTCTGAGACAATTTTAACGATGCATCCCCACAAGATTCTAAAAACTTGTACGGATAAAGTTGTGCCCGGACCGATTGCGGAATTTTTATTTTAAATCTATCGAAAACCTGAACCGAAACCCGAAGTGATGGGAATTAATTTATATTTAATGCAATTCTATAAAAGTAATTTATAATTACAGTCAAAGATCTATAATCCGCGCACCCATAATCTGCAATTTTCTATGATTCGCGTTACTTTATGAATGTAAACAATGAAGTAAACAGTTAAGAAAATTTAATAATTCATGATCCAAAAATTACTTTTTTAAAACAAGCAATAAAAGTTGAAAAAAATCATAATGTAACGGCTGCAACGTGCGCGGATTATAGAACTTCGACTGTATGTTTATAATATCATTTTTATCTTTTTATATAAAAAAAACATATACACACCCATTAATATTGAAATATATAGATTTTTCATTTGAAAAACATTTAGGACTTTATTTTGAAAAAACGCGTCAACCTGAACAACACGAGGGAAAGGTTTACTTTTGAATTAAACCCGACCTAAACTGACCTGTCAAGAACAGAAAAGAAAAAAAAAAAAACTAATATCAACATGTATAAATCTGGGTCTGGTTCGGATAACAATGGGTTGGATGACACGATGCAAGATTAGGTTTGTCAATTCTTCGGTTTTTAACCCCTAGTCCTATTTCAGAATAATTTATAAAAATCTCCCCCCCCCCCCCCAAAAAAAAAAAAAAAAAATGGGCCAATGCGTATGGGCTACATTTTGGTAAATATTATATCAGGGTTGCTACACAACCTGAAAAACCTGGAAAAGTCAGGGAATTGGGAAATTAGCCAAATAAGTCAAGGGATTTCAATATTTCCCCCTAAAACCTGGAAAAGTCAGGGAATTTGATAAAGTTTCATTGTGATCTCTAAGAAAGTTTGATCGTTGTGCGGCCAAAAGTGAGAATTTTCCATGATTTAACAAACTGCATACTTAAGAGAAAAAAAAAAAATCATCTACCTTTTTTTATAATAAAAAATTTCCCCTTTCGTCCTCCACATTTTATATTTTTAATATTCATTGTTACAGATTTAAAACTTTTCACCAGCAGTTATTTTCATGTAACAATAAGTAATTATCACAGCTTCCGTTTCCCCGCTATTTCCCCCTTCCCTTTTGAAAATAAATTTTAACTAGACAATGATTTTGGGATATAGTGAACAAAATTGATATTTGTGAACTCAGTGTATAAATATTTTGTAGCAAGTTTGTACAGTTTGTAGGAAGTTTTATTTGAAAGCTTGCAATCAAAAGTTATTAAAAAGTGCAATTTCAAATATAAACCTCAAAGAGATATTGTTATTTATTTGTGAGGGGAATTGGAATAAACAGCTTTAGCTCAGATATTATTAGCAACTCTATTCAAGAAATGTTAGTGTTTTTTGAGTAATATAAATTTACTTTACCCTCAGTATGTTCACTATGTGCTAGACTAGAATTACTCCTCTCGAAGAACACCATTATTCTTGAAATATACCTGGAAAAGTCAGGGAATTTCATTCTCCCATATGAGTAGCAACCCTGTTAGGTATACTTCGGGCAATAATGGCATAAAGTATTGTACTAATATTGTTCTCTTTTTTTTTTTTTTTTTTTTTTTTTTTTCACATTTTATAAATATTTCTCCAATATTAAGAAGGGATATCTCGCTATTTTGTTGTTAATGCATTCAATATAAAGTCTATTCCTGCAATATTTAGTGGGATCTTCTGCATTTGAAATATTCTGATGAATGTGCATCGTTGGTTTCTATGTAAACAATATAAAAATTCATCTATTAATTATTTCATACATTAAGGCCCCAATTTCTGTAGGCGAAGGCATTTGGAAGCTAATGCTAATACTATGGGGAGGTTTTATGTCTAATTTTTCGGTTGCATTTCGACATTTTAAATTTTTAATTTAATACAATTTTTATTTTATTTATTTATTTGCATTAGATAGCTGAGATTCATATCTGCATCGTTCCTTTTTTACTTTTTCGATTTTGATTAAACATATTTTAGCCTCCGATGTTATTTCTTTCAGACAAGCTGAAAAATGCCGTGTCGTCAGCCCTGAATTTTCTACTCAACCGATTTTGATAAGTATTTTTTTTTAAATGAAAGCTATTTATTTGTAGTTGTACCCATTTTAGCTATTTTTTAATTTATTTCCATTTTTAATTTTAAATGCTTTTTACGATATTTGTTCAAAAGGGTGGCAACTCAATTTAGCTTTTCTCTCGATAATAAAAATTAATTTTTGAAAATGATTGCGTATAATTATGCACTAATTGAGGTTAAAAAAAATATTTACTGAGAAATAATATTAATAATGTAAATAATATAACAGAAAATAATTTATGATAAAAATTAATGTCTAAAGCAAAATAAGAAAAGTTTCAAATGAGGAAAATGATGTCATTCAGCAACCAGATAAATGGGAATTACAATATTATTACGGATGCCTTTTTCATATTACTAATAACAGTAACTCTTAAAAAACATTTGAAAAGAAAATGACGTCACTATTTAAAACATTGCATTTTTACTCATAACGATATTACATTTCAATATTTCTTTTCATTATGGACACTGAGATTGAGATTTTACTTTTAGATGACTTCAGTTAGTGAAAATAATGTCACAGTAAAAATTGAATTAGTTTTCTTTTCTTTTCTTTTCTTTTTTTTTTTTTTTAATAAAACTATTTTTCTGTGAGTGCATATAAAATGGATTTCGCCGTCACTCAGATTACAATTTTAACTGAAGATATGCAAATATTTGCATGCAAAATTGTAACTGGAAAATTTGACATTAAGTTTGGAAATATATTTATTATATATTGATTCAATAATGTAATCACTTTTGTCTTTTTTTAAACCAAATTGATCGGGTCTTTTAAAAATTTCATTCGTCAATTCGACGGGACTCCACTCGTTTTATTGTTAAAATGCATTTCCTTTTTCTCAGAGTCTATAAAAAAGCGTTTAAACTAAAGAAAAAAATCCGTTTTTGATTAATCTAGTCAATGAAGAAGTACCACATCAAATTGTATCTCTTTATTATTCCGCAATTCCAATGTCTCAGAGAGAAATTGCTAATCAATTGGGTATTTCACGCCGTTCTTTTTGCCATTATATTGATAAACACAAGAAAAATGAATTTAGAACACATTGCATTCGAAACGGGGTCGCCCTTCTAAAAAAACCTCTATCGATTTTTTTTTTTTTTCTAATCGGAGGCGAAACTGAATTCTGCAACGGCAGAATCTACATTCAACGTTTATAAAGTTTCTTTCACTTTCATTTTTGAGTTTTTATTTTTTTCCACTCTTTTCCTATGTGAGATATTACATTATTATAAGGTTTATTTGATGCAGATAATGAATGTTTATACTTTATACCTAATTGGTTTTAAAATAAGAATAAATGTTAATAAATTTTAGAAAAATTATTTACTGAAAAACGTCTCAAGGTCCCCACCTTCCCCTATAGTTTTTCCTACTGTAAAACTTTTTTAATGGAATGATTTTATCTAACTTTAACATTAAAATTTTTTAAAAAATATTTTACAACTATATACATCAGTGTGTTTATCAAACATTTCTGTATAATACTGTCAAGTTTGATATTTTTGTGTGCTATAGTTTTCTTAATATTAATGAAGAAATGCTCTCAGTCACAAAAATTTCCTTGTCAGTGGCGGTGCCAGCGTTAGTTGCTTTTTTTAGAGTAGATAAATATTATACATATTCACTTATATGTAGTGGAGACTGGGGCACATGTGAACAGTTCACATAAATATAATTTTTCCTCATAAATGAGTTAAATTCTATAAGCAAAAACTATTGAATGTGGTAAACCGAACTCTTTTTCTACATATGGTATTTTTTTTAAAATTACTTTTATAGTTTTTCTTACTTTTTTTAATAGTTTTATAAATTCAAAAAATTGTTCACATGTGTATCACTAGTGGACAGTTTGTGAACACGCGTGGGGCACATGTGAATACAAGGGAAAAATATTCTTTGGAATGCCACTTTTATTCTGTTTTTAATTTGTCATCAGGATTATTAGTTATATTATGCATAAGTTCACTATAAAGAAAAAAAAACACGCATAAACTTATTTAGTTTCTGGGTGATATGTTTAAACAGGATTATAAAAGGAAAATAAGTAGATTGGGGAAAGAGAGAGAAAAGAACTGATTCGCAGAATGATTATTTGGGCACTTATGAATTATTCATACCTGCCCCAACTAGTCTGTTCTCACAAGTGCCCCACATGGCCACAAGAGTTGAAATGGCGAATTAATAAACATTTTAAAAGATTTTTTTTAATAAAAATATTTATTTGCATTCATAGTATATGTTAAAACGCTAAAATTCAAATAATAGTACTAATATACAAAGCTATTCTCTTAGCAAGTTGGAACTAGGATTTTACTTTTGACATCTGTAAACAGTGTATTCCTACCAAGGATAAATTAAATGAGCTTCAAAATTTTTTATCATATGTCTACATACCTGTTGTCATCGTTGCCAATTTTATTCAATTAAAAAATTATATAATAGCTACTGAGAAAATGCGATGTTCACAAGTGCCCCAGTTTCCTCTACATATACGATGCTTATTTTCGTAACCTTCTACAACCTGCCGATTGTTTTTATAAGCTTCACCCATTTTTTTGCTAGTTTCTCTTTTTTCAAACGTCCCGTTAACTCATAATGGAAAAAAAAAAAAAAAAAAAAAAAAAAAAAAAAAAACGGGAAATGATAATAGGTCAGAAATTTCGTTTTTTTAGCTTAATTCCTGTACACATTAGTATGTAGGCGAAAGGAATTCTTATCTGATCGCCCACATGTCTTGAGTGTTTTGATTGTCTAGATAGGGTTGTGGAAAAAAAAAAAAGATTTTTTGTCAATTTATTTCAAAGCTGTTCATCTTCCACTCGCTAAAATTAAACCTATCGGTGTATAATTCATTCGCTTATTAAACGCTTTTCAATATATTTAAAAATCTTTATAGCTTTGGTCTGTCTGTCCGTGCTCTAACTCGCGTAAATATAGACGGATCGCCATGAAATTCATATACACTATGGCGTGTTCGGTATTGAAAATTAATTTTGCAGCAGTTACAGTTCCTTTAAAGGGTATTCACAAAATAATTTTGTTACATCATAGCCTATGAGAGAATATTCGTTTGCGGCGGTTTTTTAATAACTTTTCACGATTACAAACTCATTGATAGCTCTGAAAGCACACTACAAGATGCTTACTTTAGAGTAAGGTATGGATAGCATTCGTCGTTTATCTTCAGGGACACTCAAAAGGATTCCGTTACATTACGGTCTATGGAGAAAAATAGTAATATATTTTATTCATGTTACATATTGGTATTGATATATATCTGCACTGCAAGATATTTATTATATAGAATGTGCTCTGTATAGCATTCATCATTGATATAGAGTATCACATGAAATAATTCCATAACAACGCTCCCTATGAACAATAAATGCTGAAAGTAGAACATTTTCTATTCTGGTACGTTTTTTATTATTATTATTATTATTATTATTATTATTATTATTATTATTATTATTATTATTATTATTATTATTGCACATTTCTTAGTGTGTGTCATGTAGAGGGCGCAGAACATCTGAAGTACATTTCCGTTTAATGATAGAAATTGCTAAAGAGGAAATTGTAACATGCGTTTTCTAGTTGAACTTAATCTGATAAATTACATACATACAAATACATACAATGCATACATACAAAGCTGCAATGAAAAAAATATATATATATAAATTTTTCTTTTGTCTTTTGATGGAAAACGATGAAACTAGGTGTTCAAATGCATTATGCGTTTTGAAAATTGTTTATTTAAACAACCTTTCTCACTTTATTAAATTGTAAGGTTTTATTACAATATTCTAAATGTGTTGGAAAGTGTTTCTTAATCCATGTTTAACGCATGATTTTACACTATTGAATAAATATTTCTTCTGAAATTTTTTTTAAAAACATTTTTCCCCTTCTTCAAGGATGTTCACTTCCCCCCCCCCCCCCCAAAAAAAAAAAAATATAGCTAATATGTATGCTTAATTTTATTTCAAGAGCGTTAAATTTTTATTCAATTTCGCTAAGATTTGAACACATAATAACATAAATAAAGTATACATTTTTGGAATACCATGACAACTAAAAAAAAAAGAGAAGTCCTCTAAGAACAGTACATAGAGAAAAAAGTAATTCAGTGTAACATACATTATATATCTAAAATTTGCCTAAAATAGCACAAAAAAAGCTTAAATTTGCATAAAATGAAATGTGGATTTTTTTCAAAAAGTAGATCATGTAGAGAAAAATAGAAAGTATATTCTAAATCAGCACAAAAAACTGATTTAGAATCAACTAATTTTATGTTTAAAATAGGTTCCCTTTCATCCGGCCCTTTTAAAATAGAAACTGGCACAACTGTACTCTCTCTACACAGCAGGGTACTCCCTGTACACCCTTGCATATTTAAATACAAATGCAAAATATAATTCAGCTTTTTGTAACATCAAAAATAAAGTCTGAAAATTCGATGTATGAAAACAACTTCATGATTGTGTCACACAGTTTTGCTTTAATGAACAGTCGAACGAAAAGATAAATTAACATCTCCCTTAACATATCACAATCACAATGCGGATATCTTACAAGTACTCTTAATCTTACATCATTTAGCAATAGAACTAAGACAGTTTACAAATCAACACAACATTCAACAGGTTAGCAAGACACATTAGTGTTTTTTGTTGAGCGAATGAGAAATAAAAAGAAACTCTAAACGCTCTGTTGATCTATATTTCGTGTAACGGTTGACTCACATATCAATTTTATGTAATTACGTATTCTGTTCATGTTCTGAAGATGCTATATTTCGCTCGAAGGAAAACTTAGGATCTATTAAAAAAGTAGTTGTTAGACAATTCAAGGGGATAAAAAAATATATGTAGGTTATTCTTTTATTGCCTTACACTAAAAATAGAATAGTCATTTTTATGTTAAAAAAAATGAGCAATTTTTATGTCCTTTGGAACTAAAGATTTTCAGTGTCAATTTAAAATCTATTCTGAATTGAACTCTGAATAAACTAGTATGCTATGACCATTACACAGATTTATTTTACATCATTTTAATAAAAAACTTAAATAGCACATTAAACATGGAGTATGGTACATTTCATGGAACATGAAATTAAAATAATCAGTGGAAATAAGTAAAGTATTGCACAAAGGCTTACCATGATGAATATTCAAAACCAAAATTGAACCAACATTTATTGTAATAATCTCATTTATAAAATGTGATTCATTTCTGCTCATTGGAATCTGGGATAGAGTAATAATGTTAATTGTAAAAAGAACGGGATGTAGCAGTGTGCTTGCATTGAATTTAACTAGCAAAATTATATAAAATCGGCTTAGTTTTTCACAACAGGAATCTTAAGTTTGGTGCCATTCTATCCCATTATGTGTCGAAAACATAGCTATCAGAAACTTCGTATAAGCACAGCATAAGAGCTCTGTTATGTGTAATAAAAAACAATATCTAATCAGTATAGTACTATTTTATGTCAAAGTCTAACGAGGAAGGATGTTTTATTACATTTTATAAATTAGTTCTTAATTACAGTATTTTACAGAATTGGTATAACATACATATAGATTGATAGAAATACTTAAACATAATAGTCATATCGTATTCAAGACATCCCAAAACGTCTAAATCCATCAAAAACTGGAAGTCAAAGATTTGCAATGTATAAAATGTCAGTCAAAAGTATCTCCTTACATAAAGTCCCAATGGGAAAAAATCGTTTCAAGTGCATTTTAATGATGTTACACCCCTTCAAAATTAACGAAATTGATATGCATTTATGAAGTGCACTAGAATATCTAGTGCAAACAATATTTATTATTAATTTATAGGAGTAAACAAAATAATGGAACAGGGAAAAAATTGTTCGCGGCGTATTTTAATTACGTTAAATTATTTTCTATGTAATAAAATTAATATACATTGTAGAAGTTTACTATTAGTTACTTCGTATATATACCCCTAGCATTGATGTCACAGCAAGAATTGATACTCTAATCTGGTGCACATCTCGAGCACAAACAGAACGTCATAACTCCCCGTTTGCTATTTAAAGCACGTCTGGTCTTTCGGTTTAATTTTGATTTTTCTTATTCTTGCATTATTTTTCTAAGTACTTAAAAAATGAAGCGTAAATCACTATGCTTACAAATGTGAAAGCACCACATTTGCCTTATGTTTGGGCGCCAGATGAAGCATGTGACGTCACGTGCCAGGGGTCTATAATATGAGGTGCATAGCATTTTCAGTACAGCACAAAAGATTTAGGATACTATACTGTATCAGAAATATTGTATATTAGCGATGATTGCTCGCTGTGATTTGCGTTTTTAAGTTTAACTAAATTTTTAAATACTATGTGGGGTTTATAAATGCTATAGATCATATACAGGACTACACAAAAGAATTTGTTAGCCTTAGTGAGTAAGAGCGTAAGTTATTTAAAAAGGGTTTTTAAATGAGTTATGCGCTTTTATGGTGGTGATAAATTATCTTTCATATAAAATAGACCTCCAATTAAAAAAAAATCATTTGAAACACAAAATAAAAAGCAACAAGAGGAAAATATAATTAGTTTTTTTAATGAAGATCAAGAGTGACACTACACAGTTTTTCGTGCCCAATTGTCAAGAATATTTTGCGGTTCGAAATGACGCGATTCATTTGGTGTAACCCCAGAAGGTGATTTCGCAAGTCAACAACCTTGCATCTGATTAGGGAAGTGAATTCTCGGGTCAATCCTTCACTCCGCAGTGGGAGACTCTCAAAGCTACGTCTTCAGGGGCGTAACAGGTCATGTGTAATGACGATTTGTAGTAAGAATCCGGTACTGAGAAATATTATTTTTTTGCATGCAATTATCTTTCACCTAAATTAGGTGCTTCACGCAGGCTACAAAGTGCACATATCAACATGACACACAAACGTTACTGTGTCGTTTTTTTTTTTTTTTTTTTTTTTTTTTGTCTGAACACTATATAAAATATTTTTTAAACATATATGCTCGATATATATAATGCAAATGGGAATTTTCTTCCCGGCTGCATATAGTAGCTTGATAGGATTTTAATGGGACTTGCACTGTTAAATAATGTTTCAGGGATAGTTTTACTGCATTGCATATCGTTCTACTTTGCTCATGCTCAGTTACAGAATTATGGGGAAAGTTCTATAATCAAGTAAACCCGATTGAAAAAGATTATGCCTTTTAAAAAGTTCGTCTACTGGAGTCTACTGGGCGGATTTTGATGAGAAGCATTCTTTATTAGATAACTTTTCAGACATGATTGAATGAATATGGTTTAGAGTACTGCATACCGTTGTATAGGTCTTTACCAAATCATACTAAAAATGATCAACTAAAAGAGTTGGTCCTTAACAGACCATATTGGAAATATAAGAATGCAATAGCATTCATATCATTTTCAGTATTGCGGGAGTACATTCCGGATAAAGATTCATTTTGCTTTAACATACAAGGTCGACTCTAGTCAATAAATAAAAGAATACAGAAATTTAACAAATAAGAATTTATTTTAAAAAAGTCACATTTCGGGAGGGGGGAAAGGGGGTACGAATAAACTCGGTAAGTGCAACAGAAATTTTAGGTTGATCTATTTAAAACTTTAAGATAGTTTATGAATCGTGATAGAAAATTATTAAAAAAATTTGCGCAGTAAATGTCACTATTTACGAATAATACTTTTTGCAAAAATCTTAACACTTTTGCTGCCTTTTACGTGAAGATGTGATGATAATTAATGCCGCTGTGTAGAAGTGGGTTTTTCCCAGTAGCCGATTTACTTTTTATAACAAAGAATCAGTGACAGATTTTCTCGAGCCAATGCGTGACTGGCTATTGGACATCACGTGCTGGCGCGTGAGTGGCCCCTTAACGTTGGTGCCATATCACACGCTTTCGCGTGAGCGGCAGCGAACATATTAAATTCTAGCTTTAAATCGCCCGAACCTCGAGTAACATATCGGTTTCAGTTTCATTCAAAAAGCAGGGGCACAGAATATCTATATATCTATACAAAGTATCTACTAATTATTTGTTAAAACATTAAAAGGTGATAATACATATTTCGCAACGATTTTAATAAAGGAAACCAGGATCACAACTTATTAAAAAATGCGTGATGCCTCACCTCAAACCGAACAATGATTTTTGTTATAATTATACCATTAAAAGCTACATTGACACAATAATAAATTTCAAACGATATAGTTTGATTTCTGTGAAATGTGATGGACATCGCGAGACGTGTTGAAAGAAATCCCCCACTCTTATACAATCAACTGGAAGCTATACGTTCCGTGATTAAAAATGCAGCTACATACGACAGTGTGTATAGACATTCTGCAGGAATCATTTGATTGGGGCACAAACAACATCTTCTTTTTAACTGTACGTGAAATTTGCTTATGTTGCTGTAATGTGATGCCCGTTGCACCATCTGGTATTGATTTTCTTAATTATTATTATTATTTTCTTTTACTTTGGTAATCTCGAGCGCATTCTCCAAAATGCCTGTTTTCCAAATATTTTTCACTTCGGAATATAGTAGAACTGCATCCAGGATCCTTTGAGTAGCGGAAGTTTAATTTCGCTAATCCTGTATTATAGTATATATGCTTATGTTTTGGTCCGTCTGCCTGTTGGCAACATACTATTGTAAATATGTCTGGATTACCATGAAATTTTTGAACATTACTGAAGTTCACGACAGCATGTGCTTTAATAACAATGGTTTGTGATACATTTTTGCAGGGTCTTAATCTGAAAAGCCATCCGTCAAATGCAGTTTCACATAAAGTATGTGTAATCATCTCTATGACTTGTAGTGGACTCACAAGGTTAATCTATTCCAGGTCTCACAATTTCTCTGAATGTCTCTGCAATTTATATTTGATAAATGTTTCAGTTACAATTTTATGGCATTGGAATATTTCAAACATAACGGAAATGGTATGCGGCATTAAGATTTATTATAGAACATTACCTTATTTTAGCAATTAGCATTAGTATTCGTTTACAGGTAGATGCAAAAGCTTTCCATGCATCTTCAATTGATGTTGACTGTTTTAAATGCATTTTTATTGCATTTTCTTTTTCTTTTATGCAAGTTTTGAAAAAAATGCCCTTTCTATAAAATTATTGTTTTATATTCACTTTTTTTGAAGTAATTATTCTAATGCAAAAATTCTAATTTATCTAATTATATATTTCTTCTGTTTTTTTTTTTTTGTTTTTTTTTTTCAGAAATGGCTCAATTCAAATTCACCATCATTTTGCTTTCGTCCATCATTTTGCTTCACCATACTTTTGCTGTGTCGGCGCTAACTCCTGCTTCTGGGAACACAACGCATTTCGCAAACGAGACAATGTCGTCTAAAGAAGGCATTTCAAACAGAAAAGAACGGCTTAATGTCTTCGGGGGTCTCAGTAACGGCCTGATAGGAATGCTCGGAGGGGGTGGAGGTGGCTCCTCCTCGGGTTCTTCTGGATCTTCATCCGGTAGCTCAAGTTCAAGTCTCAGCACAGTACAGCAAGGCCTGAAAGGGATCCAATCAATTCAGAAGCTGGTTGCTAGGTATGGTTTCTTTAATTATATTACTATTCTTAAAGTTGGGAACAACGAATCGGCAAAAAAAATTTCATAAGAAAATCTTAATTTTAAAATTAATATAATAGTTACTATTTTTCTTTATGTATTTACCATGGTTATCTGGGGTCATAAGTGGCAAATAAGGGTTTCATGTACTTGCCGAATTGACTCTTGGAATTTTGGATCACTTGGAACCAAGGAATCAGGTGGTAAAAAGTTCCTAGGCAAGCTACCTGGTGGCCCAGCTCTCCTGATTATATTCTTAAGCAGCGTATAGAGACATAGAGCTGTATCACACGGAGAAAGATTTTTCGGCAAGCATTTCACAAAACACAATCGCTCATTTTGCTGCTTGTTTGGTAAACAGGTTTTTCAAACTTCTCCCGGGGTTATTTAGATTCTCGCTCCGCTGCTATTGGTCAGTTGATCAGCGCTGAATGAATCGCCAACATTTTCCATGTAATGCGGGAAATGTTCCGTAAGCAAAAACAGCGAGCAGATTCTCCCCGATATCAAGGTCAGGCAACTTTTTGCTCACTGTAATGTTGTGTTGGGGGAAAAGCTCGGGGAAAAGAGTACGTGTGATATCGCTTTAGATGTTCGAACTCGAGGCCCAGAGTAGCCTACTGTCTTGGCGTGGGATGTCTACGCTTTCAGGCAGGAATGTTCCGCAGTCCTTCCGAGCTCGAAAGCGGCACCTTCACTCCTTATCCTTTGTTGAAGAATAATGTTATTCCTCAAATAGATCAATTTCCGCTGACGTCACACCCTAGCAACCCTCTTAGTAACTAGAAGAGTTTTTTGTTTGTCCCCCAAATTTGGCCGCTTATGATTGGTTGGCGCAAAATACAGGCTACAAATTTTCCATTATGATTAATTGGATAAAACCTTTTTGACATGTCATTACGTGGTTGTTACTGATCTATAGGTTTCGGTCTTTGGATGCCTTGGTAAAGCAAAAGCATTTTGATGAACTTTGGGATTAAAGTCTTGAGACCACACTCTTATAGATGTCCAGTTAACTTGGATATTCTGGAGGAATCTTGGTGTGTTCCCGAACCGTGCAGGGCACACCCTCTTGTATAGCTGGGAATTGATCTTTTGCTATGACCAAACGTCACGTTTGTTTAGCGGATGAGATCGAGTGACGTCCTTCGGACAGTGCTTCCCCTTGGCAGATAGCCTGTAAAATGCCAATTTTATTCAGGCCGGAGTCAGTCTCGTCTATGCTACGATGGCATATAAAAGTCTTTGAGAACCTAGAATGGTGAATCGTTAGACCGTATTGCCTGTTCATTTATTTCTTTTAATATGAACACACACAGTATAAGCATACAGTAATTTTATTTTCATAAAGACAGAATATTTGTCATAAAGAAACAATTGCATTGAAAATTAAATAACAATAACATTTCGAAACAGAGTAAAAATTATAAGAAAACGCGATAAATAGTTTGCTCTGAGAGCAGAAAAGCAGGCTAGTATGAGAATAGAAAAATTCATAGAATCCTTTAGATTATCCTTTAGAATATGAACATGCAGTCAAATAATAAATAGTTGTGAAAAAAAAAAAAAAAAAAAAAAAGGCAATTAGTTGAAATATAGGGTGTGCAGGGATATACACGGGTAGGATTTAAAGGACAGTGTGTTTTCGTTACCTTTAGAGACTGTCTTCCTTGATGTGAAAAGAAAACTACAAGAGCGTATTTCCAGAAATTTGTGAACAAGATTAAAAAATGAACGATTGTATATTTTAAATGATATCAACAAATGTCTGTAGTTATCAATTTGATGCGTGCTTTGTATGTGTTTTTTTATGTATGTTCATTGGTCCTATTCATATCTTTTTTATAGTATTGTTATTATTGTTGTTTGTTAAATGAAGCGGATGACTGAAATTTGTCTCAGTTAAGGTTCATCAAAATTGATTCAATACTTTTTAAAAATCAACAAAAGCCAATAAAATTAATATTTTACCCTATTCTGTTGTATGTTAGCTGCTTGCAAACCTCTGGATTAACTGTATAAGAAGTGTTCATCGCTGCACGAGCTGATTATGTACATTTGAACTACGGAAACTAGACTTTTTACTTTCTCATACTTATAATAGAAGAAAATATTGTAATCGAATTTTTTTCAGGATTTTTGACGGATTCATACGTTTTAAGGATCAGAGACTCTGAAAAACACTTTTATACAAAATGTTTGTCCGTTCGTGTGTCGCCATTGTACTACCGGAAAGTGTATGAATTTAAGCATAGAATTGCTATTTTAGGTTTGATTTTCACAGAGACAAAGATGAACTCTTTTAATTATCAAGATATTCTTGTTAATAATTGTATAACAAATGTTAATAGTTGTGTTCAAAGTGAACTTATGGATATGAATTTGGTATTGCTTCAAGATAACACTTCTATTCGCGAGTTTGTGTCAACTTGACTTTGATTAACTGCAAACAACATGAAAACTTCATTTCATTTAAGAATTAATGAAGATTCTTCTGTGCATACCAAAAAATATTTTAGTAAAAAAATCTTTTAATGATGTTTAAATATCCATTTATTACACTCAATCTGCTTTTTATACTTGATGATGCAATTGTGTAATCGATTTTTTACTCACTTCCAAATATGCCAAAACTGTAAAAAATACTTTTACAGATGTGCTTCCCGATGGCAGTATAACATTTAAGCATTTTTAAATTCTACTTCAAAATTAATAATCTGATTTTAAAGCACTTTTCCATTAACTAGTCACAGAGGATAAATCTCCCAATATTCTGCAGCTCGCACAGTTGTACACAAATTGAAACAGCAATGGAATTAGTGATATGCCAATAAAAGCTCGCCAAAATAGGTAATGGAGTTGTGAAACTGCAACGATGAAATATTTTTAAGGGTAGAAAGAATAAAATAAATTATAAATAAAAAATTAATATTATATTATTAAAAAAACACACTTTTATAATTTAATAGATTGAAGTAAATTAATTTACGCTTATACACTGAAAAATCAATTTAGAAATGGAATAAGAAAATTTTTAATCTTGTGTCATTTTTCTATGTTCATCTTTTTATATTTCATTTTCTTGCCTAATCTTTTTTTTAAGGGCAAAAGTTATACACTGCTGAAAAAAATTAGGGGAGCAAGCAAAGAAGAGAAGAAAACCATGCAAGACATCATTCACGCGTCTAAAATGGAGCGTGCTAATGAATAAATGCACAATACAGAAAATTTGTATGAGAGCTTCAATTCTTTGTAACGATAGAAAGAACATGAAATTGGTTTAAGGCAACAATTTTTCTACATGTAATTGACAAAAAGGCATTGTTTAGAAATGATGTAAGATTTTTAATATGACGCGTGATTCCCTTGAACAGCTGAGACCTCTTCGCACCATTTTTACACGGATGCAATAAAGTTATCGATAAGAATTTGGATAATATTGTTGCACTTCTCAAGTATTGCAATCTCCAAGTCCCGGACAGTAAAAGAAAGTCTTTATGCTGCTGCAACGTGTTTTCCAAGTGTGTCCCTATCATGCTCGATGCGATTCAGGTCAGGAAAGCATGACTATTTCATACGCTGTATTGTTTTAGCTTCACGCATGTTTTCTGCAAGATGAGCTGTATACGGTCTGGCATTATAATACATGAAAATAAAAGTAATTACCAATGAATACAACGTAAGTTCAACATGAAGTCTCAGTATTTCGTCTGTATAATTTTGGGTCACCAAAGTGCTATTCCCAATTACATGCAGGTCCGAATGTCCACATATATTGATTCCAGCCCATACCATGAACTTACCTCGTATGTAATGTGATCTTTCATGAAAGAATGTGGGATTATTTCGACTGCGCTTTTCCTTCTATGCCAAAACACGTCGGGTGTCACACTCCATACTGAATCTGTACTCGTCTGTAAACAGCATTTCACACTAATCACGTTGCTTCCAACCGTGTTGAATTGAGAATTTCGATATATTGTTGAGTATACGTGCATAAAGACCATCCTGATAAAGCCTATTTCGGAATGTTTGACTGTACACTCATACACTATAAAAAAAATCTGTAAAGGTACTAAACATTTTCTAGGAAACTGGGATTCCAAGAACTTTTCATGTAACGATAAAAGGAAAAATCCATGTAACCGATTCTAAAACTTGAGTTTTTGTTGTTACCGTTACAAGAAAAGTTCTTGGAATCCCAGTTTCCTAGATAAAGTATAGTACCTTTACAGATTTTTTTTACAGTGTAGTATTGTTGTCTTTGCAGCTAAGTAGCACTGCCTGTTTTGTATCGACGAGATTTAACAGGATGAATCGGCCATCAGTTGTTATAAAACTACGAAGCTAATCTTGCCCTGGTCGACTTCTAACGTGTCTTGTTTCTCAAAATCAAATCCACAGCCTTGCAATGACATTTCTTGGGACGCCAACAGCGTCTGCTGCACTTCGCTGTGTTTGCCTGGATACAAGTCAACCAATGATACATCAAGCCTTGGATTCCGGTAAATCATGTTGTTGTGACGTTTTTGAAGTCATCTTTTCTCAAAACAAAAGCTGAGCAATTGAATTTCACAACAAAAAAAGTGAAACAGGCGTTTCTGAGAAATCCCGCTTTCTGCACTTATCTCCTTCTTCTGAATTTTGGCGTCATGAACTTTGATTTACGTATGAAGATTTCCTCTACTCTTTGAACTATGAATATTTTGATTTGTGTTAATTATCGATGTAAGTATTTGCGTAATTTCGTTTAAACCATCTGCTACCCTAATTGTTTAGATCTGTGTATTTTAATAAATTCTGGTGCATGCATTTTCTGCTAATCGTAACAAAGGAAAGTCTTCATATGTGACTTCGGTTTAGTGCCAAATTAATTTGTTGTAAAAATAAGTTTTAGGAAAAAACGTGAAATTACAGTAAAAAATTAAGTCATGATTTTCGAGATAAACATTTAATGTTTATATAATAGTATTTTTAAAAGACTATTTTTACATTTATTCTTGTTAATGTGTTGCTAATAGGTACAAATTTTAATCATCTTTTTTTATTGTTTCCAGGTTTCAAGAAATCATGAAAGTTCCATTTTCATTCCGGGGAGTTACTGACTCAATGGCTACTTTGACTGGTTTGTTAGCAGCTGTCGGTGGAGGATATTTGACCTATGTCACCATGGTGGGTCTGTTTGGCAGCATGATGGATCCTACAAATACCGCATACCAACATGCCTTTTCAGCCCCGCCCCATCAATACGCTCCTCCGCAGCACCTTAACTTGAACAACATTCCTGGTGGTTCAGCACAAGCTGCTGCTTCGCAACAGTACGTTCAGTATTCGCAAGGCTATAACAGGAGACAAGAAAATCAGGGCGGATTGTTTTGGGGATCCTACGATCTCGGAAAAATGTACCAAACTGTCACCAACTTCAACTACCCAGAAGCCTCTTTCAAGCTCTTGAGAATCAAGGATGAATCCTGCAAGCAAAGGGCTGTGTGCGAATTTGAGAAGTTTTTAGCTAAAAAAGGAATCGCATCCGTTATTTTGAAAGGAGTCAGGTAAATGTTTTCATAGTTATTGTTTTAAACGAAAAAATATACATAGGGCGAAACCTCCAGTTTTTGAACTCAAACTGACATTTCAATAAAAATCCAACTCAAATAAGCCTTTTCTTGAAATATTCTGCAAGGTAATGCCATCTGGCAGATGGGACATTTCAATTTTGGAGGCAATTTATTCACCACTGTTACACCAAAATTCTATTCTATGAAATTTTTTTTTGAGAACTCAAAAAGTACCACTTTGAAGCATCCGTCTTATTTCTAAAATTAAGGTAGAATTTTTAAAAAAATCTATTTGTTATCCACCATAATAAACTTTTCTTAAAATTATACTTGAAATTTGATAAAAGATACCTATGATACATTAGGATCATGATTTCTAGGTTCCAGTTTTTTGTTTAATGTGGTGTACCAATTATTAGTTCTAGTAATTTCATTTCACCAGTCTTCAGTAGAGGTGTTAATCATTGTTAATATTAAATAAAATTGAAATTTAGATTTCACGAGAAAAGTAATTCTATGATTGAGTCAAAGTGGAATAAAGGTTGCTTTGTTTCATTTTGGAATACTAGCATAAGAGCCTTAATCAATAACTTTATCATAATAACAGATCTATTTTTTACGTATAACATGTATTAAATTTTAATTTCAATTATTTCTCAGTTATATAAATAGTATTTTGTTAACTTTAGTTTAAATATCCTTTGTTTAAGAGTTAAATTTAACGATGTAAGGTGCATTTTTTATTGCAACTAATTTTGTAGGTTTGTTATAAATCAATAAAATAGCTCCTCCTTAAATATTTTCTTTCGTCGAAATTCGACGGGTTCAACCTTGTGTTCTTTGTATCTCAAATTACATGCAAACTTTACTCATTTCTATTCTACGCGTTGTAATAGCATTGAAAATGAATCAAGACACATAATTTGAATTCTGTAGCCGCTCATCTTGAAAATTATATAAAAACTTCATAAGTCTGTTTACTTTAATTAAAACAATGTTAATCAGAAAAGCAATGGACAATAATTATTCCTCATCATTATTTCACATCATTTGTTTACTGCTTGAAGTGATCAATGTACAAAACTATTTGCAGTTGTTACACTGTTAAATTTCTTTTACCCATTGCAAAAATTTAGGTGATTGGTTTAGGAGTAATTCCTAATAGCTAACCTGACAACGCTTCTATATATTTATTTTTATTTATATATTATTTATTTCTCATATTATTAATTTTATTTTTCCTTCCTGTCTAAGGTTTTCCTATTGGCAATCTACACCAACTTGTGCCTTTCTTTTCTATCTTCTTTCAATTTTGCTTCTGTTTTCAATGTTGTACCAAGTCTTGTCTGCACAGGTTGAAGAAAGGGAACTTTTTTTCAAAAGGCGTTGAGGATTTTTAATTTTTATTGTATTTGTAGATGCTTTTTCTTTTGTATTTTGTTTTGGACCAATTTTGACATTATTTTTTATTGAAACTTATTCTTACGTTAATAATATCAAATGCTAAATATTTATAAGTTTTTAGGCACATATTTTTTTTTTTCATTTCTTTTCTTTTTAAAAAAGGAAAAAAAATTATTTTGTTTGCAAATTTTCACAATACTTATCGGATTAACCCTTTCAGGGATAAAGTACTTGTATTGCTAAAATGTTGAAATGATCGACTAATACTACATATGCGAACAATTACATTATAAAATACTAGCAGGCTATGCCCGCTTCGCTGGTCCATATTTCCAAACGAACCTTGACTAAAAAAAAAAAATGGTGATTTAAAAATTTATTATTTTTATTTTAAAGTAGTATAGACCACCCTGGAATGTTCTTCCGTATTGCTGAAAATCATGTCAACGCCATTGCAATATTGTACTATTGTAAGTCTTGGCGAAAATTTGGGCAATTAAGCACCCTCTCTTTTATTTTATCATTTATAGTAGAGTTTCGTATGAACATGAGACCGTTATGACAACAGGAATCAAAATGCTCTCGAGTCATCACACTATTACATTAGAGGGCATTGCAATGATTAGTGAGATTGATTATCAAACTCTATTAACTTTCGGATTGTACATTATCATTTCTTAGTTCTTAAAATCCCGACATCTGAACTTGCACTATGTGTAGTTCTGATAGTCTACATACAATGTCATTTCACGTTACATTTTTTAATAAACGTCCTCTTTTAACAGGTCTACTGTAGATTCCTATCTACCTTAATCTGTTCCAGCAAGAATACATAGAGTAAAAAATTTAAAGAATTATTGACAGATAAAGAAGAGTTTTTGTTTGTTTGTATTTATGACGGCCATTTATCTACACGTGGGATATAGGCCCTAAGAAAAGGATGCCCTCCGTGGGGGTGTCAGACGAAGAAGGGTGTTTCACTTATATATTTAGTAGAACAATGAAGCATAAAAAGTGTATTTTAAAGCTGTATTATTTGAATAACATTAAAATTACATCAGTTTCACTGCTTCTTCCTTTTATAAAACAGTTGCTAACATGTAGCCGTTAAATCAGAATAATCTTGATGACTAAATTTTGTAGAAAAATAAGTCTTTAGTTTGCATCTTTCTACCTTCTGTAATCGATTCCATTATGATTTTTAGTGTCAAACATTAGAAGTGCTAGAAACGATATTGTTACAAATGTACCAGACTTATTTCATGTTTGTCCTCAAATAAATGTGAAATTTACGATCATCCATTATTGGCATTTAATGTTATAGCTTGATGATAGTTTTTTGTTCGACTACTTGATTATTCCGTCGATCAATTTCGCCAAATTATACAAATGGGCATAATTTTTATTTTAAATAACCAAAGAATCAATAAATTACTAAAATGTTAATAGAAATACAAATAAACATCGAATTAAAATTGGTTGATGAAGTAACAATTACGTATAACAAATTTAATGTCAAATGAATATGACATTTACGATCATCCATTGACATTTAACCTTATACTTTGGCAATAGTTTTTTGGTCGATGGGATTATCAAGTATTACCAAATTATATAAACAAATTGTATAAACAATAATATTGCCAATAATATGTAGGTGCAGGTGTCATCTAAGGATCCCGTTGGCGCGATTGCAGCAAATTGCGATTTTATGCCTCACGTGGTAATCCGGTAATAGTTGATTATTTTTGAGTAAATTATTTCATTATTTTTCTTTTCTCTTTTAAAATTATATAAATTGTTTTGTTCCATAATTATTTATTGACTTAGTTCATTATTATTATTTCCTTTTTAAAATAATAGAAAATAAATAAAAGTAATATAAATGTAATTGGTATTTGAAAACACAGTGTTCTCCAAATTGGCATCATAAAAAAAAAATCGCGCCAAAGTGATGCGTGTATAAAAGTGGAAAAATGTTTGCAATAACATAAATAAAAAAACGTAAACAAATAATTAAAAATTCGCCATTTCGATAGTTTTTTAAAATAACATCAAGGTTAATTCTCCAGTCGGGCAGCAATAGTAAATTTTCTTTTCTTCGCCTGTTTCATAATAAAAAAAACATAAATTTAATAACTTCTAATTAAATAATCTGACTAATTTTCTGTAATCGGATTTATGTTGTATCGGATATGTTGTATATCGGATAAAAGTATCCTTAATACATAAACAAAACAGTGCAGTTGTCATGTACTGATAATTTTTTACACTAATTTGGCGGACAAATCGTTTTCGAATACCAGTTTCATATATATATTTAAATTATTTTCTATTATTTAAAAAATAATAACAATTAGTATTTAAATAATAAGTATAGAACAAAACAGTTTACATAATTTTAAAGAAGAGAAAGGAAATAAAAAAACATTTTATTAATAATTAAATAACAATAGTCGGGTTGCCATGCCAGGCAAAATAACATCAGTTTAGTGTCCATTAGTTACCTCGATGTGTATATGATATCTGTGCAAACGAAACTTCCGATAATATAATAAATGACGTCATATTTATTTTCCTTTGAATTTTTTTTATTTTAATTTTTCATGTGGATACTGTTCAACTAAAAATTAATTGCCGAGGAGAAATTATTTTCCATATTTTGATTTTTTTGGCAACGGGAAAGAAAATGGTTATTTTTTATCGGAAAAATTTTAATTGATTCTGTATGAAAAATAATGAAATTTTGAATTATTAAGGAAATTATTTGAATAAATCAATTAAAAATTAGCCTATGTTCTAAGGAAATAGTGTAGCTTTCCAACGGTGAAAGAATTTTTCGAAACCGTCAAGTAGTTTCGGAGCCTATTCAATTCAAACAAACAAACCAACAAACAAACAATTAAATCTTTCCTCTTTATAATATTAGTATAGATGTAAAAGCTTTTCTTCACTCATGTTGCAAAAGCAAAATTTTATTCTAAAATTCTGGCATTTGGGGATTAAAATTTAAAGGGATATGTAATATCCCCCCCTGCCCATCAAGGATTTAAAATGCTTTTGTTACATTGATTTAATTACTTGCTCAGCAAAATCAGCCTTGGAATTTTATGTCCAATAAGGTCCTACATGCATTGGCATAACAATTCAGAAATTGTAGAAGTAGCTCATCTTTTTCAAATATTGTAACAATTATAAATTATGAATACTTTTAGAGTAATTCATCATTTAAACTAGTTAATGATGCCTTTAATAAGAAATCAATATTTTAATTGTTTTAGGAAGAAGAATTAAGATCCTGGATTCTAAAGAGTTACAACCACCAAATTAATTACAGAAGGGTGCTTAAAGAAAGGGGTAGCCCACGTGATATTGACATTAACCCATTAGTGCCTAGCGTCCCTTTTTAGGGAGAGTTACAAAAAAGGGCAAGAAAGTACTTTTCACACCAGTAAATAAAAAGATAAATGAGCAATACTTTTTACAAGACAAATTCCTCAATAAATTAAGATAAAAGTTATTCTTCTTTTAAAAGTGGTGGGAAACCCAAAATTTCATTTTTATTGAAGAAAATAATTTGGCCATTAATGGGTTGATAAGAAAATTCCATTAAAACCTGGAGTAACTATTGTATTCAGTGTTACAATTCGAATGCGTTAAATCTCCTAAAACACTTAAATAATATTCATATGTAAAAAAAAAAAAAAAGAAAGAAATGAAAGAAATTGTGACAATTTCAGGTGTTGAATAAAATGAATAATAAATAAATATATACATATATATATATATTCCAAACATTTTGAGCTGCCTCTAAGTTCCAGATCACTAGATTTATGCACAGAGTTGCATTCTCAGAAATGAATAATTAAACATTAGCAAAATCTGTGATTTTTCACGAGTGATTGCTGAAGTATACCAAATGATATTTTTGTGCTTGTTTAAATCAATAAAAATTATACTGCTATGGGTAACTCAAATATTGCTAATTAAGTCACATTTTGAGGCAACTTCATTATTGTTCTATGTTCGGTGAACGTAAGACGAATTAATCAGAAAATCTTCCTACCAACCCATTTGCAGCAACCCCCCCCCCCTTCCACACACGAACATATCTTCAGAACAAACATTGTTCTTATGTTACTCATCCAATGTGCGATGTTTATTCAAATAGACACCCATCTTTTAATTGACCTAGTAGGACATTGGAACAAAATTTGGTGAACTTTGGGAGCAAAGTATTCTTGAAATTATTCTGCCCGCGAAAAAGAATTCAACTTCAGCCATTCATGTTCTAGGTGCTTTGGTAAAATGATTTCAACATCTCTTTTGTGTGTAGCATGACTTCTTGAAAACACAAGTATGGCATGTATTTGTTATTTTTTTTATTTCCTCCAATACTTTTTCTAGTACTAATATTTTCACTGACTACCCGTAAAGCATGGTGACGTCACTGCAACGTCGTTTTGAAGTCACATTGTGACTTTGTGACCATTGATTATCGATGTGACGTCACGTGACGTCGATGTGAAGTCACAGTGACTAAAATATGAAGTCGTTATGGCCGTTTTAGATCTCTTTCGTGACGTTTCACAAAGTGGTCACAATGTTACAAATGTGTCATTTGTGACAAATTTGACATTAACATTGTGACGAAACTGTGACAAAAGCGACGATATTTAAATTGCCAGAAACATGTTTTTTAAAGTAAATAACATGTTTTGAAGGATATTTATAAATTTCTAAATATTTTTAAGAAAGTCACATCTCAGTCACAATATGATGTCACTGAGTAGTGGCATTTTGGTCACAGATGTGATGTGAATAAAGTGACTCACAGTGACGTCACTGTGACTTCACTGTGACGTCACTGTGACCATGCATGCTATTAGGGTACATTTATCTCAAACACCTAGTATTACATAAGTCTGAAACTAAATCATATTAAAACTATTATTGTGTTGTATAATTCAGACATAAGATTTCTTTTTTTCAAGGAATCAGCTGTCAGTTGAAATCATGTCTGTAAAAATATATTTGTTGCCTGACTAATGCATTATTCCCTTTCTCTCTTTAGCAAAAAAATTACCGGAATGGAAAAATATCTAGATGCAGCTTATAGAGGTATTGCAAACGAAGACTGCAGCTATGCTTTCTCAGCGTGTCCCCAGTCACTCGGCCAGTCTCTGCTAAGAAGTGTCGGTCTCAACTAGTATAGTATCTGCAAATTGACAACTGTCTTGCTACATTTTCATAACCACGTGGCTTAGTTCTTCTTGAACTTTGAAAAGCCAGTTTTCTATGTCATAAAATCAACGTGTATGTGGACTTCTGGAAAGTCCGTTGCCAATCATAATCGATGCCATTATTTCATCTGGAATAATGTATAAACATTTGCTTTCAGCATCATGATATAAAACTGTAAAAACATCTATAGGACTTTCGAGACAGTCTTTAAAGTCAAGATGAGTACATTAAAAGTATAAACTTCTCATCGGTATCCGTCCATATTTCAAAAACATTCCTATATTTAATGTCATATTTTTTTATCATTTTTTATTATAACCCAGTAAAAATGAATAAATAAGTTTTTACTGGAAAACAATAATTTTTATATAATAGTTTAATAAGGCAAATTACTAAACCTTTATTTGAATGTATAAAAATATTAATACAGTAAAACTAGCATAATGAACACTCCCGTATAACGAACACCTCTATTAAACGAACTCTTTTTCATTTCCCAATACCCAAGGATATCCAAGGATGCTTCTGAATGGCGGAAAAAATCAACGAATCAAAGGTGTTCGCTATTTAAGATTTTTCTGTGTTATCAAAATTATTTGCTGCATTTATACTTGCTAATGAAATCATTAATCCATAAGTTAAATACAGTTTAATTTATAATCAGTTTAAGCATTAAATTAATTTCATTTTTTAAATTAAAAAAAAGAATAACTAATAATCCCAATTTTAACTTATCTCGTTGAATCATCCAGCAATGAAAGGAAAAAAATGATTGAGACTATTAGATTTTTTCTTTCATTTGTTTAAAAAGTAAAATAATAATAATAATAATAATAATAATAATAATAATAATAATAATAATACAAAATAAAACATATATTGCCTTTTATATTTTTATCACAATTGTTATATTCATCCAATACTGAGCACAAATCAAAATTTGTTGTCTTTTCTACATAGTTTTCTCCAAATAAGTATAAACCATATGACCATTATAATGCGAATTTTATTCAGACTTCATAAGTCATCTCATACATATTTTTATGCTGATATATATTGTTAAAGATTCTGTGAACAACTCGATGATGGTTTTAACATTTTTTTACACTTCTACTCTCAAATGAAAGGATTTATTTATTTATTTTTCTTTTCATTATAAAATTCCAAACTGGTTTTGGAATATAAAATTTTATATTTATTGACAAACGTCAGTCTTCGTAGACTGACCTTATTTTTAATTCGTATTTATAAATATTTATTTGCATTTTTAATTTAGGTTATGTGTGTAGTTAGTTTAAGATGAAGTATATTTTCATTTATACAAGTTTTTATTTTGTGTTTGTTATGACTATATGATTTTTTTCTTTGTTTTGTTCATTGTGTGTAAATAAAATGAAAATAAAGAAAACCCTATATTGTTGTTTTGTTTTTATTTTAAAACAAATCCAATAGCAGCCAGCTCTCTCAAATTGGAATACAGTAATCCCGTAACATTTGCGAGGGTTAGGTTCCCGAGAACATCCGCGAATCTTGAAACTTACATATCTCGTACATATAAAAAAATTAGTTTTTTTTTTTTTTTTTTTTTTTTTTTTTTTTTTTTTTTTTTTAATGGAAAAGAGCAGTTGAAGTTCAAAAAATATATCTATTAAGCATAATACATTAAAAGCACATGTTTTAAAAAAAATGAATAATTATAAACATATTGTACAAAATGTATTTGCTAGAGTAAGGTGGAGAAAATTGAGTGATAACGGATTGTTTGGCACAACAAATCTTGCGTTTATGAATTTTCAATGTAAGGAAAAGTAGCGGCGTCGATTTCCATTTTAAATTTAAGATTCCTCACCAGTGAAGAATCGCATTCTACTGCTTTTAGACAAGTTATTGATGTTTTAAAATTTTTCCTGACGACCTTTACAGAAAATAATTTACCTGCAAAAAGAATTTTAAATTTTAGAAATTTGAAAAATCTGCATCATATACAGAGTGTCCCAAAAGGTCGTTTACAAACTTAACATGCTGGTCTGTCATATCATGATGAACAATATTAAATAGGAAACTAAGGGTCCCAAACGTCTTCCAAAGGAGATATGCGCCATTAAAGTTTAGGGTCCAAAAATTCAAATGATTATAAAAAACAGAAAAATTGGTCGATTCGTTTGCGGTTTTCACTAAAACTATTCTCTATGTCAGTATTTTCTTGAAAATAAATTATAAAGATAAATTTCAAAAAATGTCGATAGAGGGCGCTTTAGACTTTGGAGTAACGATAAACTAGTTTTTACCATTATTTTTTGCATCTCATTAAACTTTTTTAGAAGCTTAGACATAAATTTAAATTTTGAGCTCAAAATCTAAATCGTTGGAAGTGGTTAAGTAGCTCAAACTGAATTGCGGGGGGAGGTTCAAATTTCAAATGATTATAAAAAACGGAAAAATTGGTTAATTGATTTGCGATTTTCACTAAAATTATTCTTTATGTCAGCATTATCTTGAAAATAATTTATAAAGATAAAATTCAAAAAATGCTGATAGAGGGCGCTTTAGACTTTGGAGTAACGTACAACTATTTTTTTCCGTTATTTTTTGCATCTCATAATTTTTTTTAGAAGCTTAGACATAAACTTAAATTTTGAGGTAAAAATCTGAATCTTTGGGAGTGGTTAAGTAGAACTAGTGGAGTAGAAGTTAAGTAGTTAAGTAGAAGTAGTGGCAAACTGAACTGTGTTCAATGGGGGTGGGGGTATTTTTAATTTCAAATGATTATAAAAAACGGGAAAATTGGTCGGTTTTCGCTAAAACTATTCTTTATATCAATATTTTTTTGAAAATATTGATATTTTCTTTCCGTTAGAGGGCGCCTTAAACTTTAGAAAAACCAACAATTATTTTTAACCGTTTTTTTTTTTTAAATCTAATTAAATGCTTGCAAAGGTTTAGACTTAAATTTTGTGCTCAAAATCTAAATGGATAGGAGGGGTTAAGAAGCGCAAACTGAAGTGTGTTCAGGAGTTGAAATGTTATCTTCCCCACCCCTCGAATGCAGTTCAATTTTTGGCCGCTTAATTACTCACAACGATGCAGATTTTCAGCACAAAATTTATGTTTGAATTTTTACAAGCATTTTATTAGATACAAAAAATAACGGTTAAAAATAGTTGTTGGTTACTATAAAGTTTAAGGCGCCCTCTGACGGAATTTTTTGAAAGATATCTGTAAAATTTATTTTCAAGAAAATATTGATATAAAGAATAGTTTTAGCGAAAACCGACCAATTTTTCCGTTTTTTATAATCATTTGAAATTAGAACCTCCCCACCCCCATCGAACACAGTTCAGTTTGCGCTACTTAACCACTCCGAACGATTCAGATTTTTATCTTAAAATTTAAGTTTATGTCTAAGCTTCTAAAAAAAATTTTATGAGATGCAAAAAATAACGGCAAAAAACAGTTGTTTCTTACTCCAAAGTTAAAGCGCCCTCTATCGGCATTTTTTGAATTTTATCTTTATAAATTATTTTCAAGATAATACTGACATAAAGAATAATTTTAGTGAAAATCGCAAATCAATTGACCAATTTTTCTGTTTTGTATAATCATTTGAAATTTGAACCTTCCCCCACAATTCAGTTTGAGCTACTTAAAAACTCCCAAGGATTTAGATTCTGAGCTCAAAATTCAAGTTTATGCCTAAGCTTCTAAAAAAATTTAATGAGATGCAAAAAATAATGGTAAAAACTAGTTTATCGTTACTCCAAAGTCTAAAGCGCCCTCTATCGACATTTTTGGAAATTTATCTTTATAATTTATTTTCAAGAAAATACTGACATAAAGAATAGTTTTAGTGAAAACCGCAAACGAATCGACCAATTTTTCTGTTTTTTATAATCATTTGAATTTTTGGACCCTAAACTTTAATGGCGCATATCTCCTTTGGAAGAAGTTTGGAACCCTTAGTTTCCTATTTAATATTGTTCATCATGATATCACAGACCAGCATGTTAAATTTGTAAACGACCTTTTGGGACATCCTGTATAATTATAAAGCAGAAGTTATGAAACTTCGGCTTGAGTGTTTTCAAAAACTACCCGATGGATTTTTTTGCAGATTGTACCATTCGATAGGAAATATTCTGCGGAGATTTGTGATTCAAATATACAGGGATAACTATGATTTTTTGGTAATAATTTTTTTTATTTTATTGATATTTTTGACGAAAGGGTTGCAACAACTAATTTTTTGGCGATAATTATGTTTCAAAAGAGAAATGAAATGGGTTTCTCTAGAGGAAAATAATATAAACATCTCAAAAAAACCTGTTAATTCACTGATTTAAAATAAATAATCATAAAAAGAAAAAAAATCAGTTTTATGCAAAATAATATTATGAAAGTAAAATATTTCTCTTTAAAAAAAATCGTAGTATTTAAAAAGTAATTCAATGTGAAAGAAAGTTTTGAAGTGACACAATATTCGGCTATTTATTTGTTTCGAGACAAATTAAAAGGCAACAACATTACAAAAATTTCACTAGGTCTTTTTTTAAAAAATATTTTTAATATAATTTTCCTATTATGTGTTTTAACCCTTTCGTGGTTATAAGCGCGTATACGCGCCCAGAATACCACTTAATTTGAATTGCGAAATGCCATACTGACACCGGAATTTTTAAATGAAAATTTTAATTTTACTAAGAACGTAAAAAAAAAAAAAAAATTATATATTATGAAATAAATTTGTTTTTAAATTCCGGTGTCATTCAATCATTTTAGTATTTTATGAATAGAAGTGCTTTAACCGTCAAAGGGTTAAGGAAGAAACTCGCAGAATTAATTACAAAAATGGCTCTAATTGTTATTTATTCAATTGAGTGTTTGAATTTATTTTTGTCGCCAAACAATGCGATTCTAAACCACAAAAAGCACAAGACGGAGTGATCGCAAGAACTATGTTCTTTCTCTGACTTTTTTTTTTTTTTAATGTATGAGAGCCTTTTTAGGAAAAAAACTTGCATTTAATTTAAATACATGTATACATATACATCTTTCCTCATACATAGATGTTGTAAAATAATTTAACTGCAACTTTTAAAATGTTTTTTGGCACAGATATCATATACGCACCACAATGGATCGATTTGTTTCTGACGCCAATGTCATATATACATCAGGGTATTTAACTGATGCCAAAGTGTCATTATTTTGCTTGATAAGGCAACCCGGATGATGTTGTCTATTTATTAATAAATTATTTACTTTTTTTTTTTTTTTACATGAACTATTTTGATCTAGGCACATTTGTCATATATGTACTACATTTGCGCGACTGCAATAAAATAGTGATTTTACGGCTCACATGGTAACCCGACTGTTTTTTTTTTAATTAATAAACTGTTTATTTACCTTTATTTTCTTTTTTTAAAGGATATAAATAGTTTTATTTTATAATTGTTAACTAAACTTTTTTTTATTTATTGTTATTTTTTAATAATAGAAAATAATTGAAAATTACATATGTAAGAAAAAAAGCGCCAATGACAACTATATATAGCGTATATGACAAGTATACCTTTTTTTTTTTCATAATACTACAGTATTTAAACATGCCGTATGAATAATGATTATTGTTTTTTCCAAACATGGAAGTTTTGGCACAGATTAATTTTTTTCTCGACAGAATAATCAAAAAGGTAAATTGTATAAACAACAGTTAATATTATAAAAATAGAGTTAAATAACTAAATTTCGGTGCAAACGCTCATATCCATGTTGTAAGAAAGAGGCACAAATGTCATATATATGCATCACATTGGCGCGATATATTTCTGGCGCCACTTTAACGAAATCTATTTTTAAAAACATTTACATTTCTAATTTTTAATTATTTTCTATAACAGGAAATAATAATAATATATAAAAAAAAGTCTAATTAATAAGTATAGAGCATAACAATTTGTATCATTTAAAAATGCAAATGAAAGTAAATAAATAGTTTATTAATAAGTTAAAAACAAAGCTGGATTACCATATGAGGCATAAAATGGTCATTTTGTTTCAATCGCGCCAACGTGATGCGTATGTGAGATCTGTGCCAAAAAATCCCTGTCGGCTGGGCCTATAGGCGGAGGTAGATTTCGAAGAGTGCTCATATCAAATATATATATATATATATGACTAGCAGCCTCCGCCCGCTACGCTGGTCAGTTTCTCTAAAATAATCTTGAATCAAACGAAATATATTTACATAAACAATCGAATCAAATACCCACAATTTTTATCTGATTTATGTAATCTTACATTGGTCAGTTCAAAATTCATTTTGGCGACAAAATACCTCTAAAATGACTAAATAACTGACAAATTACATAAGTACTAAATTAATTAAATTTTTTTAGTAGGTTTTTATCTTGAATTCCACTTGAACTGCTTCTACCTGAATTTGCTTCTGAGATATGGTGAAACATGTTATTATTTTAGACCATCCGATGAACTTCCTAAAGGAGAGATTTATATATATATATATATATATATATATATATATATATATATATATATATATATATATATATATATATATATATATATATATATATATATATATATATATATATAGATAGATAGATAGATAGATAAGGATTCAAAATTTCAGGTTTTTGCGCCGAAGACATCGCCAAATTAGGAAAATGTGAAGTATCTCACCAAGCACTGGATTTAAAAGAATTTGCTTAGTACCATTCAATTAAGCATAAAAAATGCACTAAAATATGCACTAAAAAAACAAATAATTAGTAAAATATTAAGAAAAATATTAATAAAAAGTCGAAATAAAAATCATTTAATGACATTTTAAACACGTGAATCGTATTTAATGTCATTGAATGCGACATTCACGATCATCCATTATTAGCATCTAATCTGATAGTTTGGTGATAATTTTTTGGTCGACGGGATAACCTAGTAGTACCTTTTTTTTTTTTTTTTTTTTTTTTTTTGAATGATAAATTAATTGCAAGTATTTTTTCATGATAATGATTTTTCCTTCACATTCAAAATATTTCTTTTTTAGGTACTTCTAGATTATCCCGTCGACCAAAAAATTATCGCCAAACTAAAAGATTAAATGCCAATAATGGATGATCGTGATTACATTATTGGCAACATTACATTACACATTAAATACGATTCGCGTGTTTAAAATGTCATTAAGTGATTTTTATTTCGACTTTTTATTAATATTTTTATTAATATTCTACTAATTATTTGTTTTTTCGTTATTTAAAATAAAAATTATGTCAACATGTATAGTTTGGCTATTAGTTTGGCGATTTGTATAATTTGGCGAAATTGGTCGACGGGATAACCTAGAAGTACCCTTTTTTAGTGATGGTAAAATAACTGCAGATGAAAAAGATATAATAGTAAGGCTAAAACACAGATTTAATGACTGCTTGGCATATGACTTGGCGGAGACTCGATAAGTACGCTAATTCTATGAACCAATATCCATATAGAGTGTAAATAAACAATTGGTACCATTTGATTATTCCGTCGGTCAATTTCGCCAAATTATACAAATGGATATAATTTTTATTTTAAATAACCAAAGAATTAATAAATTACTAAAATATTAATAGAAATTGAGATAAAACATCGAATTAAAATTAGTTGACGACGTAACAATTATGTAAAACATATTTAATGTCAAAAGAATGTGACATTTACGATCATCCATTATTAACATTTAACCTTATACTTTGGCGACAGTTTTTTGGTCGATGGAAGATCAAGCATTGCCAAATAATGTAATATTGCCAAATAATGTAAACAAATTATATAAACAATGATATTGCCAATAATATTTAGATGCAGATATCATCTACGGATCACGTTGGCACGATTACAACAAAATTGCGATTTTATGCCTCACGTGGTAATCCAGTAATGTAATAGTCGTTTATTTATCAGTAAACTATTTCATTATTTTTCTTTTCTATTTTAAAATTTTACAGATTGTTTTGTTCCATAATTACTAATTGAATTAATTAATTTATTATTATTATTATTCCTGATTACACTTTCTTGGCAACGGGAAAGAAAAATGGTTATTTTTTATCGGAAAAATTTTAATTGATTCTGTATGAGAAATAAAGAAATTTTGAATTATTAAGAAAAATATTTGAATAAATCAATTAAAAATTAGCCTATGTTCACCGGAAATAGTGTAGCTTTCCAACGGTGAAAGAATTTTTCAAATCCGTCGAGTAGTTTCGGAGCCTATTCAATTCAAACAAACAAACAATCAAATCTTTCCTCTTTATAATATTAGTATAGATTAGAGATAAACCCAGTTTAATAAATTCATTTGGCCGTTTATGAAAAATTTTCAATTTCATTTTTCTCCAAAAACTGGTTTTATCCGAATCATCTTGAGAAAAATTCAGCTCAAATGCCCATTTTGACAACATATTTTGAAATAAATTCTGAATTTATTAAAAAATCGACTAAAACAGTACATTATACAGTTTCTAAATAATAAAAAACTGTCAGTTGAATGCACTTGAGAAAAAAATTGAATTTAAAAATGAGTCATAAAATAACCGATTTGTTGTTTGAATACATCCTTAATTCTTTAATCATGGCTTCGGAAAATTTTGTGCGAAATACTCACTTTGACAGCATTTTTAAAAATATATTCTATCTTTATCAAAAAACTGGCCAATGAGTCACAGTATATAGTTCCTAAATAAGAGGATCTGTAAATTGGATGCGTTTGAGAGTGAAAATGGATTTTAAAACGAGTCATAAAAAACGCAATTTGCTATGTGAAAACTTCCTTAAATTTTCAAATCGCGAAGACTTCGGGAAATTCTGTTCAAAATACCCTTTTTGGTAGCCTTTTTCAAAATATATTCTGTCTTTATCAAAAAATCGATCATTGGTAACCTTTTTTGAAATATATTCCGCCTTTATCAAAAAACTGACCAATGCATCACTTTAGTTCCTAAATAAGAGGATCTGTAAATTGGATGCGTTTGAGAGCAAAAATGAATTTAAAAACGAGTAAAAAAAAAAAAAAAAAAAAAAAAAAAAAAAAAAAAAAAAAACGCAATTTCTTATTTGAATACTTCCTTAAATTTTCAGTCCCGATGACTTTGGGAAATTCTGTTCAAAATACTCTTTTTGGTAGCCTTTTTTGAAATATATTCTATCTTTATCAGAAAATTGACCAATGCGTCACTTTATACAGTTTCTAAATAAAAGGATCTACCATTTGGATGCGTTTAAAATCAAAAATGAATTTAAAAATGAGTCAGAATATAAGCAATTTGGATTTGAGGTTTTTTTTCTCCAACTCCTGTTTATGTTTAATTTCTTTTTTCTATACGAATTGGCTCTATGAAAAACTTGTCAATATAAAAGTTGTAGATATTTTTGAGAAGATGTAAAACAAATTTAATCAGATTTGATATCTTAAAAATTGACGGAGTTATGGATTTTTCTCTTTTTTCACCGCCCTTTTTCTTTTCGTTTTTAATTTTTTTCATCGG
This sequence comes from Maratus speculifer, assembly GCA_964019185.1. Taxonomy (NCBI): domain Eukaryota; kingdom Metazoa; phylum Arthropoda; class Arachnida; order Araneae; family Salticidae; genus Maratus; species Maratus speculifer. The sequence goes on along the minus strand of OZ025292.1, from coordinate 449,424,629 downwards.
TAAATGTTGGTCCTATCAAAAACTTGTAAATACAAATGTTTTAGATAATTTTAAGAACATTTACAAAAAATTTAGTTGGACTTAATATCTTGAAAATTGACGAAGTTATGAATTTTTTTCTTTCAAAACCCCTGTTTTTTTCGCCCCTTGAGCCCACTTCTAAATTTATCAAAAATCTGTCATGCATAAACTTTTGGCCCATTTTTAAGAAGTAATATAAACTTTAAACCGATTCAATATCTATTTTAATTAAGAAGTTATCGCGTTTTTTCGGTTTTCGCAAAAACGCCTCCTATTCCGACACCCTTGGTCCGATTTTGCACATTAACGAGCTTAGCCGAGATTTTAACCCCTTTGATTTTATGTACCAGTTTGGTGGAGATTGGTGAAGAATTATAGAAGTTATCGTGTCCACAAAAAAGTGAAATGTATAGATAGATAGATATAAACTGGTGCGATTGCAATAGGTAGTATTTCATACGAAATCTACCTAAAAATTAATTTCACACATGTAAAAAACATTCACCTTTATTTTCTAAGGAAAACTTTATTTATTCTGCTGGATTCCAAAGACGAAAAACTGTAATAGATTTGTGAAGAGCAGATGTACGTTGCGAAATATAATACAGGGTGTCTATAAAAGAACTCCGGGGTTTTAAAAATTCATATCTCACTAACTATAAAAAATAGCAAAATTTAGTCGATTTCTCTGAAAAGAGTAGCTCAAAAAGTTTTACTCATACGAATTGGGAATGTTCGCATCAACTGTTGACGGCGCTGCTGGGCGTTGACTTTGAAATGATGGCGACTCCGCAACAAAAGGCTCAATGTGTTATTTGGCTCATAGAAACGATGGAAATTTCTTCTGGGGGCATATCAAGAATCTTGTGTATGCAGAGAGAATTCGTGATGTTCAAACATCTCAGGGAACGAACAGTCAATTGTGTGGCAATCGTCCCCCCAGACATGCTCGCCAGGACATGGGAAGAGGTAGAATACCCTTTAGACGTCTGCCGTGCCACTAACGCGGCTCATATAGAACTTTACTAAGTGTTAAAAAAAACTTGAAAATGTAAGCTTTTCAGTCATGTATAAAACATGTATGTATGTTTTTTATTTCATTAAAATATTTTACCTCAAAACCCCGGAGTTCTTTTATAGACACCCTGTATAATATTCAGTGTGGATGAATTAAGGTTTCCCCCGGTTTCCACAGATACCCATATCATCAAGTTGAGAGGTTTAGAGTTAAAAAAACTATCAAATGAAAACGAATCACTTGAAAATTGTTTAAACTCAATGGTCAATCTCTGCGATCATAATGCTCGCTATTTTAGAAGTATGGTGAAAAGACAATATTTAAATTGCTGTTTTCATAATTGCCTGATTTAACTATCAAACTTTACAACAAATTATCAACTGAAAGATTTCTTTCTTAAAAGCCCGAATTTTGTCGAATGCGTAAGCTGATACAACAATACAATAGAACAATACAATATTTTATTATTATTTTAATATATTTGGTGTCAACGGGCCTTGATTCCATTGTTGGTGTTTTTATTTTAGCTCAGTTTTGTCTTTTCTAGCTCGCTGAGTTTTGCACTGATGAAGAATCTCGATAGTAGATCCGAAACAGCTGTTAACTACTTTTTCATGTATTATTTGTGCATTTATAATCGTTGGTTTTCTACCTTTAAATACAACGGCTTTGTATCATTTTTAGAAATGTGATAGAACATTCGAGGTGAACTTGCTTGAAAAAACAAAATCAAATTCAGTATTTTTTTGGATTCATGTTTTGTTTTGAAAAAATAGACCAGCGCAGCGGGCTTAGCCTTCTAGTATAAAATAAAGAAAATTACTTATCAGCATTTTCCTTCCTCGACACAAGGGCTGAAATTCTCACAAATCGGTTAACTCACAGCTCATAATTCTACAATAATAAAATATACTATACCGTACATAAGTGTCCAGTGTCAAGTAGTTAATAGAATAGGCAAAACAAAGTGAATTTACTTAATCTTACTTATAATCTTTGTAAAAAAAAAATCGCAAAAAACCAATTTCAGCATTTACGAATGTTGGAATTTTTGGAGTGGCAGAATTTACAACTACTAGAGTATCAAAATGAAATTGGTTCTTACATCAGTGCTCTTAATTTAGCACCTTTGTCTGCTAAATAAGTTCGTTTAACATGAAAATGTTTACTTATAGCATACGAAACACCTATATTCCTGATTGAGCAATCCTGATTAATACGTTGATGAAACTGGCAATAAATCACAATTAAATAGCAACACTTCGTGTCAATCATCCAAAATAAAAGAACACACATGACGCGTTTCAAATTGGAGATTTTAGCATCCCTCTATCAACAAACGTAAACAAGTATCCGTAAGGAAAGAAGGCCACAAACGCTACGGGAACGATCCCGCCTAAAGGAAAGCAACCAATGAGAAGAAAGCAGCCTGAACGACCGGGTGGACAAGTAGCGCCATCTACTGGCGAACAAACAAAACAAAAACTAAAAAGTGGGAGGAAAAAAAGTTTAGTTTTTGTTTTGTTTGTTCGCCGGAAGATGTCACTACTTGTCCACCCTGTCGTTCAGGCTTCTATCTTCTCATTGGTTGCTTTTCTTTAGGCGGGATCGTTCCCGTAGCGGGTATATAAGCTTGCGTCTCTTTGTCTCTTAGCTCAGTTTTTGCTTTTTCTAGCGTAATAAAATCTCCATCCCAAAACGTGCCCTACGTGCTCTACGGTGGTTCATAAACAGTTTTATTATTATTTAATTGATTAATACACAATTAAAAAAAAATACTTGAAAACGTTTAAAAAATTTGAGAAAAAAAAACTTTTGTTTAAAATTGTTTATGTTTTTTTTATAAAATCTTTTGGAAGACAAGGGATCGATTATCTGAATAAGTAACAACCAGAAACAGTTTATATTTAAACGAAATTTTTTGCTGGATTAAGAAACATTTATCCTTTTTTTTTTTTTTTTTTTTTTTTTTTTTTGTTTGTTTGCTGTTGTTAAAGAGAATTAACTAGTACTAACGTATAACCAAGTGAGCCAGATTTTTTTTTTTTTTTTTTTTTTTTTTTTTTACAACGGTGACACTAAATAAAATCTTCAAGAATTAGGTTATGTTGCTTACACATTCGTGACAAACAAGCAGCAATTTATGCTAGTGTATCAACATAATGTCGTGAAGTAATATAAAAAAAATGTACCATTGACTAAAAATTGCAGATATTTTCGTAATATGAATGCAATTTTTATAATTAAAATCGTTTCTATATGTTAAAATTTGCACCAATTCTCATTACTCAAACAATAAAATAAATGAATTTTTTTTAAAGATATGCTTTCATTAAAATTCACAAAAATATAGAAAAAATATATGTATTTTTAAAATGCACTAAAAAGTAGAAAAAAACTTTTGGACTAGAAAAACAAGTCATTTTATTTTCTCATGTCTAAAAATTAATTGTAAGAAAATGAAATGACATGAAAGCATAGGCGCTAATGCAATTTTCCTTTTTTAGCCCAAAAATTATTTTCTACCTTTTTGTGCATTATATATATATACAGGGTGTCCGAAAAGTCTGGAAACGGTCGAATAACTCGAGAAATATTGATCAGATTGAAAAACAAAAATATACGTATTAAATATTTTTAAATAAGCTACTCAGTGATACTAAATTTGTCCCACGCAACCGACCCCCTGGGGGTCAAAGGGGGTCCAACTTTGAAATCTTAAATTATAACTCCCATTTTTTATTGCAGATTCGGAATCTACAGACAAAAATACGCAACTTTTGTATTTAATGTTTATTTCAAATCCTCCTTTATCACGGTGTAATCGGGCATTTTCGAAAAGTACTTATTTCGGCTTTCCCAACCGTTTTGTGCCTTCTTGGAACCTGATTGGCCAGAACTTTTGACGTCAAATTTCCCGTCTTTTGCAAGAATAGCAGTCAGTTGCGAATATCACGGAGTAAGACAGAGGAAAGAAAAGTAATGTTAAAATTTTGCCTCATGGATTTTTCAACGATAGGTGGCGACACGCAGATGGTGGGCTGTCGATCGATGCTTCAGCAATGCTTTTCAATGGGGAAAATGTTCATTTATTTATTTTTTTTTTCTTTTAACGAAAAATCTGAATTTTTAGAAAGTTGTAGAAATGAAAATCTGATTCAAGTTTTCTTCACAACATACATAGTTTATAAAGGGCGGGGTATGTGGATAATCTTCGTGTCGATGTGTTCTGCCTTTGTTTTTTAATCAATTAATTGAAAGGGGGGGGGGGGCGGATGGGAGTGTATGGGAATTACTACAGTGTAGATTAACATGTAAGACAAATTATTAAAAATATGCAAGTATAAAGTTACTTTGTGCTGATTAAGCAAAGGATGCGGAAATACTGTAAATTTCAAGTGAAGTTGGGGTTACAGATTTTGGAGATTGATTAATTACTGCAAATAAAAATAACATATCAACAAACATTTTTCAACAATTCTAATAAATGTAATATTTTTTTTTGTAATTTAATTTTTTTTTAATTTTTAATTTTTTCATTATTTTAAATTTAATAAGTTGAATTATTTGAAAATTTTTGATCTTTTAATTTTTTTTTTGAAAAGTAATCTGTTGGATCTGTTTATGGTTTCAAAAGAGAGACGACTTTTTAATTATCATAGGGGATGGATAATGTAAAAAGAAAATCGTGCACTTATTTATTTATTTTTGCAATAAAATTTTAAACGTGACAAAATGCATAAACATAAACGTAATTTGAAAAACAAATCGATTTGTTACTTAATTTTTTTTTAGCCTGAAACGAGGCAATATTAATAAAATTAATTCAATTTTTTCTGCGTTTAATGATAATATTTGTAAGAAATAAGTTATACAAATTGAACATCTATAATAATAAAGAGTGTATGTGCGTGTGTCAACGCTGTTCTGAAGAGACCGCTGCATGTAGAGTTACAAAACTTGGAGGGAAGGTACCTCTATACATGCAGTTTTGCACATCGAAGCCCGAATTTCGATTTTTTGATTAGAATTTTTTAATTTAATTTTTTAGGCGATTTTTGTGTTCTTTTTATGTTTCGAGGCGATTTTTCCATATTAGTGAAAAGAATACGGTTTAATTTTTTTTCCCTCAATATATTAATTTTTTTTTCTCTTTTCAATAAAGTTTATTCGGAATTCGTGCGGCGATTTTGGGAACTTTTAACAATTTTTTATTGCGATATTCGGTATTTCTTCATATTTTGAGACTATTTTTAAGAATCATAAAAATAAAATTGTTTCAAACCCTAATTAACTAATTTTGCCTGGTGTGATTTTTCAATTTCAGTGATTTTTTTCATTGCAATTTGCAGTACGATTTTCGATGTGGTTTTAACGATTTTTTGTGCGTTTAGCATCGGTTTTTACTCAATTTTCTCAATATTGCAGATTTTAGTATGCATCATGGTCTTATCTGTTTTTAAACTGCAGGTAAAAAGGGCAAAAACCCTAAAACTAATGAATTAGTGGTAAAGGAATTATTTTGAATATCCACCGTAACCTATACTAATAAAATAACTAAATGCACTGTCTGTGTGCATGTATGTTTTTGTGCGATGACTAGCAAAATCTACGGCAATTACGAGGCTCAAAACTTTCTTGAAAGTACCCCAGTCTCTCCTGATGTATCTGACATTGAGATTTTCAAAATTCTAATTATTACTTGAGTAGTTCCTCTCCCGTTTCCCATTGCAACCCTTTTGAACATTTTTACCGTTAAATATTCTTTGTTCATTTTTAATCCAATTTTTCACACAGTCAGTGTCCGTGTATTTAAGACAACGTAATTTGACATATTTCGAATTAGAGATAAAATCACAAATTTCATGTTCCTTTAATATTATTATCTCGGAACCGTGCAACGCCGGGCGGGTCAGCCAGTTTACAAATAAAAACAAAATTCAAATATCGTAAATGAATCTTAAACTTTTTAAATGCTTTATTTGTCTTAAAAGTCTCTGATCATTTTGCACACACTGTTATTTGTTTTTAACTTGTCTTGGCAATTATGTTTTTGTTTATATACAGGGAATCCAAAAAAGTCGAATCCAAAAGTCGGTGTCCAAAAGTCGAAAATGGTCGAATAACTCGTGAATCTCACATCGAATTGAAAAACGAAAAAATGAGTGTTTTAATTATGTTTGTAACGGCAAAAATACCAGGGTAGCAAGTGGTTACGGGTAATTTAAGTCAAAAAAAGGTGTTAATACCTTGCGGCTTGGTGGTATATCTATGAAACCACTTAATTTTAATTCCCAAACGCCACACAAGACGGAATTTATATAAAAAAAATAGGTTTATTGAATTCCTGCAAAGCAGTTTTTCCTTAATTTCAAATAAAGTTGTTTTCAAATTTCGTCATCAATTTCTACGAATGATGTCAATCTTCGTAGATGTCAAATGATGTCAAATGATTCATCAATCTAAGTTTTAAAATTTCCTCATCAATTCCTTTTTCTTTGTATTTCATTTCCTCTTGCGTTTCATGTTTTAAGCTAATTCATTTTTATGCAAAAATGGAGAAAATATTTTTCAATAATATTTGGACATTTTGGAGATGAAGGAGAATTTTAAGGATTTCGACTGATAATTTCTTTGCATGGTTTTCTCGTTCCATTTTCATTATTATGATAGCTTAGCCATTTTCACAAACAGGATACTTTCCGTGTTATAAAGTTTGTAAGTCATAAGTCCATGTTACAAAGTTTATTTATAAAAATTAGATTAGCCATTCAAAAATTATGTAAAAAATATATGCATACAAAAAAAGAAAGAAAAGCAGCATGGTATACTTAAAATATGAATTTTCATGTGTGGACGTGCGACAGGGTACCAAAATTTCAAGCGGAAATTTCGTACCAAAATTTTGATAACTGAATTTTAACACAACAGATATTGTTCAATTAAAAAGTAAAATTCGACATAACAATTGATGACGTTAACGTGAACACGCTTATTGTGAATTATTTTTAACTCTAACATTCCCACTGTCCCTATAAAAGAGTTATAAATTATGTGTTTTTCTACTTTTAAGATGAACACGTTTAACGTAAAATTTTGCTCACTGTGAGCAATTCTCGATGTCTTCATAAAGATTTCGTTGCTTGATGTGAACAAAATATCCTAGAAAAATTGAAGTTTATTTTTTCTTTGGCAATAATGAGAGCTTTGAAAACGAGTTCTGTTGCTATTATTATTATTATTTTACTTTTGGAAATTACAATATGTATCATCAACTGCATGCCACCTGGATTAGGGTTGATTTCTATCTAAGGGAGTATTTTGTTTCTTTCTTCACACATGGAAAATTCAAAATTTAGTATTAAAATTTTCATATTCGTTTCAAAGTTAGCATGTGTTCAGACATTTTTTTTTACTTCGTTTACCAGAGTGAATTTATAAAGGTATTTATATGTAGTGTATAGTTTCTCAAAAAAGGCCACAAATTACAGCAATTCTTAGGTTTACAAAAAAAGTTCAATATTATTACATGAGGTACATTCGAAAAAATTGTAAAAATCTGAAATTGCTAAGAAATATGGAATCGCTAAAAGTACAACATGATTGATTTTAAAAGGTATAGAAAAAATTGAAACAATTTGTGTGCTAAATAAGTTTGAACCAAGTCAAAATAGAATGTGAATCGAGAATAATGAAGAAGTCGAAACAGCATTAACAAGTAGGAAATTCATGCGTTAAACATAGATTACAAAACACTTTCCAACACTTCTTGAAATCTTTAACAAAACTTCGTTATTTAGGGAAATAAAGTTACTGTCTGTATCTAAATATGCATTCTATTACTTTAAAGGGCCCTGCATTTGATATGTCGGTTGATATGTATGCTATATAATGGAGAAATTTAATTAAGCAAAAAAATGAAGTCCAGGTTGAAATTTCTTTTTAAGCAATTTATAGTAATAGATGGAAACATTCTCAATATTTCTGTTCAGCCCAGTAGTTTACCTGGTATCGTTATTACACGTCAGTATTTAGCTAAAATGGATTTTAAACCAAAACTCTCTTAAAACTATGGCAATCACATTCTCAGAAATTATCATTCATAGGCATCCATTAATCTATTTTTTTGCGTGGCCCTGTACATCATTTTATCTATCTTCTACAAACATTTCTTAATAAACTGAATGCAGTTCAGTATAAAAATGCATAACTTATTTAAAAAAAATACCTTCAAGTAATTTACACTCATATTCAATAACGTTTCAGAGCTCTTTTGTGCAGATCTGTATATTAGATATAACATTTATACACATCATATAATACGCATAGATTTAGTGAAACTTAAAAGCGCATATCATGATTAAAATGATTGGGCCACTGGTGACGCCACTGCATTTAGTGTGTGTTTTTTGTATTGCTATAGATAATACTATATGCAACAAAAAGGGTGTAATATATGTGTATTCTGTAAGCACACATTCTTGGTGCGCTTTATGAACCCGCGCAAAAAAGGCTGTATTCTAATACGCCCTCATCTTATAGCCATTAGGAATTGCAAAAATAAAAAAATAAAAACTGCGTTATATGTAGGGATGAGATTTCCGCTTTTTTGCACACCAGTAAAATTTAACAGAAAATGCTATAATTATGTAATCGAAAAATTTTTGTGATTTAACAGATCAATATTTTCTCTAAGATTATACTGGTGTCCAAAAAAGCGGAAATCTTATCCCTAGTTATATGATACAAAAAAAAAACCCTTACTTTTATGCAACATAAAAAAGAAATAATCAGAGGTGTGGCATGTGGTGGGGGACAATTTTAATATCTTGAATCATAATACTGATTTTTTATTTCAAATTCGTATTCTACGAGAAAAAAATACGCAATTTTTAATTTAACATTCTCTTTCGTTTCGCCATAGATAATCTTATAATCGAGCAAAACACAGCCAGATTCGTTACATGAGTAGGAAATCCTATTTTTTATTGAAGTTCTGGTTTTAAAATTTAAAATTAAAAATTAAAAAGAAGAAAAATTATCCTTCCGTCGTGGACAGGAAATCGGAAATGTCTAAATTCTGAATGAATGCACTATTTTCAGCACTACCAGGATGAACGACAAAGACGTAGAATAGTCATTTCCAATATAACATGGAGCGTACGGCCCATAGGGGGACTATTTCACATTTTGGTGGCCAATTGCATATTTGTTACTGAGTCATTCACTATAAATTTCTTTTCTTTTTCTATTTTATAAATGAATGTTTTAAACTGAAAATAAATGAAATACAAGCATAATTGCAAAAATCAATGATTTATTGAATTAAAAAAAAATGTTTTAAACTAAACATTTAAAAAAAGTAAACAATAATTAACAACAGAATAATGAGTATTTTTAAAAATTGGACTTTTTTTTCCAGAACTAAAGTTTCTATAAATATTTTGATAGTTATTATATTCTACAATTTTTTGAGACATTTTCAATTTTTTATTGAATGAACTTTCTTCTTTTATTCGCTTTGCTATATATCGCACAAAGAATCTGTTTTTTTTTAAATCAAACAACTAAAAAAAACTGACAGTTTTGAGCATATACTTCTAAAATATATGAAATATCTAAATGAAGTACTATAGGTGCAGATTCTCAAAACTTTTAAGAAACCAGGGGCTCCTAAGCCCGAAAAATACAGTGGCCACTTTTTGTAAGAAACGCATAAAAGAATAGCACTTATATGTGCATAAAAGTCAGTAATTAAAAGGGGGAAAACAAACGCACATCTACAAGTAAAAGAAAAAAAAAACGCAGACTATTTGCGTCAAATATAAATGCTTCACTCACACAATTCTTTTAATTTGAATGTAAAATTAAGTGTAACATAAGTCGTAAGCTATGTATAGTCAGAAGACAAAGTTGATAGGAAGATAGAGTTTAAGGAAAAATATATCAATAAAAATAAGCTAAGTAATCATGGCAATGGGGAATATAAAAAAAATATTTATTATTATCATTTTCTAAGAGTTCATATAAAAATGAAAATTGCGACTGTGTGAGATTATTTTGCATTTTAAAATTCAAAATACGATTGAAACATTTGTTTTTTAAAAAGATACAAGAAAAAAATATGTTTAAAAATTCTTATTTTAAAAGGGCGATCCTGTTCAAAATTTCCAAACATTTAAGCCATTTGATTCCAGAATTTCAGGCATAAAAACACATCATGAAAAAATATCGAAAAAAGACCGTCCAAAAATCCATTTTGTTAATCGTTAACAACGAAAAACGAAAGTTCCGTGAAAAGGCCGCCAATGAATCCCTGAAAACTTCGTCCAAAAATTTGAAAAAAAAAAAAAAAAAAAAAAAAAAATGCAAATGTCAACGAATTGAAAAAAAAAAAAAAAAAAAAAAAAAACATGAGTTTTGCAAATTAAAAAAAAATCTATTTTGTTAAAATATCTAGGAGAAAAGCGTTTTTCGTAAAAAAAAAAAAAAAAAAAAAAAAAAAATAGAATGAATGCGAATTTCGCGAATGTTTGCGAAAGAATCGTCCCTTCGTCGAAGGATTACAGAAAAAAATTCACTAATGTAATCAAAGGATCGTAATAAGGACTCTAATTTTATCAAAGAATCGCAGAAACAACACAATTTTTTTCAAATGACTAAAGAAAAACTCGACCGATTCGTAATCCGATTGCAGAAAAAAAGACAATTTTGTCAAAGGATCACAAAAGACTTAGTAAATTTCATCAAACAATTGCGATAGAAAACGAGAATTTCGTGAAAGCATGGCGAAAAATCCCCTGAAATTGCGTATGAGGATCTCTATAAAATCCTGAATATTATCAAAAGTTTACGAAAAAATGGAAACAAATGCTATTTTCGTTAAAAGAACTGAAGATATAAACGTAAAATTTGCCAAAGTAGGCGACTTAAACGTCAAAAATAGTCACACAAGCAAAAAGTTTAGTGGCACACGTGGCGATTGGCGACTATGAATCTGCATCTGTAGTTACTGCAAACTTTATAAAATCAATAAATACTAAATCAGGGTTCGTACGATTCAAGCACTTTTAAGCACTTGTTATCAAAACTTTTATAAAATAATTTATGCCTTACGTAATGAAAAAAAATTAGCTTCAATATAATAACCAGTAATTTGCAAAATTTTTTATAGTATAATGCTTAAAATCTGATGAATATGTTTGATTTGTACGAACTCTGTAAATTGCATTAGAAAAGGAAATTAAATGGATACGTGCAGCTATCCTACACAGTAAAAAAAAATACATGATGAATATGCATTTAAAATTTTAAAATCAAAGTTAACCATAATAAATAAAAGATAATGCATGAAATATAAAAACATTCAAAATGGAAAACAGAGAAAATACGTTGAGAATTTTCTACTTAATGAGATGCTCAAACTGATGACCATTAACGACTTGACAAAATCCTAGTCGCACATAGAAGTTATCAATTACTTTCTCTAAAGTTTGTGGTGTTATCATATCAGAGAATTGAATTATCCTTTCCTTTAAGTCACCAATGTCTAAAGGTTTTGTGTGGTACACATTGTTTTTCAAGTATCCCCAGTAGAAATAATCTAAAGGGTTTAGGTCAGGTGACCTTGGAGGCCACTCAATTGCGCCTCTTCTACCAATCCATTGCCTAGGGAAAATAGTATTTAGTAAATTGCGCACTATCAATGCAAAATGACATTGAGCACCATCCTGCTGAAACCAGACATTGCTGAAATCTATTCCAGTTATTTTTCGGATCTCCGGTATTATATGGCTCTTTAATAAATCGATGTACTTTTCACCAGTTAAATTGCCTTCGATAAAAAACGGTCCGACAACTTTATTGCACAATAGTCCCGCCCAAACATTAATTTTATTTTGATATTGCGTATGGGTATCTTTCATCCAATGAGGATTCACATCGGACCAATACCGCATATTGTGTCTATTAACTTCTCCACTTATTTGGAATGTAGCTTCATCCGAAAAGCATGTCCAAAAGGAAAATTGTCTATTTTCGTCGCATAGTTTCATTATCTTTTCACAAAACTCTAATCTACGATCGAAATCGTCTTCCAAAAGTTCTTGAGTCAATGTCATTTTATATGGATGGAATTTATTGGTTGTTAGTATTTCATTTACAGAAGTTTTCCCTAAGCCTGTTTGCTGGGAGATCTTTCTAACAGATGAATGAACATTTTCAATAACACTTGCACAAACTTCAAACAGTTTTTCGTTGTCTGTGGCAGTTTTAGGCCTTCCCGATCTCGGTCGATCTCTAACAGACCCCGTGTCTTGAAAGCGAATAACAGTTTTATAAACTGTTGATTTTGTGATGGGTGAGTGATGTGGGTGGTTATCATTAAATAGCTTCACAACCTCTTCATAGGATCTTAGTTTATCACCACACCCTGGTAGTATAAGGATTTCTATCCTTTCTTTCTCGGTCAGGGACATAACAGCAGATTCTAGTATCAGAAATCTATTGCACGTGGTTCAGTGTTCACACACTCCTTATATTTTTTAAGGACTCTGGCACCACTATTAATGATAAGAAAATTTATATTTACTTTTTAAGAAACAGAATTCGCAACCACATCCTCGATTCGAAATTTTCGCAACATTTTTCTGCAGTGAAATACATTGAAAATACTGTAAAAAATTAGTGATAGAACTGTGCGAACCCTGTGGTTACAGTTGAGCGGAGCTCATTTATAAGTGGTTGGTTGTAAAGTTACATATTCAGGAACTGTTTATAAAGATATGAAATTTGCATAATCATAATTATGACATAGTAATAATCACTGATTATTACTATGTCATACTTTCATTTTAATTGTAATTTGAAAGATTAAAATGGCGGAATAATTTTATACGAATGTTATTGAGAAATGATAATTGTAATTACACTGATAAAAATTTGCTGCATTTTACTGCAACACACTCCCCTGCTTGTACAGAAAACGGTTACTTGGCCGTGAAATGGAGCTTTCTCATTGGTTGGAATAGAGATATTATATACAAGCGGTGGAGTGCGTTGCAGCAAAATGCAGCATATTTTTATCAGTGTACCCAATACCGGCTCTGACATAGAATGGCGCTTTGAAAACTTGGTATGATGCGATGTTTTTTAACCAAAGGATGTTGGGATATTGTAATTTGAACAATGAAATATCGGCAGAGTGGTTTTAAAAATCGAAAAACACGGATTCCCAAATTTACTTATAATTTGATCAGAATGCAAATAGATTTTTTGTTGTTTAGCGAAACGGGAATGATCAATATGAAGCATACATTTTTGGGAACTTTTCGCTATTTGCAAAAATGTTGAATTTTGATTGGTCTATTTGTTAAACAGCAAAAAAACTATCTGTATCGTGTTATCGTAACTATCTCTATCCCTTTCTGTTAAAAAAAATATTTTTTTCATTTTGATTTTTTGAATATTGCTTAAAAATGCGGTTTTCTATATTTTGTAACTGGTATTTTTGGAAACTGTAATTTTTGAAATTTACAATAAATATTATATTTCCCATGATTATAAGAAAAAAGACGCGTGAGAAAACAATTGTTTGGCGGGCGCCGGTCTTTGCAGGAATTGAGAATTACAAAGTTGGCGCATTCGAATCTGAGATCTGATTTGTCTGCTGCTCAAAAAAGAAGAAAAAAAAAAAAAAAGATTGAGAGATTGATGTAATGTCAATAGGTATTTTTTTTAAGGAGGGGGGGGGGGGAGACGAAAATTTTCGACAACCATTTATGAGCCGCAATGGAAAAACATGTATGTAATTGAAGTTTACAAAAAATATAAATTAAATGAACATTTTGTCGCGAATAACAGGGTTCGACAAACACCGGGAGCAGGGTCGACCTGGCGATTGAAAAATTCCTCTCTGCGACTAATTTTTTTTGCCTACTTTTATCAATTTTACTTTTTCTTCTGTAACCAAAAAATTCCATGTGTAATTTTTTTTTTTTTTTTTTTTTTTTTTTTTTTTTTTTTAGTTGCGTGATTATTTTTAGTGAAAGAAAATACACCAAAAGGCCGCTCCAAACAGGAGCCGCTTTCGATTCAAACATCTGCTTCCAATTGATCATCTGTAAAACAGGTGAGAAATGGCATTGCCTCCAACCATACAATTATACAAAAACTATACATCACAGAATTATACAAGAAGATCTTAGCTCTTAGTTCCATTTTTCAATAGGTTTCAGCAAAATAAACATTATGAAATTTGAGCTCTGTTCAAACTTGAAAAAGAATAATATAAAAAGTTTAATAATTATAAATTTAAATGGACCTAAAAGATTTCAATCCTGTAAAACCAATTGACAAATGGTATTTCAAATCAAAATCTCAAAGACACTGTTAAATTATGCATGTAACTTCTTAAGGAGAACTAAAGGTAAGGATATTAATTTGTCTACTGTTTTAATGTTTAATTTGATAGTTTGTATCCATTTATTTTTTTTAATGTAAAAGTGGCATTATTTGAAAGTTTTCTGAGTTTTATCTTTATTATTATATATTTTTTAATGTTTAACTTTTTTACCTTTAAACTGATACATATTAATTAAAAATATATCGTAAAAAAATATGAGTTGCAGTGTACCATTTTGCAGTGAATATAGAGTGTCAAAGAAATTATTCTTCAAGGTTGCCGTTTAGATTTGATCTCGATATTCTTGCAGACGACAAGCCAGAGCTCAAATATGCATGCGCCAACTTCTTAATTCTCAGTTGCTGCAACCAGTGTTGAATTCAGGTGGTGGCCCATGGGGAACATCCCCCCCCCCCCCGAAGTAATAAAATGTCCCTCCCGGAAAATCTGGGATTTTGGGTTTTCAATAGGCAAAAAGGGTATTCCCCCCCCCCGGAACTCTATAATGCCCCCCCCCCCGGAGCCACAAAAGTCCCTCCTGGAGAAAAGTGTCTGAATTCAAATCTGGCTGCAACGACCGTTTTCTTTGTTCGGTGTGGTCTCAGAAAGAGTGCCAAAACCGTATTTTGAGATTACACATCCATTATACCGTCGATTTTTGTCCATTATACCTTCATTTATGTCGAAGCGAAATAAAGGTAAATACAAAAGTTGCGTATTTATTTCTGTATAATGTGAATCAGCAATAAAAAATGGAGTTCCTGATACAATATTTCACAGTAGCATTCATATAAAAAAACCAAGGTGTCGGGTGGGTGGTCAACTTTGGGATCACTAAATTGGCTTTTAAAAAAATAAATTATTCGACTGTTTTAAATGACTAAATTTAAAATTATGACAGAAATTGTTAAATTGAAAAAATTATATCCAATTACAAAAAATATTGCATTTATTAGAATTTTTGAAAAAAATATTGTGTATTCGTTATTTTGTAGTTGCAGTAAATAACAAATCATCCAAATCTCTAATCCAACCCCCACATGAAATGTATGCAGCTTTCTCATGCCATATTCATCGTTTGTATAGCCAGCACACACAAAAAATGCATATATATGTTTTTTTTTCGTCCTATACAGGGTGATTCAGCTCGTCGGTGACAAACTTTAAGGATCGATAGAGCACACCTAGACGAACATTTTTGAATAGGGAATGTAGGGTCCCTGACGGGATGGTAAGGCGCTAGGCGCTTTCGAAAATTTGGGTGCCGAAATTCGAAACGTCATAAAAACTAGGGAAATGGTTAGATTTTCTTGCTTGTTGCGTCGAAATGATTCTGTTTGTTTAGACTTTCTTCAGTACCAATTTGATAAGCGTATCTCTTAAAACATGGATAGGGGGCGCTGCAGACTTTGGAGAGCTAGACAACAACTTTAATCCCGTTATTTTGATAATTTAACACATGCTCGCCAAAGTTTATACTCTAACTTAAAGTTTGAACCCAAAAGTAGAGCCCTGCAAAAAGCGTAAGAGCCGGAATAAAATGTCAAAGTACAGGGTGGTCGAAACTCGAAGGCTCCTAAGAGATAAACAAACAGATTTCTTGACTTATGGCATGCATTTTCATGATTCTGTTTGCTGGGGCTCTCTGAAACTCAGTTGAACGGTACAAAAAAAAACATTGATAGGGGGCGCTTTGGGCAAAAAACATAATTCGTTGACATTTCGGACGCTAACTGGAAACGGGGCGCTACGATCAGTTAGAAACAAAACAAGAGAGTAATTTACTTATCATAAGAAGCTATTAAAACTGCAGTTTGTTTGTTTTTTTTAACAAACATAGCTGGTTTCAATCATGCACAATGCGCGCAATAAAATTTACATAAGGTGCTTTTTGCTGATTTATGCAAAAGATATCGTACCATATCGATATGCAAAAGATACGTAATGCGTAGACGACAACGCGAGATGACGTAGTTGTATGCGCAGACACGTCTTTTGAACGTGCGGTACCTACTTAAGCTTCGGGTTACTTGTCTACAGATCGGTAGTAGGATGGAACGGTACACAAACTCTGAATTGGCTGACATGCATTTGGCATATGGCGCTGCTGGTTGTAATGGACGAGCCGCTCAGCGGTTGTACGCCGAGCGTTACCCCAACAGGCAAATCCCCTGCCATGCCTTCTTCGCTCGAGTACACCAGAGGTTGTCCACAACGGGATCTTTCGACGGAGGCAGGCCTGAACGGGAGCGATCAGTGAGCACCCCCGACAACGAAGAGGCTGTGCTTAACCTGGTTGAGGACAACCCAGGTCTTAGCACGAGAGATATCGCCAGACATGTTGGCATTTCGCAAGCAACTGCGTGGCGCATCTTACGTTCCCGGAATCTGCACCCCTACCACATCCAGCGGGTGCAGTTGCTCAGAGAGCAGGATTTTGGCCCTCGAGTGGAATTCTCAAGATGGTACTTGGCGATGAGATCCAGGGATCCCGTTTTGTAAACAGCATTTTGTTTACGGACGAGTCCACATTCAGCCGGGAGGGAATGTGGAACGCCCACAACAGTCATGTGTGGTGTGATGAAAATCCACATGAAACCAGAAGCCGAGCAGCCCAGGAGCGTTTCTCAGTAAATGTGTGGGCCGGCATTCTGGGGGATTGCCTCATTGGCCCTTATTTGTTACCTGAACGGCTGACAGGTGGAAATTACCTGATTTTCCTGGATCAAGTGCAGCCGCAGCTTCTGGAGGAGGCGCACGTACCCGAAGGTTCGCGTCGCCAGATGTGGTTCCAGCACGATGGAGCTCCGGCCCATTACACGAACGACGTGCGTCTCCATCTAAACGCAAGGTATGGTCAGCGGTGGATCGGGCGTGGGGGTCCAGTTCACTGGCCTGCCCGATCACCAGACCTCACCTGCTTGGATTTCTTCCTTTGGGGTTACCTGAAGGCCGAGGTATACCATACACCTGTCAGCAGTGCTGAAGAACTTGTGGCACGCATTGTGGCAGCTGCAGGGCAGATCAGAGATACTCCTGGCATTGTTGGAAACACACACTCCTCAATGCGACGGAGGTGCGAAGCCTGCATCATGGCCCAAGGTCAAAATTTCGAGCATCTTCTGTAGTGTTATTTTTTGTAAATAAATTTCCAGTATCATTGATGTTTTTGGTCTAAATTTATTCAGAAGTGTTGAGCAGAGGTAGAAAATGTGTTTTCATTATTACTAACTGATCGTAGCGCCCCGTTTCCAGTTAGCGTTCGAAATGTCAACGAATTATGTTTTTTGCCCAAAGCGCCCCCTATCGATGTTTCTTTTTGTACCGTTCAACTGAGTTTCAGAGAGCCCCAGCAAACAGAATCATGAAAATGCATGCCATAAGTCAAGAAATCTGTTTGTTTATCTCTTAGGAGCCTTCGAGTTTCGACCACCCTGTACTTTGACATTTTATTCCGGCTCTTACGCTTTTTGCAGGGCTCTACTTTTGGGTTCAAACTTTAAGTTAGAGTATAAACTTTGGCGAGCATGTGTTAAATTATCAAAATAACGGGATTAAAGTTGTTGTATAGCTCTCCAAAGTCTGCAGCGCCCCCTATCCATGTTTTAAGAGATACGCTTATCAAATTGGTACTGAAGAAAGTCTAAACAAACAGAATCATTTCGACGCAACAAGCAAGAAAATCTAACCATTTCCCTAGTTTTTATGACGTTTCAAATTTCGGCACCCAAATTTTCGAAAGCGCCTAGCGCCTTACCATCGCGTCAGGGACCCTACATTCCCTATTCAAAAATGTTCGTCTAGGTGTGCTCTATCGATCCTTAAAGTTTGTCACCGACGAGCTGAATCACCCTGTATTGTACTCTACAGTAATAATTTAGAAAAAAGAACCTCTGCAGCCTTTTTAGATGATTTTTTTAAACTGCAGAAACCATCGAAGAGGAGATTATCCACAAATTTCGTCCTCTTTCCGACTTCCTAAAAAAATATACAGTGGACTCTCTCTTATCTGAAGACTCGCGGGACCGACCAAAAATGTTCAGATTACGAGAGTGTTCATTATAGAGGGAGATTGGAAGTGTATTACTACTATTATAGTTTTCGAGCCAGTAATTGATGAAAAAAGGTCGACTCTATGGGGTTTTTATCATATTTTCTTTCTTTTAAGTTTTAGAAGTAAATTAACATCGGTTCTTTTCAGTTAGTTGAGTGCCTCTGTGATATTTACATTTATATTTATACATATTTGTGTATATATAGTACATGCATGTAATATGTATGTATGAATTGGCACTCAGCTAACCGAAAAATAGATTGTAACAAACCTTAATGAATGTCCCATCATTTGAAAAAAGAAATCTGCTAAAATTAAATAGCAAGAATTGTATGAGCCTTTCTTTATTTGCCATTTTCTTAGTAATTGATCAATATAAGAAATCAATCTTTTACAGAGGGCGGCTGACAACAATGTGACAACAGGAGCTCAGAATTTAAATAAAGATTTTATTTGAACTTTTCAAATAAATTGCAACTGCAAATACAAGCTTAAAATGTAGCAGTGATTTTGTCTGTTTATTTCTTAATCGAGTTCGTTGAAGGTTTTTCTTCTTCTGTAACATCTTTAAATTTCCATGATGAGATTTCGAATCCAGCTTGCAACCGTATGTTCAGTATGCAGAGGGGTGAAGTAGAAATGGGGATCAAAAGTAATATTCGTAATAGTAGGGTGTTCAGAAAAGACAGTGTGTTTTTTGTTAAATCTATGGAGTTTCGCTGGGACTGTCGTAATGCAGTCATAATACTGGGTGACCACATTAGAGAGTGTTTAGATAGAGAGAGTCAGCTGTGCATTGCTTTAAGTAATAACTGAAAACTTGTTTAAAATTTACTTAACTTTTATTTTTTATAAGATTATACTTTCTTAATAATTGCAAGGTGTACCTAAACTTTTGGGTAAAACTTTAAGGGGTGGTAGTACACATCAAAACAAACAATATTAAATAGGAAACTCAGGATCCCAAACGTCTTTCGAAGGAGATAGTCGCCATTAAAGTTTGGGGTCCAAAATTTCAAATTATTATAAAAAACGGAAAAATTGATCCAATCGTTTGTGGTTTTCACTAAAACTATTCTTTATGACAGTATTCTCTTGAAAATAAATTATAGAGATGAATTTTAAAAAAAAGGAAAAAAGTTGAAAAGTTTAAAACAAAGGGCAAAAGTTGAAATTTAATCCACCCCTCCCCCCCCCCACCCCTCGAACACAATTTCAATTTTGCGCTACTTAATTACTCCCAACGATTGTGATTTTTGAGTTAAAGATTTAAGTCTAAGCATTTGAAAGCATTTAATGAGATTTTAAAAAAAAATGACGGTTAAAAATAGTACTACGTTACACCAAAGTTTAAGACGCCCACTATCGGCATTAAAAAAAAATTATCTTTAAAATTCATTTTCAAGGAAATACTGATTTACAGAGTAATTTTCGCGAAAATCGCAAACAAATCGACCAATTTTCCGTTTTTTTATATAATTATTAGAAATTTGAGCCTCACCCCCTCCCTCCCTCCTTGAACACAGCTCAGTTAGCACTACTTAACCACTCCCAACGATTCAGATTTTGAGCTCAACATTTACGTTTATGTCTAAGCTTCTAACAAAATTTAATGAGGTGCAAAAAATAACGGTATCGGCATTTTTTGAAATTTATCTTTGTAACTTATTTTCAAGAAAATACTGATTTAAAGAGTAATTTTAGTGAAAACCAAAAATTAAACGACCAATTTTTCCGGATTTTTTTTAATAATCATTTGAATTTTGAACCTCCTCCCCCTTGAACACAGCTCAGTTTGCGATACTTAACCACTCCCACCAATTTGGATTTTGAGCTCAAAATTTAAGTTTATGTCTGAGCTTCTAAAAAAATTTAACGACATACAAAAGATAACGGTAAAATGTAGTTGTTCGCTATTCCAAAGTCTAAAGCGCTCTCTATCCGCATTTTTTGAAATTTATCTTTATAATTTATTTTCAAGAAAATACTGACACAAAGAATAGTTTTGGTGAAAACCGCTAACGAATCGAGTAATTTTTCCGGTTTATATAATCATTTGAAACTTTGGACCCTAAATTTTAATGGCGCCTATCTCCTTCGGAGGACGTTTGGTACCCTTAGTTTCGTATTTAATATTATTTGTCTTGATGTGTACTATCACCCCTTAAAGTTTTGACCAAGAGTTTAGATACACCCTGTATTTAAAACAGAATAATTTTTTTTCAAAGTTTTATATCATATTTTACATTGTCAATCACCTGACGTGGTTTTAACAGAAATTTCAGTGTCAGTCGACGTGGCACTCCACGTATTAAACATTAAAAAAAAAAAAAAAAAAAATAAGTACAGAAGTTGTTTTTAAAAAATGATTTAATGGATAAAGAAAAAAGGCAAAAAGAAAATTAATTTATTTCTATTAATGTTTTTGTTAAAAGCATATTAATCACTTTTGAAACAATCGCTACTGATGTTTTTTGGGAAGCACTATTCCGGCCAAGCAGCGTTGCCAGTTTAGTTTCACTTTTTACTGCGTAATTTGAAATTCGCACCATAACTTTAAAAAAAAGGCAATTTCATTTTATATATTCGCTAAATGTTTGTCATTAAATAATTATTTTGGTACTTTCCGGTATAAAATCAAAAGTTATATATTAAAAAAAAAGACAAAACATGGAAGATAAAATATGGTTATGAAAATAAAATGTGTATCTGATGTATTTGGTTCGTACACCACGATCTTCCAGGATCCGAAGAAAGCGTTAAATACAAATGTTACGTATCTTTGTCATTAGAATCCAAATCTGCAAGCAGGAATGGGAGTTATTATTCAAAATTTCAAAGTTGGAATCCCTCTGATCCCTCAGGGTTCGGATTGGGTTGGGGGGTCAACTTTGATCGAACCAAATGCATATTTTTTTAATACGTTTTTTTTTTCGTTTTTCAATCTATGTATTTCACGAATTCATCGACCGTTTTCCGATTTTTCGTTCACTCTGCATTTTGACATATTTGTTATTTTATCGCTATAATGAATAAATAAATAATTTTTTACACTAACGTCCTGTTATAATCCGAAAAGGTCGTCTCTGTCAACAAATAATCATTTCGTCTAAAGTTTTCCGACACCGCACCATTTACACATTTTTTTAAGGGGGAATGCACCGTGTTTTTTAATAGTTTCCTTTACTTGTGAATTTCCAACAAATATTCTAATTAATAAAAAAAAAAAACAGCTAATAATTTTTATTTATTAATGGTGCCATAAATGAATTACACATGCACCTTTTGATGACGCACATATGGACCACAAGTCCCGAAAGTACTAAGGAATTAAAATATATTTTAAATTAAAAAAATTAAAATACCGATTTCTTTCTATTGATTAATCGTTTCTCTGATTTAGTCGCACCTTATAAGAACAACGTGTGTTTGCCAATCATGATTTGCCAATATCACGTAATTAAATTTATGAAAAACAATTTAAAATTTAAAAGAATGTATTAATTTACTAAAAATTATGATATATCTCAAAGAACTATTGAAAAAATTTCTGCCCTACTTCAATCATGAAAACCTTTAATCCCACACCCACCTGATTTTTTTTCGTACGTGTACTGCAATTTCTAGAACAGGAAAATTTTCTTGTTGAAAATCACTGGTTAAAAAAGGAAAAAATACGAGTTTTTGAAGTATCTTTATTTATTTTATTTAAAAAAAAATTACTGATATTTCAATTGGAAAATAACGAGACCTATAAGTACCCTGAATTTACGATGTCTTGTATCTTTCTATAGTAATAAGAAAAAAAAAATACAGCCTTACAACCCGTATTAGATTTTTTTAAACAGCAGAATCTATTGAAACGCATAATATACACACATCCCGCCCCCCCCCCCCCCGCAAATAATGAAGGTTATCTTTTTTCTATTCAGGAGGGCAGGTGCTTATTTCTACGTTAAAAGTTCGAAATACGCAAGTTTTTAGTTAGAAATGTTTGTCAGGATACAATAAAAATCGGAATAGAAAACTAATATAATATATTTCAATGACATTTTGGAGAGAAAATCACATAAAATACTATAGCATCATCGAAATAATGATCACTGGCGGTTTTCGAGAAACGGTATTCCCTCCTCAATCTCCTCGGACGGGGCGCCCCCCCCCCCCCCCTTTCACGCAGGCCTGAATGTCCGGATGGAGAAAAAGGGGATTTAAAAAGGGATCAAAAATTCCTGATTGAGCTAAAAATAATTTTAAGTAATAGATTTATTTTTACAGCACAGTCACAAATAAGACAAAAACCAAGTGAAAAAAAATGTTTAAATTACTTTAAATGTGTATACTAAAGATCCTATTATTTATACATTTTTTTTTTCCTCTGAATAATTAAAATAAAAATTTGCTTTAATTCTACATGCATTAATTGCATAAATATCCAAAGTTATGAATTATTAAATTTGTCCTTTGGTTTTTGTCAGAATGATTTCGTATTTTAAATGGCTTAAAAAAGGAAATGAAGCGCCAAGTACCTTTAATAAACTATGTATGTTGTCAAGAAAACTTTAATCAATCAGATTTTCATTTCTACAACTTTCTAAAAATTCAGATTTTTCGTTAAAGAAAAAATAAATAAATAAATGAACATTTTTTTCATAGAAAAGCATTGCTGAAGCATCGATCGACAGCCCACCGTCTGCGTGTCGCCCCCTATCGTTGAAAAATCCATGTGGCAAAATTTTAACATTACTTTTCCTTCCTCTGTCTTACTCCGTGATATTCGCAACTGACTGCTATTCTTGCAAAAGACGGGAAATTTTGACGTCAAAAGTTCTGGCCAATCAAGTTCCAAGAAGGCACAAAACGGTTGGGAAAGCCGAAAAAAGTACCTTTCGAAAATGCCCGATTACACCGTGATAAAGGAGGATTTGAAATAAACATTAAATACAAAAGTTGCGTATTTTTGTCTGTAGATTCCGAATCTGCAATAAAAAATGGGGGTTATAATTTAAGATTTCAAAGTTGGACCCCCTTTGACCCCCAGGGGGTCGGTTGCGTGGGACAAATTTAGTATCACTGAGTAGCTTATTTAAAAATATTTAATACGTATATTTTTGTTTTTCAATCTGATCAATATTTCTCGAGTTATTCGACCGTTTCCAGACTTTTCGGACACCCTGTATATATATATATATATATATACATACAACCGATAAGTGGTTTTTGTTTTCAATATTTTGTTATCTTAATTTTTATCCAATTTATATATGAATGTAAAGTTTATACTTGCCACGTGCAAAAATAGGGTTAGTTTGTGCTTTTGTCACTGATACTATTTGCTGCTCGTTACTGTTTTAATATATTATTTTTTAACTTTTTCCACCGTTTATTACTTTGTTCAATAATTTGGTTTTTGTGTGCTGGTAGCCCCAAATACGTATTATTTTGCTACTCATGGCTAATACGTGGATGAAACCGCACACTTCATTTGTAGTTCCAGATCATTCTGACGATTCTGCTTTGGTACTACAAATTTCATTTGTATTCATTTTATTTATTTATTTATTCAGATTTCCTCGTTTCACTATTTTATTTATTTATTTATTTTATTCAATTCAATTCTTATTATTCGTTTTGGTTTATTGTTTTACTTATAAAATCCATTGGTGAATCTTGTCTATTTTTAATGGTATTATATATATATATATATATATATATATATATATATATACAGGGTGATTCATAAAAGATGGGCAGAACTTTAAGGGGTTATAGTACACTTAAAGACAAATAATATTAAATAGGAGACTAAGGGTCCCAGACGTATTCCCAAGGAGATAGGGGGCATTAAAGTTTAGGGTCCGAAATTTCAAATGATTATAAAAAATGGAAAAATTGGCAACATTATCGATTCGTTTGTGGTTTTTGCAAAAAATTTTCTTTATGCCAGTATTTTCTTGAAATAAAATTTTAAAGTTCAATTTCAAAAAATGCCGATAGGGGGCGCTTTAGACTTTGGAGTAACAAACAACTATTTTTTAATGTTATTTTTTGTATTTCTTTAAATGATTTCGAAAGCTTAGGCTTAAACTTAAATTTTGATCTAAAAATCTGAGTCCTAACGAGTAGTTAAGTAGCGTAAACTGAAATTTGAAATTTGAAACCCTTCTCCCCCCAGAACAAAAATCAGTTATTCCCGATCTTTGTGTCGTAGATTAGGCTCTAACTACTGCCGCGTTTTGCTAAAATTATTCTTTATGTCAGTATTTTCTTGAAAATAAATTTTAAAGAAAAGTTTCAAAAAATTCCGATAGAGGGCGCTTTAGACTTTGGAGTAACGAACAACTATTTTATACCGTTTTTTTTGTGTCTCATTAAATGCTTTCTAAAGCTTAGACTTAAACTTAAATTTTCAGCTCAAAATCTGAATCGCTGAGCGTGGTTCAGTAGCGAGGGGAGGGGGTTCAAATTTCAACTTCTGAACATAGTTCAGTATGCACTACTTAACCATGCCCAACGATTCTGTGCTGTGATACGAGGCAAAAATACAACTTTCGTCAAGGACTGCATAGTCGGAATTCACTCATAAAGGCACTGGCACAGTTGGAAACGTCGCTCATGCAAACGTTAAAGATCCATTCCTGACGCTAGTCACCGGGTGAAAAGGAGACAGAAAGTATGCAAATGTCAAATGGGGAAGAAGAAGAACACGTATGCAAAATTTCGACACGATTCAGGCATAAAAACCACTGAACGGTGAGTCAAGTGTACGTCGCTGTAGTAATGAATCGGAAGATGGTGCCCTTCACGAATAAGGAAAAGGCTGAGATGCATTTAATTTACGGAGCGGCAGATGGAAATGGTGCAGAGGCACAACGAATGTACGGAGAGCGATTTCCCAACAGGCGGTTGCCTAACCGCAAAACTTTCGAGCGCTTGCACAGACAGTTGTGTGAGACGGGATCATTTCTCGCTTCCCGGTCGAATGCAGGTCGTGCAAAAAAGGACGAATCAGTAGTTGTTGCAGAAGCCATTCTGGATGTAGTAGCGGCGCAGCCAAGTACAAGTACACGAACAGTGGCTAGGCAGGTGGATACCTCACAGTCCATGACTTGGAGGGTATTGAAGGATGAACATTTGCTCCCGTTTCATGTGCAACGAGTCCAGAAACTGTCTCCAGGGGATTATCCAAATCGTATTAAATTCGCCCGCTGGTTTCTGCAGCAGAACGCGCTAAATCCACATTTTGGACGAACTGTGCTTTTCACCGATGAATGTACCTTTACACGTGAAGGTACATTTAACACACACAATGCACATGCATGGGCGGATGTCAATCCACATGCTACGTATCCACATGCTCATCAGAGACGCTTTTCCATCAATGTTTGGGCAGGAATCCTCGGAGACCACCTGATCGGACCGTACCTTCTTCCTGAACGCCTCAACGGTAAAACATACCTCACATTTCTGCAACATGTGCTGCCAGACCTGTTAAACGTTGTTCCTCCACGCATCCGGCGGGTCATGTGGTTCCAGCACGATGGAGCGCCAGCCCATTACGTACGAGACGTCCGCAACTATCTGGACATCACATTTCCGAACAGATGGATTGGTCGAGGTGGTCCTGTTGCTTGGCCTGCTCGCTCGCCAGATCTTTCACCCCTCGATTTCTTTTTTTGGGGACAATTGAAGGCTCTTATGTATGAGACACCCATTGAATCCCCCGAGGAACTGGTCGCCAGACTTTCCGCCGCTGTAGGGGAAGTGCTCGAAAAGCCTGATGTTTTCGCGAATGTTCGCCGTTCCATTCTTCGCCGTTGTTCTGCGTGCATAACCTCTGGTGGTCACAATTTTGAACATTTATTGTAATTACATGTTAATAAATATGCTTTGGTAACATAATCCTAATTTGTGTCTTTTTACCTCGTATCACAGCACACAATGTGTAGACATGGTAAACTGAACTGTGCTCAGGAGTAGAAATTTCAAACCCCTCTCCCCAGAAACTTAACCACGTCTAACGATTCAGATTTTGGGCTGAAAATTTAAGTCTAAGCTTTAGAAAGCATTTAATGAGACACAAAAAATAACGGTATAAAATAGTTGTTCGTTACTCCAAAGTCTAAAGCCTTCTCTATCGGAATTTTTTGAAACTTTTCTTTAAAATTTATTTTCAAGAAAATACTGACATAAAGAATAATTTTAGCAAAACGCGGCAGTAGTTAGAGCCTAATCTACGACACAAAGATCGGGAATAACTGATTTTTGTTCTGGGGGGAGAAGGGTTTGAAATTTCAAATTTCAGTTTACGCTACTTAACTACTCGTTAGGACTCAGATTTTTAGATCAAAATTTAAGTTTAAGTCTAAGCTTTCGAAATAATTTAAAGAAATACAAAAAATAACGTTAAAAAATAGTTGTTTGTTACTCCAAAGTCTAAAGCGCCCCCTATCGGCATTTTTTGAAATTGAACTTTAAAATTTTATTTCAAGAAAATACTGGCATAAAGAAAATTTTTTGCAAAAACCGCAAACGAATCGACCAATTTTTCCATTTTTTATAATCATTTGAAATTTCGGACCCTAAACTTTAATGCCCCCTATCTCCTTGGGAATACGTCTGCGACCCTTAGTCTCCTATTTAATATTATTTGGTCTTTAAGTGTACTATAACCCCTTAAAGTTCTGCCCATCTTTTATGAATCACCCTGTATATGTATGTGTGTGTGTATATTTGTGAATTTTAATAAAAGCACGTTTTTTTTTAATTTCATTTACTTTATTTTTAGTCTCATTTTAAATTTATCTTATTTTTAGTCTTATAACCCTTTTTTAGTCTTATTTTACATCTATTTTATTCGCAATTTTTTAAACTTATGGCGCTTAATAGAAAATTTAATATTTTAAATTTTCTATCCCCCCCTCTCCCGTGCATATATGTTACAAACAACACTGCGAAATAACAAGAAATTTAATGTATGGAAATATAAAGCACATTAAAAACAGCAGTTGGGAATTCTGGTAGACAAGCTTTGTCTAATGATTTGTAGTATCGGAATGAATGTATAAAGAGTAGTTTCATATATTACAGTTTAAATTCTGTCTGACAAGTCTTCAAAAAAAAAAAAAAAAAAAAAAAAGGCTTAAATGAGCGGAGTTTAAATTAAATTGCATTGAGTTCGATTATGGAGGATTAATGGATTTGGAATTTCGGAAAATCAGCCAGCTATTGTCAAATTGGCTTTAAATATAGCAGTTTATTTTTATCAACAAATTTCGGGATATTTTACAAAGTTAGCCAAAATTTGCCGCTATTGGAAAATTTGCCAAATTAGCCAGATATCATCAAATTGGATTCATATATGGCAGGTTATTTCTTCACAAAGTTGGCCAAAATTTTGCACTATTGTGTAACTCGGTCATTAGTACTTTTCAGCATATACTAATTTTGGTAGCTGATACTGATTTTTCTATAGGCAATCAATCGTTATCAACGTTGCCTCCACCCCTTTTTTTGGACCGAATTATAAAAAATCAGTCTAATTCATGTCTTGCCAGCAGGAATATATGTTGTATAATTTATATTCCAAATTTTAAAATTTTATATCAACAGGAAATGGATGTAATATTAGTCACAAAATTTGACTGCCCCTATAAAAACACACAGAAATGTAAGTTAAAAGAAAGAACGTCATAATACCCACTTTTTACCATTATATTTAATTTCTCTGGATCAAATCTGCCGGAAAAAATATATAATTTACAATACTTATTAAATATCAACAGCATTATAAATTGTCAAATTTTTAAAGTACAAATGTTAAACGGTCATAGCAATCTTTAATTTACATCTTCCCAAAAATTCATCTGCTTGAAAATGTTTTTTCTTTAATAAGGTATAACGAATAATCAAATCTTTTGAGATATTTTTTATATTACTCAAGAACATGTGTTTAATTATCAAATTTGTTATTCAATTTATATTAAAAATTTATGCCTTATGCACCATATTAATTTTGTACGTAAAAAGAATGAATGTGTCCAAAACTTGACTATATGTTTTCATAATTCGTACCGCAGTTCTCTATCTTAAGGTTGTTCAAAACTGCTCTGCTCAGTAAGCATAAAACGTTTTGTTTTGACACATTAATAAATTCCTTTTTTTTTAGAGGAAAAGTATAAAATCTAGGAAGGTCTGTCTATGTAAGTACTTTCGAATCGAACTCATTTTTTCATTAATTAAAATACCTACCGAATTATGAGATATTTTGATCCCCTGATCACGCGATTTTTTACTTTTCTTTGACTAGTTTTTCTGCTTTTGTTGGAAAATGCAGTTCATAACGTCTTTTTGGCGGTTTGTTCTAAAATATTTATTGCGTTTGCACAAAAACAGAAAAATGAGGACGATTAGATAGTTTCTGAATAACACCTGTTAGTTTTATAAATTTCAAAACAAAAATGAACAAAAATTTATATCATAAAGTTGCCCGTTTTGATTTAAGAACACCCTTAAAGAAACAGAATTTTTTTTTTTTTTTTTCGAAGCTTTAAGGGGATCAACTTTTGAAATCGTTGACCCACTAAAAAGAATATATTATAACGCAAATAAAATATTGGGTGGGCTCAAAATCTTTTGAGTAAAATAACATGTAAAATCCCTTCCCGCCGTTCCTAGTGTGTGTGCACAGCTAGAAGTGTGTGTGTGTAGGGGGGGGGGGGGAGAGCGAATGGCTAAAGCGGATAATTTGAAGTCAAATGGTGGTTTTTATAAGTAAAATATAAAATTTTTATGATTTAATTTAATTTTATTATCATAAATTCTCCCTTATAAATACATTATTATTTATTATAAAATGCATAAAAATTGCTAACTGTTGACAAAGCAAGAAAATAAACTTCCAGAAAAAACTAGATGTTAATTACTAATGTCATTTATCGATTCAATAGATTAAAACAGATGGCAAAATCTTCAGTAGGTCTGTTTTTAAGAAAAATTTTAATTATATATCCAGAATGATGAGATTTCTTTCTTTTTGCACACCAGTATTTTGTAAGAGAAAATCTTATTTGATTCAATCAGAACATTTTTGCGATTTAAGAAAAGAGAATTTTTTCTAATAAAATACTAGTGTGTAAAAAACAAAGAAATCTCATCCCTACGTCCACTAAAAAAACTGTCAGTGTTCCTGTAAGTCTAATTGATGTTCTAATAATTTGAAAACGTCAATAAGACCAAAAATTTTTTAGAGCTTACATTTAATTTTATTTAGATTTTTTTAGATTAAATAAATGAATAATGAAATAAATCGGTCGAAATTGGGCAAGCGGAGAGATCAGATTATTGGGTAGGCTCGCACTTCATGGGCCGATATAAGTTGGCGTCATTGGATACAGGTATATAAGGGGCTACTTCAATCAAATGAAAAGACCCATTCACTAATGCTAATCCTATGGAAGAAATTTATACAGATATCTCGGTTGCATTTCAATATTTTTAAATGATTTTTTGGCTTTGGATATCTGAGATCGATCTGTATGCATGCCGTTAGTTACTTTTTTCATTTTGTTTACAATTATTTTTTACGCGGACGCTTTCATTTTCAGAACCGGTTTGGAAAACGAAAGCAACGCCATAAAAAAATATCTGCAACCAAAATCGAAAAACTAAAAAATGACCTCCATTCAGATCAATCTGAGTTATCCAATGCAAAGAGAATCATCTAAAAATATTAAATTGCAACCGAGATATCTTTATAAATTTCTCCCATGGGATTAGCATCAGCGAACGGGTCTTTTCATTTGAGTGAAGTATAAATAAGCCTCACGTGTAGCACATTTTGTCCGCTTCTCATGAAATAGTTCAAATTTTCAGTTACCCGGTATAAGATGTAGATATAGAAAATAACCTTGGCTCTTGGCGTTATCGTGTCTAAATCAACAATATTGATACTTCAAAAAAATTTATTTTAAAAAAAATGCCAAAACAAATTTTATGAGTATATTTATTGTGTATTTGACTGTGTTAGTATTTCAGAATTATCTGAAAATAGTTATTGATACTCTGCCTGTAAAACTTGCTTTTTCGCAATAAGAATATTATTGCAGGAAAAAAATCGATACCTGCATTTTTTTTTTTTTTTTTTTTTTTTTTTTTTTTTTTTTTTTTTTTAGCTCAGTAGTTCATCAGCGTATATGAGCCGCTGCGGCACGAAAAATCACAATCGATATATAAATGAATACACATACATATATACAGGGTATCCACTCTCTCACTGATGTCCAGGCTAATTTCTAAATCGTTAATCATAAACATATATTTCCGATCGCAAAAATGTTTTAAATGAGTCAAAGAAGTATTTTAAAAGCAATTTGGATGAATAAAAACATTTCTTATAAATTTACGAAATATAATTTTTTATGCTGTTCGTTGGTCCTAAAAGTGATACTTAGCAAAGCATTCCTATTACTTAAAATAATAATAATAATAATAATAAAACAAAGTTCCATTCATTTACTACTATAATTGACCGAGTTTTGAAACTTTGTAATGAATGATTTATACTACTTTTCTGTGTCTGAACAGAGACGAGTTTGGCCATGCTTTGAGGAGTCGTATACAAAATGCTTAAAATATTAGATGATGTTTTTTCACGTGCATCTGCGTTTTAAAATAAATCATACACACACGATTACGATTAAGTTAACTTTTATTAGTTAAACTACAGATTGGTTAAAATAAATGTATTTTAACACATGTGCTATTTTGTAAGTATTTGAGGATGTTTCTTTTATGATATTTTTACAAAAATTATATATATATGTGACGATTTAAGGAGAACTCGAATTATTTCCACTGGTTAAAAAGAAACACACAGTCATGGCAAGCGAGGGAAAAAACAAAATAAATAAATAAATGTAGAAGATCAAATAATTAGTCATGGGCTGCTGTAAATTCATTTATTAAATTCGTAATAATGAGGAAGGAAAAGCTCCTTTTGCAAAAATTCCATCATTATTTCAGCGAGCTGTCCTCATCGAAGAAGCAACCCAAGAAATCTTCTTTTTCATCTCGAGACTTCCACCTTTTTAAACTAAAAAGAAAGTTCTGGAACATTCTGTAGCCTCAAACCATCATTCTTTTATGTAAACAGAATTCTTGTCCAGCTACGAGATTATTTTCCACAAACGATAAATTTATTAAAAAAAAAAATATTATTTAACCAATTTATAATTGACTCAGAATTTTAAATATCTTAGGCAGACGATTTTCATAAATGATTAATTTTAAGAGAAAAAGAAAAGAAATGAATTTATTAATATGCACACATCAAAGGTGACGTAGGAAAAATAAATAAATAGATAAAATAAAATAATGATATTTTTTGAAAGGTATGGTTTTGGAATAAATTTAATAAGACTTTCTTAAAAAGGGTTGATAAAAACATAGAAGAAATCAGTTTTATTTGGAATATTAAGAAATAAAGTTTTAATTAAGAATATTTTTAATTTAGAGCCATCTTTTTAAATTTACGCATATTGGAATAATGTTTTTTAAGGCAAATTAAGAATTTATATCGTCTGCATAAGGATTAACAGATTAGATTTAGAAACAAGATTTTAATTTAATAATTTGAAGTAAGTACGGAATATTATTATAAGAAAATTAAGATAGTATAAAGGTTAGTTTTGGCGAAAAAATTTTAAATTTGTAATATATATATATATATATATAAATTGTATAAGATATTATTTCACTTGCAACGATCGTTAGTGTGGTTTTCCTGTTCAAAAATGATACTCAAACTTTAAATTACTTTAAAATATCCGAAAAAGGTTAAATTTTACATACTGACGTAAATACGATGACAATTTTTTATTTTACATTTAATAAATTTATTATTATACGTTTATTATTTACTATTTATTATTATACGTTTTACCGAGTTTCGTCAAATATTATTTCTTTAAAAATATCCTATTTCATATATGTCTGTGTTCTTTGATAACTACTAAAGATTCTTAATATAGTAATTAAAAATTGTATTAATTCATCACATAAATATACAATTTTAATTGTTTTGTAAAATATTTCATTTACATTTTATCGGTAAAAACAGGGCTTCATACTGGTACAATAAAAATGAAAATAACATATTTATATAATATATTTTAAAACACATTCTTCATAAAACACCTATGTCAAAAAGTTCATAATGATTACTCTTAAAGAAATCTAAAGTTCATTTTAAGAAATGTCTATGTTCTTTAAAAATACAAGAATTTAAGAAAATCCACATTATACCTTGATTGTTAAGAGCTATTATTTTGAAATTTAGACAAAAAAAATGATATTTTGATAGTTGTATCTTTTAATTGGCTTGATTTTTTTTTATGTTTAAGTAGGTGGTAGTTAATAAATATTGTGCATTTCTGAAGCCCTGGAAATCTTTTCTTTTTTCCTGTAGAAAATGTCTAAGTTCAAAGTTGTAAATGTTATTTTTCATGGAAAATGAGTATCTAGTATGTTTGGAATGCTTGGAAAGATACAACATCCCAAAATTATTTTGTCATAAGCTATTATTATAACAGTGCCTTCTTAGTAAACTTTATTTGTTTCTGAGGCATTGTTACTTTGCATTGTTACTTTGCATTGTTATGTTGCCACAAAATGCAATCAAAATGACGTTTTCGTTAATTTTCCGCACTTATTATCTTATTTAAGAAATAGTACCTCCATTGTTTTCTTATAGAATATGAAAGCGTATTACTAGGACAAATTAAATAATACAGAACTGTACCAATATATTGTTGATGTTAGCAGATATAATCTCTTAAATAGTCAAAAGTTTCAAAATATGCAACGTTTCAATTACTCTTATCTGAAAAAAGTATCACAGTTGAATAAAACAAAATATATCATGTAGTAGTTAAACATATGTACAAAAACATGGAAAAAAAGAAGAAGTGTCTCATGATATTTTTAGGGGAAAAAAGTGAAAAAATTACAAAAAAAGCAATGACAGTGTTCAAACTTTTCCCCTATCAGAAAATGAAAGATCCAATTTATCTTTCGAAAGGGGAAAGAAAAAAAGAGATATTCCATTTTCGCAGAGGAGAAAAACATAGGAAGAGGAAAGAAAATGGGATCTTTCATTTTCCAATTGGAAATAAGTGTGATCATCGACACTGATTGTTTCTAAATTTTGTCATATTTTTTTCTCAAAAATATGATGTATTCAACTTTTTCTTTTTACTCCAAAGAGAATATTTCTGAAGTCTTTTTTCTATTTAAAATTTCATGGGCTGAAAACAAAACAGAATAAAAATTGAAAATATTTATTTTATTTTTATTATATTTTTAAATCTTAATACTCATTTTTTTGTAGATTATTAATGAAAAGGATATTCTCAAATAATTCATGATTATATCACTTATTAAAGATCTCTAGCTAAATAAATCTGAAAATCCAGAGAAAGACAATTGTTATGTCTCGCTTCGTCCTTCTTTGCGAGAGCCTCTGTATGCTAACGAAAAAAAAAAAAAAAAAACATATCCATTCAATGATAAAAAGCACTACCTATGTATAAGTAATTCGTTTATTTATCGATTTATTTACCTTCCACAGTGTTTTAAAATTAAAACATCAAATAGAATGCTTGTTTATTAATATTTTATCAGATTTTTTTAATATAAAAGTTACTATTCATAATTTTAAAATAATAAAATATATGTACATTAATATTTGAGTAACTTTTTGCAGTTTAAACGATGTATTAACAATAAAATATTTGCAGTAATTTGTCAGATTTATATATATAAAACAAACATACAAAACGACATTTTCCAAATATTTTTGAAATGCTTTTCTGTTTATGATTTTCGAATATAGATGGCACTAGACATCACGAAGCTATTAAAAGAATTCAATGGTCTTATTTTGTATAGCAACAATACCAAATAGGTTTGATACGCCAAGAAAAGATTTACAGAGAATATTATTTTAATTGTTTTAATGCTAATATGTCTTCAATTCAGATACTTTTATCCGGGAGGGATTTAAGCGGCTCCAAAATTGAGAAGGGAGAGGGGCAGGGCGGGGGCGCTGATTAAGGTCCCACTGATTAAGGTCCCGGTACGTCATTTTGACGTCACAAGAGACCGGGATATAAATCCAGTGCTTGAGCATTTCACTTTTCACGAAACCCTGATTAACGTCCCACTGATATACATCCCGCTATCAGACCGGGACCTAAATCCAGTCACAGAGAATTTTACTTTCGTCGAGACCCTGATTAAGGTCCCACTGATTAAGATCCCGCTATACGTCATTTTGACGTCACAAGAAACCGGGATATAAATCCAGTACTTGAGCATTTCACTTTTCACGAAACCCTGATTAACGTCCCACTGATATACATCCCGCTATCAGACCGGGACCTAAATCCAGTCACAGAGAATTTTACTTTCGTCGAGACCCTGATTAAGGTCCCACTGATTAAGATCCCGCTATACGTCATTTTGCTGACTTCAGAGTAGATGGGACTTAAATCAGGGGGACTTAAATCCAGTGCTAAAGCATTTTACTTTCGACGAAATCCTGATTAACATCCCTATGATATATATCCCGGTACGCCATTTTGATGACGTCACAGTAGATTGAAACTTAAATCAGTGCTAGGAACACATTTGTTTTTTCGCAAGAATTCCTAATTTACGACCTCATGATATATGCTCCCACATGCCATTTTTATTTCAAAACAAATGGGATTCATGTAGGATAGGTCACTAAATGTCTGTACATATTATCATTATTATTATTAATATAAAGTATTACTATTATTATTATTATTATTTTATTTTCTCTACCTCGTGATGTTGCATTATTTAGAATTTTATTCCAAACATGTAATTTATTTTATAAATGGACAATTTTTTCCAAATCATTTCTTTAAGGCAGAGAAGTCAAAGGATACGCATTAATCTGAAAAGTTGTGATTTCGATTTAAAGCTATTGTGCTGAACTATATTACTGAGCTATTAATATTGCGCAAAATCAATTTGAATATACTCATATGATTTCATTAAATATTTTAGACACATATTTTAATGATTAAAAAAAGACGAAAACAGATTTTGCATTTGCTAAATTATGAAAAATATTTATATATAAGATAGGATACTATAAGATTTTTGGTAAAGTTAAAATTTAATAATAATTAAAAGTAAAACTTTGAAATCTTTAAACTGTTTAAAGATTTCCTATCCCGTTGTGAAAGTTTAAGCTAAAAAAATTCATATTGTATTATGAAAATTGGTTAATAATAATTATTGTAAATTGCAATGTATTTGGGATGTTCAATATTGCTTTGGAAACATCACTAAAAGAACTGTTTACACTCTGATTCGTAATAAAAAGTTATTTGCCATTTATTTGTCAGATTGAATCTTCATTCGCATTCTGAATGCCTGAATTTTAATAAAAAATACTTCTGTAATAACGAATTTTAGCCAGATAAGCTACAAATAAAACTATTTTTTATTACGGTTGTTCGAAATCGAAAAGTGCCGATTTCTTAGAATTTATTTTTGAATTTCTCATATATTTCTCATATTTTTGAATATTCTCAAATGCATGAGATTCGTCGTTATGATGCAACAATTACTTATGATTCAAGATTAGAAAAAAGAAAAATATATTCGATCCCAAATCACTTGAATATCCTTCAGTTCTGTATTACCGCGGTTTTTTTTTTTTTTTTTTTTTTTTTTTTTTTTTTTTTTTTTTTACCAGGACAAGTGATATGAATTTGATTTGAAGGCTCAATGAAGAGCTAACATTTTTATAAACTGTTATATTTTACGTGCATTTTGAGGAGGTACTTTACAATTAAATTATTATGTAATATTAAATACTAAAATAAGTTAAAGAAGGATGTGTGCATAGTGAAAAACTGTATAAGCTGAAAATTTCATGGTTTGGGTGAAAAGAATAGTATACAGTCATGGGAAATGAAAACAAAAAGTAAACACACCTACTTACGCTTCAATAAATTATCGTAGAAGAAAGTTATTGGTACCAAAGGATTGGAAATAAAGTCTACTTTTAAATCATGCATATAAAATTTGCTTAGGTGGGTGGGCATCTATATATTAAAATGAACAGAAACTTTATTTTTTTTTCAATGGCAATAACCAAATTTAACAACATATTTTAAATCTTTGGCTCAATTTATGCCTAGAAAAAAAATGTATATTTTACTCAATTTAACGAAACATTTGGGATGGTAATAGTCGAATCCTATTAAGCCACTGAAAGGGTCTTATTGGTAAAAAAATAATATGCATTAATAGAAGAGATATATTTATTCTGTAGCATTTAATAATCGAGTACAGAACTTTAATTTAAATACAATCTATAAATTACGCTCGTTTTAAAATAATTAATTTCTCGGAAAATAATTGTACGGAATTTATAAAAATTTGAATTTAGGATAATCGAAGGGAGTAAAATCTATTTATGGCGGCAAACTTGTGCATTGGTATTGAATTAAAGAATTTTGTGTGAAAATGACTTCCTAAGCGATTTTTACATACATCATTCAAAAGTAGATTTTATTTATAATCTTTTGGTAACAGCAACTTTCTTCTAAAATAATACATTGCACGGTTGATAGGGGATGTTTACTTTTTTTTCCCCATGATTGTGCGTCGAAGGTTGAAAATATCTCAAACTTTATGAGAAGTATTTTTACCGATTTTTGGAGCGAAATATTATTATTGTGATTTGCATCTGCATGTGTTTGTGAAGATTTCTATAGTACATATTTACTTTTGGATTTTCCCTGTTTCGCAAATTCGCATTTACATCTATAACTCTTTCAACCATAAACAAAATGGAGTGATAACTGAATGTTCTGTATAATAGTTCTATATTTCTAAATTTACTATTACGATAAAATATATTAACAGGTTATGCATCTTCACAAATCTTCTATGCAAAAAGAAAAAAAAATCTGCAATTAAAATTGAAAAATTAAACTCTATCCCGGTTATAATTCAATCTCAGCTATTCTAAGCAAGATTAAAAAAGTCATTTAAAACTATTAATATGCATGTGAGAAAAAAAAAAAAAAAGTAAAACCCGTTCCCATACATTTAACATTAGCGTTCCAATTTCTTCAGGTGACTGCTCAAGCTAATGTTAATCATATGGATTGTTGTTAACGTATTTCTTACTAGGATTTTAATTATTATTTTTCATAGATATTTTTTCCCTTTTTTGTATAAAATACTTGCGGTCGGTAAAATTTATTGTGTGTGAGGAGCGGGGGGAGGGGGGAGCCTTGATCCATGTTTACTCCTGGCATAAAAAAGATTTCGAACAAAAGATTTCAACAATTTATCGCTTTAACATTTAACATACCTACAGTTTTTAATGATTATTTTCTGTTAACAATTATTTTTCTCAATGTGGCCTAGCAAGTGCCACCAGAGCCGTAACCCGCGAGTCAAGCCAGGGGGGGGCTCTGAAATTTTTCTGGGGGCTAACATATTTTAACAATCCATATCTTCAGAAAACTAAATATAGCAAAAACTGATAAAATGGAACTGTCTATAGCGGAACCTGTCTAAAATGAAACCTCTGTATAACGGAACTTTTCAACAAGGAAACAATTAGATACAAAATACTTCATGATCATCGGGAAATAAATGTATATATATATATGTATATATATTATTTTTTATTAAAAATAAAAACTTTTTCAAAAACTATTGCAAATAAAAAAAATATTTTTACATAATAATTAATAAGAAATTAAGAGCATGCCTATTTACCATGCGTATTATATTTATGTACGTTAATTTGACTTTTTGGTGTCTATGCAAGTGAAGCTAAGTTCAATATAAGTATCCAACATATACCCATCCAATTATCTATGAGATTTTTTACGATTTAATATTTAGTTTAAAAAATTTAATTTTACCATTTTTGTAGCATTTTTTCTCATGTTATAAATGTTTATTTTTAAGTAAGATTAGCAACTATAGCTATGGTTAATATCAAATAGTGTGTTTAGATTGGCCATTATGGAAAAAAAAAATACATAGATTTTAAAATATGAGATTCTATGTCAGAGTTGATAATATATAATATAAATATTGCAATAGTTTTTGCAGTCGGTTTTATTTTTTAGTAAAAGAATATACATACATATATATTTCATTTTTAGTTTTAAAAGTTAACAGTTTTTGCATGATTGTTTTGGTTTAAATTACAGACTTAATGAAACTGAATTTATTATTCTTATTTTAATTTCATATGTTAAATATTTTTAACTCACAGTAAGTCGTGGTATATTTAATTTTATTAATATTTAGTTTTCTGCTGAATTATTAGATCACTTTAAAGTCACGGCTGTTCTAAATACGATTTAATTTAGTGATGATATAAGTTTCTCTTTAAAACTAATCTTGCCTGACCTTATTTTATTAAAAACAGGATTTATAAAACCAACTACTTAACAATTCACAATAATTAAATTTACAATTCTGTGTATAATTATATAGTTTCAAACATGAATCATTATTTCAAATATATATTAATTTAATATTTTTGAAACATAACTTGACTTTGCCCCTTAGAGACAGGAGCCTTTAAAAAAAATTTTTAATGTTTTGTCACCGGTTTTTAAAAAACAAATTTGTGCCTTATGAAATAGTGAAAGTGCTCGGATTTAATAAGGCAAATTTTACTGGTGGATATAAACAAGGATTCTGAGCACTTTTTGGCGTCATATACATGGGTCGCTCGTCCCCAAGGAATTAATAACAGTTTTGTTAAAAAAAAAAAAAAAAAAAAAAAAAAAAAAAAAAAAAGATTGTGATTGTGATTTTAATTTTATATTATTCAATGCTGTTTTTTTGCCGCATACGTTTTACTTGTTTTTCCTAAAATTTGTCCAACGTCATGTAAAAACAAATCAAAGTAAAGCACACTGACATAAACACCGATTTTCGAAATATGTGAACTAGAGGTCTGCACGGGCCGAAATTTCCAGGCCCGAGCCCGGGCCGGCCCGAACGAAAAAAATATTGTCCCGGTCCGGCCCGGCCAGAAAGTTAAAATTTCGGCCCGAGCTCGGCCCGGTCCGGAAAAAAAGTTAAAAAATCGGCCTGAACCCAGCCCGGCTCGGGTGATTTTCTATAGAACATTGATCTTTACTCTAACGGAAGAGTTCAGACCACAAAAATTTATCTTAGTCTTTTTTTTTTTCTTTCACATTTATAATCTCTATTTATGCTGAAGTGTCATAGGCTGCGATATTTACGTTTTTAATGAACCTTTGTTTGTTGTATGTAAATGTTTCAGTTATCATTAGTATTATTAATACATTTAAAAAATTTCTAAAAATGTAAAATCTTCTAAGACATTGAAAAGAAAAAAATATGTTTCCTTCTTAACAGATGTAAATCTTTAATGTATTTTTTTTCTCGCGTATTGTTGTATTCATTTTGCATGAATGAACATTTTAAAAGAAATTTGCATTTTTCAGTTTAAACTAGAATTCCATTATAATAATGTTTTTTTTTTTTTTCTTATGAGTTTAATCCGGTTAATTCTATTTTAAGACGCCTAGTGATCTACGATTCTTTAAAAAGAAAAAAATCAAATGTTTAATTGTAGAATAATGACGACTTAAAAGTATATGCCTATTTTGCAAAAATTTTTGGACCAAGCCAAACTTTACTAATTTATGAACAGATTTTTCCACGTCAAAAAAGTATTTTCATACGGGAAAATTCAACAGGAACTGATTATTTTGGTCCGTGAAGACTAGGAAGAACGAAATCAGTCTCGGCTTCGTACGGAAAAAATAAGTTAGGCTCGGCCCGGCCCGATACTCCAGGAAAAAAAATGAAGGCCCGAGTCCGGCCCTAAAAGATTAGTGACTAGGCCCGGCCGGCCCGGCCCGAATCTTCAGAAGCAAGGCCCGAGCCCGGCCCGAATGCTGTTAATGGAAATCGGCCCGAACCCGGCCCGTGCAGATCTCTAAAGTGAACAACTTTCATTAAATGTAAAATGACTGTTTATTATTAAGTGTTTTACCATTTCAATTGATCTTAAAAAATATTTTTCTTTCACCCAATAACGAGAATATTCATGATGCATCCAAGAAATGATTTTCTTACCATTTGTTAAAAATTTCATCTTCTCACATACAGACGCCTAAGAATTGAATACTGTTTCCCGTTTTCTTATAAATGCCATATACATAGCTGCCAACTTTTACGCATTTTTCCTACCAAAAAAATTTCATAATAAATATTTTCTTATTTAATCTTCGAAATCTTATGATTGAACAAATAGAAAATTTCTGTAAAATTTTAGTGGTAGCAAAAATGCGTAAACGTTGGCAGCTATGACCATATATCACGAGTTATAATCATTTACTACACGACGTCGAGCATTTTGTCATTAAATGCCATAAAAATCAACCGATGTCAAATCTGCCATCATTTTTTGACAGATAATTTTTCTGCTACAGAAAAATGTAAAATGCTGTTTGATTTCTTATAGTCTAAATACCTGCAAATATCTTTATAAATAAAATTATTTCACGATTATGCCGAAAAGTGACTTTTTTAGATTGGAAAAAAAGCTTATAAAACACAATCACAGCTTTATTTTTTGAGACTGAATAACCAAAATCCAAAATATCTGCTAATTTTATGCCTTTATAAATAAAACTTATGCTGCAAATGTGTTAAAATGTAGCGGATTTACACTACAAAATAAATTTAATGTACCATACACCAAATAATTGAAGATATTTTTGTTGTAATCTTATAATAAACTTAACCTTAATCATGCTTTTTTGCTTAATATGTTTAAAGTTATATGACAAATTGGAAAAAAGAAGTTTTCATTGAACACACACACACACAAAAAAAAATAAATAATAAAAAAGATGAAAATTCAAAAGCAAAACAAATGAAAATACCCTTTTCCTACTTTCTTAATATATCCTTTCCAACCCCCATAACATGAAACAATTACGGGCTTTCAATTATTTATTTTTTTATCCCACGTGTATAAATTGACATTTTTTATTTTTCTAATTTTCAAACATTCTAGTTTCCAAGTGATATTTCATCGTTAACTAAATCTACTAAAAATTACGTATTGTCAACAAGCAAACCATTAAAATTTAGAAACAGGTTTTTAATGTTTAAGTCAAGACATTGACCATTGCTTTACTAAGTATCGATCAACTTGAACAACATGTGTCCACTTCCATTCATCCTGTATAAGACCGTTGCTTTGTAAATATAACGATGTACTAACACATGTGGTGACCAGTTAGTGCATCTGGACTTAATTTTTTTCAGGAGAAAGAAATGTTCCTTTAAAATATGTTTCGAGAATTGCAATTTACCGCTAGCAAGATAACAGGAAACAACTAATCTAATAGGGTTCCGGATACAAATTTTTTGGCGTATTCCCATTTTATTCAAAACAGTAAACACTCTAAAAAATTTCTTGCATTTTTTTTAAGGAAAGCTAAAATATGTATTTTGTTTAAAAAAAAAAATAGAAAGTAAAGAAATCGTTAGAGGAGGCTCTAGAGGACGATAGGAGGGGCTCGCCCCCTTCCTGCCCCCCGTCTGGTTACGGGCCTGAGTGCCACTTGTTAAAGATAGAAAAAACATTTTCGAATGTCATACTTAGCGTGTCATACACTTTAGCTTGTACTAAGTAATACAATCTTTCCTGGAATTTTATCTTTGTCACATGTGCAAAAAACATGTGCTCGGAAATATGTTGCTAATTTAATGTCGGTGTAATCTTTTATTTCGGTTTTCAAAGGATTTAAGCATTAGAAATAAATCAATTTTGTTGCTTTATTAGAAGCAGAAGTTTAGTATAGCCTCAAAATTAACAAAGAAATAAAAGCTGTAGCTTATTTTTCTCTATTCTAAAAAAAGTAACTATTAATGCTGCCGTTCGTATTTTTTCCCCGCTTATTTTTAAAAAACTATTAGATAGAAAATTGTGAAAATCGGTATAAGATTGGTAGAGAAAAATTCAATAAATTCGCTGAAGCTGATTTATTAGCTGATATTAAGCTGAGAATTATTTTAAGCGCTTCTTAAATTTGAAATTAGTCAAGGTAGTTGCATTAAAAAAAGGTTTCTGGGATCAAAAATTACGTATAACAATTTAATAATCTTTCACAGACCTGACAAGTTTGCGGTGTGGAAATATTTTTTTAATTTGACTAATTTTATTTTACTTTTTACTTTTTAAAATTTTTTATTTAAATATTCATTAATTGATTAGAAAATTATTCTTTATAGTTAAAAAGTTTTTTTTTTACTATTGTTGCCAAATGTAACAAATCGGAATTTGTATGTCAAACGTAGAAAATTTGTTGATGCACTAGTTCGTACTATAACTAGTTTTATAAATATTCAGATCTTGATGCAATAAGCT
This sequence comes from Maratus speculifer, assembly GCA_964019185.1. NCBI lineage: Eukaryota > Metazoa > Arthropoda > Arachnida > Araneae > Salticidae > Maratus > Maratus speculifer. The sequence goes on along the minus strand of OZ025292.1, from coordinate 449,381,635 downwards.
GTTGAATTCTTATGAAAAAATCCACGAACAAGAAATGTATTACGATTATATATGTATTGAATTCATCAATACAAAAATAATAGGACTCCATTTAAAAAAAGTTATCACCATGGAAATTTAGAATCATTGTCATTGGGAATCTTTCAATTAATTACGTATGATAGGACTTAACAGAAGGAAGAAACTTTATTAAGATCTTTTCAAGTTTTCATTCGATTTTCATAAACTTTTACACGAATCAACAAATAGCTGCTGCTCTAAATTACATTTTAAACATATTGTTTGGGTTTTTAAAAACTATTATATGTGAACAGGCGAGCAAACAGACTGTGGATCATATGACGCCTTTAGCGACTATAGGTGCTACATAATTATATAATTACGAACGCACTTAAGGGTGTATTCTAATCTAAACTGCTTATTTTCTGATTTAGTTTTAAATTCAGTTTTGCTCTCAAACGCATCCAACTGCAAATTTCCTTATTTAGAGACTACACAATGTGACATGCTCTCAATTTATTGATAAATGTGGAAAGTATTGCAAAAAATGCTGCCAAAATTGGCATTTTGAACCCAATTTTCGGAAGCTGGAGGAAAAAAAATGGTCATACTGAGAAAATAATTGTTTATAAATCAAATTCTAATGAATTGAGCTAAAAATGAAAGCACACTGCCTTTTATACATCTCTTCTATAATTAATTCAAGAAATTTTATGATTTTACTTTTAAAAATGAGTCTGAAAATGTCCCAGTAAATTTCGATCTGTTGAGATTGGAAAACTATTTTTTCGAATATACCATTAAATTTTACAATTCCAATACCACTTGACAAGTTACTTATTTTTTGTTTAAGAATAATAGCACAAATGATAGTGTTGCTCTTCAATTATATAAAAAAAAAATTACGAGTGAATATTAAAATAAAAAAAGCTATAAAGCTATAGTTGAATTATTGTGTGCTATAAGACTTATAGTATAGAGAAATTTAATCAAATTTAAAATGATAGTTTAAAACGCATTGTTTAAAAAAATTTTTTTTTTCTGTTGTCTTTATGAAATTCCGAGAAGCCGCAACATTGTTTATCTATCCATTTTAGGCGAGCTGAATTTTAAATATTTAATTGATCTTATTTAATCCTCCACGAAAACAGCCGTTCTCTGTCGTGTCCATTTCTCTTACAAATGAAATGACGTGTTAAAGCTATTTATTTTAGATTTTTTTCATTATGTGCTTTTTAGACCGGTGTATTTTAAATGAAATGAGTGAAATGTTTACGTTTTAAATAAAATGAATGTGATAAGAATCATGGCTATCAGAACAATATTTATCGATTCATCACATGCGCACGAATAACATAAAAATACTGCTTTACCTTGCAATTGTTACAGCAGACTATCACTAAAATAGTTTATAAAATACATTGGTGTCCCCTCTCCAGAGAAAGACCGTTCCTAGGACTGAAAATAATGACAGAAATTTAAAATATCATGATAATATTTAGTATATATTTAAACTAAAATATTGTGATAATGAGAGATGTATTTACTGCTAGCTGTAACCACTGATCATGATTGGAAAGTAGGTGTTTTTTTTTTTTTATAATATGCATTGTATAATAGGTTTATGTTACCAAGCGTGGTTTAACAAATACTTAACTTTAAAAGGTTTTTTATATTGGTTTTATCTCTTTAAAGAAGTCCCATTCCATACTCGAGTCTACAGCAAATGGGCTAAATTTGAACAAAGTTTTTTCGATTATCTTACGGCATTTTCTGGTTATACCAGCATTCTGCCAAAATGCATGCTAACGTTCTATTCATTACAATCCTGAATGTACAAAGTACTTTTTTCTCTCTCTCTTGTAATTACGTCAATGATTCTCTATTTATTCAAAGCTAATCTATTTTTTTTTCTTTTTTTAAGAAATATTATTTAATCGTAACCTTGCAAAACTTAGCGAATATTTTAGCAATCTGTATAATTTGGTGAAATTGGTCGACAGAATAATTAAATAGTACTGGAAAAGCTCATATACTATATGAGCGAAGGCATGGGTTAAAGCTAGTGTATTATATAAATAAAAATATATAAATGTAATACAAAATATAATAAAACTTTAATATGTAATTTTATAATAATAATAATTTTTATTATATAATGTATAAATTATTCTATGTAGTTAAAATTATTATTAATCAAATTATATATAATCTAAAAAAAATAAACACTATAAGAGATAGATTCGGAGTTTGTTGACACTCCCTCCATCCTCCAGAAGAAGAAGAAGAAGGGAAACTGAATTAAAAAAAATACATTTAAATACCTAGTGTTTATATTTTAATTCTCCATATCTTCTAAATTTTTTTTCATTGAGGCAATGACACATTTTGAAATAATTTTTAAAGCTCCCCCCCCCCCCCCCACACACACACACTCAATCTCAGTCACGAGAGAGCAAAGAAGGTTCAATTTTCAAAAAATCAGCTCAATCTAGAATTTATTTTCTAAGATTAACAATGTACGAGGGTGTTTCAATAAGTATTTTCCCTAGTATAATATGAAGTGTTTTATTTCGATGGTTGATGTGAAATATTCAAACCCATTTTTTTAAATGTCTATATGCTAGATTTCAGAACCGTAGCTGCTATATTCACGTAGTTTTGGATTGAGCGGTAAAAAAAAGGGGGGGGGGTGAAAGGCTGGTTTGGAGCTTATAGGAATAGCTTTCTGACAGTGGATCAGACGTGGCTACTGTTGTTCGAATGCGAGTATAAATACATAAAATGCGAGATATAAATATATAAACAACTTGCCAACGAAAAAATTGAAATGTTAATGTTAAACTTATTAGAACATCCTTCTTAAATACTAACTTTTATTTTAATAGCTTTTTTTTTTTTTTCTCATTTCTTTGCTTAGAATAATTGAAGTTGAATTCTAACTGGGTATTTCAGCTTACATTTTCGATTTTGATTGCTGATATTTATATAAATTTAATTTCACTTTTAGTACTGGTTTCAAAAGAAAATACATTGCAACGAAAAAAATCGAGCTCAGCTTTGCTCAGAAAAAAAGTAAAACATATTAAAATGAAAACAAAAATTAAAAAAAAAGAAAAAAGAAAAGAAAAAACTTCTCTAGGTTTAACATTAGTTTGCTATTTTTATTCTTATTTTTTGGTATTTCATTTACATGTGTACTTTTGTATTAAACGAAAAAAATGTCATCATTTTGCCCTTCGCCTTTCATTGACCAGAACACCCCCCCCCCCATATGTTTCTACTCTGCATGCACAAAAAGAAAAACATATCTATATATAATCCGAGCCGAATTTGTTATTTAAAATTTATACTATATTTGAATATTAAAGAATAAAGATATGTTCTTATTTTTATATAAAACATTAAAATTGGTATAGGAGATGTAACTGAAGATCGCTTTTCATAATTGAAGATTTTTTGTTATTTCAGGTTGTGGTTCAAATCATTTTCTCGAGTTAGGATCAAGTTGTGATTCCATCATTCTATCTATCTATATCTATCTACCTATCTATATATATGTATACAGATATTATCCGATTCTGGTCAGGGGGAATATAAATAGAATTTTCGGGCTCGAGTCGTATACATTTTGACCAATGCAAGACTTTAGTTGTATCCCCTCCTCTTAAAATTTGACTTTCAATGTAAATTTTAAGTAAAAACAAAAAGTACAATAAAAATTCCATGGAAAATTATTTTATATTGTGGATAAATTAAAATTGTTACTGCCTAAAAATAAATAAATTACGCTCTTGCATATAAAAAATAATTATTTACAAAATTAATTTATTAATCTTTATATTTTTAAAATTATCCTCAATATCTGTTTGCTTTTAAAATTTTGGTTTATGTTTCTGCATAGCATTTTTCAGTATTTTATAAGTATCCTAACAAATAAAAAAATATATTGTTTTTATAAAAAATCTTTTTTTTTATTATTTAAATCTGTTTTTATTTTTATTTATTTATTTATTTATTTAAATGCGTTTAAACACTGAAAATCTATCAAGAACTGCAGTATTTAAACGATTAATTTTTTAATTACTAATATAAGCTAGTAATAAAAAAATATCATTATTATTACAAATTAATGAAGACACGCAACATAGTTAGTACATTAAAATTTTCTAACATATATTTTTTAAATGTTTTGTACTATATTTTTTGAAATGTAATAATGTGGAGATGAATGAATAAAAATCCTGTTTTAAATGATAAACATTTGGCCTAAATTAAAGTGACAATTACAGCAAATGATTAAGCATATTACTTTTTTCACAAATAAATAAAAATAAATAAATAAAACAGTTTTAAATGAATCCAATCAAAATGAATTGTAATTAATAATTATAAGAAAAACGTAAGATGTGTCATAATGTTTACTGACATAATTGGTTTCAATCATTAAATTAAAAAATAAAGAAAATTTGTTTTTATTTATTATTTGCGTTCAGTTGCATTCAACTAACATTTTTATTTTACAACATATATACAGTACATAATTATCAACATATTTCCCAGAAACTACCCCTCTACCGGACAGATTCTGCAACGCTGGGCACGGGTTTTGTTCTTAAACAATAAGAAAACCATTCGTCAGATTTTCCCCACCACGCAGGAAGAGGATTAGAGGAAGAAAGATTAATCGTTCTTTTAAATAGTAGGTTTGCCTAGAGAGGACCTATTTCAACAGCCATTTTGATGCCTGGAAGAAGAGAAAGTAGGTTTTTAAAACTTTCCTGCAAAGTTTAACGTGTTTATGCTTTCGGTTTGTCTGGCCGAAAGTCCGCACTCTAACTCCAGTAAATATACTCGGATTGCCATGAAATTTTAGGAAATTACTTATGTATAACCTAGAACGATTCCTTTTGAAAATGAAGTTTCTAGCATGATTACTTTATTTACAGGGACAGTCAAAAAGTTAAAACACACTATTAAAAAAAAAAAAAATTAACTTATAAGGCAGCTAAGCTTTTTCAGTAATTGCCACAATTTTCCATAGAAACTTATTATATCTTATTCCTGTAACATCTCATAGATTTTTGAGATAATAGTTTTTCACCATGAGTTCATTTTTCACTATTATTTTCGTAAGGGTTTACGCATGATGTTGATTCTAAAAGATAGTGACATTCATTCAGTAGGAGAAAAAAGGGGTATTTTTCTGTAATCAAAGTGAAAGATATTATAGTATTGGAAGCATTGCAACTTAAGCTGTCAAGAATTTTTTCGATATTAAGAATTTTTTACGATAAAATATGAAAACAGCCAATTCTTGGATATTTATTTAATTTAGTCTTTTGCAAATACTCAGCTATATATTCCAAAAATAAATACCTACCCGGTGGGTAATAATCCTTTTTCACTATCACTGTATCCAATCCAACAGGCCAAAAAGGTTAATTTTTTCTTCTTTTGAAAAATTTCCTTGAAATCAATAATTTATAGTGTTTGTTTAAAAAGTTCTTGGGGGAAAAAAAATCCAATCAAAAAAAAAAAAAAAAAATGCGTATGTAATGTTTTTTTTTTTTTTTGTTATTATTATTTTTTAAATATTTTTAACTTTTTTTTTTTTTTTTTGGCTACAATCAAACACTTTTGCAAAGTTTTTACGGAAATTACTATACGCGAAATTTTTCTAAGTCTCTTTTAAGATGAGAAATTTATCAAATATGTTTAATTAAATTATTAAGTATTACAATATGTAATAAATATAATAATTATATTATTATATAATAATTATTAATATATTGCTTTAATTAAAATATCGTTAATATATTTCTTTTCTTCATTGTAATGGACTTGCCCTTGTGACAGTAAAACAAATAGCTCCGTCCTGAATCATATTTCCCTTCTAAATTTACTACAGGAAAGAAAAATTTTTAGACACAAATTGAAAAGTGAGTTATTCAAGATATAATGTTACTTTAAACAGTTCCAGGAAATCTTTAAAAAATATATTTATTGAGTTAGAATTTTATTTCTTTCCCTCGTCTGTGGTGGTTAAAAATATAATTTGCAATCAAAATCACATCCCAAAATTTCTCATAAAATTTTTATAAAAATTTAAATGATTATTATTATTATTATTATTATTTTAAGTGGGGTAGTTTAAAATTGAACTGTAAACAATATTTTTCGAATTTCAAAACCTTTTCATTTATTTAATGAAAAATATAGTTTACAGGACTTTTTTAATATTAATTTTTAAAATATAAATTTTAAAAGGAAGTAACTTATTTAAAAAAAATCATATATTCAAAATATTTTTTTTTTATTTCCCGAAACATAACTATTGTATTTTAGTCAAAAATACATGTTCTAAGATTGTGCTCTTTTATTACTATTATTATTATTATTATTATTATTATTATTATTATTATTATTATTATTATTATTATTATTATTATTATTATTATTATTATTATTATTATTATTATTATTATTTCTAACTTATACTAATTTGATGCTGATAAATACTTATGAATACAAATCCCATTTGTACTCATATTCATATTTTACTTCCATGTTTAATGTACTATAATTTATTAAATTCAATGGTTCATGTTCATATATTGTAATAATATTAATGGTTATATATATATATATATGTATATACATCTATTTGAAGTTATAACTATAAAATACATTGCTTTTTGATGGCATAATTTATCTTTTAGAAGGTTTGCTTCGTAAAAATCAATGACAGAGAAAAAGAATTAAAAGCCAAGAAAACTAATCCACATCATATAATCTTGAATGATGTCTATTATGTATACACACAATAATATTCTTTTAAGGAATCTCAACTGTATTTTAATTAAAGCCTGAATTTTTTGTCGAAATTGAGTCGGTCCACATTGGGCCTCACCCGCACTGTTTTCTTTGATATTTGTACAGGCCGTGAACTGAGAAACTATTATGAAGAGAAGTTCAGCCGGGCTCGGGCTGAACTTTTAATTTTGACACCGGGTCGAGTCGAAATAAATTTCTTTCGGGAATTTGAAATCGAATAGTGTTTTTCATTTTTGGTAAATAAAATATAACCTTTTTGAGATATAAGAGATTCTTGTCAAATGGTTGCAGATATTTCTTCCTTGCGGTCACTTGCGGAAATCTATTCAAAACGCTAACTTTCACAGTATTTTCATAAATTGATTGTATCAAAAAATGGATGTTGTTGTCGCCATTTGATTACATAGTTTATAAATAAAAATATCTGATGCATTTTCTAAAAAAAAAAAAAAAAAAAAAAAAAAAAAAAAAGAAAGAAAGAAAGAAAGAAAAAGAAATTAATTCAGAAATGTATTCGGAAACTAGATCCTTTAGATTTGAGAATGAATTTGGATTTGAAATCTTTAATAAAATGATATAGAAATATTTTTTTTAATCTACTTTTATTATACAGCTTCAAAAGTTACGATGCTTTTAATTTTCTTTTATTCTAAACCTAATTAATTTTTTATTTGAATGTTAAAATTTTAAAAATTATGTAAAGAAAGAGAAGAGGATTTAAGGTTCTTTAAAAAAATCTTAATTATACGAAAAAAAACTGAATGTTTTAGAAATAGTAGAAATTGTGAAGGGGCCAGAACTTTCCGGACCGGTTTTCACTGATTTGTGTGCGGGTCAGACCGAGCTTTTGAGTTTTATAATGAGCTGGTCTGGGCCCGGTCCTGGAAATTCCAGCCCGTGCAGGCCTCTGATTGTTTAATATAGCCTTAATTTTTTGAAAGAATAATTCCCCTCGATAAACAATGTGAAGGGATTAACTTCCCCATTTCCCACCTTTATACTTTATCATTGAACCCCCAAAACTAATCAGAGATACACCTTATCAAAAGCAAAAATTATCTGAAATTCGAAGCAAATCCGATAATTCTGCATAAAAACTCATTTATGTAATTTTTAGGGGCAATCCCTGATTTCTTCCTTAATGCTTAATCGTTAAACTTCCAAAACTATTCAGGGATTTGCCTTATCAGAAAGAACCCGTATCCAAAATTTGAAGAAAATCGGATAAATCTGCATAAAAACACATTTATGTAATTTAAGGACGAATATGAATCGTCTGTTCACTTTTATACTTAACCAAAGAACCTCCAAAATTATCAACGTACAGCCTTAACTCGTATCCAAAATTTCAAACTAATCGGTTATTTCTGCATGGAAAATGCATTTGCCTAAATTAGGAGCTAACCCCTTTGTTCTTACCCTTTATACTCAACCAATGAACCCCGAAATTTACGGAGGTGCCTTATCAGAATGACCGTATATTTAACAATTTATGTCACAGTACAAGATATCCGACTATTTATACAGTTTCCAGCATTAGTTATGTAGCACAAATTGTCGGATATCTCGAAAACGTCTCATTTCCAATGGGTGATTACATTGAGTTTTTTAATCCTCACAATTATATCTTTTCAGCGATACCACTGTCGTTAAAATCGAGACTAAATTTTTTTGCGGTTCCTCTTTAAGGGGGCTCAGGGGTTGAAAACTTTTCAAAAAATCGATTTTTTTAATGATCTAATTTGATTATTCATTTAATTCTTAACTCAATGCAAAAAACCGCATACAAATATTTGCATTTTTAACGGAGTTATAAGCATTTATGTATCAACACTTTCATAGCCGCACCCACATAATTTCAACTTTAAGTCGCTTTTTCTCAAAACTTGATTTTTGATGACTAACGCCAAGATTTTAAAAAAACTATTTGATAGAATGGCTTATTTTTTTTTCATGCATATAACATTATTATCTAGATTTTGAATTAATATATTTTAGATAGTTTAATATTTTGAGTATTTTTAATGGAAAAAAAGTTGTATTTTTTAGGGTTTTTTTAAATTTTCAACTTTGCGAGATTTTTTAATACTGTTTTTATTAAGTGATAGTTATATCCTTAATTTATAATCTAGATTATGATGTTATATGCATGCATGCATGCAAAAAAAAAAAAAAAAAAAAAAAAAAAAAAAAAAAAAAAAAAAGCCATTTTATCAAATAGTTTTTTTTTTTTTTTTTTTTAAATCTTGGTGTTATTCGTCAAAAATCAAGTTTTGAGAAAACACGACTTAAAGTTGAAATTATATGGATGCGGCTATGTGTAAGTATTGATACATAAATGCTTATAACTCCGTTAAAAATGCTAATATTTTTATGCGGTTTTTTGCATTGAATTAAGAATTAATTGAAAAATCAAACTATATCATAAAAAAATAATCGATTTTTTGAAAATTTTTCAACTCCTGAGCCCCTTTAAGTAGGCACTAGAGCTACGTAACATAAATTGTCGGATATCTCGAAAACGACTCATTTTCGACGGGTGGTTCTATTAAGTTTTTTACTGTTCACGATCAGATCTTTCCAACGATACCTCTTTCGTCAAAATCGGTGGCTTACACTTCTTGCAGTTCCCTAGTTAGTAGAAGCAGTTTGCTACTTCATTTAAAATAAGCTTAGTTTCTAATTTCTAGCTTCCCAAGTCCTAAATAATTTTATATACATTCAGAATTGAATTGTTACAGTTTTTTTTTTTATTGATTACTGCTTTTCTTTAAAATTTTAATTATTCAAAATTCAAAACCCCTCTTTCCTTTTTTTTTATATACACAGCCCCTTAATACTCTTACTAGTCCTTTCTCCTTTCCCACGATTTAGCAAGCGTTTGTGAATGTTAGAAAGAAAAACACACCCCCTCCCCTTAAGACTCGCATAAAATCCCTGCTCGGCAGAGAAATGCGATAATTGATAAAAGCCCTTTTGTTAAGATTAAAGATGTGTGTGCTTCCCAAGCTATGAGTTGTCAGACAATAAATAGCTACCCTATATAATTGGCCACACACACTGTTTTTAAGCCCTGGGTAAATTGCTAAAGGTACACTCTTTTTTTTTATGACCCATAAAAAATTGTACAGTGTCATGTCAGAGAGAGAGAGATACATTTTCGACCATAAAAAATATCCCCGTGCCTGTTACTGATGTTACTACCCTTTGTGTGCAAATACTTGGAATCCCAGCTGTCGATTTCATGGGTACGGGAGTTGAAAAACACCTGCATGTGAAAAACCTCATGTAAGTCACGTGATTGAGATATAGAAACATCTCCTTATATGGACATTGGATATGGTACTTTGCGCGTTGACCAACGGGAAGTCACCCTTTGGTTGGGGAAAGTGGGGGATGCGCCGTGTTCCCAGAAAAAGTACCCCCGTTTGTTAGAGGCTTACATGCAATTGGTTTTTGAAGAAAAAGTCAGTCCTGGTGTCAGAGTCGAACGGAGAGCATCTAGTTGAAGAAGCATAAAAGTTCTGTCTCCCCCCCTCCCCTGTTTTTAATCTGGGAGAGGGGAGGCCAAATGAATTCTACGATATTCGGGAGTCTAAAAAAAAAACGCTTAGAGGAAGTCGCAGAAATATTGCCTGCCATCTATAACTACGAGTTTGCTGACGGAGAATGACCCTCTCGAACTATTCGTCTAGAAAAAAAGGACCGGGGCCTCTCGTCTTAATTTGAAACGCACTCTTAAGGCTTATTTAGATACCCGCTAAACGGAAGCCTTCGACGAGAGCAGCGGAATAAATTGCCCTTGGCAGCAAATGACTGTTAGCATGTGTCGATGGTCGTCCAAGAATTTTTCTGTTTCAAATATGTCTCCGGATGAGATGTGGATACCCAAAACGCCATAAAATTGATTCGTGTCGCTGAGGGATGATAGGCGATTATGTCGCAAACCCTCATGAAGTTGTCGTAACCATGCGTACCGTTTCAGGTGAAGGGAGTCAGCGTAGAGACTGTATTCAAATACAAATCCAAGTTTAATTTGTACAACAGAAGCTTATCGTAGCCCCGCATACCGTTTCAGATGAAGGGAGTCAGCGTAGAGACTGTATTCAAATACAAATCCAAGTTTAATTTGTGCAATAGAAACTTATCGTAGCCACGCGTACCGTTTCAGATGAAGGGAAGTCAGCGTAGAGACTGAATTCAAATACAAATCCAAGTTTGATTTGTGCAACAGAAACTTATCGTAGCCCTGTGTACCGTTTCAGATGAAGGGAAGTCAGCGTAGAGACTGTTTTCAAAGTTTACTCCAAACCTAAATTGGGCAACAGAATCGCCATAAATTAGTGTAAAAAAAGTGATCCGGTGCAAGGAAAATTTGTAATCAACGTTAATAATGCAAATGAAAGTACCCTAATTGGGTGAATGGTAGAGATAGCTGTAGGTAAGAAAAATATTTTGTATTTGTTCTGAAACTATTTTTAACCTAGTGAATATTCATGTTATGATTCAGTATTTCCATATGTTTGCAACAAAATGTGTGATTAGTGAATTCAGATGCCTTTTTTTTTATGTTAAATTAAATAAAGGAGAATGTATTTAAAGGATATGCTTTAGTATAGTTCTTTAAAATTTTTTTTTTATTTATCCTACCTTGATATTAATTTATTTGAATTTTAATCTCAATAGTGTCAAAATAACTATACTAAATTTTGTAATACCATGAAATTAAAGTAGTTTCTTTGAATGTTTAAAAGCAAAAATAGTTTTCAACCATTACTTTTTTATTCAGAATTTTAAAGTAACTTATCAGGCTGGAAATCATATAAACACTTATTAATAAATATGCTATTATCTTAAACTGAGTAAGGATATTTAGCTAATTAATAGAATCTTTAACGCGAAACTGTTGAGAAGTTCACATGATTTAAAATGAATTAACTCATCAAAAAAAAAAAAAAAAAAAAAAAAAGAATGGAGAAATTAAAATAGATGTACCAACACTATACCTTTTTGACCACAATGTCATTGTTATATTATGGGATACTAGTGTTTATATTATAGAAATCTTATTGCTTATACAAAAATTTCTCTTTCTTTGCTCCCCACAAATAGATGGGAGATTCCAGGGTCTTTCTTCTATCTCTTGAATTTTTAGTAAAGGTCTTGAGCTTTGATGTTGTCTATGCGAATGTGATATCCCATAAAACAACATTGGCAAAATATTGGGTTCACTGCTACAGATCCTTATATGCTACATCTGAGATCTAGATAGATTGAGAATTTTGTTGTGTTACCATTATTACTTACTGGAAATCATTAATATGTATGGAAACTTAATGAATCTGTTTTTTTTTAATTCGTTTTAAATTTTATCTTTGTATTCTTTCTTAATTCTGTAATTTCTTAACTTCTTGGGGTTTTCTAATAGTATTTATCCTTATGAAATCTCCTTTTGTTTTGATTATCGTAAATTACAACAAAATTCATATAGCAGGTAGTCTAGTCCTGATCTCAGTTAATTCAGTAGTAAAATAGATGAAGTATTTGAACTAATCAAGAAATAAAAGTGTAGAAATGAGTGATTATATAGTAATGCTTATATGAAAAAAACTATTTTATTGAATGAGATTTTTTTTTTTAATTAATTAATTTATGGTCTGTAGTAGTATAAAAAAAAAAGAACCCAACAAGTTTGGTGCCGTGTGGCAGAGCCTAATTATTACGGTATACACAACAAGTTTGGTGCCGTTCTGTTGAACCTAATTATTGAAATATAAACAATAAGTTGATGCAGTGTTGAAATGCCTGATTTTTACAATAAACACAATAAATTGGCACAGTACTGTAGAGCCTGAGTTTTACTAAACATTGTTTATATTAAGTGTGATTCAAAGTAAATAAATATATGTATTGTTGTTCTATTTTTATTATTTTGTTGTATGTTGAAAATTTGAGTAATAGGGGTATACATTGCTATTTTACGGGTAATTTATGCCATATCTAGAAATAGTAAAGGTTTGTGTGTGAATATTTTATTATTCCCTGTTTTTTTTCCCCTGTTTTATCTTTATTATTTTCAAATTTTGTATCGTATCTTGTGCACTTTAAAACGCAAAAATGGCACTCGACCCCTCTAAAGAGATGGCGAAAATTCAACGAAAAACTGCCCTTATTGATAATCTCAATTATATTCCCCCATTCAGTGGCGAGGGTAATTCGGTTTCTTTTGGGGATTTTTATGAAAAATTAGACAGTTTTGCCAACATGTTTGGCTGGGATGATGAGGAAAAGAAATTTGCTTTGCTATCTAGGTTATCTGGTGCAGCTGCTAGACTGCTAAAAATTCACAAAATTAAGTCTTTTGAGGATTTAGTTTCTATTTTAAAAAACAGATATAGTCAGCACATAACACCAGATGTGCAGCTTAACAAATTAATGAATTTTAAACAAACCCCAGCAATGACAGTACAGGACTTTTATGACAGAGCATGCGACCTGTCACTAAACTCGCTCGTCATAGAGGGTATACAAGACGATGTTGTAGAAAAAAGCAGAAAAGCACTCCTTCACTCAGTGCTACTCAACAATTTGTCGCCTGAAATAAGAAAAGGTGTCATCGCTAGAAATCCAAAAACTCCCGAGGAAGTCCTCCAAATAGCCCTACTTGAGGAAAAAGCGTATAAAAGCGTAAATCCATTCTACAACTCTTATGAATGTAGTGAGAATATACCGAACCCCCAGAATGTACCATGTGCTGCCGTATTTTCTCAGAAAAGTGATAATGAATCCCATAACAGACAGATTCAAAATTTAAAATCCCAAATTGATCTGCTCGCAGCTAAAATTGATAGTCTAGTTGAAATAAATTCCAAAGAAGTCCAAAATAATTTTAACCAGGGATGTGAAAGTAGCCAAACTGGAAATTTTTATTGTTTCAAATGTGGTTTGCCAGGCCACTATGCAAGAAATTGTACCCTAAACAGGTACACAAATGATTATGGAAGGGGCTTCCATCAAAATCCCAGGGGACGTGGACAAAATTCCAGGGGCAGGAACTATCAGAGTGAGAATTATAGAGGAAATAATAATAGAGGTGGATATAGGAGACATAGGGGCAATTTTGATCAAGGGTATGAGACTAACCGAAGAAATAGAGATGATAATGCGAGCGGTGATACTCGTCAGGATGAACACAGTAACCCTACTACATCCAATAATGCTTTAAACGTGTAACGGCTGGTTTCGATTTGGTCGAGTCGTCTCCATATAGGCCTCCAGACCCCCCAATCATTTTTAGTATGTTCTCCCCCCATTCTTACCATTTACCTACTGCTGTGATAAATGTAAATAATATTTCTCTTACTGCACTGTGTGATACTGGGTCAGCCATAAATATTTTAAGTAGTACAACACTTATTAATTTAAATTTTTGTGAAGTTGTCGAGTGCAATACTCCTATTTTAACGGTAACTGGCGAAAGAGTAATTCTAAGCCAAAAAGTTTCTTTGAACTTTAAATTTAATGAGATATTATGTCAGTCTGAGTTCTTTATTGTCCAGGGTAAATTAGCCGATGAATTTAGTGTGATTTTGGGAATGCCCTTTTTAAGTAAATATCAGGCTGTAATAAATTGTAAAAATAATGATGTTGTTTTAAGTATTCCAGTAGAAACACAGTGTAAACAAGTAGTAGAGAGTCATATGTCGAATGTTTCACCTGTGAAAAATTCTAGAGAAAAAAATGTTGTAAATAGTATCAGTGTAAATAGTATAGGTTTAGAGAATAATTATGTAAATACTTGTAATGTGCAATCTAAAGGCAGGCAAAGTTCTGATAGTGAACAGAGAAGTAAGTGTAGTAATAAGAGTACTCCTAGGAAAAGTGTAAACAAAGAGAGTAAGGAATGTGTACAAGAAAAATTTGGGAATCTGGGTAGTGGAAATGAGACGGTTCAGGGTAATATGTATCCCATTATGGAGGAAAGGGTACACTCAAGCATAACATTTAATGCGAAAGAGTCAGAAAGTGAAATTGCTCAGGGTTTTTGTTTGCAAAGTATACCAGGGAGTAACTCAAGTACTAATGAGTGTGAAATTAATGAGAATAATGTGCCTTTAGACCTTAGCCAGCAATCAGCGAGTCAAATTGTACAGGAAAATTCAATCTATGTTTATGAAAATTTTTACATATCTGAGGATAATGAAAATGAGTTAGTAAATAGAGCAAATCAGACTAATGAGCTAGGCATTGTTGATAATAATAATAACAGGAATAGTGAAAGTACTTCCTTAGCTATTTTATGCGAGAGAATTTCTGTTCCCCCCCAGTCAAAATTAATAGCTGAAGTTAAATGTAATAGAAATAATTTTATAAAAGATAATGATGTACTAATATTAGAACCTTTGGCGAAGAATTTAAGCCAAGGGCTTCTTATTTCTCGAGCCATTTGTACTCCAGAACATGGCCTTTTTGTTTCGCTTGCTAATTTTTCGAATAAAACTGTTAAGCTAGGAAAAAATACTTATGTTGCTAAAATTCAGAAATGTGTAGATAAATCTAATATACCCTTAAATAATAATAATATAACTTGTAATGTAAATTTAACCACTCCAATAGCTGACTTTGATCACGCTGATCTCACTTGGAGCTCTGATATTGATTTAAGCCATCTAGACCCCCCCTTAAAATCTAAAATGCAAGAATTTTTAGACCAAAATAAAGATGTGTTTGCAGCTTCTGTCCTAGACTTACCAGGCTGTAATACCATACCCCACGTTGTAAATTTAACCTCTGATAAACCTGTAAAATCCAAAGCTTATAGAGTCCCATATAAATTACGCCAGGAAATGGAAGATCAACTTAGTATTTTACTGCAAGCTGAAATTATTTCCCCGTCTATGTCTGAATTTGCTTCACCAGTTATTCTTGTAGAAAAAGCAGATGGTTCTTATAGGTTAGCTGTTGATTTTCGTAAACTTAACAAGAATCTTGTCAAAGATGCATATCCTATCCCAAACATTACTGACTCTGTTGATGCGTTAAGTGGAGCTAAATTTTTTTCAACACTAGATTTAACTAGTGGCTTTTTTCAACAGGTCATAAGACCCGAAGACAGGCATAAAACTGCTATTATCACGCATAAAGGTCTTTTTGAGTGGAATAGAAATTGTTTTGGGTTGTCCAATTCAGGCAATAGTTTTCAGAGGCTAATGAATGCCATTTTTGGAGATTTAGGAAATCTAGGAATTTTAGTGTATATAGATGATATTGTCATTGCTTCTTCTGATGTAGAATCCCATTTTGAAAAACTTAAATTAGTATTTGATAGACTAAGACAACATAAACTGAAACTTAAGCCCAGTAAATGTAATTTTCTTTCAAATAAAATACAGTATCTTGGCTTTGAAATTAATAGCGGACAAGTATCCCCGGTTAATAAAAATATTGAGATAATAGAAAAATTGCAACCACCTACTAATCGAAAAGGTGTCAGGTCTTTTATTGGAACCCTATCATTCTATAGACGTTTCATACCTGATTTCACAAAAAGGGCATTAAATTTAATCGATTTGACTAAGGAAACTGGACATTTTGCCTGGACAAAAGAAACCCAGGAGGAATTTGAAGATTTAAAAAAGGCTTTAATATCTAAACCGTGCCTAGTATTGCCTGATTTTACTAAAGAATTTTATCTATACACAGATGCGAGTGGAGAAGCACTGGGTGCTGTTTTGTCACAATTGGATGATGAAAATAAAATTCATCCAGTGGCGTTTGCCAGTAGGCGACTAAAAGGTGCAGAGACAAGATATTCTGCCACTGAGAGAGAACTTCACGCCCTAGTTTGGGCAACTAGCCATTTTAAGTGCTACCTAGCTAACACCCATTTTACCATTTTTACAGACCATGCCCCCCCTTACTTTTATGTTAAAAATTCATGACCCCACTTCACGTATAGCCAAATGGTATGTACACGTATGTACTCTATCTGATTTTGACTTTACCATTAAATATATAAAAGGCAAGTGCAATAGTGTAGCAGACTTTCTCTCTCGATTTGCAAAAATTGATGAAACACCTGAAATTAGCAGCAGTAATTTTTGTATACAGGTAGAAAAAGAAACTACTTTTGTACCGCATTCAAATTTAACTGATAAAATTAGTGAGTTGCAGAAATTCGATAAAAAGTGCTGTGAAATAGCCAGAAAATTAGACCAAAATTTAAACATAGCACCTAAATATATGAAATTTTTTTAGAGACGATATTCTTGTATGTGAGGACACCAGAGATTCAAGTGTAATAAATAATCCTATTAAGTTAGTAGTTCCTAGGGATATGATTGAGCAAGTGTTCGCTCTAACACACGATTCTCTAGCGGCTTGTCATCAAGGGTTTAAGAAAACGATTGACCGCATCCGGGAGCACTTTTACTGGCCCGGAATGTCGGCCGATGTCAAGCATCTAGTAGAGTCTTGTATTAGTTGCCAGCAGAAGAGAGCGTATAAACCAGATCAGCAGGCACCCCTTCAACGGATGCCTACACCTGAATTTCCCATGAACAAAGTTCACCTAGATCTAATAGGCCCACTACCGGTTACATTTTCAGGTAACACCTATATTGTCACGTATATCGACTCTTTTACTAAGTGGCCAGAAGCTTATGCAGTTAATTCCACCACATCTGATGTTATCGCAGATACGCTTGCTGATTTCATTTCACGTTATGGCGCGCCTGCGGTGATAGCAACAGACAATGGGAGAAATCTGATATCTGAAGCTATCAAACGTGTCTACAAAATGTTCGGAATTAAACATATCACTACGTCTGCCTTTCATCCGGCGTCGAATGGACAGATCGAGCGACAGAATTCTACGTTAAAAAATGCCCTTAGTCACATAGTAAATGAAAACCAATCAGATTGGGATACTAAACTTAAATTTGCCCTGTTAGCGATGCGTTCAGCTGTGCACTCCTCAACAAAATTAACACCCGCTGCTATTTTATATGGCAGGAATTTAAATTTACCATATAACCTATTTTCTCAATCACCTAGATTTAGTTATAATGACACCCCATCATTCTGTGAATTGTTAATCCCCGCCCTCCAAAAAATATATGCCGAAGTGTACGATAATTTGGTTAAAGTATCAGAAGTACAAGAAAAATACAGAGAGAAAACAGCGGTCGTTAAAGACTTAAAAATAGGAGATAGAGTATGGCTGTATAATCCATCTATAACTGCTGGTAATACGAGAAAATTGTCAAAACTAAACAACGGACCTTTTACAATCATTGAAAAACTCAGTGATGTCAATTTTAAAATTGCATTAATTGCTAATCCTTCAAAAACCCAGGTTGTCCATGTAGATCGCCTCACCTTATTCAAAAATAGATGCATTTCAGGTGTAAATAAACAGAATGGAGACACTCATTCAGACCAAAACGACAGCCAAAGTCAAATGTCAACAACAACAAGTGAATCGAATATTCAATTCGATTTTACTGCACGTAAGAAAAGAAATCGGTTCATAAATCGATTCCCGCCACCCTTACCACGTACAGCAACCATCCAACCGGATACGCAAGATCCCCGTACTACGAGCAGACGTCACGAGCAAAGCAATAGCGAAACTAGACCCGGGTGGGAAAACGAAACTAGTAAACAGATGGCCAGCGACGTTTCCCCATCACACTCAACTCCATCCGAGCATATCGATGGAAAGGTTGATAGGTTGCTTGTTGAAACACAAGGAAAGACGGGCTTATCGGATAGCGTTGGGCGCGAAGCGGAAATGATGCGAATAGGAACGTCTAGTGATTCGGGCCGTGAGAGTCGTTCACGAGAACGATCCGGCATCAAAACAAAACACAAGAATTGGCGGTCAGTATCGGGAGCTGATTACTCTTTGAGAAACAGGAATTCGCGTCCTAATTATAGATTTTAGAGCTGTTTAGCTTTATTTTTTTTTAAGATTGTATATATATAGCTAATTGTATTTATTTTAAACAAATTGTAGGCCCAATATAAGCAAATTTTAGGTAGTGTGCGAACCTAACAGTGCTTTGTTTTGATTTTGTTCCGCAAATGTTTAATGTGGATTTTAGCCTGCACCTTATTTTCTCTCGGGAGTGTTAGTAATATTACGATATATTAGGATCAATTAAGTGCTCCGTCTCCTGTTTGTATTCTTTTTTTTAATTTTTAGCGGATTTTAACGCTAATTTTGGGAACTTAGAAAAATTTCTGGTCAGGAAATTTTGGGAAAGTAGGCATGATAGCAATATATGTAATGCCTGTAAAACCCAGGTGCAACCCTTTTTGTATATAGTATAGCTACTAGTGTAAATATAGTTCATTCTTTAACAAAAAAAAATATATATATAAAAGTAAAAACTTTTGCAATTTTTTTAACTTTACCTTTTTTGGGGTATTTTTGGAAATTTGTTTCTCTATTTGGGAGATAGAGGATTTCTGATACAAGCAATGTACACCCCCACAGATATACTTATCTAGTTTTTGTACATTTTGTATATATATATATTGTTTGCGTTATCTATTTTATTATGTTGTTTGATTTTTCTAACAATCGACCCTTCCCCTTATATGTGTAAATGGGGTATTTTGAAAAAGCTCGTATTCCTTGTCAAAGAAATTGGCAAGCTCTCGTGTGGAGATAATATCATTTCACTTTAGGTATTATTTGTGATATTTTAAGAACTTTGTATTTTTGGTTGCTGTCTGTATAAAAACTAGTTCCTCATCAGTGGTAACAAAGGTATACAATTATCCCTCGAGGTTACACAAGGTAACCTATACAAATATAAAGTTATGTTCTAAATGTCCATACATTTGTGTACTTCAGTTTGAAAGGTAAAATACATTATATTGTTTTTTTTTTATGTGCACACGTTATGTAATTGTCTCCACTGAATATAATCAAGTGTAAGTGCTAATTTCACCTTCTTTTGTGTGTGTATAACCTATGTATGTAATGCGAGGTATTGTTCTTTTTATTGTATATGTGTATACAACATATTATCCTACTTATATGTGTATGTATCTGTGATACCTCCAGCTGCAATGATATATTTATAGTGATTTTTCAGGAATTGGTTGTTTCGGCCCTTTGGCTCAGTCCTGCTCACAGGATTCAAAATTTTTCAAAAATTCCTTTCTTTATACTGGACAAATCTTCCTTGCATTCGACTTGTGGGAAACTTTTTTTTAAGGGCTTAATATTTACAGAGATGGTAGCATGTAGAATTATCCCAGAGTATTGGTATTTGTAACTGTATGCCCAGCTTGAAGATCTAGGTGGGTATGCCAGGTAAATAGTGTAGGTTTTGCAATAGCAACTTAGGCCCTAGTATACATTTAACTTTCAAATGTTATACCCAAACTTCAACATTGCATTCCGGAGTGCATAGTTGTTGTGGTGATTTAGTTAGGGTGAAATTATCAACTTTTCGGGTCGTTGTGTGATCTGCTCTAGTCGGTAATCTTAATTCTACTAGTCAACCGGGGTACTACATTAACTTGTCATTTCACTTTTCCATTCACTTTGGATTAATTTTTTTTGTACTTTTCTTCGACTTACCTTCTGGGATCTTCTAGCTAAAAAAATAAAATTCTTGTTTTTGGCCAAAACGAATAATGTTTATTTTTTTTTCAACGAGGGGGAGTTCTTGTTACAGTTTTTTTTTTTTTTATTGATTACTGCTTTTCTTTAAAATTTTAATTATTCAAAATTCAAAACCCCTCTTTCCTTTTTTTTATATACACAGCCCCTTAATACTCTTACTAGTCCTTTCTCCTTTCCCACGATTTAGCAAGCGTTTGTGAATGTTAGAAAGAAAAACACACCCCCTCCCCTTAAGACTCGCATAAAATCCCTGCTCGGCTGAGAAATGCGATAATTGATAAAAGCCCTTTTGTTAAGATTAAAGATGTGTGTGCTTCCCAAGCTATGAGTTGTCAGACAATAAATAGCTACCCTATATAATTGGCCACACACACTGTTTTTAAGCCCTGGGTAAATTGCTAAAGGTACACTCTTTTTTTTTATGACCCATAAAAAATTGTACAGTGTCATGTCAGAGAGAGAGAGATACATTTTCGACCATAAAAAATATCCCCGTGCCTGTTACTGATGTTACTACCCTTTGTGTGCAATACTTGGAATCCCAGCTGTCGATTTCATGGGTACGGGAGTTGAAAAACACCTGCATGTGAAAAACCTCATGTAAGTCACGTGATTGAGATATAGAAACATCTCCTTATATGGACATTGGATATGGTACTTTGCGCGTTGACCAACGGGAAGTCACCCTTTGGTTGGGGAAAGTGGGGGATGCGCCGTGTTCCCAGAAAAAGTACCCCCGTTTGTTAGAGGCTTACATGCAATTGGTTTTTGAAGAAAAAGTCAGTCCTGGTGTCAGAGTCGAACGGAGAGCATCTAGTTGAAGAAGCATAAAAGTTCTGTCTCCCCCCCTCCCCTGTTTTTAATCTGGGAGAGGGGAGGCCAAATGAATTCTACGATATTCGGGAGTCTAAAAAAAAAACGCTTAGAGGAAGTCGCAGAAATATTGCCTGCCATCTATAACTACGAGTTTGCTGACGGAGAATGACCCTCTCGAACTATTCGTCTAGAAAAAAAGGACCGGGGCCTCTCGTCTTAATTTGAAACGCACTCTTAAGGCTTATTTAGATACCCGCTAAACGGAAGCCTTCGACGAGAGCAGCGGAATAAATTGCCCTTGGCAGCAAATGACTGTTAGCATGTGTCGATGGTCGTCCAAGAATTTTTCTGTTTCAAATATGTCTCCGGATGAGATGTGGATACCCAAAACGCCATAAAATTGATTCGTGTCGCTGAGGGATGATAGGCGATTATGTCGCAAACCCTCATGAAGTTGTCGTAACCATGCGTACCGTTTCAGGTGAAGGGAGTCAGCGTAGAGACTGTATTCAAATACAAATCCAAGTTTAATTTGTACAACAGAAGCTTATCGTAGCCCCGCATACCGTTTCAGATGAAGGGAGTCAGCGTAGAGACTGTATTCAAATACAAATCCAAGTTTAATTTGTGCAATAGAAACTTATCGTAGCCACGCGTACCGTTTCAGATGAAGGGAAGTCAGCGTAGAGACTGAATTCAAATACAAATCCAAGTTTGATTTGTGCAACAGAAACTTATCGTAGCCCTGTGTACCGTTTCAGATGAAGGGAAGTCAGCGTAGAGACTGTTTTCAAAGTTTACTCCAAACCTAAATTGGGCAACAGAATCGCCATAAATTAGTGTAAAAAAAGTGATCCGGTGCAAGGAAAATTTGTAATCAACGTTAATAATGCAAATGAAAGTACCCTAATTGGGTGAATGGTAGAGATAGTTGTAGGTAAGAAAAATATTTTGTATTTGTTCTGAAACTATTTTTAACCTAGTGAATATTCATGTTATGATTCAGTATTTCCATATGTTTGCAACAAAATGTGTGATTAGTGAATTCAGATGCCTTTTTTTTTATGTTAAATTAAATAAAGGAGAATGTATTTAAAGGATATGCTTTAGTATAGTTCTTTAAAATTTTTTTTTTATTTATCCTACCTTGATATTAATTTATTTGAATTTTAATCTCAATAGTGTCAAAATAACTATACTAAATTTTGTAATACCATGAAATTAAAGTAGTTTCTTTGAATGTTTAAAAGCAAAAATAGTTTTCAACCATTACTTTTTTATTCAGAACTAGCATACCCAGCCCGCTTCGCCGGGCTTAATTTGAAGGTTTATTTAATAATTTATGTGTATGGTACGCTTCCCGGACCATCGGCACTCCACGTGCGTCGGGTGAGCGTCAGAACAAACTTTCAGCATATACATATGGGTGGTTGTACTTGAATGCACAGACCTGCGCGTTTTTTTCTATCTTGCTTTTATACCTCTGGACCGAGTTGGCGCATTGCCAAGATTTGCTTCCTCTGGACCGAGTTGGCGCATTGCCAAGATTTGCTTTCCCCTGTGCCTCAATTAATTAATTAATTATCCTCGGAATTCCTTTTATTTATAGAGATTTTAAAGTAACTTATCAGGCTGGAAATCATATAAACACTTATTAATAAATATGCTATTATCTTAAACTGAGTAAGGATATTTAGCTAATTAATAGAATCTTTAACGCGAAACTGTTGAGAAGTTCACATGATTTAAAATGAATTAACTCATCAAAAAAAAAAAAAAAAAAAAAAAAAAAAAAAAAAAAAGAATGGAGAAATTAAAATAGATGTACCAACACTATACCTTTTTGACCACAATGTCATTGTTATATTATGGGATACTAGTGTTTATATTATAGAAATCTTATTGCTTATACAAAAATTTCTCTTTCTTTGCTCCCCACAAATAGATGGGAGATTCCAGGGTCTTTCTTCTATCTCTTGAATTTTTAGTAAAGGTCTTGAGCTTTGATGTTGTCTATGCGAATGTGATATCCCATAAAACAACATTGGCAAAATATTGGGTTCACTGCTACAGATCCTTATATGCTACATCTGAGATCTAGATAGATTGAGAATTTTGTTGTGTTACCATTATTACTTACTGGAAATCATTAATATGTATGGAAACTTAATGAATCTGTTTTTTTTTTATTCGTTTTAAATTTTATCTTTGTATTCTTTCTTAATTCTGTAATTTCTTAACTTCTTGGGGTTTTCTAATAGTATTTATCCTTATGAAATCTCCTTTTGTTTTGATTACACTGATCAGCATGCATTTTGATGATCATATAAATATATATTTTTCTGAAAGTGTTTTTTATGCTGATTTCAAAAATGTAAAGCATTTTTGCACACCACGTACACTTTTTTTACAAATATTATTTTTAATTAATTTTATTCTTAAATCATAAATTACTTTATAATAGTAATACTAGATGGCGCCACCAAATTTTTTAGGAATTGATTCCATATGTATATACATTACATTAAATAAATGAGAAACTGTATTTAGGAAGCTGAAATTATTTATTAATATGATTTAATAATAATAAAAAAAATTATGTAAAATTAAAAAGAAAAAGCGAAATCCATAAATTTAATTTTGTAAAAAATATCTAAATTAATACTCGCTAGGTGGCAGCACCAAACAATGTTTGATCTAATGCATAGGTTTTAACAACAATAAATTTCTTTGTTTATTCACGTCTGTTTCTTTCGATTTGAAATATGTGATATATTTCACATCTTCTTTAATTGAATAATGGCTTCACGTAAATGTGTAAATGATACAGATATATTTTGTTACATTTGTGGAAATTATACTGTAGTAAAACAAAGGCAGGATATTACAGATTTTGTTAAAAATGCTTATTATGTTTATTTTGGTGTGAGACTGGGTGACCAAGATAAGACATGGGCCCCTCATAAAGTGTGTAGAACATGTGTTGAAGCATTACGACTTTGGTTGAAAGGCAAAAAGAAATGTATGCCTTTTGCTATTCCCATGGTATGGAGAGAACCTAGAAATCATCATGACGATTGTTATTTTTGCTTAGCTAATGTTCATGGGTATAGTTCGAAAAATAAAAAAGGAATTATATATCCTAACTTGCCTTCTGCAATAAGACCTATATTGCATAATGAAAGTCTTCCTGTTCCTTCTCCTCCAACCAATTTGGAAAGCATAAATGAACCAAATAATTCAGAAGATGATGAAAATCAAGAACAAGATGTCTATAAACCAGAAGTAAATGATAAAGCTCCAATTTTATTTAATCAGCATGAACTCAATGATTTGGTGCGCGATTTAAATTTGCCAAAAATAAAAGCTGAACTTCTTGGTTCTCGGCTTAAATCTAAGAACTTATTATTACCAGAGACACAATTCTCTTGGTACAGGCATCGTGAAAAAGAACTTGTTCCATACTTTTCTGAAAAGGATAATTTAGTATATTGCAATAACATAAAGGAAATAATGAATTTTTACGGTATCCTTTATAATGCATCAGAATGGAGATTTTTTATTGATTCCTCCAAGACAAGTTTAAAAGGGGTTTTGTTGCATAATGGAAACCAATATGCATCAATACCTATAGCCTACTCAGTTCATTTAAAGGAAACATATGAAAATCTTGAACTTTTGCTAGACCAGGTCAAATATGAAGATCATGAATGGTTGTTATGTGGTGATTTAAAAGTGATTGGAATGCTACTTGGACAACAATCAGGATACACAAAATTCCCATGTTTTCTGTGTGAGTGGGATAAAAAAAAATCATTGGGAAAAGAAAGATTGGCCATCAAGAATATCATTATCCCCTGGAACAAAAAATGTAATTAAAGATCCCTTAGTCAATCCTAAAATGTTTTGCTTCCACCTCTGCATATCAAATTAGGGATAATGAAACAATTTGTGAAAGCCCTAAATAAAGAAAATGAATGTTTAAAATATATTTGCAGCAAATTCCCTTCTATTACTGATGCTAAGCTTAAAGAAGGTATTTTTGTTGGGCCTCAGATACGAAAATTACTGACAGATAGTGAATTTGAAAAAACAATGAATGATTGTGAAAAGGAAGCATGGCTGAGCTTTAAATGTGTAGTGGAGAACTTTTTAGGAAATAAGAAAGACCCAAATTACAAAATTATAGTTGCAGATATGTTAGAAAAATTGAGATTACTTGGTTGCAACATGAGTATAAAATTACACTTTTTACATGCACATATCGAATTCTTTCCCGAAAATCTCGGAGCAGTGAGTGAGGAACACGGTGAAAGGTTTCACCAAGACATCAAAGATATGGAAAAACGGTACCAAGGCAAGTGGAATAAAAATATGATTGCAGATTACTGCTGGATGTTAAAGAGAGATCTTTGTGCTAGTGGACGAAAAGCAACTAAAAGGAATTTTTCTCAAACTAATTGATTTTTTTAATATTAATCAAATTTGTCCATATTTAAATATATTGTAAGTATAATTATTATGTCTATACTTTAATTTTTCATACATTAATTTTTTAATACATATCCTAGTCTGTATTAATTATTTACCTTTGAATAATAATTTTTTTTTATAAATTTATATAAGTGAAAGTTAAAAAATCATATGTTTTTATAAATTTACAAATTGTTAATTTGTAAAAAATCCTGACGTGATACGCAAATTTCGACTTTACTTTTGAAATCAGCTTAAAAAATTGATCTAAAAACACCTATTCATTTTTAATCATCAAAAAAAAAGTTTCAATATGCAGATCAGTGTTATCGTAAATTACAACAAAATTCATATAGCAGGTAGTCTAGTCCTGATCTCAGTTAATTCAGTAGTAAAATAGATGAAGTATTTGAACTAATCAAGAAATAAAAGTGTAGAAATGAGTGATTATATAGTAATGCTTATATGAAAAAAACTATTTTATTGAATGAGATTTTTTTTTTTAATTAATTAATTTATGGTCTGTAGTAGTATAAAAAAAAAAGAACCCAACAAGTTTGGTGCCGTGTGGCAGAGCCTAATTATTACGGTATACACAACAAGTTTGGTGCCGTTCTGTTGAACCTAATTATTGAAATATAAACAATAAGTTGATGCAGTGTTGAAATGCCTGATTTTTACAATAAACACAATAAATTGGCACAGTACTGTAGAGCCTGAGTTTTACTAAACATTGTTTATATTAAGTGTGATTCAAAGTAAATAAATATATGTATTGTTGTTCTATTTTTATTATTTTGTTGTATGTTGAAAATTTGAGTAATAGGGGTATACATTGCTATTTTACGGGTAATTTATGCCATATCTAGAAATAGTAAAGGTTTGTGTGTGAATATTTTATTATTCCCTGTTTTTTTTCCCCTGTTTTATCTTTATTATTTTCAAATTTTGTATCGTATCTTGTGCACTTTAAAACGCAAAAATGGCACTCGACCCCTCTAAAGAGATGGCGAAAATTCAACGAAAAACTGCCCTTATTGATAATCTCAATTATATTCCCCCATTCAGTGGCGAGGGTAATTCGGTTTCTTTTGGGGATTTTTATGAAAAATTAGACAGTTTTGCCAACATGTTTGGCTGGGATGATGAGGAAAAGAAATTTGCTTTGCTATCTAGGTTATCTGGTGCAGCTGCTAGACTGCTAAAAATTCACAAAATTAAGTCTTTTGAGGATTTAGTTTCTATTTTAAAAAACAGATATAGTCAGCACATAACACCAGATGTGCAGCTTAACAAATTAATGAATTTTAAACAAACCCCAGCAATGACAGTACAGGACTTTTATGACAGAGCATGCGACCTGTCACTAAACTCGCTCGTCATAGAGGGTATACAAGACGATGTTGTAGAAAAAAGCAGAAAAGCACTCCTTCACTCAGTGCTACTCAACAATTTGTCGCCTGAAATAAGAAAAGGTGTCATCGCTAGAAATCCAAAAACTCCCGAGGAAGTCCTCCAAATAGCCCTACTTGAGGAAAAAGCGTATAAAAGCGTAAATCCATTCTACAACTCTTATGAATGTAGTGAGAATATACCGAACCCCCAGAATGTACCATGTGCTGCCGTATTTTCTCAGAAAAGTGATAATGAATCCCATAACAGACAGATTCAAAATTTAAAATCCCAAATTGATCTGCTCGCAGCTAAAATTGATAGTCTAGTTGAAATAAATTCCAAAGAAGTCCAAAATAATTTTAACCAGGGATGTGAAAGTAGCCAAACTGGAAATTTTTATTGTTTCAAATGTGGTTTGCCAGGCCACTATGCAAGAAATTGTACCCTAAACAGGTACACAAATGATTATGGAAGGGGCTTCCATCAAAATCCCAGGGGACGTGGACAAAATTCCAGGGGCAGGAACTATCAGAGTGAGAATTATAGAGGAAATAATAATAGAGGTGGATATAGGAGACATAGGGGCAATTTTGATCAAGGGTATGAGACTAACCGAAGAAATAGAGATGATAATGCGAGCGGTGATACTCGTCAGGATGAACACAGTAACCCTACTACA
The DNA here is from genome assembly GCA_964019185.1 of Maratus speculifer. NCBI lineage: Eukaryota > Metazoa > Arthropoda > Arachnida > Araneae > Salticidae > Maratus > Maratus speculifer. The sequence continues at coordinate 449,353,790 of OZ025292.1, read as the reverse complement.
TCCAATAATGCTTTAAACGTGTAACGGCTGGTTTCGATTTGGTCGAGTCGTCTCCATATAGGCCTCCAGACCCCCCAATCATTTTTAGTATGTTCTCCCCCCATTCTTACCATTTACCTACTGCTGTGATAAATGTAAATAATATTTCTCTTACTGCACTGTGTGATACTGGGTCAGCCATAAATATTTTAAGTAGTACAACACTTATTAATTTAAATTTTTGTGAAGTTGTCGAGTGCAATACTCCTATTTTAACGGTAACTGGCGAAAGAGTAATTCTAAGCCAAAAAGTTTCTTTGAACTTTAAATTTAATGAGATATTATGTCAGTCTGAGTTCTTTATTGTCCAGGGTAAATTAGCCGATGAATTTAGTGTGATTTTGGGAATGCCCTTTTTAAGTAAATATCAGGCTGTAATAAATTGTAAAAATAATGATGTTGTTTTAAGTATTCCAGTAGAAACACAGTGTAAACAAGTAGTAGAGAGTCATATGTCGAATGTTTCACCTGTGAAAAATTCTAGAGAAAAAAATGTTGTAAATAGTATCAGTGTAAATAGTATAGGTTTAGAGAATAATTATGTAAATACTTGTAATGTGCAATCTAAAGGCAGGCAAAGTTCTGATAGTGAACAGAGAAGTAAGTGTAGTAATAAGAGTACTCCTAGGAAAAGTGTAAACAAAGAGAGTAAGGAATGTGTACAAGAAAAATTTGGGAATCTGGGTAGTGGAAATGAGACGGTTCAGGGTAATATGTATCCCATTATGGAGGAAAGGGTACACTCAAGCATAACATTTAATGCGAAAGAGTCAGAAAGTGAAATTGCTCAGGGTTTTTGTTTGCAAAGTATACCAGGGAGTAACTCAAGTACTAATGAGTGTGAAATTAATGAGAATAATGTGCCTTTAGACCTTAGCCAGCAATCAGCGAGTCAAATTGTACAGGAAAATTCAATCTATGTTCATGAAAATTTTTACATATCTGAGGATAATGAAAATGAGTTAGTAAATAGAGCAAATCAGACTAATGAGCTAGGCATTGTTGATAATAATAATAACAGGAATAGTGAAAGTACTTCCTTAGCTATTTTATGCGAGAGAATTTCTGTTCCCCCCCAGTCAAAATTAATAGCTGAAGTTAAATGTAATAGAAATAATTTTATAAAAGATAATGATGTACTAATATTAGAACCTTTGGCGAAGAATTTAAGCCAAGGGCTTCTTATTTCTCGAGCCATTTGTACTCCAGAACATGGCCTTTTTGTTTCGCTTGCTAATTTTTCGAATAAAACTGTTAAGCTAGGAAAAAATACTTATGTTGCTAAAATTCAGAAATGTGTAGATAAATCTAATATACCCTTAAATAATAATAATATAACTTGTAATGTAAATTTAACCACTCCAATAGCTGACTTTGATCACGCTGATCTCACTTGGAGCTCTGATATTGATTTAAGCCATCTAGACCCCCCCTTAAAATCTAAAATGCAAGAATTTTTAGACCAAAATAAAGATGTGTTTGCAGCTTCTGTCCTAGACTTACCAGGCTGTAATACCATACCCCACGTTGTAAATTTAACCTCTGATAAACCTGTAAAATCCAAAGCTTATAGAGTCCCATATAAATTACGCCAGGAAATGGAAGATCAACTTAGTATTTTACTGCAAGCTGAAATTATTTCCCCGTCTATGTCTGAATTTGCTTCACCAGTTATTCTTGTAGAAAAAGCAGATGGTTCTTATAGGTTAGCTGTTGATTTTCGTAAACTTAACAAGAATCTTGTCAAAGATGCATATCCTATCCCAAACATTACTGACTCTGTTGATGCGTTAAGTGGAGCTAAATTTTTTTCAACACTAGATTTAACTAGTGGCTTTTTTCAACAGGTCATAAGACCCGAAGACAGGCATAAAACTGCTATTATCACGCATAAAGGTCTTTTTGAGTGGAATAGAAATTGTTTTGGGTTGTCCAATTCAGGCAATAGTTTTCAGAGGCTAATGAATGCCATTTTTGGAGATTTAGGAAATCTAGGAATTTTAGTGTATATAGATGATATTGTCATTGCTTCTTCTGATGTAGAATCCCATTTTGAAAAACTTAAATTAGTATTTGATAGACTAAGACAACATAAACTGAAACTTAAGCCCAGTAAATGTAATTTTCTTTCAAATAAAATACAGTATCTTGGCTTTGAAATTAATAGCGGACAAGTATCCCCGGTTAATAAAAATATTGAGATAATAGAAAAATTGCAACCACCTACTAATCGAAAAGGTGTCAGGTCTTTTATTGGAACCCTATCATTCTATAGACGTTTCATACCTGATTTCACAAAAAGGGCATTAAATTTAATCGATTTGACTAAGGAAACTGGACATTTTGCCTGGACAAAAGAAACCCAGGAGGAATTTGAAGATTTAAAAAAGGCTTTAATATCTAAACCGTGCCTAGTATTGCCTGATTTTACTAAAGAATTTTATCTATACACAGATGCGAGTGGAGAAGCACTGGGTGCTGTTTTGTCACAATTGGATGATGAAAATAAAATTCATCCAGTGGCGTTTGCCAGTAGGCGACTAAAAGGTGCAGAGACAAGATATTCTGCCACTGAGAGAGAACTTCACGCCCTAGTTTGGGCAACTAGCCATTTTAAGTGCTACCTAGCTAACACCCATTTTACCATTTTTACAGACCATGCCCCCCCTTACTTTTATGTTAAAAATTCATGACCCCACTTCACGTATAGCCAAATGGTATGTACACGTATGTACTCTATCTGATTTTGACTTTACCATTAAATATATAAAAGGCAAGTGCAATAGTGTAGCAGACTTTCTCTCTCGATTTGCAAAAATTGATGAAACACCTGAAATTAGCAGCAGTAATTTTTGTATACAGGTAGAAAAAGAAACTACTTTTGTACCGCATTCAAATTTAACTGATAAAATTAGTGAGTTGCAGAAATTCGATAAAAAGTGCTGTGAAATAGCCAGAAAATTAGACCAAAATTTAAACATAGCACCTAAATATATGAAATTTTTTTAGAGACGATATTCTTGTATGTGAGGACACCAGAGATTCAAGTGTAATAAATAATCCTATTAAGTTAGTAGTTCCTAGGGATATGATTGAGCAAGTGTTCGCTCTAACACACGATTCTCTAGCGGCTTGTCATCAAGGGTTTAAGAAAACGATTGACCGCATCCGGGAGCACTTTTACTGGCCCGGAATGTCGGCCGATGTCAAGCATCTAGTAGAGTCTTGTATTAGTTGCCAGCAGAAGAGAGCGTATAAACCAGATCAGCAGGCACCCCTTCAACGGATGCCTACACCTGAATTTCCCATGAACAAAGTTCACCTAGATCTAATAGGCCCACTACCGGTTACATTTTCAGGTAACACCTATATTGTCACGTATATCGACTCTTTTACTAAGTGGCCAGAAGCTTATGCAGTTAATTCCACCACATCTGATGTTATCGCAGATACGCTTGCTGATTTCATTTCACGTTATGGCGCGCCTGCGGTGATAGCAACAGACAATGGGAGAAATCTGATATCTGAAGCTATCAAACGTGTCTACAAAATGTTCGGAATTAAACATATCACTACGTCTGCCTTTCATCCGGCGTCGAATGGACAGATCGAGCGACAGAATTCTACGTTAAAAAATGCCCTTAGTCACATAGTAAATGAAAACCAATCAGATTGGGATACTAAACTTAAATTTGCCCTGTTAGCGATGCGTTCAGCTGTGCACTCCTCAACAAAATTAACACCCGCTGCTATTTTATATGGCAGGAATTTAAATTTACCATATAACCTATTTTCTCAATCACCTAGATTTAGTTATAATGACACCCCATCATTCTGTGAATTGTTAATCCCCGCCCTCCAAAAAATATATGCCGAAGTGTACGATAATTTGGTTAAAGTATCAGAAGTACAAGAAAAATACAGAGAGAAAACAGCGGTCGTTAAAGACTTAAAAATAGGAGATAGAGTATGGCTGTATAATCCATCTATAACTGCTGGTAATACGAGAAAATTGTCAAAACTAAACAACGGACCTTTTACAATCATTGAAAAACTCAGTGATGTCAATTTTAAAATTGCATTAATTGCTAATCCTTCAAAAACCCAGGTTGTCCATGTAGATCGCCTCACCTTATTCAAAAATAGATGCATTTCAGGTGTAAATAAACAGAATGGAGACACTCATTCAGACCAAAACGACAGCCAAAGTCAAATGTCAACAACAACAAGTGAATCGAATATTCAATTCGATTTTACTGCACGTAAGAAAAGAAATCGGTTCATAAATCGATTCCCGCCACCCTTACCACGTACAGCAACCATCCAACCGGATACGCAAGATCCCCGTACTACGAGCAGACGTCACGAGCAAAGCAATAGCGAAACTAGACCCGGGTGGGAAAACGAAACTAGTAAACAGATGGCCAGCGACGTTTCCCCATCACACTCAACTCCATCCGAGCATATCGATGGAAAGGTTGATAGGTTGCTTGTTGAAACACAAGGAAAGACGGGCTTATCGGATAGCGTTGGGCGCGAAGCGGAAATGATGCGAATAGGAACGTCTAGTGATTCGGGCCGTGAGAGTCGTTCACGAGAACGATCCGGCATCAAAACAAAACACAAGAATTGGCGGTCAGTATCGGGAGCTGATTACTCTTTGAGAAACAGGAATTCGCGTCCTAATTATAGATTTTAGAGCTGTTTAGCTTTATTTTTTTTTAAGATTGTATATATATAGCTAATTGTATTTATTTTAAACAAATTGTAGGCCCAATATAAGCAAATTTTAGGTAGTGTGCGAACCTAACAGTGCTTTGTTTTGATTTTGTTCCGCAAATGTTTAATGTGGATTTTAGCCTGCACCTTATTTTCTCTCGGGAGTGTTAGTAATATTACGATATTTTAGGATCAATTAAGTGCTCCGCCTCCTGTTTGTATTCTTTTTTTTTAATTTTTAGCGGATTTTAACGCTAATTTTGGGAACTTAGAAAAATTTCTGGTCAGGAAATTTTGGGAAAGTAGGCATGATAGCAATATATGTAATGCCTGTAAAACCCAGGTGCAACCCTTTTTGTATATAGTATAGCTACTAGTGTAAATATAGTTCATTCTTTAACAAAAAAAAATATATATATAAAAGTAAAAACTTTTGCAATTTTTTTAACTTTACCTTTTTTGGGGTATTTTTGGAAATTTGTTTCTCTATTTGGGAGATAGAGGATTTCTGATACAAGCAATGTACACCCCCACAGATATACTTATCTAGTTTTTGTACATTTTGTATATATATATATTGTTTGCGTTATCTATTTTATTATGTTGTTTGATTTTTCTAACAATCGACCCTTCCCCTTATATGTGTAAATGGGGTATTTTGAAAAAGCTCGTATTCCTTGTCAAAGAAATTGGCAAGCTCTCGTGTGGAGATAATATCATTTCACTTTAGGTATTATTTGTGATATTTTAAGAACTTTGTATTTTTGGTTGCTGTCTGTATAAAAACTAGTTCCTCATCAGTGGTAACAAAGGTATACAATTATCCCTCGAGGTTACACAAGGTAACCTATACAAATATAAAGTTATGTTCTAAATGTCCATACATTTGTGTACTTCAGTTTGAAAGGTAAAATACATTATATTGTTTTTTTTTTATGTGCACACGTTATGTAATTGTCTCCACTGAATATAATCAAGTGTAAGTGCTAATTTCACCTTCTTTTGTGTGTGTATAACCTATGTATGTAATGCGAGGTATTGTTCTTTTTATTGTATATGTGTATACAACATATTATCCTACTTATATGTGTATGTATCTGTGATACCTCCAGCTGCAATGATATATTTATAGTGATTTTTCAGGAATTGGTTGTTTCGGCCCTTTGGCTCAGTCCTGCTCACAGGATTCAAAATTTTTCAAAAATTCCTTTCTTTATACTGGACAAATCTTCCTTGCATTCGACTTGTGGGAAACTTTTTTTTAAGGGCTTAATATTTACAGAGATGGTAGCATGTAGAATTATCCCAGAGTATTGGTATTTGTAACTGTATGCCCAGCTTGAAGATCTAGGTGGGTATGCCAGGTAAATAGTGTAGGTTTTGCAATAGCAACTTAGGCCCTAGTATACATTTAACTTTCAAATGTTATACCCAAACTTCAACATTGCATTCCGGAGTGCATAGTTGTTGTGGTGATTTAGTTAGGGTGAAATTATCAACTTTTCGGGTCGTTGTGTGATCTGCTCTAGTCGGTAATCTTAATTCTACTAGTCAACCGGGGTACTACATTAACTTGTCATTTCACTTTTCCATTCACTTTGGATTAATTTTTTTTGTACTTTTCTTCGACTTACCTTCTGGGATCTTCTAGCTAAAAAAATAAAATTCTTGTTTTTGGCCAAAACGAATAATGTTTATTTTTTTTTCAACGAGGGGGAGTTCTTGTTACAGTTTTTTTTTTTTTTTTTATTGATTACTGCTTTTCTTTAAAATTTTAATTATTCAAAATTCAAAACCCCTCTTTCCTTTTTTTTATATACACAGCCCCTTAATACTCTTACTAGTCCTTTCTCCTTTCCCACGATTTAGCAAGCGTTTGTGAATGTTAGAAAGAAAAACACACCCCCTCCCCTTAAGACTCGCATAAAATCCCTGCTCGGCTGAGAAATGCGATAATTGATAAAAGCCCTTTTGTTAAGATTAAAGATGTGTGTGCTTCCCAAGCTATGAGTTGTCAGACAATAAATAGCTACCCTATATAATTGGCCACACACACTGTTTTTAAGCCCTGGGTAAATTGCTAAAGGTACACTCTTTTTTTTTATGACCCATAAAAAATTGTACAGTGTCATGTCAGAGAGAGAGAGATACATTTTCGACCATAAAAAATATCCCCGTGCCTGTTACTGATGTTACTACCCTTTGTGTGCAATACTTGGAATCCCAGCTGTCGATTTCATGGGTACGGGAGTTGAAAAACACCTGCATGTGAAAAACCTCATGTAAGTCACGTGATTGAGATATAGAAACATCTCCTTATATGGACATTGGATATGGTACTTTGCGCGTTGACCAACGGGAAGTCACCCTTTGGTTGGGGAAAGTGGGGGATGCGCCGTGTTCCCAGAAAAAGTACCCCCGTTTGTTAGAGGCTTACATGCAATTGGTTTTTGAAGAAAAAGTCAGTCCTGGTGTCAGAGTCGAACGGAGAGCATCTAGTTGAAGAAGCATAAAAGTTCTGTCTCCCCCCCTCCCCTGTTTTTAATCTGGGAGAGGGGAGGCCAAATGAATTCTACGATATTCGGGAGTCTAAAAAAAAAAAACGCTTAGAGGAAGTCGCAGAAATATTGCCTGCCATCTATAACTACGAGTTTGCTGACGGAGAATGACCCTCTCGAACTATTCGTCTAGAAAAAAAGGACCGGGGCCTCTCGTCTTAATTTGAAACGCACTCTTAAGGCTTATTTAGATACGCGCTAAACGGAAGCCTTCGACGAGAGCAGCGGAATAAATTGCCCTTGGCAGCAAATGACTGTTAGCATGTGTCGATGGTCGTCCAAGAATTTTTCTGTTTCAAATATGTCTCCGGATGAGATGTGGATACCCAAAACGCCATAAAATTGATTCGTGTCGCTGAGGGATGATAGGCGATTATGTCGCAAACCCTCATGAAGTTGTCGTAACCATGCGTACCGTTTCAGGTGAAGGGAGTCAGCGTAGAGACTGTATTCAAATACAAATCCAAGTTTAATTTGTACAACAGAAGCTTATCGTAGCCCCGCATACCGTTTCAGATGAAGGGAGTCAGCGTAGAGACTGTATTCAAATACAAATCCAAGTTTAATTTGTGCAATAGAAACTTATCGTAGCCACGCGTACCGTTTCAGATGAAGGGAAGTCAGCGTAGAGACTGAATTCAAATACAAATCCAAGTTTGATTTGTGCAACAGAAACTTATCGTAGCCCTGTGTACCGTTTCAGATGAAGGGAAGTCAGCGTAGAGACTGTTTTCAAAGTTTACTCCAAACCTAAATTGGGCAACAGAATCGCCATAAATTAGTGTAAAAAAAGTGATCCGGTGCAAGGAAAATTTGTAATCAACGTTAATAATGCAAATGAAAGTACCCTAATTGGGTGAATGGTAGAGATAGCTGTAGGTAAGAAAAATATTTTGTATTTGTTCTGAAACTATTTTTAACCTAGTGAATATTCATGTTATGATTCAGTATTTCCATATGTTTGCAACAAAATGTGTGATTAGTGAATTCAGATGCCTTTTTTTTTATGTTAAATTAAATAAAGGAGAATGTATTTAAAGGATATGCTTTAGTATAGTTCTTTAAAATTTTTTTTTTATTTATCCTACCTTGATATTAATTTATTTGAATTTTAATCTCAATAGTGTCAAAATAACTATACTAAATTTTGTAATACCATGAAATTAAAGTAGTTTCTTTGAATGTTTAAAAGCAAAAATAGTTTTCAACCATTACTTTTTTATTCAGAACTAGCATACCCAGCCCGCTTCGCCGGGCTTAATTTGAAGGTTTATTTAATAATTTATGTGTATGGTACGCTTCCCGGACCATCGGCACTCCACGTGCGTCGGGTGAGCGTCAGAACAAACTTTCAGCATATACATATGGGTGGTTGTACTTGAATGCACAGACCTGCGCGTTTTTTTCTATCTTGCTTTTATACCTCTGGACCGAGTTGGCGCATTGCCAAGATTTGCTTCCTCTGGACCGAGTTGGCGCATTGCCAAGATTTGCTTTCCCCTGTGCCTCAATTAATTAATTAATTATCCTCGGAATTCCTTTTATTTATAGAGATTTTAAAGTAACTTATCAGGCTGGAAATCATATAAACACTTATTAATAAATATGCTATTATCTTAAACTGAGTAAGGATATTTAGCTAATTAATAGAATCTTTAACGCGAAACTGTTGAGAAGTTCACATGATTTAAAATGAATTAACTCATCAAAAAAAAAAAAAAAAAAAAAAAAAAAAAAAAAAAAAAAAGAATGGAGAAATTAAAATAGATGTACCAATACTATACCTTTTTGACCACAATGTCATTGTTATATTATGGGATACTAGTGTTTATATTATAGAAATCTTATTGCTTATACAAAAATTTCTCTTTCTTTGCTCCCCACAAATAGATGGGAGATTCCAGGGTCTTTCTTCTATCTCTTGAATTTTTAGTAAAGGTCTTGAGCTTTGATGTTGTCTATGCGAATGTGATATCCCATAAAACAACATTGGCAAAATATTGGGTTCACTGCTACAGATCCTTATATGCTACATCTGAGATCTAGATAGATTGAGAATTTTGTTGTGTTACCATTATTACTTACTGGAAATCATTAATATGTATGGAAACTTAATGAATCTGTTTTTTTTTTATTCGTTTTAAATTTTATCTTTGTATTCTTTCTTAATTCTGTAATTTCTTAACTTCTTGGGGTTTTCTAATAGTATTTATCCTTATGAAATCTCCTTTTGTTTTGATTACACTGATCAGCATGCATTTTGATGATCATATAAATATATATTTTTCTGAAAGTGTTTTTTATGCTGATTTCAAAAATGTAAAGCATTTTTGCACACCACGTACACTTTTTTTACAAATATTATTTTTAATTAATTTTATTCTTAAATCATAAATTACTTTATAATAGTAATACTAGATGGCGCCACCAAATTTTTTAGGAATTGATTCCATATGTATATACATTACATTAAATAAATGAGAAACTGTATTTAGGAAGCTGAAATTATTTATTAATATGATTTAATAATAATAAAAAAAATTATGTAAAATTAAAAAGAAAAAGCGAAATCCATAAATTTAATTTTGTAAAAAATATCTAAATTAATACTCGCTAGGTGGCAGCACCAAACAATGTTTGATCTAATGCATAGGTTTTAACAACAATAAATTTCTTTGTTTATTCACGTCTGTTTCTTTCGATTTGAAATATGTGATATATTTCACATCTTCTTTAATTGAATAATGGCTTCACGTAAATGTGTAAATGATACAGATATATTTTGTTACATTTGTGGAAATTATACTGTAGTAAAACAAAGGCAGGATATTACAGATTTTGTTAAAAATGCTTATTATGTTTATTTTGGTGTGAGACTGGGTGACCAAGATAAGACATGGGCCCCTCATAAAGTGTGTAGAACATGTGTTGAAGCATTACGACTTTGGTTGAAAGGCAAAAAGAAATGTATGCCTTTTGCTATTCCCATGGTATGGAGAGAACCTAGAAATCATCATGACGATTGTTATTTTTGCTTAGCTAATGTTCATGGGTATAGTTCGAAAAATAAAAAAGGAATTATATATCCTAACTTGCCTTCTGCAATAAGACCTATATTGCATAATGAAAGTCTTCCTGTTCCTTCTCCTCCAACCAATTTGGAAAGCATAAATGAACCAAATAATTCAGAAGATGATGAAAATCAAGAACAAGATGTCTATAAACCAGAAGTAAATGATAAAGCTCCAATTTTATTTAATCAGCATGAACTCAATGATTTGGTGCGCGATTTAAATTTGCCAAAAATAAAAGCTGAACTTCTTGGTTCTCGGCTTAAATCTAAGAACTTATTATTACCAGAGACACAATTCTCTTGGTACAGGCATCGTGAAAAAGAACTTGTTCCATACTTTTCTGAAAAGGATAATTTAGTATATTGCAATAACATAAAGGAAATAATGAATTTTTACGGTATCCTTTATAATGCATCAGAATGGAGATTTTTTATTGATTCCTCCAAGACAAGTTTAAAAGGGGTTTTGTTGCATAATGGAAACCAATATGCATCAATACCTATAGCCTACTCAGTTCATTTAAAGGAAACATATGAAAATCTTGAACTTTTGCTAGACCAGGTCAAATATGAAGATCATGAATGGTTGTTATGTGGTGATTTAAAAGTGATTGGAATGCTACTTGGACAACAATCAGGATACACAAAATTCCCATGTTTTCTGTGTGAGTGGGATAAAAAAAAATCATTGGGAAAAGAAAGATTGGCCATCAAGAATATCATTATCCCCTGGAACAAAAAATGTAATTAAAGATCCCTTAGTCAATCCTAAAATGTTTTGCTTCCACCTCTGCATATCAAATTAGGGATAATGAAACAATTTGTGAAAGCCCTAAATAAAGAAAATGAATGTTTAAAATATATTTGCAGCAAATTCCCTTCTATTACTGATGCTAAGCTTAAAGAAGGTATTTTTGTTGGGCCTCAGATACGAAAATTACTGACAGATAGTGAATTTGAAAAAACAATGAATGATTGTGAAAAGGAAGCATGGCTGAGCTTTAAATGTGTAGTGGAGAACTTTTTAGGAAATAAGAAAGACCCAAATTACAAAATTATAGTTGCAGATATGTTAGAAAAATTGAGATTACTTGGTTGCAACATGAGTATAAAATTACACTTTTTACATGCACATATCGAATTCTTTCCCGAAAATCTCGGAGCAGTGAGTGAGGAACACGGTGAAAGGTTTCACCAAGACATCAAAGATATGGAAAAACGGTACCAAGGCAAGTGGAATAAAAATATGATTGCAGATTACTGCTGGATGTTAAAGAGAGATCTTTGTGCTAGTGGACGAAAAGCAACTAAAAGGAATTTTTCTCAAACTAATTGATTTTTTTAATATTAATCAAATTTGTCCATATTTAAATATATTGTAAGTATAATTATTATGTCTATACTTTAATTTTTCATACATTAATTTTTTAATACATATCCTAGTCTGTATTAATTATTTACCTTTGAATAATAATTTTTTTTTATAAATTTATATAAGTGAAAGTTAAAAAATCATATGTTTTTATAAATTTACAAATTGTTAATTTGTAAAAAATCCTGACGTGATACGCAAATTTCGACTTTACTTTTGAAATCAGCTTAAAAAATTGATCTAAAAACACCTATTCATTTTTAATCATCAAAAAAAAAGTTTCAATATGCAGATCAGTGTTATCGTAAATTACAACAAAATTCATATAGCAGGTAGTCTAGTCCTGATCTCAGTTAATTCAGTAGTAAAATAGATGAAGTATTTGAACTAATCAAGAAATAAAAGTGTAGAAATGAGTGATTATATAGTAATGCTTATATGAAAAAAACTATTTTATTGAATGAGATTTTTTTTTTTAATTAATTAATTTATGGTCTGTAGTAGTATAAAAAAAAAAGAACCCAACAAGTTTGGTGCCGTGTGGCAGAGCCTAATTATTACGGTATACACAACAAGTTTGGTGCCGTTCTGTTGAACCTAATTATTGAAATATAAACAATAAGTTGATGCAGTGTTGAAATGCCTGATTTTTACAATAAACACAATAAATTGGCACAGTACTGTAGAGCCTGAGTTTTACTAAACATTGTTTATATTAAGTGTGATTCAAAGTAAATAAATATATGTATTGTTGTTCTATTTTTATTATTTTGTTGTATGTTGAAAATTTGAGTAATAGGGGTATACATTGCTATTTTACGGGTAATTTATGCCATATCTAGAAATAGTAAAGGTTTGTGTGTGAATATTTTATTATTCCCTGTTTTTTTTCCCCTGTTTTATCTTTATTATTTTCAAATTTTGTATCGTATCTTGTGCACTTTAAAACGCAAAAATGGCACTCGACCCCTCTAAAGAGATGGCGAAAATTCAACGAAAAACTGCCCTTATTGATAATCTCAATTATATTCCCCCATTCAGTGGCGAGGGTAATTCGGTTTCTTTTGGGGATTTTTATGAAAAATTAGACAGTTTTGCCAACATGTTTGGCTGGGATGATGAGGAAAAGAAATTTGCTTTGCTATCTAGGTTATCTGGTGCAGCTGCTAGACTGCTAAAAATTCACAAAATTAAGTCTTTTGAGGATTTAGTTTCTATTTTAAAAAACAGATATAGTCAGCACATAACACCAGATGTGCAGCTTAACAAATTAATGAATTTTAAACAAACCCCAGCAATGACAGTACAGGACTTTTATGACAGAGCATGCGACCTGTCACTAAACTCGCTCGTCATAGAGGGTATACAAGACGATGTTGTAGAAAAAAGCAGAAAAGCACTCCTTCACTCAGTGCTACTCAACAATTTGTCGCCTGAAATAAGAAAAGGTGTCATCGCTAGAAATCCAAAAACTCCCGAGGAAGTCCTCCAAATAGCCCTACTTGAGGAAAAAGCGTATAAAAGCGTAAATCCATTCTACAACTCTTATGAATGTAGTGAGAATATACCGAACCCCCAGAATGTACCATGTGCTGCCGTATTTTCTCAGAAAAGTGATAATGAATCCCATAACAGACAGATTCAAAATTTAAAATCCCAAATTGATCTGCTCGCAGCTAAAATTGATAGTCTAGTTGAAATAAATTCCAAAGAAGTCCAAAATAATTTTAACCAGGGATGTGAAAGTAGCCAAACTGGAAATTTTTATTGTTTCAAATGTGGTTTGCCAGGCCACTATGCAAGAAATTGTACCCTAAACAGGTACACAAATGATTATGGAAGGGGCTTCCATCAAAATCCCAGGGGACGTGGACAAAATTCCAGGGGCAGGAACTATCAGAGTGAGAATTATAGAGGAAATAATAATAGAGGTGGATATAGGAGACATAGGGGCAATTTTGATCAAGGGTATGAGACTAACCGAAGAAATAGAGATGATAATGCGAGCGGTGATACTCGTCAGGATGAACACAGTAACCCTACTACATCCAATAATGCTTTAAACGTGTAACGGCTGGTTTCGATTTGGTCGAGTCGTCTCCATATAGGCCTCCAGACCCCCCAATCATTTTTAGTATGTTCTCCCCCCATTCTTACCATTTACCTACTGCTGTGATAAATGTAAATAATATTTCTCTTACTGCACTGTGTGATACTGGGTCAGCCATAAATATTTTAAGTAGTACAACACTTATTAATTTAAATTTTTGTGAAGTTGTCGAGTGCAATACTCCTATTTTAACGGTAACTGGCGAAAGAGTAATTCTAAGCCAAAAAGTTTCTTTGAACTTTAAATTTAATGAGATATTATGTCAGTCTGAGTTCTTTATTGTCCAGGGTAAATTAGCCGATGAATTTAGTGTGATTTTGGGAATGCCCTTTTTAAGTAAATATCAGGCTGTAATAAATTGTAAAAATAATGATGTTGTTTTAAGTATTCCAGTAGAAACACAGTGTAAACAAGTAGTAGAGAGTCATATGTCGAATGTTTCACCTGTGAAAAATTCTAGAGAAAAAAATGTTGTAAATAGTATCAGTGTAAATAGTATAGGTTTAGAGAATAATTATGTAAATACTTGTAATGTGCAATCTAAAGGCAGGCAAAGTTCTGATAGTGAACAGAGAAGTAAGTGTAGTAATAAGAGTACTCCTAGGAAAAGTGTAAACAAAGAGAGTAAGGAATGTGTACAAGAAAAATTTGGGAATCTGGGTAGTGGAAATGAGACGGTTCAGGGTAATATGTATCCCATTATGGAGGAAAGGGTACACTCAAGCATAACATTTAATGCGAAAGAGTCAGAAAGTGAAATTGCTCAGGGTTTTTGTTTGCAAAGTATACCAGGGAGTAACTCAAGTACTAATGAGTGTGAAATTAATGAGAATAATGTGCCTTTAGACCTTAGCCAGCAATCAGCGAGTCAAATTGTACAGGAAAATTCAATCTATGTTCATGAAAATTTTTACATATCTGAGGATAATGAAAATGAGTTAGTAAATAGAGCAAATCAGACTAATGAGCTAGGCATTGTTGATAATAATAATAACAGGAATAGTGAAAGTACTTCCTTAGCTATTTTATGCGAGAGAATTTCTGTTCCCCCCCAGTCAAAATTAATAGCTGAAGTTAAATGTAATAGAAATAATTTTATAAAAGATAATGATGTACTAATATTAGAACCTTTGGCGAAGAATTTAAGCCAAGGGCTTCTTATTTCTCGAGCCATTTGTACTCCAGAACATGGCCTTTTTGTTTCGCTTGCTAATTTTTCGAATAAAACTGTTAAGCTAGGAAAAAATACTTATGTTGCTAAAATTCAGAAATGTGTAGATAAATCTAATATACCCTTAAATAATAATAATATAACTTGTAATGTAAATTTAACCACTCCAATAGCTGACTTTGATCACGCTGATCTCACTTGGAGCTCTGATATTGATTTAAGCCATCTAGACCCCCCCTTAAAATCTAAAATGCAAGAATTTTTAGACCAAAATAAAGATGTGTTTGCAGCTTCTGTCCTAGACTTACCAGGCTGTAATACCATACCCCACGTTGTAAATTTAACCTCTGATAAACCTGTAAAATCCAAAGCTTATAGAGTCCCATATAAATTACGCCAGGAAATGGAAGATCAACTTAGTATTTTACTGCAAGCTGAAATTATTTCCCCGTCTATGTCTGAATTTGCTTCACCAGTTATTCTTGTAGAAAAAGCAGATGGTTCTTATAGGTTAGCTGTTGATTTTCGTAAACTTAACAAGAATCTTGTCAAAGATGCATATCCTATCCCAAACATTACTGACTCTGTTGATGCGTTAAGTGGAGCTAAATTTTTTTCAACACTAGATTTAACTAGTGGCTTTTTTCAACAGGTCATAAGACCCGAAGACAGGCATAAAACTGCTATTATCACGCATAAAGGTCTTTTTGAGTGGAATAGAAATTGTTTTGGGTTGTCCAATTCAGGCAATAGTTTTCAGAGGCTAATGAATGCCATTTTTGGAGATTTAGGAAATCTAGGAATTTTAGTGTATATAGATGATATTGTCATTGCTTCTTCTGATGTAGAATCCCATTTTGAAAAACTTAAATTAGTATTTGATAGACTAAGACAACATAAACTGAAACTTAAGCCCAGTAAATGTAATTTTCTTTCAAATAAAATACAGTATCTTGGCTTTGAAATTAATAGCGGACAAGTATCCCCGGTTAATAAAAATATTGAGATAATAGAAAAATTGCAACCACCTACTAATCGAAAAGGTGTCAGGTCTTTTATTGGAACCCTATCATTCTATAGACGTTTCATACCTGATTTCACAAAAAGGGCATTAAATTTAATCGATTTGACTAAGGAAACTGGACATTTTGCCTGGACAAAAGAAACCCAGGAGGAATTTGAAGATTTAAAAAAGGCTTTAATATCTAAACCGTGCCTAGTATTGCCTGATTTTACTAAAGAATTTTATCTATACACAGATGCGAGTGGAGAAGCACTGGGTGCTGTTTTGTCACAATTGGATGATGAAAATAAAATTCATCCAGTGGCGTTTGCCAGTAGGCGACTAAAAGGTGCAGAGACAAGATATTCTGCCACTGAGAGAGAACTTCACGCCCTAGTTTGGGCAACTAGCCATTTTAAGTGCTACCTAGCTAACACCCATTTTACCATTTTTACAGACCATGCCCCCCCTTACTTTTATGTTAAAAATTCATGACCCCACTTCACGTATAGCCAAATGGTATGTACACGTATGTACTCTATCTGATTTTGACTTTACCATTAAATATATAAAAGGCAAGTGCAATAGTGTAGCAGACTTTCTCTCTCGATTTGCAAAAATTGATGAAACACCTGAAATTAGCAGCAGTAATTTTTGTATACAGGTAGAAAAAGAAACTACTTTTGTACCGCATTCAAATTTAACTGATAAAATTAGTGAGTTGCAGAAATTCGATAAAAAGTGCTGTGAAATAGCCAGAAAATTAGACCAAAATTTAAACATAGCACCTAAATATATGAAATTTTTTTAGAGACGATATTCTTGTATGTGAGGACACCAGAGATTCAAGTGTAATAAATAATCCTATTAAGTTAGTAGTTCCTAGGGATATGATTGAGCAAGTGTTCGCTCTAACACACGATTCTCTAGCGGCTTGTCATCAAGGGTTTAAGAAAACGATTGACCGCATCCGGGAGCACTTTTACTGGCCCGGAATGTCGGCCGATGTCAAGCATCTAGTAGAGTCTTGTATTAGTTGCCAGCAGAAGAGAGCGTATAAACCAGATCAGCAGGCACCCCTTCAACGGATGCCTACACCTGAATTTCCCATGAACAAAGTTCACCTAGATCTAATAGGCCCACTACCGGTTACATTTTCAGGTAACACCTATATTGTCACGTATATCGACTCTTTTACTAAGTGGCCAGAAGCTTATGCAGTTAATTCCACCACATCTGATGTTATCGCAGATACGCTTGCTGATTTCATTTCACGTTATGGCGCGCCTGCGGTGATAGCAACAGACAATGGGAGAAATCTGATATCTGAAGCTATCAAACGTGTCTACAAAATGTTCGGAATTAAACATATCACTACGTCTGCCTTTCATCCGGCGTCGAATGGACAGATCGAGCGACAGAATTCTACGTTAAAAAATGCCCTTAGTCACATAGTAAATGAAAACCAATCAGATTGGGATACTAAACTTAAATTTGCCCTGTTAGCGATGCGTTCAGCTGTGCACTCCTCAACAAAATTAACACCCGCTGCTATTTTATATGGCAGGAATTTAAATTTACCATATAACCTATTTTCTCAATCACCTAGATTTAGTTATAATGACACCCCATCATTCTGTGAATTGTTAATCCCCGCCCTCCAAAAAATATATGCCGAAGTGTACGATAATTTGGTTAAAGTATCAGAAGTACAAGAAAAATACAGAGAGAAAACAGCGGTCGTTAAAGACTTAAAAATAGGAGATAGAGTATGGCTGTATAATCCATCTATAACTGCTGGTAATACGAGAAAATTGTCAAAACTAAACAACGGACCTTTTACAATCATTGAAAAACTCAGTGATGTCAATTTTAAAATTGCATTAATTGCTAATCCTTCAAAAACCCAGGTTGTCCATGTAGATCGCCTCACCTTATTCAAAAATAGATGCATTTCAGGTGTAAATAAACAGAATGGAGACACTCATTCAGACCAAAACGACAGCCAAAGTCAAATGTCAACAACAACAAGTGAATCGAATATTCAATTCGATTTTACTGCACGTAAGAAAAGAAATCGGTTCATAAATCGATTCCCGCCACCCTTACCACGTACAGCAACCATCCAACCGGATACGCAAGATCCCCGTACTACGAGCAGACGTCACGAGCAAAGCAATAGCGAAACTAGACCCGGGTGGGAAAACGAAACTAGTAAACAGATGGCCAGCGACGTTTCCCCATCACACTCAACTCCATCCGAGCATATCGATGGAAAGGTTGATAGGTTGCTTGTTGAAACACAAGGAAAGACGGGCTTATCGGATAGCGTTGGGCGCGAAGCGGAAATGATGCGAATAGGAACGTCTAGTGATTCGGGCCGTGAGAGTCGTTCACGAGAACGATCCGGCATCAAAACAAAACACAAGAATTGGCGGTCAGTATCGGGAGCTGATTACTCTTTGAGAAACAGGAATTCGCGTCCTAATTATAGATTTTAGAGCTGTTTAGCTTTATTTTTTTTTAAGATTGTATATATATAGCTAATTGTATTTATTTTAAACAAATTGTAGGCCCAATATAAGCAAATTTTAGGTAGTGTGCGAACCTAACAGTGCTTTGTTTTGATTTTGTTCCGCAAATGTTTAATGTGGATTTTAGCCTGCACCTTATTTTCTCTCGGGAGTGTTAGTAATATTACGATATTTTAGGATCAATTAAGTGCTCCGCCTCCTGTTTGTATTCTTTTTTTTTAATTTTTAGCGGATTTTAACGCTAATTTTGGGAACTTAGAAAAATTTCTGGTCAGGAAATTTTGGGAAAGTAGGCATGATAGCAATATATGTAATGCCTGTAAAACCCAGGTGCAACCCTTTTTGTATATAGTATAGCTACTAGTGTAAATATAGTTCATTCTTTAACAAAAAAAAATATATATATAAAAGTAAAAACTTTTGCAATTTTTTTAACTTTACCTTTTTTGGGGTATTTTTGGAAATTTGTTTCTCTATTTGGGAGATAGAGGATTTCTGATACAAGCAATGTACACCCCCACAGATATACTTATCTAGTTTTTGTACATTTTGTATATATATATATTGTTTGCGTTATCTATTTTATTATGTTGTTTGATTTTTCTAACAATCGACCCTTCCCCTTATATGTGTAAATGGGGTATTTTGAAAAAGCTCGTATTCCTTGTCAAAGAAATTGGCAAGCTCTCGTGTGGAGATAATATCATTTCACTTTAGGTATTATTTGTGATATTTTAAGAACTTTGTATTTTTGGTTGCTGTCTGTATAAAAACTAGTTCCTCATCAGTGGTAACAAAGGTATACAATTATCCCTCGAGGTTACACAAGGTAACCTATACAAATATAAAGTTATGTTCTAAATGTCCATACATTTGTGTACTTCAGTTTGAAAGGTAAAATACATTATATTGTTTTTTTTTTATGTGCACACGTTATGTAATTGTCTCCACTGAATATAATCAAGTGTAAGTGCTAATTTCACCTTCTTTTGTGTGTGTATAACCTATGTATGTAATGCGAGGTATTGTTCTTTTTATTGTATATGTGTATACAACATATTATCCTACTTATATGTGTATGTATCTGTGATACCTCCAGCTGCAATGATATATTTATAGTGATTTTTCAGGAATTGGTTGTTTCGGCCCTTTGGCTCAGTCCTGCTCACAGGATTCAAAATTTTTCAAAAATTCCTTTCTTTATACTGGACAAATCTTCCTTGCATTCGACTTGTGGGAAACTTTTTTTTAAGGGCTTAATATTTACAGAGATGGTAGCATGTAGAATTATCCCAGAGTATTGGTATTTGTAACTGTATGCCCAGCTTGAAGATCTAGGTGGGTATGCCAGGTAAATAGTGTAGGTTTTGCAATAGCAACTTAGGCCCTAGTATACATTTAACTTTCAAATGTTATACCCAAACTTCAACATTGCATTCCGGAGTGCATAGTTGTTGTGGTGATTTAGTTAGGGTGAAATTATCAACTTTTCGGGTCGTTGTGTGATCTGCTCTAGTCGGTAATCTTAATTCTACTAGTCAACCGGGGTACTACATTAACTTGTCATTTCACTTTTCCATTCACTTTGGATTAATTTTTTTTGTACTTTTCTTCGACTTACCTTCTGGGATCTTCTAGCTAAAAAAATAAAATTCTTGTTTTTGGCCAAAACGAATAATGTTTATTTTTTTTTCAACGAGGGGGAGTTCTTGTTACAGTTTTTTTTTTTTTTTTATTGATTACTGCTTTTCTTTAAAATTTTAATTATTCAAAATTCAAAACCCCTCTTTCCTTTTTTTTATATACACAGCCCCTTAATACTCTTACTAGTCCTTTCTCCTTTCCCACGATTTAGCAAGCGTTTGTGAATGTTAGAAAGAAAAACACACCCCCTCCCCTTAAGACTCGCATAAAATCCCTGCTCGGCTGAGAAATGCGATAATTGATAAAAGCCCTTTTGTTAAGATTAAAGATGTGTGTGCTTCCCAAGCTATGAGTTGTCAGACAATAAATAGCTACCCTATATAATTGGCCACACACACTGTTTTTAAGCCCTGGGTAAATTGCTAAAGGTACACTCTTTTTTTTTATGACCCATAAAAAATTGTACAGTGTCATGTCAGAGAGAGAGAGATACATTTTCGACCATAAAAAATATCCCCGTGCCTGTTACTGATGTTACTACCCTTTGTGTGCAATACTTGGAATCCCAGCTGTCGATTTCATGGGTACGGGAGTTGAAAAACACCTGCATGTGAAAAACCTCATGTAAGTCACGTGATTGAGATATAGAAACATCTCCTTATATGGACATTGGATATGGTACTTTGCGCGTTGACCAACGGGAAGTCACCCTTTGGTTGGGGAAAGTGGGGGATGCGCCGTGTTCCCAGAAAAAGTACCCCCGTTTGTTAGAGGCTTACATGCAATTGGTTTTTGAAGAAAAAGTCAGTCCTGGTGTCAGAGTCGAACGGAGAGCATCTAGTTGAAGAAGCATAAAAGTTCTGTCTCCCCCCCTCCCCTGTTTTTAATCTGGGAGAGGGGAGGCCAAATGAATTCTACGATATTCGGGAGTCTAAAAAAAAAAACGCTTAGAGGAAGTCGCAGAAATATTGCCTGCCATCTATAACTACGAGTTTGCTGACGGAGAATGACCCTCTCGAACTATTCGTCTAGAAAAAAAGGACCGGGGCCTCTCGTCTTAATTTGAAACGCACTCTTAAGGCTTATTTAGATACGCGCTAAACGGAAGCCTTCGACGAGAGCAGCGGAATAAATTGCCCTTGGCAGCAAATGACTGTTAGCATGTGTCGATGGTCGTCCAAGAATTTTTCTGTTTCAAATATGTCTCCGGATGAGATGTGGATACCCAAAACGCCATAAAATTGATTCGTGTCGCTGAGGGATGATAGGCGATTATGTCGCAAACCCTCATGAAGTTGTCGTAACCATGCGTACCGTTTCAGGTGAAGGGAGTCAGCGTAGAGACTGTATTCAAATACAAATCCAAGTTTAATTTGTACAACAGAAGCTTATCGTAGCCCCGCATACCGTTTCAGATGAAGGGAGTCAGCGTAGAGACTGTATTCAAATACAAATCCAAGTTTAATTTGTGCAATAGAAACTTATCGTAGCCACGCGTACCGTTTCAGATGAAGGGAAGTCAGCGTAGAGACTGAATTCAAATACAAATCCAAGTTTGATTTGTGCAACAGAAACTTATCGTAGCCCTGTGTATCGTTTCAGATGAAGGGAAGTCAGCGTAGAGACTGTTTTCAAAGTTTACTCCAAACCTAAATTGGGCAACAGAATCGCCATAAATTAGTGTAAAAAAAGTGATCCGGTGCAAGGAAAATTTGTAATCAACGTTAATAATGCAAATGAAAGTACCCTAATTGGGTGAATGGTAGAGATAGCTGTAGGTAAGAAAAATATTTTGTATTTGTTCTGAAACTATTTTTAACCTAGTGAATATTCATGTTATGATTCAGTATTTCCATATGTTTGCAACAAAATGTGTGATTAGTGAATTCAGATGCCGTTTTTTTTTTATGTTAAATTAAATAAAGGAGAATGTATTTAAAGGATATGCTTTAGTATAGTTCTTTAAAAAATTTTTTTTATTTATCCTACCTTGATATTAGTTTATTTGAATTTTAATCTCAATAGTGTCAAAATAACTATACTAAATTTTGTAATACCATGAAATTAAAGTAGTTTCTTTGAATGTTTAAAAGCAAAAATAGTTTTCAACCATTACTTTTTTATTCAGAATTTTAAAGTAACTTATCAGGCTGGAAATCATATAAACACTTATTAATAAATATGCTATTATCTTAAACTGAGTAAGGATATTTAGCTAATTAATAGAATCTTTAAAGCGAAACTGTTGAGAAGTTCACATGATTTAAAATGAATTAACTCATCAAAAAAAAAAAAAAAAAAAAAAAAAAAAAGAATGGAGAAATTAAAATAGATGTACTAACACTATATCTTTTTGACCACAATGTCATTGTTATATTATGGGATACTAGTGTTTATATTATAGAAATCTTATTGCTTATACAAAAATTTCTCTTTCTTTGCTCCCCACAAATAGATGGGAGATTCCAGGGTCTTTCTTCTATCTCTTGAATTTTTAGTAAAGGTCTTGAGCTTTGATGTTGTCTATGCGAGTGTGATATCCCATAAAACAACATTGGCAAAATATTGGGTTCACTGCTACAGATCCTTATATGCTACATCTGAGATCTAGATAGATTGAGAATTTTGTTGTGTTACCATTATTACTTACTGGAAATCATTAATATGTATGGAAACTTAATGAATCTGTTTTTTTTTTATTCGTTTTAAATTTTATCTTTGTATTCTTTCTTAATTCTGTAATTTCTTAACTTCTTGGGGTTTTCTAATAGTATTTATCCTTATGAAATCTCCTTTTGTTTTGATTATCGTAAATTACAACAAAATTCATATAGCAGGTAGTCTAGTCCTGATCTCAGTTAATTCAGTAGTAAAATAGATGAAGTATTTGAACTAATCAAGAAATAAAAGTGTAGAAATGAGTGATTATATAGTAATGCTTATATGAAAAAAACTATTTTATTGAATGAGATTTTTTTTAAATTAATTAATTTATGGTCTGTAGTAGTATAAAAAAAAAAAGAACCCAACAGAATCTTGGAAATCTAACTTGTGTAATTTTGATAGTTATAAAAGTAATAAATTAACAAATACGAATGAAAATGTATAACAGATAATAGGTAAGTATGTTAATAAAATTTAAAACACAAAACTATTTGTTATTTATATGCAATTGAAGTTTTAAGAAATAATACATTTTTAAAATATATTTCGATGCAAGTCATAAAATAGCATATTTATTTACATAAGAGCCTCCTTACTTTTGAGATTAATGTTCAGCTATTGAGAAAGAAAGTGAATTTAAGAAAACATATGTAAATATTCTTAGGTATCAATAATTACAGTGTAAAAAAAGATGATTTAGAGCAAAAACAAGTACAGCATTACTGAAGTAACATCACGGTAACTAAATTAGATAATATCTAAATAAATGAAATCTTGAGCAAAATTCTAGTTCTACATTTAGTTAATTAGATTTAATTTATTACAATCGTACCAATAGAATGTTTTTTTTTCATTGCAATGGCAAATATAATATGTTTGTTTGAGCTTATAAATAAATAATTCCACACT
Organism: Maratus speculifer; assembly: GCA_964019185.1. Taxonomy (NCBI): domain Eukaryota; kingdom Metazoa; phylum Arthropoda; class Arachnida; order Araneae; family Salticidae; genus Maratus; species Maratus speculifer. Next base: position 449,329,994 of record OZ025292.1, on the reverse strand, counting down.
AATTTAAAATTTCAAACAAATTTATTATAAATGTATTAGTTTGCTGACTGCGTCCATATAATTTAATAAGGAAATTTCTTCAGTTATTAGCCTCCGATGCTATTTCTTTCAGACAAGCTAAAAAATGTCGTGTCATCAGCCCTGAATTTTCTACTGAACGGATTTTGATAATTATTTTTTTAAATGAAAGCTATTTATTTGTAGTTGCGCCTATTTTAGTTATTTTTTAATTTATTTCCATTTTTATATTTTATTTTTAATTTTAAATGTTTTTTACATTTTTTGTTCAAAATGGTGGCAACTCAGTTTAGCTTTTCTCTCGATAAT